>CM053786.1:190987343-192209843 GCA_028749045.1 Cupressus sempervirens | reverse complement strand
TTGAATCAATTAGCATGGTCTATTTTCTCAGCGCTCGAGTGACTCATCACATGAGTGACTCAACACTCATTGCAACTTGGCATGGTCTAATATTTACATGTTGTGCGCGACATGTATTACTAAATCAGCATGAACTAAGTAAATATTTGAAGTGTGTTGACACTCACTTGCCAAGACCAATGTAAGATCAAAAATCTTCCCCTTTGACATGAGTATCAAAAAAACTTAAATATAGAACATTCTACTTAACTTATTGAGTATAAAATATCCATGACTCGACTTATATACAAAACTTCAAAATTTCAAAATTTTGCAATAACATTTATACCTCAAAATTGATGACTCCCCCCGAGTTAATGTGTCTATTTTGTATCCATAATCTATGCTTCTCTTTGAATTCAATGCACTATATCTAATACTTTTTCATCTAATCTGATACTCTCTCATAGTTGATAACTATATCTATTTACTAATTTCCTTCGAAAATGTGTCTCCAAAACAAAATGGATCTCAAAAATGTATATGTAGATCACCCCAATGATATAACTTTATTTTATTAGCTTTATTTTATTCATTTCATCCCATTTTTTCATAAATTCTCTAATTCTCTATTTCTAGCTCCCCCTTTCTTTATTCTCCCCCTGTTTTATATTTTTCCTTCTTGCTTTATCTCTCCCCTATGGTTTACCTCTCCCCATTTTTTGAGACTTATGTCAAATGGGCTATACATGTATAGTGTGTTTTTCCAAAAAGGATTTATGGACTTCCATTATGATTTTGAGAGCTACATCCTAGTTGTCACATGCACCGTCCAACGATTTGACCTAGATTGCAAGCTCGGTAGCAAGGTGTACTAGGCCATCTAAGGTAGAATGATTATGGTCTTTCTTCAACAGAGTTTCTGCATAACCTAGTTCCTTGTTTAGTATGTCCATGTGTGGGGTGAGAGATGCCTGCATGTCAGTTTGGCTCTTATGCTAGCCTCTTCTGCTATTAACATAGCTAATTGAATTTGTGACTAAAGAAATGTATGAAAATGCTTCTCACTCTAAGAAGGGTTTTGAGGTAACCTTGTACCTAATATGTTAAGATTTTTCTCTAGGCTCAGAATATGATGTCTAGTCTCTTGGGTAAAGAGTGTAGGGAAGCACAATTTGGTGTACAATGATAATATATTCTCAAGTACCTTATTCACATACTCAATCTTTGTTGCCAATGCAACTTGAGTGAGTGCTAAATCACCAGATATCTTTTTATTTAGCTTGCTCTAGAATTTATTTTTAGACCATTCTAAGAGTTTAGCATTAGTATCAATATCTTGATTATTGACCTTTTCCACTATATCTAACAGTTATTCTAGTAGTGGTTTGTTCTCTTTAGGAGTTGGTAGATTAAATTCATCTTGAAGGATGTCTTTAATGTTTTGAAGTGCTCACTTCTTCTTGTGTTCTCTCCTGAGCATTTCTTGATGCTTTTTGTTCTTTAAGGCTTGTTGCCAAATTCCTATTTGGTCTAGTGTCATTATATCATAATAAAATTTAAAAATAACAATTACTTCATCTAGAGTTATATCTCCATAATGAATTACCTTTTCAACATTTGAAGAGCTAGAGCTTGGCATTGAGATTTGTAGTGGTATAGCTTTCATGTTTAGCTTTTGAAGAACTTCGGTAGGAGAAGTGGTAGATGTTGGTAGAGTTACCAATTCTTGGATGGCTTCTTGCTCCTTTACATTAAGTTTTTTCTCATTCTCTTTATTTTTTCTCTTGTCTAACACAATGACATGACTAGCACCTAGTCCTTGTGCTTTAGGTATAGAAGAATCTATCTGTCCCATTTCCTACTGTTTAGTAGTGATGTCTTTTTCTTATTTCTTAGTTTGCATCTTCTCAACTATGTCAACTTTAACAAATGTATCAACCTTAGTGGATGTATCTATTGGTGTTTTTTCAACTACTAAGTAAAAAACTAATTAATACTAGGATAAAAAAAATCAAAACAATCTAATGATTAGCTACTTCCCATAAACAATTATTTGTGTTTTATAACTAGATCCAACTTCAAAAAAATAAAACAAATTTCCTAAAATTTAGGTTTTGTAGATCCAAGGTGGTTATACCTTAGGGATGGGAGATTTTTCAACTTGAAACTACATCATCAACTTGGATTTCTAGGCTAATAGTTGTAATCGGTTTTTCTATTTCCATTGTTGAGGGGGATTTTTCTTCATTACCTTCTTCTAACAAGGTGTCATCTACTTGATAAACATCCTAGCCCACACCCTCTTCTTTTGTTGCCACCTATTCTGAGGAAAAAAGTTCTTCCTTCCACTTGTTAAAAATAGTATCATCAGGTCAATCAAAATTTAGGATCTCCCACTACTTTTGAATTACAAAGCTTCCTATTTTTTCTATTTCAACAAGTTCCTTTTTAATACTATTATAAAAAAAGTGTACTTTGACAAATTTTTCATTAGTCATTGCCCATAGTACATGCCCCTTTTCATTTATGACCTGATTCATTCTATGGCACAATAAATCATCTAATTCCTTTCCCCATTCTTCCTTTTCTTTTATTTTGTCAACCCTTTTAAGTGCACAGGGAAAAAGATCAAACTTCTCTTCTATATACTTAGAAAAAAAAATTGTTATCCTCTTTTGAATAGAAACCATTTTTTCATCAAATTCTATCATATTATTAACTATATCAAAAAATTTATCTATTTGATAACATTAAAATTCAATGACAGAGATACACATAGAAGTAACATCATTGTCTCTTTCACTCCATTTCTGAACAACAAAATTCAATCTATCTTCGTCTCTCATTGTTCCATTCCACATTTCTAGGATTCTTGCCAACTGGTCATAAAATGCTTTCCAATCAATCTTATCCACTAAGTATAAGATTATCTTCCTGAGTTTCTCTTTACATTGATTTTTAATCTCAACGCGCATCTCCCACAATTTATTATTTTCCTATTCAAATTCCTCCATAGTATAGAACTCAAGTCTCTGTGGGGCATTAGGCAATTCAACAATTGGGCTAGATTTGAATGGCTCAATTGGGGGGTGAGGGTATACAATCCTTGGTTTGCTAGGCTATCCCACTTTCCTTTTTCTGAGTTGTTTATCCATCTAAAATATCTGATTCTCCAATAGTTGTATCCTTTTTCATCTTTCCTCATATACCTTAAGAATTTCTTCAAACTTGGCATTGAGTTCTTGAAATCTACTCTTTTCTTTCCTAGCTACCACACTCCCAAGAGCTATCATTTCTTGAGCCATTTTAGTGACTTCTTTAGTATCTACTTCATCAGCTCTGTACACTGTGAGAGTATTAGTATGCTTAGCACTTGAAATCTCTTGTACTCTAGTGTTGTCTCTCTTTTCAATAGACCAAATCACAAAATCTTGGTGACCATTGCTGAACTTTACCTCTCTATGTACCTTTAATATTTCTTCTTTAGTTTACAGTGCACATCCTTCTCTTTTCTAATGGAATAAAAAATCATAGCATTAGCTATGTCCCATTCTGGTAGAACCAAAACTACTAATTCTCTAACAAATTGTCTCTTGGCCTTAAGTTTTAGATGGGAAAATTCCTCCAAAAATTTGGCTTTTAAATCTTTCTCGACTTTAGAGTCCAATTTTTTTAGTTGATCTGCTTTTATTGTTTTACACTTTTCCTCAAAATTGCCTATATTTCTCATCCACAAAAATTATGCAAAGGCCCTAGATTTAACAAAATTTGCATCATCTATAAACTTTTGAGATGCTTGTGCAATGATGGGATCTATCTCCTCACCTCTATAATTAGCAATAGTGAAGTCAAAGGATGGCATAGGAAGCTCCTCAGGCACTCCCCTTTCTATATTAGTAGTAGTGATAATGATGTCTCCCTCCCCTCCAATTTGCCTCAGTTTTTCTCTTAAAGATGCTTCATCATCTATTCTGAGTGGGGTTTGGGATGGTGAATACTCTCTTGCCTTAGAGGAGGATCCCTATTCTAAGATTTGTCTCTTAGGGGTACTAGTGTCAGGTGGACTCTCTAATCTTGGCCTTTTGTAAGGGGGAATATGATGTATATTTTGAGCCACAATATATCTAGCCCTCCTTTATGGTGTATACTGGCCTGGAGACACCATCATTTTTCTATTTATTCTTCTTTCCACCTCTGTAGACTTATCTAGATATGCTTTAAAATAAGGTTCCCTTCTTCTCATTCAAAGTTTGCATTATCACAGTGAAATTATTCATTAGTGTGTTCATTTTGGCTCCCCAATATTTCTTATCTACCAAGGGGTTATAGTTGGTTTGAAAAGTATTGATAAATTCTTAAAATTTACTAAAAACTACCCATTTTTCCTTTTTGACCTCCTTTTCCTATAATGAAACTATATTTCTAATGATATCTTTTGGGAAATACATAGTTTGTACAAGAGCCTTAGCTTTAGTTCTCTCCTTAAGGAGGTCATAAAATCCATCTAGATCAATATATCTAACATGTTATTGGGCCATTTGATATCTATCCAAAAATAAGCTCAAATTCCTCCATCCTCCTTTTTTAATAAAAGAATAAAAATCATTCACCACAATAACAATAGGGAAGAATGTGCCTTTACCCTTTCAAATATATCTCTTTCCTCATTTGATCTAATCTTTTGCAGTAACTCTATAATTCCTATCTTCAAAGGCACATGAAAAGGCAATACATGGGGTTTTCCCAAAAGCCATAAACTCTGATCACAATGGAAATAGGGTATGTGATTATATCCTCATAATTATGACTGATTAACAACCCCTTGGCATGGTCCTTGGGTCTAATTATCTCTAATAGAGGTTGTGGGATTCTTGGAATATCTCCTTTCAAAAGAAATGTAAGCCTTGAAGAAAAGTATCTATCAAATCTTACATAACTGGCATCTGTGACTTCCCAAGTCATGTTGGTGTTCCATAACTGAATTGGGAGCTTCTCTGCATCTCTTTCTAAGTCTAACTTCATTTCCTTGTAGAAGAAGGTGAATCCCTTGTAAATACATATGTACATTAATAAATAATACCAAAAAAAGGTGTATTCACCTTAGCTTGAGCTATTCCAATCAAACCATTATGAATTTTTTCAACTAGGTGAGTGAAAAAATCTAGAATTGAGCTCATTCCAAATTACAAGGTCTGAGCTATGTTGAGAATAATGGAGCCTTGAATATAATATTTCTCATCCATCCCAAATATTTTGTATTAAGAAAAATAAAAATCCTAAGCCCTAGGATTAAAATATTTTTTCATCAAGGGCTTTGGGGTGTTTAGTGTAGCCAGAGGTAATGACCCAATTTTAACAATGTGTTGCTGCAATGGCCCTACCATCAATTATACACTATGTGCATCATATCTCACCTAAAATTCATCCATATAAATTTTCTCATGGACTTCTTGTTTAGGGTTGAGCTTGAATACATCTTTAATCAACACATGTGAAATCCTATAGAGATTATCCCTAGCATGGTTCTCCAAAATTCTACTGATGGGGTCGTACTTCTTAGCAATGTTAGATAATAGGCCACTATCAAAAAATACCCTAGGAACAACCAATTTACCAATGTCAAACTCCCAATCATTACTCAATGGGGTGTCCAAGTTGCGTTCTACAAACCATTTTCTGAACAATTCTAAACCCCCACTAAAACTTGTGCATCTCTTACCCAATTGGCATAGTCATAGAAACCATCACCTACAACCAACCTTGAGTTTTTTGGGATGATTTCTCTACCTTTTGTTAATTCATTTATAGATAGAGGCAATTTTTTAAGGAAATCATCATGAAAAAAATCTCTTAAGGCAATCTATAAAATTAGAGAATTCCTTTCAAGGAGGCATTTTAATTCTCTACTTCGCAAAATTAAAATTCCTTGATTTTCAAAAGTCACAGACCACTTACCTACTGATTTCTACTTTTTCTTCTCTATGAATTTCTTTGTAAATCATTTAAAATGTTGTAGAATCTTGTGCCCTAACTTTAGAAACCCTTGCGCTCTAAGAAATTTGTAATTGTGTGGCTCATTAATGGTAAATTTATAAATTATACTCTATCGTTAAGGTCACACAAAGGAGCCCTGAACAACATTAATGTCTTTAGCTATTAGTTTTGATGTCATGCCTTAGATTTAAATTTCATCCATTGATCACATAGAATTGGATGACCTTACTTGAAAATAGAAAATCTTTATTAAAGTTTTGAGATCCTTGCCATGTGTCAAGTAGGTGCTTCATTGCTTTTCTTAAATTTCATGCATCTTCACAATTCAATGAAGCATCGATCATTGATCTTCTAAAGGTTGATGATCAAAGAACATCACAATACCTTATATTTAAAACCTTTGAAAAGGCAGCCCCACTGTCATGCTCATCTCCAACCTACCAATCATTGATCTATCTAGCCAATTACTTTGCTCCAGTTCATGACCGTTTTCTACCCTGGCGTGACTCAACAATTCTTCTTTACAATGGGTCTCACCATGCCACATGTCATGTTGGTGCTTGTCTACATTATTTAAATGTTGAGCACTTTCTCATAGCGGTAATGTGCTATCGATTGATCTTGAAAAGATCAATGGTATACAACTTGCATCTTTTGAACTCCACAAAATACGAGTTATGGTGTCATTAGGGACAGGTGTCACCAAGGTGCTTGCCAACTTTTGTTAAAATTCTAGCATCCTAGAATTTCAGGTAAGAACCATCTATTGATCTATCCATGATCAACAACTCAACACGTTTGTATCTTTTAACATTGAGTCAATCACACTAATCAATGAATGCAATACATTTGTGAAAATCATGTCTAACAACTTTCAGTAGTACATATGGCACAATACCTTTTAGAGACTACATCATTGACATCATCATATGCTAGATGTCACCAAGGCACTTGCTCACTTTTTTTTAATGTTGGGCAATTTCAACTTGTAGGAAAACACCATCCGTCTATCTCATCAAGATCAATGTTGTACAAAATGCCCTTTTTTGAACTATGTGTAACATCCTTCATGGCATCACCTTAGACAAGTGTCACCAAGGCACTTGCCTGCTTTGGTTAAAACCACTATATATCTATCAAGTGTTAAAGTGCTATCTGTTGATCTTCCAAAGATCAACTGTGCAACAAGTTTGAAAGCAAAAAAACTCCATTGCAATGAGTCAACCAATAAGATTTCAGGAAAATAGAACGTGCACATTCTAAGAAAGTTTCAACATAGTACTAAAAAAATTAGATGTGCTTTATTCTTTTTGGAGTATTCAAGACCTACTGTCAGCAAGTGCTATGTATCACCAAGGCACTTTCCTACTTCACTTAGAAACCATGCATCTTCATATTGCAGGCTAGCATTTACCATCGATCAAACAAAGATCGACGATCAATTAGAATAGTCCATCAAAGTTAAGATGCTCCATAAAGTGCTTAAGAAGGATAACTATAGTTAAGAAAAGCTTAATAATAAAAGGTTTGATTTGCAAAAGATAGTAAAGTAACTCTTGGGCAAATAATACTTAGGATAAGCTTGTCCTGCACATTTTATTTTAAAAATGTTTTTTTAATTACTTTTTTGAATGCTAGGGAACACAATGAGGGTTGATAAGACCTTTAGGAATTTTGAACTAGGGTTTCAACCATTAATAAAACATTTTTAAACTACAACCCTAGGGTTTTTTACTATGGGGACAAAATATCATAAAGGGTGAAAAACCAATAAGCAAAAAATTATATGAGGGCTAAAAATCCTTGGGAGAAGTAGATCACAAACTTGACCATCCTTCTAACTTAAAAACTCTGAGAGAGAAATAACACTTGAAAAATAATATACACAAACTACACAAAAGACTCAAGGGATATACAAATGTATAGAAACCCTAAGACTACTATTCTTGGAAAAATAAGTATTTTAACAAAAATACCTCTTCAAGAACTATCCATGAACTAGTAGTTCAATAATGTTGCCTGATAGACCCTTTAGAATGTAAGAGTCCTCTCCACATAAGGCTTTAATCAGATAAAGACCTAACCATATTAGATATAATTTTCCATGCTTCCCTTATCCTCAATCCTGGCATTCCACATGAGGACTAAATTTTCAAGTTCAAATTTCTTTCTTACTATTCTTTTATCATATAGTGTTTTAACTAGTAGTTGAAATTTCTAATTTTTGATAGATGCTTCTTTCCTGGTCTCAACCAATCCTACCAACTCATCTAGTCTTTCTTGCATATAATCAATGATGCCTTCATCATACATTTGAATGTAATTATATAGTCCCACTAAATTGTTCTGAGGCATTCTTGCCTAGATCCCATATACAATGTCAAAGGGTGCTACACCTATAGCCATTTTCATAGTCACCCTATCAGCCCATATTTCTAACTACAATTTTGCATCCCATGCTTTCTTGTTATCATCTAGTGCTCTTTTTATCACTTTCAACAAGCTATTATTTGTGGACTCAGCTTGTCCATTTTCTTATGGATGATAGGTGGAAGATGTTGATATTGTAATCCCATACTTATCACAAAATTTGATGAACTCCTTAGATCTAAAGAACATTTCATTATTTGTCACAATCCTCTAAGGACAACCAAATCTTGAAATGATATTGTTTAGCAAAAAAAAATGACAACCTCACTAGTTGCATTTCTTGTTGGAATTGCCTCCACCAACTTTGTGAAGTAATTAGTAGCACCAATATCCATGAATAACTAGTGCTAGAATTGGGAGAAATCTCACCTATAAAATCCATTCCCTATTGCTGGAATGGTGCTTGAACTTCCACTAGCTTTAAAGGAGTGTTACCTGAAAATTTTAATTTTCCTGCAAATCTTTGATAGGCATCACACTTTTTGACCATTTATCTGAGCATCTTTGAAATGTGAAGGCCACTAGAATCCAACTCTCATCACTTTGTGTGTGGTGGTCTTGGCCATATAATGTCCTTGACAGACTCCATAATGCATTTCATTCAATAACTCTTTTTATTTCTCTTGATCAACACATTTTAGTAGCACTCCTTCAAAATTTCTCCACCATAAGTTGTTCTTTACAATAATATATCTAATGGCTTGTAACTTAGTGTTCCTTTCTTCATTTTTATTTAGATGGGAAGGGGCTTCCATATGTTGTAGATAATGAATGACATTAGTATACAATTCACAGTGGTCCATATCACATAAACCTGACCTTAAGTCATCTATTACTATATCTATCTAGTTAGCATCTAAGTTGGACTGAGCCATAGGCTTAGCTAGTACTTCACCTCTTGCCAATTTGGTGGTCTAGATTTCAATGTTAAATTTTTTGGATCTTGTTGATCTATCTACATGTCCTATCTGATACCTCTTGCTAAGAAAATAAGTTCTTGACAGTTGCACTAGGTACAAATGTAATGACAATGGCACCTATCAAATAATACCTAATAGTCTTAACAAATTTCACCAAGGCATATGCCTTTTTCTTATTTATTTCATATTTTAGTTCAGTAGGCTACAATGATTTACTAAAAAATGCAATAGGTTCTTCATAGCCTTCCTCATTCTTTTGTAATAAGACTTCAACTATAGTATGGAATGATACAAAAGACAATATGTGCATTGGCTTAGTATAATCTAGGGTTCTAAAGAATCAAGCACTTTCTATGGAAATTTTAATATCTTGAAAGGCCTGTGAAGGCTCATAATCCCAATTAATAGTAGCTCCTTTCTTGAGCATTTTTGAAATAGGTCTACTAATATTAGCTAAATTTGTAACAAATCTTCTTAGAAAATTAAATATTTTTAAGAAAGATTGTATTCCCTTTACATGTTTTGGCTTTGGCACTTTATCAATGGCTACCACTCTCTTAGGATCTATCTTTACTCCATCCTTTGAAACTATATGTCCTAGTAATTTTCCTTCTATCACCCCGAATGTACACTTCTTGGGGTTTAAGGACACTCCATATTCCAAAGCTTTGATGAAAATCTTTTCAAAATATCTGCAATGATCTTCAACCTTCTTGGAATATGGTGTAAGGTCATCGTGGTACACTACCATGAATTTGTTAATATATTCATGGAATGCTACATCCATAACTCTTTGGAAAATTGTACCTACATTAATCAACCCAAATGGCATCCTCACATATACATAAGTTCCTCATGGAGTTGTAAAAGCTATTTTAAATTGTTCATTCTCCTTCACAAGGACCTGATTGTATCTTAAAAATCCATCCATCATAGACATTAATTCAAAACTATTTATTTGTTGCAGCATTGCTTCCATGTTTGGTAACCCATAATTATCTTTTAGAGATGCAATATCTAGATTTCTAAAGTCTACACATAATCTTATATCTCTATTCTTCTTTTAGACAGGTACCAAGTTTGAAACCCAAGTAGAATTCCTAATTGGTTTGAATATTCCCCTATCCCTTATCTTCATTAATTCTTCTTGCATTTTGGGGGCCACGATGGGATTCACTAGTCTCTACTTCTACCTAAAATGTTTTACATTATCTTTTAGTGGTATGACATGTTGAAATAAATATTCTCTATAAGCCTTAAGGTCATCATATGAACATGCAAAAAATTGTCTATACTTTCTCAACAAGTCAATCAATGGTTTTCTAATTTTAGCAGACAAGTTCTAGCTAATATAAACTTTCTTTGGAGTCTCAATAGTACCTAGGTTTACCTCTTCAAGTTCTTGAGGCTTGTGATCCCTAATTCCAAGTTTTACCTTGTCTTGGTTGTTAAACATGTTCTCTAGAACAACTAACCCTTTTGTTACTTTATTAGTCTTCAACTATATGATCTCTTGACCAAAAATTATTTCCTTACCATCTGTAGTTTCAATCAAATCACTACAGTCTAACTCTTGACCATGATACTTATTTTCACTTAGCATGAACTTCAAAACATCTTTATCATCCTCAAAGACTTGCAAATGCTCAATATTTTCAGGTATTGAAGGCCTATTCTGAACCTCAATTTGTGAAATTCTTGCAAATGAAATTTCCTTACGCTTGATTACTACATTTTCTAATAGGTCAGCCATTTTATTTTGACTTCTATCCCTCCATGAAATACCAAATGCATCAAAAAACTCAATTTGGTCCCATACTACATTTTTATATTGTTTTAACCTTCATATGTTTTCTTTACTTGTGAAATAACCAATTCAGAATCACCTATGACTTGCAACTTTTTAATTCTATCGTGAGTGGAAACTTTAAATCTTAACAAGAGAGCATCATACTCTGCTATATTATTGGTATAAGAAAAATTCATGGTGAATGAATATCAAAAGGTATTCTTTCTAGGAGAAATAAAGACTACTCCTACCCCTGAACCTCCTTTGGAGCTAGCCCCTTCAAAATACATGGTCCACAATACTAGTGAATCCATACAACATTCCACTTCATGTTCAATCATAGTAGGCAATTTCTCAACTTCTTGAATAATCAGTTCTGCCCTAAATGCATTCATGCCAATGGCTATAAAGCAAGTGGAATCATTATCAATTCCTTCTCCTACAATTTTATTGACCCTTGGCTCTCTATCTACTCTGATATCCTTTTCACCTATATGGAAGGTTGCATAAGAAAAATCACATTGTAGGCTACCTCCCATAGTAGCACTCAATTTTCTAGAGAGAAACATCACATAATGTGGGGGAATATCAACCACAAGGACTAACATAGTCAATTCTACCTCAAGGTATGTAGCTAGCTTGAATGGTAGCACATTGATAGTACCTATAATAGGGACTTCTCTAGCATCCATGCCTCTACATCTACCTTGCTTTGTATCTACATTTAGTCCTAAAGCTTCTATAACTTTAAAAGGCATGATGGTATTGGAAGTTCCTGAGTCTATCATGCAATTTTTTAGGGTTTTTCCTTTTATGATTGACTAAGAAAAAATGGGTCAATATCTTCTATATAGGCTACTGATGAATCATCCAAAAATATTTGAGGGATTTGGGATATAATACCACTATCTTCTATCACTACCAGGGTTTTCTAGAATGACACTTAGTTCAACCATGTTACCATTATTTCCTATCCCACCCAACCATGATAAGGCTTTACTTTTGTGCTCATCAATTCTAAATAATTCATACAAAGGTACTTTTATAGTAATTTGTGACAGCATGGATATCATATCAATAGGTTTAGATACAATGGTCTTTACAAGCATACTTGGAGTGGAATTCATTTGAATAGTAGGTATTATCATTGGTTTAAAAATATCAGATCCTGATTTCTTCTCTTGTACAATTTCCTTTACTGTATAACTTTTTTGGAATTGAACTTTCTTTTTGGGCTCCCACTTGTTGATCTTGCTATCTTTGACCTTAGTTGTATCTACATTACTCTTCTTACTATCATCCTTCATCTTATGTGTAATATCCTTAATAAATATACCAGAAGGTTTTCCAACATCATTACCAATTATTCTATTTCTCAAATTATAATTATTGTGTACTTGAGAAATCATCTCTGCAATAATTATGTCAATCTCCTCTTTGGAAGGTATTCTCAAATTTTCATGTTTAACATCAAAAGTCATAACATGTACCTTATTTTCATCACAACCCTCATCATCTAAGAACACTTTCTGATGATGCAATTGGTACACAATTCTTTGATCTGCAACATCATTTTTAGGTTCTTCCAAATCATAATCTACATAATCATCAAACATGATTACCAAATTGCAACTTACATCATCATCATCTTTTTCTTCTTCATCCTCATTTTTTATATTCTGATTGGAGGCAAATGACTAAGAAACTAAACAACAATCTAAAGAATGAGGGGATTGACATATGATGCACCATGGTACATCATCATTCATATTTATAGAGTTTCTTTCTAGAGGATCTGATGTACCCTTATCTTTCATATTTTGGGTTTGGAATTGGTTTCCCATCTTTCCACTGAGTGGTGTAAGGGTAATTTTACATTCTTGGATATCTATTAAAATGGCTATTATTCACTGAGGCCTTCTCACCAACATTGGATTTGTGTGAATTGAAGGCTCATGGATTCATCTTCTTTGATAAATCCAATACTTGACTTATTGTATCTTTTTTAGGCTTCTTATTCACAGGAGATTTATCATTGTCTTTTTTGTTGTTTGTAGGGTAGAACAACTTTGGATGATCTCTTCTCCCCAACTTAATATAATATTTTCTGTTATTCTTAATATTTACTACAAACTTGAAGGCCTCCCTTAAAGTTTTAGGTTCTTTACCTCTCAATGAATAAGCCATCTTGCTATCAAAAGCATTAAAATATGTTGTGAGGAAGACATCTTCATTCAATTTCATGACCTGAAATAATTTATAAATTCCCTTTTGGAATCTTACATTGAAATCAAATCTAGATTCATTAGGGTTTTTCTTGATATTGTTGAAATCATTCACCATAAAACTAGCATTAGTATTGTCTCCATATTTCTTTTTGAACAACTTCTCCAAATCATTCTAGGAACTAATACAATCATCTGGAAATCTTCTAAACCAATCTCTAGCATCTTCAATCAATGAATGTACAAATAATTTCATCACCACATCTTCATTCTCAACTTCAAAACCATTCAACATATCTACAAAAACCCTCAAGTGTTCCTCGCCAGTAACAACATTATTTCTAGAAAACTTGACAACCTTGTTTCTTAGATCAAAAGATATGGGATTAGGAAAACAAGGAATCCCTACAAATGATATTTGTTTAAATTTCTCCATATATATAGGGTTCTTTTGGAAACTAGTAGCATTGGATGTGCTTGCTATATTGCCATATTGCCCTGATTATGAGCAATATTCTAGATTGTTGTATTTGAATAGTAAAGATTTGAATACTAGTAGTGGATGATGACACCAAGCAGGTAAATAAGTTGCAACTTGAGTGAAAAAATTAGGCTAGGAGGCTAAAATAGGGTTAGACTTGATAAACTAAATTTTTCTTCTAGTTTTTGCTACTTGAGCTTCATTCACAATCTTCTCAAGCTTGTTTGCCAAATCCTCCTTCTCTTTTCTGGCCTTTTCTAGATTAAGATCTAGCTTAGACATGGGATGATTTACACCTTTACTTGGTATAAGTTGGGGTTCATTTATTTGGATTCATATTGCTTTTCCCTTTACTTTATCTATGGGTTTCATAGTAGGTTCTACAGGATTTTCTTGGGCAGGTTTGTAGGGCTAGATTTGAGAGATGACTGGTTCTTGCCTTTGCTTTATGAGCTTTTCCTATTCTAGAACCTTAGAACTCAAACTATCTGTATCCCAAAAAATTTCAGCATGAAGGACTCTGGTTCTTTCTTGTAACTTCTTGTTTTTCTCCTTTAAAGAAACCATCCTTCTAAGAAACTTATCTCTTTCAATAATAGCATTCAAGGTGGCTTTCTCTCTTTTCTTTTCCAAATGAACATGTTTGGCTTCTTCTCTTGCAACCCATTTCTTCAAGAGTTCTATCTCTAAGCACAATTCTTTTGGATTTGCAAAAGTTGCTTCTGAATCCATAGGATCATCAAGATCTATATTATTAGTCTCCATAAATGGAATGACTCTAGGGTTAAAAGGATCATCCATTATATTTTTACATCCCCATCTCTGGTTCATTTCAGCCATGACATCAGATCTATGTAATGCATCTCCCATTGAGGAAACATTCTTGTCACGATAAACTTGGTCTTCTTGTAATGGAGTAGTAAGTATTCCTCCCAAGAGTCTATTGGTTTCTAATTTAGAGCTAAGTGAAGAAGACTCTTTGCCTACCACTGGGTTTCCAACTAGGATTTGGATCTATCTTTTTCTTATTTAGGTTCTTCCTAACACCTTGAGGCAAGTTTGTATATAATGGTATGTCAAGATTGGCTCTTATGTAGGCTTGGGTATTTTTCCTTTTGTTAGCCACTAAAAGTGATTACTTAAAATAAATACTAGCTTCAAAACCTTGTTTGAGTCACCACCCTATCCTAGGGAAAAATAACAATACAATGACTTCTGACTTTATAGGAAAAACACATGAAAACATGAAAACATTCGACACATAGAAGAACCAATCATGAAGAACATAAGACTACAACTCTTTCTTAACAAATAAGGCACTTTGTAGGGGTTGTATACGTCAGTGCACACCTATGATACTAGGGTTATTATTCCTTTTAAATTATGAAGGTTTGTCACTAAACAAGTCCACTATGAGCATGACTTATACAGAAAAGATTTTACAAACTTGTACACACCCATACCAAAGAAATTGTAGTACTTCTTACACATAAGCATGTGTTAAAAAACTCCCGAGAAAAGTTACCATTTTTTTGGTGTTTTTTAAACTACTAAGAAACAAAATACTTAATACTAGGATTAAAAAATCACAACAATCTATGAATCAACTACTTCCCATTAACAATTATTTGTGTTTTATATCTAGATCCAACTTCAAAAAAATCAAACAGATTTCCTACTCTTTAGGCTATGTGGAACCAAGGTGGGTATACCTTAGGGATGTAAGATTTTTCAACTTGAAAATACACATATATTTTACTCATTCCACAACAATCCACATCCCTTGAAGAAGATCTAGTCACCATTCTTCTTATGTTTTCAAATACTTTTAGCAATAGTAGCTAACTAAAACTCATAAATTAATGCAAACAAGTGCTGACTAGCATTGACATTCTTCAAATAGTAAAAAAAAATTGATTTTGAATTTAGGCTTGATACTTTCTCATGATCTTTTCATCTACTGAATGAATCAATAGGTCAATGCCTCATCCATTGGGATTCAAAGTCCATTCAATTTCTAAATCTAGTTGATTTCTTTACAATCAACATTATCAGCAATTCTCACTGAAAATCATTCTTACAAACATCCCTCCTATTACTATGGAAAACCCTATCAACTACACTAAAGTATTTACTTCATTCATTTGAACTAAAAGCAATAATGAATTGACATACAACTTGATTCAATTGCATTAAATTGGACAAGCTTTTCTCATACAACTTCAAAATAACCAAGTAATACAATGGAGACAAGATTCAACAAAAAAAAAAATGGAGACAATTCATTTTTTGTATGAATTTCCCTTTGAAAATTGTACAGAATTGAAGTGAAACTCATAATGACTCAAGATGTAACATTAAGATCCTCTATCATTAATGCATTATCAGATACTTGTAGATAAAATACATTGTAAAGTTTTTGTATCATAGACTCTGGACTGAACAAGCTTAATAAGAACTAAAATTATGTAGACTCTAGCTCTAGAATCTCACATATAAAGGATGAGATCCAACAAGATTGAGGAATAGAGAACTAATAGTTGTCCTTTAGATAATAGATATTTACATTTTTTGCTATCACAATAGACAAAATTTTGTGCAAGAAAAAAACTTTACATCAAAGCATTCTCTTCATGGGCTCATTTTCTGTTACACTTTAAGATGCTACAAATTCCATGATTGGCTCTTTCATTATTCTAATTCCTTAGAATATGTAGCTATCAAACTTGCTAATGATGTCTCTGGCTCTATCTTATGTAATTTCACTCTAACTTGAGGCTCTCCATTTTCATCATCATGAACTATTAGAATAACAGTTATTCTTGAGTCCTCGGCTATCACATCATCAGCTTGGTTTTCTGGGATAACAATTTTTATTGGTTTTTTTATTTCCATTGTTTAGGTCAATTTTTCTACTTTACCTTCTTCTAACAAGGTTTCATCCACTTGATCAACATCCTAACCCACACCCTCTTCTTTTGTTGCCACCTATTTCGAAGACAAAAGTTCTTCCTTCCAATGGTTAAAAATAATATCATCAGGCCAACAAAAATTTAGGATCTCCCGCTGCTTTTGGACTACAAAGCTTCCTATTTTTTCTATTTCAACAAGTTCCTTACTAATAGTATTATAAAAAATAATTACTTCAATAAATTCTTCATTAGTCATTGCCCATAATACATGCCCCTTTTCATTTATTACCCGATTCATTCTATGGCACAATAAATCATCTAATTCCTTTCCCCATTCTTCCTTTTATTTTATTTTGTCAACCTTTTTAAGTGCACTAGGAAAAAGATCAAAGTTCTTTACTAAATACTTAGAAAAACAAATTGTTATCCTCTTTTGAACAAAAACCCTTTTTTCATCAAATTCTATTAGATTATTAACTATATCAAAAAAAAAAAAATATTTGATCACATGATAATTCAATGACAAAGATACACATAGAAGTAACATCATTATCTCTTTCACTCCATTTTTTGAACAATGCACTTCAATGTGTGTCCATCTCTCTTTGTTTCATTCCACATTTCTAGGATTCCTACCAACTAGTCATAAAATGCTGGCCAATCAATCTAATCCACTAAGTATAAGATTGTCTTGTTGAGTTTCTCTTCATATTGATTATTTAGCTCAACATTCATCTCCCACAATTTCTTCTTTTCCTCTTCAAATTACTCCATAGTATAGAACTCAGGTCAGGCAATTCAACAATTGGGGTAGATTTGAATGGCTCAATTGGGGGGTGAGGGTATACAATCCTTGGTCTACTAGGCTCTCCCACTTTCCTTTTTTTGATCTATTTTTCCATTTGGGATATCTAATTCTCCAATAGTTATATGCTTTTTCCTCTTTCCTCATATGCCTTAAGTATTTCTTCAAAAATGGCATTGAGTTCTAGAAGTCTACTCTTTTCTTTCCCAGCTACCACACTCCCAAGAGCTAGCATTTCTTGAGCCATTTATTTACTTCTACACTATCTACTTCATCAACTTTGTACACTATGAGAGTACCAGTATGCTTAGCACTTGAAATCTCTTGTACTATTGTCTTGTCTCTCTTTTCAATAGACCAAATCACCAAAGCTTTGTGATTATTGCTGGAATTTACCCCTCTATGTGCTTGCAATATTTCTTCTTCATTTTTATACTACATATCCTTCTCTTTTCTAATGGAATAAAAAATCATAGCATTAGCTATGTCACATATTGGTAGAACCAAAACTCCTAATTCTCTAACCAATTGTCTCCCAGCCTTAGGTGTTAGATGGGAAAAGTCCTCCAAAAATTTGTCTTTTACCTCTTCCTCAACTTTAGAGTCCAATTTGTTGGGTTGCTCCACTTTTACTATTTTACACTTTTTCTAAAAATTGCCTATATTACTCCTTTGAAAAAATTGTGCAAAGGCCCTAGATTTAACAAAATTTCCATCATCTATAAAATTTTGAGGTGCTTGTGTAATGATGGGATATATCTCCTTACTTATGTAATCAACAATAGTGAGGTCAAAGGATGGCATAGGAGGCTCCTTAGGCAGTACCCTTTCTATATTTGTAGTAGTGACAATGATGTCTCCCTCACCTCTAATTTGCCTCAGTTCTTCTCTCAAAGATGCTTCATCATCTATTCATAGTTGGGTTTGGGATGGTTAATACTCTTCTACCTAAGAGGACGATCCTTGTTCTAACCTTTGTCTCTTAGGGGCACTGGTGTCAGGTGGACTCTCTAATCTTTTCCTTTTGTAGGGGGGATTGAGCTATATATTTTGAGTCACAATGTATCCAACCCTCCTCTTTTGTGTATATTAGCCTAGAGTCACCATCATTATACTATTTATTCTTCTTTCCACCTTTGTAGACTTATCTGGGTATGCTTTAACTAAGATGCCTTTCTTCTCATTCAAAGTTTGCATTATCACAATACAATTATTCATCAATGTGTTCATTTTGGCTCCCTAATATTTATTATTTGCCAAGGGGTTATAGTTAGGCTCAAAAGCATTGATAAATTCTAAAAATTTACTGAAAACTACCCATTTTTCCTTTCTAACCTCTTGTTCTTATAATGAAAATATATTTCTAATGATATGTTCTGGAAAATACATAGTTTGTACAAGATCCTTAGCTTTAGTTCTCTCCCTAAGGAGGTTAGAAAATCCCTTTAGATGAATGTATCTAACATGGGATTGGGCCATTTGAGATCTATCCAAAAATAAGCTCAAATTCCCCCACCCTTTTTTTAACAAAAACAAAATCACACACCATAGTAAAAATAAGGAAGAATGTGCCTTTACCCTTTCCCAGTATATCTATTTCCTCAATTGATCCAATCTACCATAGTAACTCTACAATTCCTATCTTCAAAGGCACATGAAAAGGAAAAACATGGGGTTTTCCCAAAAAGCCATAAACTCTGATCACAGTGGAAACAAGGTATCAGATTATATCCCCCCAATTATGACTGACTAAGAACTACTTGGCATGGTCATTGGGTCTAATTAGCTCTAATAGAGGCTGTGGGATTCTTAGACTATCCCCTTTCAAAAGAAATTTGGGCCTTGAAGCAAAGTATTTATCAAATCTGATATAGGTGGCATCTGTGACCTCCCAAGTCATGTCAACGCTCTATAACTAGACTAGGAGCTTTTCTCCATCTCTTTCTAGTTCTAACTTCATTTCCTTGGAGAAGAAGGTGTCTCCCTTGTAAAGATATATGCAGATTAACAAAGAATTCTAGCAAAAATACCTATTCATCTTACCTTGTGCTATTCTAATTAAACCATTATGAATTTCTTCAGCTAGGTAAGTGGCAAAATCAAGAATTGAGCTCATTCCAAATTGCAAGGTCTAAGCTATGATGAGAATAATGGAGCCTTGAATATAATAATGCTCATCCATCCCAAATATTTTGCATAAAGAAAAATAAAAAGCCTGAGCCCTAGGATTAAAATATTTTTTCATCAAGGGCTCTGGGGTGTTTGGTGTAACTAGAGGTAATGACCCAAATTTAACAATGTGTTGCTGCAATGGGCCTACCCTCAAGTATACCCTCTATGCATCATATCTCGCTTGAAATTCATCCATATCAATTTTCTCATGGACTAACTAGTTAGGGTTGAGCTTGAATACCTCTCTGATCAAGGTAGGTGAAATCCTAAAGAGATTATCCCCAACATGGTTCTTCACAATTGTAGTGATGGGGTCATACTTCTTGGCCATGTCAGATAATAGGTCACTATCAAAAAATATCCCAAGAACAACCAATTTATCAATTTCAAAGTCCTAAACATTACTCAATGGGATGTTGAAGTTGTGTTGTGCAAATCATTTTTTTGAGCAATTCTAACCCCCCACTAAAACTTGTGCATCTCTTACCCAATTGGTTTTGTCATAGAAACCCTCACCTACAACCAACCTAGGGTTTTTTTGGATGATTTCTCTACCTTTTGTTAATTCATTTACAAAGAGAGGCAATTGTTCAAGGAAATCACCATGAACAGATCTTTTAAGGTAATCCATAAAACCAGAGAATTCCTTTTGGGGAGGCATTTTAATTCTCTACTTCACACAGTTAAAATTCCTTGATTTTCAATAGTCACTAACCACTTCCCCACTAATTTTTTCTTTTTATTTTGTATGAGTTTCTCTGTAAATTACTAAAAACCTTGTAGAATCTTGTGCCCTAGCTCTAGAAATTCTAGCGCTCTAAAAAAATTTCAATTGTGTGGCTTAGTAATGTAGAATTTGCAAATTATACTATAGCATTAAGTTTGCATGAAGGAGCCCTGAACAACATTAATGTCTTTAGTCATTAGTTTTCATTCACACCTCAAATTTAAATATCATCCATTGATCACATAGCATCAAAAAAACTTACTTGATAATAGAAAAGCTTTTTTAATGTTTTGAGATTCTTGCCACATGTCAAGTAGGTGCTTCCCCACTTTTCTTAAAGTTCATGCATCGTCATAATGTGGTGAAGCACTAATCATTGATCTTCTAAGGATCATCAATCATAGAACATCATAGTACCTTATAAGTAAAACCTTTGAAAAGGTGGCCCCACTGGCACAATCATCTCCAAATTGGAAAGTGTTGATCTCTCTAGTCAATTACCATGCTACTCTTCACGACCCTTTTCCAGCCTGGTATGACTCAACAATTCTTCTTTATATTGGATCCCACCATGCCACATGTCTTGTTGATGCTTTACCACAATATTTAAATGTCGAGCACTTTCTCATAGTAGTAATGCGCTACCCATTGATCTTTAAAAGATCAACAGTATACAACTTACGTCTTTCAAACTGTGTGATATACTAGTTGTGGCATCATCAGGGATAGGTTTCACCAAGGTTCTTTCCTACTTTTGTTAAAATCCTTGCATCTTGGAATTGTGGGTAAGTTCCATCTGTTGATCTATCCAAGACCAATAGTGCAAAAAATTTATATCTTTTAGTGTTGAGTTAATCACACTAGCCAATGAACGCATTACATTTGTGACAATCATGCCTGATAACTATCAGTAGTATAGATGGCATAATACCTTTTAGAGACTAAATCCATGACATCATCATATGCTATTCTTCACCAAGGTGCTTTCTCAATTTGTTTAAACACTATGCACTTTCATCTTGTGGGCAAGCATCATCTGTTGATTTCATTAAGATCAACAACATACAATATGCACTTTTCTAAACAATGTTTAACATCCTTCATGGCATCACCTTGGATAGGTGTCAGCAAGGTGCTTGCCCACTTTGGTTAAAACTATTGTATATCCATGAAGCAGTAAAGCACTATCTATTAATCTTCCAAAGATCAACGGTGCAACAAATTTGAAAGCAAAACAACCCGACCACAATGAGCCAACAAATAAGATCATAGGAAAATGGAACATGCACTGATAGGTACTGACAATTTTGAGAAAGTTCTAATGAAGTACTAATAAACTTAGATGAGATTTATTCTTTGTGGTGCAATCAAGACTTGCCGTCAACATGTGCTACATGTCACCAAGGCACTTGCTCGCTTCACTTAAAAACCATGTATCTTCATATTGTGGGCAAGCACTCACTGTCAGTCAAAGAGATATCGATGATCAACTAGAATAGTCCATCAAAGTTAAGATGCTCCATAAAGTGATTAAGAAGGATAACTATAGTTAAGGAAAGCTTAATAATAAAAGGTTTGATTTGTGGAAAATAGTAAAGTAACACTTGGGAAAATAATACTTAGGATAATCTTCTCCCATGCATTTTATTTGCAAAATGTTTTTTAATTACTTTTTTGAATGCTAGGGCACAAAAATGAGGGTTATTAAGACCTTTAGAAATTTTGAACTAGGTTTTTAACCATTAACAAAACATTTTTAAAACTACAACCCTAGGGCTTTTTACTGTGGGGACAAAATATCATAAAGGGAAAAACTAAGCCAACAGTATCTACTGTTGCTCAAGTCAAAGGTCACACTTGAGTAACTAAAGGGATCATAGAAGGTGGTTCTTCTAGATTCACCTTTTCCCTTGTGACTTAAGTCACTTCCTTTTGGAGCTCATCTATACTAAGCAAAATTGGATCTTTGCATAGCTTGGCTTGCAGTGTAGATTGGTCTAGTATCTTCTTCAAGTCTTCTACAGTCAAGGGATTGATGTTGTAAGTTGAAAGATTAGAAACATCCTTTACAATAATGGTTTTAGTAGACTTGACTATGTCATGTGGCAGACTAAAACTCGACGCTTGTGTGTTTTGCACACTTTGTGTATCTTTCTATTGTGCAGTTGTTGCCTTGTCATCAATTTTTTTTTTAGTTTCCTCCCCCGCTATATCATCTTTCTTATCATCATATTTTTCATCTTCATCATCATCTTTACTCTCAAAATGGTCAACTTATTATTTCACAGTGGTCAACCCATAGATAAGTTTCCATATTTGGGTAGATTTCTTGACCACATCTTCAATATTGTTTTGAAGTATGTTGAAGGCCCTATATTTAGGTGTATACCTAGCTCCATATTTCTTAGTAGCCTTAGCAATATTCCCTTTTTTCAGTTCTTGCATTACTTGGGCTAAAGGAGTTTTCGTTATTTTATTTTTCCAAATTTAAACAATAATTCAATTTTTGCTCAACTAAGTCATATAGTTTCTTGGGTATTAAGTTGGAAAATTCTAATGGCGTTGTCCTAAATTTAGACATCATTGCATATAGGGCTTCTTCCACTAGATTTTTCTCCTCTTTGCCCAAATAATCAAAATTTACATGTCTAAAACTAGATAAATCTACATTATTCTTGACATTTTCACACAAATTTTCAATATCAGAGAGTGGTTTGTGACTTACCACTTTGAATTGGCTTATATCATCTGATTCAATCCTTTCTTCATCTGATTTAGGTTGTGCAACAATTTTCTTCTTTGTTTCATTTGCACTTGGCCACCTTTCTCTATTTGCTTGGATTTCTTCTTGACCTTTTGTATTGTGGCTCATGTGCTCTCTTTGGTGGTAGGTCTTGTTGACTTGGTTGAACTTGGTTTAACAATTTTCTTTGCCCAATCCATTGGTTGTGTCTTATTATTTCTCTTCTTTGGCTTGGCATGTGTGGGTGCTTCCTTGGCTTCTTCTCCTTCAACACCTTTTGTTTCTTCCTCTTCCTAATCCTCTCCCATGCCTTGAGTCAATTCAAGAGATTCTTGAGTTTATTCTTGTTCTTCCTCTTCATCCTCTTCATCTCCTTCCTCTTCATCTTCTTCATCTCCTTTCTCTTCTTCCTCACCTACACCCTCACCAAATTTATCTGTAAGATTCTTTACTAGCTTATCTTTCTTCTTAAGTTTAGAGGTAGTTGTCAACTTGATGGTAATCTTTGATTTTACCATTTTATAGTTTCCAAATATCTTTGCACTTTTGTCTACTTTCTCTGCTAGGAGTGTTGTGATGAGTGTTGAAGCTTCATCAACATTAATCTCATACCCAAGTGGCCTTAACCATCTGAATCCTAGTGTCATAGCCTATACAAAGGTGTAATCAACATCAACAAGAAATCATATGTCATTGTAATGTTGCTCAACCAATGAAACATTTATCCTCATTCTTTCCTTCATTGATTTCATAAAATCTTCAAAATATTTTGTCATTAATGATTCAAAATTTTCTCCCATGTGTTCAATAAACTCATTGATATGTACTGCTATTGACCATTTTATTTTCCAACTTATAGAACCAAAGGAAGGAAATGTATTTTGCACATAAAAGAATATATAGACAAGTATTGAACCAAATTTACATTGAGCACTCTTGGTATTTCTGATTGCTCCAAGATTTTCTGTCAGTTATTGTAGTTGAAGCTCAACTAGATCATAAGTATGATCTTTCTTCACAATCTTGTTGCAAACATCCGTAGTAATATAGGATACACTATTCAATCTACTAGATTGATAGAATTTATGAGAAATTACTCTAACAAAAAAGTTCAACAATGGATTAGTAACACTATCTATTTTCATGCCTCTTTTATTCCATTTTGCTCCATGTTTTTCTCTATTACTTCCTTGGAATCACTCCTTAGAGTCTTGGGCTGATCTAGGGTTGGGTAGCCAGTAACCCTATGATTTATTCTATTGGTAATCTTAATTGGTCTGCCCTTCAGCCATAAAGATCCATCATCTATTCAATTCAAGACAATTTTAATCCATTCAATTTTCAATACACTGGGAGAATCTAGGGCACACGTCAAACCCTTCTTCTCATCTATTTTATACTCTTCCTTCAGAACACCATTTTCACATAACCTATCATATGCTTCTCTAATTTCTAAGTTCCCAATGCTACCAATTTTGCAACTATAACATCTCCTTACATCTTCCACCATTATGGCATTCGGTGGGATCATGGATAAAGCCCCAAGTGGATCTTGTTTGTAAGCTATGTTAGGAATGGCCTTAAATATAGGTTGATAAATTATTTTATGATAAGCTAAACATTAAAAACCTCTTTCCTTTCTACATTCTTTGAGCTAGATGCCATTTTTCAAACTAGGGTTTATGTAAAGTAAAATTGTGAAGCTTAGCTTGTGATAAAAACCTTGTGAAATACAAAGAACTGGTGTGAGATTGCTATCAAATTCTTTGCAAATGTTGTGAACAAGTATCTAAATTACCTTTCTCTTTGCTCACTCTTTTCTCAAATTTGAAATGATGAATAATGAGTGAAATTGATCATATATCCTTTGAAAACTGTGCATTTAATGCTTAGTGCTTGTACAAATGTAAACTTAGGATCAACTCAATTTTATAATCATTTGACATCCATTGATATTACCATCACTCGGTAGCTACTACAGTCTAAACATCAACTACCATTCCACTCAGCATACATAGAAAAATGTCATGCTTGGCAACAACATGAAAAATTTAAAGATTTAACTTGAATTTACAACAACAACTTGCACATTTATTCATGATAATGTAGTCTTTTTATTATTATCTCCCTTGGAAACAATGTATGATATTACACTTGAATATCAATCCCACATACTTCTTGTTTGTTCAATTTGATGAGGTGTGATCACCTGATCCATTGGGTAAAGAGATCCCTTCTACATTTGACATGATATAAGAATCTTTCTTTTTCCATGTCTTGTTCATATCATCTCTGATGTGTTCAAAATCTACCTTGCCTTTGCCTTTATCAAATTCACAACTTGGTTCCTTTGACCTAGTTGGACAATGCTTGCTGATGTGACCAGTCTTCAAATAGCAAAAACATTTAGTTTGATTCAACCATCTTTTGTAGTTACCACTGAAGTGTGTTCTAATAAAATTCTTAAGAACATGTCCATATTCTTGACAATAGTGATAGGTATATCTTGTATTGTAATCCCAATTAAAAAGGTTTCTATAGCTTCTTACCTTTGTAGGATTGTTTGATGACCACATAGATTTGGATCTGCATTCAAAGGCTTTGTGTCCATACTTCTGATAGTTATAGCAATATCCTTCAAATCTTTATTTTTGCATGGTCTTGGTTCTACATTCATGTACCTAATGACCTTGCTTTTTGTGCTTATGACAATGATTCATGTTCATAGGTTTGACATTTTGATTTGTATTGTTGCTCCTACACACATTAGCAGTATGTCTTTTCTTATCACATTTATGACAAGTAGGTTTGGAGTTCTTACCTTTGATGTTCCTTTCTTCAGTGACTTTGGATGATTCTCCTTCTTCAGTGCTTGTGTAGCCTAGTCATGATGTGCCTCTGTTGGATCTAGGGAATCTCAGTAATTTCTCAAAGTATTTGATGGCTTCATTTGGCTTGTTGAGACTTTCAATAAATTCTTTTTCTCTTTTTAGGTCATTCTTCTATTGTTCATTCTGCAACTTCAATGTGGTTATCTTAATGTCCTTGACATTTAGTTCATAATGACATTCATCATTTGACTTAGAGTATCCAATTGGATGTTGGAGATCTTGGTTAGCTCTGTTGAATTTTCTTCCAATCTATTTTCTAGAATTCTTTTGTCTTCTTCAATCATGGATTTTTATTCCATGGCTTTCTTCTTTTGTTTAGTCACCTCACATAGTAGTATAGCTTGTGATTCTTTCTCAAGCTTGATATTTATGATTCCTCAGCTTGGATTATGGTCTTTTCCTTTAGATCTACAACTACTACATCAAATTCATTTGTGTTACCATCTATAAATAGCTTGGTGGTGTCTATCTCTTTTTGAAGTGTGTCATTCTCTACAATAGCAATCTCTTTCCTTCTCTTCAAGGATTTCTTTAGTTCCTCTACTGCCTCATTTAGTTGAAGTACTATGAGATGTATTTCAATCTCTTGGTTCTCAATAGTCTTTCCCAGCTTGTAGAATTCTATTTCAAGATCTTTCCTCTAAGCTACAAAGCTTCTCTTTTAGAGAACTTGGCTCTAATACTAGTTCTTCAAATTACAAGTGGGAAGAGAGTAAACTTTTGGTTGGGGGAGGGGGGAGTGAATTAGGAGTTTAAACTTGAACCCATAAAGCTTTCACCATTCATACATCACATGCATTAATATAATGAAATAACATATAAAGAATATCCATCAATCATGTAAACATGTAATCAAACACACACATAACACTAGATATGAATACATAGAAACCCTCCAAGTGAGAAGGTAAAACTAGGGTGGGATGACACCTGCAAATCTTCACTACTAAAGAAATAAAGTGTATCTAATTAAGGTTAAAATGGTTTGACAATGAATCATGATCTACCTTGTGAAAGGCTTGCCTTGTTAAAGGATTATAAAGATTGTTAAGTCCCACCTTGTTAAAGGATTTCAAGACCTCGTTAGAAGTGTGCATCGTTAGAGGACTTCAACTTACAATCAAGTAAGTACCCTATTAAAGGATATCATACAACCTATTAGGTCTACTCTGTTAAGAGATTTAATTGAAATCACCTATCAAAATATCTTAGCATAGATCCTACAGTTGGCTCTTTCTTGCCTAATAGTAGATCACCTTTGCACAATCTCTAATTAATCCTTCACAAATTAAAGTATCAATGCTATATCATTCTCTATCCTCTATTCTTCTTTAACTAATTCGATAATTCACTCTTACTATTAAGTCACCTTGAATACTCTACAAACTATCATATTTTCTCTTTCAATTTGATCATTCATCTTTAGTACACTATTCTCATCATTGTAAAGATTTTAGGGCTTCACCCTCCTTAAGAATAATCTAGTGGCTTAGGGTTAGGTATGAACCTATGGCTAAGATTCATCCACTTTTCTACTTAATTCTTCCCATTTTTTGATTGGCTTTATGTAATTGCATAGGGAATCTGCATATAGATTCATCCTTATCTTTAAAAGATAAAAATCTATCCTTAAGTCAAATTGAAAATGGTTTACATAGTTTATTGTGCCATTACAAAAAAAAGTCCAAACTATGTAACTTGGCATATGAAGTCTCTGATGCTCGACATACATTGTATTTCTGCTTCTAACTCAGCACCTAAACTACTTGGCATCCATGGTTTACTCAACACTTGAATCACTCAGCATGGTCTATTTTCTCAACACTCGAGTGACTCAGCACATGAGTGACTTGACACTCATTAAAACTTGGCATGGTCTAATATTTACATGTTGTTCTCAGCATTTATTAAAAATTTGACATCAACTAAGTAAATATTTTAAGTGTGTTGACACTCACTTGTCAAAACCAATCTGAGATTGATAGAGCACATGATTTTTTCTACATCTTCTATTAAATTTCTATGGAGTTATGTCCTTCCTTCTATGATGGAATAGATAACCCTCAAAGAGAGATATTATAGGGAACATACCTACCATTTTGTGCTATTAAATCACTTTAGATATAAGAAAAAGGTGTGTTTCTCTTTTTACCTAATTTTCTCATTGTTGTTGGAAGCTACAACTAGAGCAATTATTCTATTGTCATTGATGTCAAACCTATTGGTAAGATAGAGTGTCAAACCTAATATAATGACATTTATTAATAGTGTATAGTGCCATATCATTTGATTGATGAAGAGGGTTTAAAAGGAAGTGATTATGTGATGACTAGTGAAAGGTTGAGTTGAGATGTGATTAAGTATTATGGAATTCCAATATGCAATTCATAAGTTGACAAGATAATGTGTTGTTAAATCAAGACATGAAGTTTAGATGGAAATTGGATGAAGCTAAGACTTGAAACAAGTTAAAAGGATAAGCTTGACCAAGTATCAATATTGTATGGTCAATGAAATATTTAAAGAAGAAGATTAAGGAACTAACGTAGAAACTAAGTGAAACAATTAAAGCTCAATGATAGTTATCAGTGAGAAAATCTATGAGAAAGTGTAGTTATGACCAAGAATAGAAATGCTTGAATGATCATGTTGATGTCACGTGAGATAGAATAGTGTGTGCCAAGTTAAAAATTATCAACAAAGCTGAAGAATGTTGTGATTGATGAATGATAACAAAAGTTATAGTTTTAGAAAGATTTAAGTTTGAGGTAGACACAGTTGGAATTTTGAGCTAGTCAAATCACATGGAAGATATAGATTGATGAGTTATCATATTTAATGCATGAGGAGATTTTGTTACAAAATCAAAGGAAATTATTTGATTAGAAGTTTCTAGAAGATGAAGGAGAACAAAAATATGGTTAGATTCGTAGAATCTTATCTAATCCTAAGATTAACAGTGATGTCTAAGTGAAAAAGGATTGAAATTATATATTTAAGGAGGCATAAGGAATAAGTTGTAAGGTTGATTCATGATTTATTTGTGATATTAAAGAGAAGTTTTTAAGACATGAATAATAGAGATGAAGTGTGAAGAGTTTGTGAAGTGTTATTGCTTGAGGAGGTGCCAAGAAAATCAGTGATGAAGATGTTGTTAGAAATAGAAATTATTGAGAGGGTGGGGTGAATTAGTAATATTTAGAACTTAGTTTCCAAATGGATATTATTTATTACTTTGAACTATACATAAGAAAGTAAACATGTAATGCTAAACAATAACAACAACCGTGAACAGTGATAACTCATAACACCATATTTTGTTAACTAGGGAAACCTTGGCCAATGGAAAATCCCAATGGGGATGATACCCACTAGATAATATACTGGTATATATTTTCCTTGTTAGAGGATGGACCCTATTAGGATTCAATGAGAAAATTAAGTATAGACAGTCCCTATTAGGAGACTTTGAATCCCTGTTAGGGGATTCCAACCCTATTAGGAGTTGTAGTATAGTAGGTGCAAGAAGAGATCATTACCGAAACAAGTAATTAGTCCTCTAGTATATATGTGCTATAACTTCTTTCTTGACTAATCTATGATCTTCATATCGATCTCAGATCACAAAATCAAATTCTCAAAACTTTGCATATATTGCTTCACAAAAGTTCACATATCATTTATCACAATATAATTGCACACTTCTTCACACTTGAATTTGCAAGATGTCCTTTGCATAAATACCATGCCTTTTCACAAATTTCTACTAGGTTATCTAAGACCATAATATAGTTTTCCAACTTAGAGTAAACATGTAGGATGTCAGCCCCTAATTGGTCAAGTAATTATTTTGTAAATAAAATAATTACTTTACCTTTAATTTTGTTTTTCTATTTCACTAGTAAAATGGAAATATCTCTTTTCCATACAATCTATACTGATGTCTAAGATTGTACACATAATCATCAATATGTATACTATCTACATCCAACTTCACTAATCATAATATGATGTCATTAAAAGGTTACATACAAAACAATACACTATTGTAAACCAATTTCATACTTAGACAATTTTTTGGATACTAAAAGCTAAGTATCTTTATTTCTAAGGTTTTCTACAAGCATGTACATTATGTGTTTCCATAAATGACAAAAATTACATATCTTCATTATCCAATTGTCAACAATCTCCCCCTTTTGCATTGATGGCAACAAAATATTGAAATTTGGCTAAGTATCAAAAACTTATCCAAAATATTATAGTATCAATACATTAATTATCTTTTATAACTTATCCATCTTACATATGCTCCTCATTTCAATATGATTTCATACTTCTTATGAATCTTCTCCCCCTTTGACCATAATGACAAAGGTTGGAATGTTAAAAAATTTCAAAACTATTCATCTGTGGTCAAAAACTCTGTTCATCTACCTTAAGCTGATAACATCTTCATGCAATCATCAAAAATTTCCTTGAGATTGATTAAAGCTTTTACCCTTGTATCCTTGGATATTTCAATAGAAATTAGAATTTCACATAGGGCATATGATGCAATCTCAACTATATTTAGATTAGTAAATAAGAAATTCAAATAGGTGTCCTTAGCTTTGACACATTCCTCCAACTATCTCTCAATAGTTGTTATCCTCAAAACAATAGACTCTTTGAATTCTTATAATCTCATCAAAATTTGTTATTTCTTAAGTTCTAGTTTCCTAATATCACTGTGAACACTAGCCATTTGTCCTTCAAAGTCATCAATTTTTTTGGAAGGTTACTATATCTATCTTGATAGAGCTTCTAGCTCACTCAACTTTCCTTTAATGTTACTATAAAAATCCTTGGTCAACTTGTGAGATAAAGTACACTTAATGTACAATATCTTTCCATCTTGTTGATATATCCAAAGTTTCATGATACAAGTATCAAGACTTAGCAAATCATTCTTGATATTTTGACAAATGATGCTAAATAGACTAGCATCATGAGAAATTTAGGCCTTAGATTCTACAACATTCAACAAAATGGTAAATTCTTCATTAAAAGACTTTAACACTGCTTGTGCACTCTATTTGGGATCTACCTCTATATGCTCAATTGCTAGAGTACTATGTAATCTGTTAGTTACCTCCATTAAAGTTCTTTGTAAGATCTTTACATTTCTATTCTTCTCAATTAGTTTTGTCAGAGATGAGATCAAGTCAGTTTGATCATCATCATCATTTGTTAGGCTAGCAAGAGAAAGTGGAGTAAATGAACTAGATGGTTTAGTTTCATCTTTCCTTTTCTTCTTCTTTGTTACCTCCTTAGTTCTTCTCTCTTCTTTCTCATTTTCTTCCTTTTATTTTCTTCCCTTCTCTTTCTTTTCTTCCTCCTCTATTGTTTTCTTCTTTTCTTCCTCTTCTCTCCTTTTTATTTCTTCTTCAAGTGATTTCTTCTTTGCTTCTTCAATATTTCTCTTTTTTACCTCTAATTACCTCTTTTCTTCTTCAATTAGTTTCAATTGATCTCGAATAACCTCAGCTTGAGATTCAAGTTTTTCAAAACTCTTAAAAGGGTTAGTGTAATCAATGTTAATAGTAACATAGGTCTGGTCAATCTACATAGTGTCACCACTTACTGACACTTCTAAAGTTTTAGGTGCTGGTGTAAGTGCTACCTTGGACTCTGTCATCATCTAATTGATAGTTGTAGTTGTTTAACTCTTTATTTTATCCTTCTCACCCACCATAAATAGAAATGGTCTCACCTTGTTCCTGAAGTAGGGTGCCAGATTCTTCAACAATTTCTTGACTTCTTCCTGATCATCTATTTTGCATATTGTCCTTATCATAGACTTCTAAAGTTCTATATCCTCTTCTCAAGCTAGTGCTTTCTTCTCTATAAGTCTATCATAGACTCTTTGATTTATTGTGCCTTCAATATCCTTAAGTTTTACATTGTTAGCAATTATATATCTCATAGTAGAGATATTAATCTATAAATAATAGAATCTGTTCATCTAAACAAAGTTCCCTTCATTTGCAATGGATGAGTTGATCTTCTTAATATTTGACTTCCAAGGTTGCCTTGCTTTACCTATTAAGTATTTAGAAATAGTTACTTTCTCTGCTTTCTTTTCTTCTTGTTCTTCTTGTTCTTCTTCTTCTTCATTGGATTCCACAATTGTTAACAATGACTTTTGTCTTTTTCCTAGTCTAGTAGCCTGTTGCTTGAATCTTTTAGTCTTGGTAGTCACATATTCTACTAATCTTTCTAATTTTCTCTTTGGATCACTTGGTTGTTTAGCTAATATTGCAACATATAGAATGCTCTATTCTGAAGGTATTTCTACAATAGACACACTAGATGGTTGTCCAACTAATAGTGGGTGCACATACATTATTCCTTGTTTCATTGACTGTCTAACTACCTGTGACTCAGTTTCTATCATACTGGCCTCAATTAGAGTTGTCTTCATTACTGTCCCATATTTTTGAGATATGCTTTCTCTAAAGATGCTTGATGAGCTAATTAGGTAATCTCTTCATATGTCCCAAATCTATACTTAGCTTGGTCCTTCTTGGGGTTCAACAATAGATTAATAGATCCATTAGCTACATCATCACTTAATTCATAACCTAAGGGATCAAGAAATGTTTCTTGAGATTATACTACTTGAATATGAGTTAAATATGTATCAACCATAACACATATATTATTTTTCAATCTTTCTACAATTGCAGGTGTAATTATGAATCTTTATTTCATCCCATTTTGAAATGTTTTCATGATCAAATTTCCACTATCCAAGATTTTATCTACTATATGTCTTTACATACATCTATAATCTTTTCCATGGTATGTCTCTCACTACTCATAATCTTTGTAACTGATAAGTATGGAAATCTCTTAAGTACATGAAAGAAGATATGATTGATCAATGACTAAAATCTAAACACACCATTCTTGGTCCTCTTGATTTTCTCTAAGTTTTCAAGGAGTTGCACTCTTAGGATTTCAATTAGGTTAACTTGTTCTTTCTCAGCACAAATATTATAAGCCGCATAGATGAATCTTGCTAATAATTCATAAATCTTAGAATTTTTGTAAATAGAATAGGCAATGATTCTTCTTAGAAATCTTACATCATCTTGTTTAATGGAGCTGATCACCATGGCCTTACCATTATAAACTTCTTTATTGTAGCTCTCAAACTTCTTCTTAAATAGTTTCTCACCTAGAGGTACACTACCTTGTTTGCTAAGATGAGTTACCTCATGAATAAGTGTGGCTGAAATGTCAACTACATTGTCTTCCATCCAAAATTTTCCATCATGAATTCTACTTAGTATAATTTGTGTCCATTCTTCAGTGTCCAATTCTTGGTAGAAATGCTATTTGAAAAGGTCTAGTTCTTTGAAATGTTCAAATCTAGGCTTTACTAACATATCATGGTTAAAGATAATTTCCATACCTTTGTTCATATAGTCACTCCCAATAGTTTCAAACTTTCTATTAAGATAACTTCCTATATCTTCCAAATACACACATTGTTTGGAGTAATAGATAATGCTAAATTAAGGTTTCATGGAAATAACTTTCAATTTTGGCCTCTCCTAATTCTCAACATTATGAACTACTTATATATCCATGATTTTACCAAATATAAACTTTATCAAAGTAATTCTACAGAGAAATGATAAAATACTTTTTTTGAAATAGGATTTAGTTTGAAATCTCATTTTCAAGTCACTTCTGAGTGCTCTATGCTTCTCATGTGATCGAAATGAAGTGGTAATCAAGTGGTGATAGAAAGATAGCATGTTTTATCACTAATGCAAAATTTTATTATGACAAGAAGTCAGGTGGTGATAGGAAGAGAACATGTAAAATTATTAATGTAAAAATTTATTGTAGAAAAAAGTTTGGTGGTGACTGGAAGGAAACATGCAATATGAGTAAAATGAAAAACTTTTGTGATAGGAAGTATGATAGTGATAGGAAGTATGAAAACATATTAAAATGTAAAATTTTATTATAAAATTAAAATGATTCCCACTTGTCATTGTAACTTGTTGAGCTGTCATTTTACACGATGCTAAATGATAAGAATTCTTGCTAATTCCTCTCTTGAAAAGCCAATCTTGTGAATCAACTCCAAGGTTCTAGGTTGTCTTATGACACACTAAAATCTTCTTAGTTGAAGACAAATGTGATTATTCATGAGGAGGCCTTTGCTGGTTCATTTTGACTTTAGATGAAATGAAGAATCTGCACACTATTTCAAAACAACACTTAAAAGAACTATGCTTTGTATTTTATGTTTTTATATGAATGTAATCTAACCGTGCAACTAGTATGAAATCCTATTGTAACAGGGGGGTTAATAAAGAAAATAACAAGAACTAAAATCAAATAACTTGAATTTGAAAGAAAATAACTTGAAAACAACACACTGTGAGTTAAGCTTTCGAATAAATTAGTAGGTAACCAATGAAAATAGGAGAAGCGCTTCCTAGATTACACTGATGTAATCATTCAAGGGAAATTTCAATGACTAAATGGTGTTTCACTCTACATCAAATTTCAAGGCCACAAAAAGTGCGCTCATGCAAGACAAAGAGCTATGCAGGCACAATTTGGCAATTCATTCTCGAGCTCAGTACGTTAGTGGAATTCATAAATCTTTAGCAAACACCAAAAATAATGCAATAAACCTTTGGCTCAATCACAATCTCATGAATAAAATGCACAACACAATGACACATTCAGGCAAGAATAACTACACTCCAAATGCGAGCACCAAAAGCATAATCTGATTGGAAAATAACGGTGGCCTTGATTACATATTACAATAGGGTATTTATAAGAAATTGTCTCCTCAATTTGTGTTGAGAGTGAGAGATATCTCCATGCAATAATATGCTTTTAAACTAATAAAACAAACTAATTATATACAAACTACATATCTAACTGGTGCTTAGTAGGACTCCATCTATGTTAAAAAACAAAGAAATTATGAGAGAAAAAGTATGGGAAAGCTCCAAGTCAAAGTGGAAGTGTTTGGAGATGCCAAAATTAGAAGTTGATCCTTCATAGGGCTTTAGTCGGAGTTAACCTACCGTTAGAATGCATTTCCAATGCATGGAAAGCTCTATTTTTGGAACTAGCAGTTAACTGTCAGTGCACCTCTAGAATTGCAGAGCTACGAAGCTATGGACCTATGTACCTATGAAGTTGTAGACCTACAGAGATATGTAGTTGTGAACCTACATAGCTACATAGCTATTGACCTACATAGCTAAGGACCTTGATAGGGTCAAAAATCTCATAATTTCACTAAGTGTCAAAACTAAAATTTTGGCATCTAGGTTTTGTTGTTCTTCATCCCAAAGGTACGTTTGGATGTTTTCCCTTGAATTTATCTATAATCTCAGTGATTTTGGCCACATCTGATAAATCCAAAGCCTCATATTTTTCCTTGACCTTTCATCTATAATTATCTATCTCAATTCGGGTATCAGTAAAATCCCCAAGTTTGGTATCCAATTCTAACAATGCTTCCTTAGTTTTGCAGGCCTGTCGGATGTCCTCCTCCTCATCAACTTCCATAAAAACATTCTTAAAATTCTCCACTATTATATTGATAGGTAGCAATCTCTTGCATTCCTCACCTTCAAAAATATCCAAGCAGACATCGCTATAGTGCCTCTCTGCTTCCAAAATTTGCTCTCGGGCTTGATCCTTTAGCTGATGACTTTCATCATGTAATGTTTCCATTACTTTATTGCTATCTGCTATCTTTTCTATCCAGTCATCAATCATATCTAATTCATCACTTGTATATACATCAATCAAAACTTGGTACATTTGCCCCTTTATGGCTTGTCAAGTTTATAAATCTTTGCTCCAAGCCCGTACTTCATCAATAATGTTGAAGTCCTACTTAAAAATTGCCACCATTTTATTCACATTTTTCTGAGTAACATGCAGTATCTTCAAGTTCGTTGTGATAATCATGACTTCTTTCTCCTCAAAACTTTCCTTCTATTGCTGATAGGCTCTCAAAAATGGATCCATATGGACTACTCCCCCTTTCTCTAAGAACAATATTCAAGGTCTCCTCAGGGTGCTCAAGATCAAGAGGACCAATGACTTCAGCCAAATATCCCTTTAAAATCTCAACCTGCCTTCGAAGTGCTTGGATTTCCATATCATCCTTCCCCATGTTCTTCATGATTTCCTTAATTCCCATGGTCACCATTAATTGAGATGCATCCTGTGTGGGTTTTCCCGACAAAAATTTTTTCAATTCATAATCCTTGGGACCAAGGCTTTCTATGTCTATAATTCTAGGAGGAACAACTACCTATGCAAACAATTTTGGGCTATTCTGTGTACCTGTAACAAAGGCTAATGGTTTTGCCTCACATGCTGAGGACTTGAGTTTATTCAAAATTTTTGCAATCTCATAAATGTCTTCCTCTAAAGATTAGAATCTAGGTCTAGCACTTCTTGTCACTTCCTTTTGCAGCCACCTTGGAGTGTGTTCAGCTAGAGGTCTTCTTATTGAGGATGAAGGAGTATGTTCTACAACTTCCTTTCCCTTATCGCTCCTCCTTGGAGTTGTTTCCATTTGTGAGGACTTTTCTTCTATTTTCTTGGTCTCTGTGGACCCTGTAGTTTGCACCTCAGTGTCTTGGGAAGGTGATTGAGAAAATTTGACTATTTCTCCCAACTTAGACACTTCATCAGTTTCCCTTTGTTCTGGTTGCTCCTTTTATGATGGTTCCTTCTGAACTTGTTCTTCTAATCCTAGAGGTAGGGGAATAACAAAACCTTTATCTACCACCATAGCCTATGGTGAATATGGGGGAGTAGGATTGGGACCTTGTGTGACTGGAGGTATCTGTGTCCAACCTTCCTATTGAGATTGGCTTGTAGGAGTACACCTAATCTTGCCATCAATCAATGTTGTTCCCACAGGCATAAAATCAAAATTAGACATTTTAAATACATCATCCGCTTCTTCACTTTGGTCATCCACCCACTATTGTACTTCATCTTCCAAAGAAGAGACTTGTAAGGGTCTTGCTTGAGTGTATGGTGATATGCTTGAGGTACTGCTCCTTTCTTCCTCCATGGCTCTAGCTAGTTTGGTTCTTCTCTGTATGGGTACTTCTTCCTCTTCATCTGTCTCCTCTTCTTCCTCTTCCTCCTCTTCTGGGATGGTTTTATGAATAGAAGGAAAAGGCACCATTCTCTTAGTCACCCTTTGCCTTTTCTTCATTTGGATCTTAATCCTCTTTTGTTTTGTGGAGGCAAAAGGGGATACTAGCTATTCTTGTGGGGGAGGCATAGAAACCTATTGACTCTCTTCCACTTTAGATTGGGAAGGCACAAAAGGAGGCAGTGGAGGATTATCTTGGACTTGAGTAGCTCTGATATGCTTAGATCCTTGTACATCTTCTTGTTGTTGTTGGGAAGGTGCTTGCACTTCACCCTATTCTGCTTGAATTCATTGCGGGGAAGTCCTCTTCCTTTTATTCTTTCCTATCCTCTCTTGAGGATGATATTATCCAACTGGGTGGTCAAGTAGGTATACTATCTTTGGCCTGATGGGAGATTGGATCGTAAAGGTAGGAACTGTAACTTTCCTTCATCTACCTTTCTCAGGGCAGGCTTGAGCATTGAAGACTACAGTGTCAGGTATGGGATCAAGTCAAAAAGGCTTCTTGATCCATTCCTTCATCATTCTAACCACATGTCTTGCTTGATGATCAATATCATCACCCTCCTCCTTGTCAACTTTTGATTCATAATGATTCATTCTCCAATTTTGTCTAAGTTGAATAGGGGGTCCAATAGCTCCTTAGAATCGTATTGCCTTATTTCCTCTAGAATATTGAGATTGAGGGTCTTCTTTGCCAGATACAAAGTCATCCTACAATAATCCCATATGTGGATATCATAGTCATTTGTCACATTCATCTAATGATCTTCAATAGCATCTTCATGATGAAACTCTTTTCTAGCCATACTCTCTACTTTCTTGACATCATCAAAATGAATCCTAGGGGAATTATATTCCTCAAGGGGATAATTCTCCCATTCCCACTCAAAATTTAGAATGTCTTGATTTTGCTTTACCTAGTATGGTCCAATGACAAGAGGCCATGTGCAACAAGGTCTTCTTTATCTTTTCACCCTCTCATATGCTAATTCAATTTGCCAAGAAATTTCTAGTAGCACTAACTTGTCACTCAGATATCTAGGGATCTTCTTGGGCTTAATAGTGGCACCAACTACCTTTAGATATGTGAACATCTTAAAGTAAATAAAGTAAGCCCCAAGTGTTGATACCTATTCTTTTGCTTCTTCAGAAAACCTCTTGGCATAATCACTTTCTATAAATTGGATGACCACAAAGATGAATAAGTCATTCACAATTCTATATTCTTTTCTCTATGCTGAGAGCTTCTTCTTTACCAGTTGAGGATAAACAATGTATGGCTAGGCATTGGGATCTTGCATACAAACTCTTCTATACAACCCAGGGTAGTCTATCACCCTCGCTACAAGAAAGTATACTATTTAAGACATCATATAAAACTTCTTCTTATCCTTTACCATCCTCGATTGCTCACACAAGTTTTCACTTAGTGTGGTGGCCCAATCCAATGGTATCTTTGATGTTTTGATGGTCTCAATGAAGTTGATCATGAAGGTACTGAGGGGGCCCGCTACAAATAAACCCATGACTTTGCTCAAAAGGATGATGGAGTAACTGATATCCTCCTTCATATATCCCCGAGTCATATCCACTTTGCCTGTTATCCTTCCTTGAGGAGGTCTCTCAACAAGGTAAGATAACTATATAATATATGTCTCTTGCTTTGTATGTTCCCTATACCATATCTTTGCTGATTCATAGGGGAGCTTAATGAATTGATCTACTCTTGAGAGACGGAAGACCCTCTCAATGTTGTTGGGTCAAAGATCAAGGACCACTTCTCTTGTTACACTCTTCACCACTCTCTCTTTAGAAACAAAATGTTGTGCCAATGTCATTTCTATTTCTACTAACTGCACTGATATGGGATGTGATGTTGCGTTCACCAACCCAGAACGTATCAAAGTAGATACCAGATCTGATCTCTCAGTTGGTTTATTATAGGTTTTTAAGAATTCCCCTAAGTCAGTGTGTCCCAGGTCAGTAACTTAGATCTCAACATAATCATCATGATATATTGATTTGAATGGTATGCCTTGGAACTTAAAGACTACAGGATTAGGTGCTACTCCAGATGTGGACGCCATTTGATCACCTGTACACAATGAGAAAAAATGTTTATTAGTCCAAAGACGTAAAAACTATTAAACTAAAATAATCATAAATGAAAAAAGAGTCCCCATTGGGTATATATATTTTAAATATTTTATTTTTTTTCTTTTTTTTAAAAATTATTTTTAAATTATTTTTAATTTTTTTAATTTTGGGTGTACATGTGTGTGTGGCACTACCGTGGTCATGGGCGCAAGCACGTGCGGAGCTACCATGGTCATGGATGTGGGTGTAGGTGCAGGCCTACATGGCCTTGCCATGATTTTAGATGTAGGTGAGGGTGCGGTCATGCAGCCTTACCACAGTCGCATGATGGGATTTATGGGCACGTGCGACATAGTCATAGTCTTTGGGCACATGATGGCATAGATTGGGTGCATGACACTGTCAAAGTGCGCGCAGTGCACTTATAGCCTTAGGCATGCAGTGCCATACATTAGGCATGTGGTACCATAGAGTGGGCACGCTGTGCTGTTATAGCTTTTAGGTGCACGGTGCCATACATCAGGCATGTAATGCCAAAGATCGAGAGTGCGACAGAGTAAAAGTGCGTGCAACATAGGAAAAGGAAGGCATAGATTTTACCTTTGGAAAAAGAGTGCCAAAACTGCTATGAGTGAAATGAAAATGAAAAAATTTTGGGGGGGGGGGGGGAGGAGGGGGTTTATAAGCCCCGTGCTATGTGGATTGTGTGGTGCACCTCAGGGCACGTGCCAGTGTGCACTGTGCACTTCATCCACGTGCACGCGCAATGTGCGCTCATCATTTCATTTCATTTTATTCTTATTTTTAATTTTTTTTTTTTAAATTAATTATTTTTTATAAAACACTTCTAATTCTAGAGACTTTCTTCCCCCGATTCTTGAACTATGAGTCCAGGAGTCTAAAAAAAGTAGGGGATCCTCATTCCTAGATGAGGAATGAGGCGTGTGTTGTGGACACCACAACATAACTGATGGAATATGAAGAGTGATTAATTTTTAATTTCCCATGAATAATATATAAGGGGGTGGAGTTTTCAAAAAGGAGAACAACAAAAAGAATAGTTAAAAATGTAGTCTTATTAGTTTTCTTTGGCTATACACAGCCAATTCTTTTATGTAGTTTTGTTTAGTTTTCAATAAAGATTTTCATAGTTGAGTTTCAAATTTTCTTCTTCTATTTCTTGGTGTTGTCCTTGTAATGGATAAAGGGTTAATCTTTGAGTGATTCAACCATGTATAGAAATACTATAGAATATGTATTAATCTTTATTTGTGGGTTTTGAGTTTAGAGTTTCTTATATTGAAGTTCATATGATTTGTAGTTGAATCTGAAAAAATTGACAAGCAATAATAGATTTGCTACAAAAAGTTTTCCTCTTCCTGTCATTTTTGGACAAAACTATGTTACTATAGATCTGCAGAAATAATATAAGTGAAATTAGTGGAGGAAAGTCTATGTTGCTACTAGAAGTCGATATGTTCATTTTTGTTAGTATTAAGATAATTAGTTGGATAGTAATCTGAGATTGATTTAAAAAAAATGCTCCTTGAAGGTGTATGAGCCCCTTGAAGCAACTTAGTCAAGTGATTGATTTCCTCCTGAGTTTTCCAAGGTGAGGCTCTGCATCAGTCTGTACTCCATTTTATTCATTCAATTTGAACTTTCATTAATTATGTACTTTGTAAACACGAAAAAGCTATCAATTACACTCTGAAATCAAATATCTACTCAAATTATTTGTTCGATCTTCAAATGCTACTTGAAGTTTACCATAGCTTCCTTCCATCATAATAATGCTCCAAGAATCTTTGCTCCATGAAATTCTCTGTAAAAACATAGTTTTCATTTTTTTCTATAGAATAAACTTTCTTTGTTATAATAGTAACTCTTAATTCCTTCATAAAATTTTTTGATAAGCCCCAAATTGCATGCAAGCTTAGATATAGTCTAGAATTTTCTTGATACACCTTTTCCCAACATCACTACCCATAATTCGATCTCTAAATGAAGTTTCAAATTTTGTTGTTGTGAACAAACTTAATTCAACTTAGTTGAATCGACCTTGATTATTGACTTTGATCTTCCTATCCAATCATCTTCTAACTTCTTTTCTAAGATGTCTAATCCTTTTACGAATGCTTCATTAAGTTCTTCTTGAAAATCACTAACTACATTTCTTTGTTCCTCATTGTCTTCCTTAGTTCCAGGGTTCCTTTCACTATTCCTTCTATCATTCTTGTAATTTCTTCCATCGTTCCTTCTATTTTTGAATTTTCTTCCATTGTTCCTTCTATATCTAAAGTTTTCATCCATTCTACAATACTTTTTTGTATGTCCAAAGTTTTTGCATAACTAACATACATGATTTTTTCTTCTAGGATTCTATTGATCAATAGGTGCATGACAATTCTGGGCTATGTGTCTAAAGTTATTAAACTTATAACACATGATTTGTGTTCTTTCTTCATAAGGTCTTTCTTCTCTCGATGTCCTTTAATTTGATCTCTAAATGAAGTTTCAAATTTTGTTGCTAAGAACAAGCTTAATTCAACTTATTTGAATCAAACTCAATTATTGACTTTGATCATCCTATATAATCATCTTATAAATTTTCTTCTAAGATGTCTAATGCTTTTACAAATGCTTCATTAAGTTCTTCTTGAAGTTCACTAACTACATTTCATTGTTCCTCATTGTCTTTCTTAGTTCTAGGGTTCCTTTCACTATTCCTTCTATCATTCTAGTGATTTCTTCCATCGTTCCTTCTATTTTTGAAGTTTCTTCCATTGTTCCTTCTATCTCTAAAGTTTTCATCCATTCTAGAATACTTTTTTGTATGTCCAAAGCTTTTTCATAACTAACATACTAGATTTTTTCTTCTAGGATTCTATTGACCAATAGGTGCATGACAATTCTGGGCTATGTGTCCAAAGTTATTACACTTATAACACATGATCTGCCTTCTTTCTTCATAAGGTCTTCCTTCTCTCGATGTCCTTTCATTAAATCTTCTTCTATCTATAGGGTTAGTATTTCTACATATTTTGCTATTCCTTCTATCATTATCATATTTAGGTTTCCTAAAATCAATTTCTTTATGACCCATACCATGAGAATTATGACAATAAAAATCCATAACATGATTAAATGACTTATTTGTACAATCTCTTTTCATATGACCTATTTCATTACATGAAAAAAACTTACCTCTAAATTCATACCTGGTTTCCTTAGGAAATTCCACTTGCTTAGGTTAATCTAATTTCATAGTTTCCTTGTCTTGTCCAACTTCTTTAGGTTTATTAGAAGATTGACTATATTCAATCTTATCATTAGATTTATCTTTTTCTTTTGGATCTATTTTACTTTCAAGTTTCTTTATAGACATGTTAAATAAATAACCAAGACTAGTCTTATCATAGGTAGATCTTTGTATTCACATCGAATCATCAAGCTTTTCTCTACTATAATAAAGATTTTTAAGTTTTTTCTTGCATTAAGTTAGTTCAATTTTTACAATAGTGTTGTACTTATGAAGTTCTTCATGATCTTCTTTCAATATTTCAAATTTAGATGTCTTATTTGCCAGACTCACTCTAAGATCTGTATTTTCAATCTTCAAATTAGATTCAATTTTTCTAGGATCATTCTTCAAGGTCAAATTTAGATTCGTAATCTTTAATTCATGCTTCAATATCTTGTATTCTATGTTCAATTTTGAATAATCATCATTACTAGTTTTAGATATAGTAGATTCATGCTTGGGTTTGAGATGTTCAATCTTGTCCTTCAATTGTCGAATATAGACTTTGGAGTCTTCATATCTATCTTTCAACTTATCTCTTTCTTTAGTAAGGAGATCAATTTTTTCAAATACCTCTTCAAGGTTCTTCATCAACTATTCGATATCCATAGGGATCTTACTCAAGTTTTTAAGCCTCTTTTGAGTAACAATGCTCTGATACCAATTGTTAGAAATAGGAATTGCTTGGGGGGGCAGGGGGGGGGGGGTGGGGGTGTGAATCAGTAATCTACAAAATTTAGTCATTAGCTGGATATTATTTATTACTTTGAACCATACATAAGAAAGTAAACAAGTAATGCTGAATAGTAACAATAACCATGCACAAAGATAATTCATATCACCATATTTTGTCAATTAGGGAAACCATGGCCAACGAAAAACCCTAGTGGGGATGATACCCACTAGATAATATACTAATATATATGTTCCTTGTTAAAGGATGGACCCTATTAGGAGTCAATGAGAAGTTTCAGTGTAAAGAGAGTCCTTGTTAGGAGGCATTGTATCCTTGTTAGGAGTTGTAGTATAGTAGATGCACAAAGAGCTCACTACGCAAACATGCACTTCCAATTGCAAGAAGAGATCACTGCCCAAACAAGTAATTAGTCCTTTAGTATATAGGTTATGTAAATTCTTTCTTGATTGATCTCTAATCTTCAGCTCAATCTTGGATCACAAAATTAGGTTCTCAAAACTTCACATATATCACTTCATAAAAGTTTGCATGTCATTTATCACAATATAATTGCACACTTCTTCACACTTGAATTCACAAGATGTCATTTGCATAAATACCATGCCTTTTCACAAATTGGTTCTAGGTTGGCTAAGACCATAATATACTTTTCCAACTTAGAGTAAACATCTAGAATGTCGACCCTAATTGGTCAAGTAATTATTTTGTAAACAAAATTATTACTTTACCTTTAATTTTGTTGTTCTATTTCAATGGTAAAATTTGAATATCTCTTTTTGTATAATATTTACTAATGGCCAAGGTTGTACACATCATCATCAATATGTATACTATCTACATCCAACTTCTCTAATCATAACATGATGTTAGTAACAAATTACATACAAAACAATACATTGTTGTAAACTAATTTAATACTTAGACAATTTTATAGCTACCAAAAGCTAAGTATCTTTATTTCTAAAGATTTCTACAAGCATCTACATAATGTGTTGCCATAAATGACAAAAATTGCATATCTTCATTAGCCAATTCTCAACAAATGTTAATGGAGGCTACTCAATGAGCTAGTAGATGAGTCAATGGAGGTCTGAATTTGCAAAGTAGGTTTTACTTTAAAACTCAAACCCATTATTACATTATAACCAATGTATCAATGTAAAATACTTTAATGAAGGTTGACCTTGTTGTAAATATGTCTAAGTAGGTTTGGAAAAAGTTTTTATTTTACGGTAGCATATATCTCTGAAGAGATGAAATATTGTATAGTTGAAGATTCTATATTTAGAGACAGAAAATTGTCTAAGTGTTAGACATGTTCACTAGAATTACTGAGATAATTTTTGATGTTGCAAAGTCCATAGTGAAAATTGGCATGTGTGGAGTTGAGGATAGGTAGTATAGAGTGTTCTAATGAGATGGTCAAGAGCGCAAATAAGTATGAGCAGTACATAACAAGTTACACGTCAAATACCAGTAAGGGTAGTGAACAAAACATAACATAGTATAATAGGAAAGAGTTAGTTGTGAGTTGAGGAATTATCTTGGGAATAAAATAATTTCTTAACTTATTAGGGATGACATCCTAGATGTTTATGCTAAGTTAGCATGGGATAAATTTGTATTTAGCCAAACATGTGGAAGCATCAAGCTACCTGGAAAATGTTCTACAAAGAGAAAGGTATAATTAATCAATCAAAGAATATGGTGTGTATAAATTGTGTATATGAAGCAATGCTATAGATATGCAAAGTATATGATTTTTATGCAAACTATGAATATGACATGTAAACATATGGCAAGGAATTATGATGCAAATTCTGATGTAAGATCAAAGATATGCAAAGTACAATAGTCAACACTAAAGAGGTTATTCTATCTATCTCATTTTATTTAAGGCATTGAATTGTATAATTTCATGTTAGGGAAGTGGAATCTTCTTACGTACATATGAAATTATTTTACCAAATCCTAATAGGTTTGAAGTGGGCTCTTTTGTTTAGTGGATCATTTTGTGGGTACCATCTCCACCATGGTTTTTCCTTGGCCAAGATTTCCCTAGTTAACAAAATGTGGTGTTATGAGTTCACTTTGTGTATGGATTTATTTACTATTCAAAATTATTGGTTTACTTTCATATACATGCTATAAAGTAATTAATAATATCTAGTTATGTGAATTTTTTTTAGAATACTAAATCACCACCCATCCCAATATTATCTATTTTTAACAATTGGTATCAAAGAAAAGTTACTCAAAAGAATCTTAATAAATTGAGTAAGATCCCTATGGGTGGAATAGTTTAAGAGGAACCTTGAAGAAGCCCTTGAATAAATTGATCTTCTTAAAGAAGAAAGGGAAAACCTAAAAAAATGTATGAAGATGCTAAAGATTACATTGGGAAATTAAAGGATAAGAATGATCAACTCAAATCTAGAAAATAGACTAGTCATAGTGATGAGCTAGCAACCCTAAAGAAAGAGAATGGAATTTTGAAACATGAGTTAAAGATTGGCAAGCTAAAGTTGAGTCTGAAGAAAGATGATAGAAAGATTAAAACATATCTAAAGTCTGAAATTACAAATTTAAGATCTCATCTAACAATGGTGACATTTAAACTAGATTCTATCAAAATAGAACATGCAAAATTTGAAAAGTACAATATTATTGTAAAAGGAGAATTAAGCCAGGCTAAGAAACAATTAGAGAAGCTATATTACTTTAGTAAGAAAAATTTTGAACATATATTCTATTAGATATCTTCCTATGATAAGATAGGTCTTGGATATCTTATTAGAGAAAAATCAGAAAATAAAATAGATGTTAGGAAGGAACCAAATCCAAATGTTGAAACCCCTAAACATAAGGAAAATAATCATAATAGGATTCAATCAAGAAAGCTAGTAGAATTACATAAAGAAGTTGAGCAAGTAAAACAACCTAAGAAATGTGATGAACCCAACCAAACAAAGCAAGTTGATCCACCTAAACAAGTTAGACATGAATTCAAAGGTAGCTAATTCAAATGTAATGATGTTGGTCATATGAGGAGAGATTGCATAGGTAATTCGTTTAAACCTATCACCAATTTCTAATTTTATAATTGTCATGGTTCTAGACATAAATCAATAGATTGTAGAAATCCTAAGTGTTATAATAATAATGGAAATTGTAGAATATTTATCGATACTAACCCTACAGGTAATGAAAATGGAACAAGAAGTAACATTATGTGTTATAAGTGTAACAACAATGTACACACTATGAGGAATTGTATAACACTAGTCAATTAGAATGAACCTAATTAGAGAAAGAGTACACTAGTATGTCATTTATGCAATAAATTTTGACATAGAGCAAGATTTTGCAAAATGGATAGAAGGAACTTCAACAAGAATCAAAACTACCAAAGCAGAAATAATAGAAATGACAGAAAAATGATAGTGTTGTCACAATAGCTTACACCCTTGCCTAAATTTTTTACCTAGCAACCTTGTGAAACATGGAGATAATCTCCAAGCTATAGGACTTGAACTATGAGATTGTTTCTATGGAGAAGATCGACTTCCTTACTATCAAGGTGCATCTAACTACTCTTTGAGAGGAAAAGGGAGAAGAAATGCATGAAAGAAAATTACCTAATTTAATCTAAAGAGGGTGATACACAAAAATAGTTTGTTCAATCATGTCTCTACTTAACAATGAACTATTCATCAATATGATCTTAGAAGACACTGATTCAACCTTTGTTTTGACTCAAAAACCACATATGGATCAAAAATCAAATTGATATTATGAGGAAGGGACTTCACTCCATAACATTCAATGGGGCAATAGTAGATACTTCTATGTAGTTTGAAGAATGAAAAAAAATACATTAACAAGGGTAATAGGGTTTTGCACTTATATTAATGGAGAATGAGGCACAATAGAGATTACATTCATTCATAGAAAAAAAAGAAATTATAGTAGCAGAACAAAATACTGCTACTAGAGAATTAGAAAAATAAATGACTCTAAGAAGGGTTACATAATCTGCTTTTATAGTGCATGCATAACTTAGATAGCTTCTACACTAAGGAAAAACTCAACAACTGCATTTAAGATTGTAGAGAACAATCACTACAAATCTCGAAAGAATCTAATCATGGTACACATCCAGATGTAGGAAAATCATTCTATTTACCAAACATAACCTTGAGAAGAAAAAAATGACAACCATTAATGCCTTGACTGGGTAGATGGATAATGATATGGTGATTGTCATTTACATTTATTGGGCATGGAGATTAACAAAAGTGGTTGTGAATGATCAAGATGATCAGATTTTCCATTAAAAGACTGTCTTTCTTTGTTATCAACATGCCAAGTCAATAATGTCATTAGTTAAATGGAGTCAATCCTCAAGATCTGCCACTTGGTTATTCAAAATATAAGTTGATGTATTGACCTTAACATTGTATGAATGTGCAGTTAATCTAGATGTATTATGTAATTAAGCTAAGAACATGTAAAATGAACTAGTTTAAACATGTGCATTAATTGAACTAAATTAGATTAAGATAAAAATTATGAATGCATGAATATGTGTAAGAAAAAGTGAGTGTGAATTTCAACAACAATTTGATAGTGACCAATTTCAACCTTTGTAATGAGGAATTGAGAGTCTCTTAAATAGAATTCAGGAATCCATCAATGGTTAAGATCAACTTGGATCGACGGTCATGATTTAAATGAAAATTCAGTTAAAGTGGAAGATTCCAAATATAGATGTAGTTAATTGCCTCAGATCATGAGTGCAAGAAACAGTTAACATAGATTCACTTCAGTGTGAGAGCAAGTGATCTGGGTCACTTCTAATTCGAGACATAGTTAACTAGGAATTTCTATTTTGAACTAAAGAGTAGAATTTGGGAAAGATATTTAATTTAATAAAATGAGATATGATCTCATAAATACATTTTCTATTAATTAAATAATATCATTTAATTAATTAGATTATACTCTTCTATTTAAGCAAATAAATTCATTTAATTAATTAAGAAAGACTTCCCATTTAATTGAATAAATTTTCTTAATTAATTAGAAATAGCTTCTCCATTTAATTAAATAATTTTATTTAATTAATTAAAATATGCATATTTATTAAATTAAATAAATTTAATTCCATAGTACCTTAGCCTTAGGATATGATTTAATTTAATTAAAGTATAAAGACTTTAAATTAAATTAAATCTAATCAATGGGTTTAATGTGACTAATACGAGTCAATACTATAGGAATTAAATAGATAGCATGATTAATGCAGATTAGGGTTTTTTGCATTTGACAATTAAGTCAAGTAGCGAGTAGCAGAATAAGAATTGCCTAGTGACATAGGACTTTAGGGTTGATAAAAAATAGACCAAAATTAGTTGAGATGGCAACGTGCCAATTTTGGGGTATTACATTTTGCCCCTCTTTGAATGAATGTGTGAGTAGCACGTTCAATTCAAAGAAAATTAGAAAGCATGATGCAAAGATACAAGAGATGAGATTGGTTTTGCAATTGATGACATAGAGACCAATTGAGAAGCTTTTAAAGATTATCTCTAGAATGGAGCTTAATCCTAAGGAATCCAAGTAGAACACCTAGATACCCGAAGATGATAATATTGGTTCTAAAATTGACAACATTCAGAAGATTATCTCCAGAACGGAGCTTAACCTTCAAGGATCCAGATAGAACACCCAAATAATTGAGTTTTGAAAGCATTTAGAAGATCATCTCTAGAATGGAGCTGGATCTTAATCTTCAAGGATCCAGATAGAAGACCTAGATACCTGAGATTTGAAAAAATTTAGAAGATCATCTCCAGAATGGAGTTGGAGCTTAACCTTCAAGGATCCAGATAGAACACCTAGATACCTGATATTTGAAAGCATTTAGAAGATTATCTCCATAATGAAGCTGGAGCTTAACCTTCAAGGATCCAAATAGAACACCTAGATACCTGAGATTTGAAAGAATTTAGAAGATCATCTCCAGAATGGAGCTGGAGCTTAACCTTCAAGGATCCAGATAGAAAACCTAGATACTTGAGATTTGAAAGCATTTAGAGGATTATCTCCAGAACGAAGCTTAACCTTCAAGGATCTAGATAGAACACCTAGATACCTGAGATTGAGAGCATTTAGAATATTATCTCTAGAATGGAGCTTAACCTTCAAGGATCTAGATAGAACACCTAGATACCTGAGTTGAAGGCATTTAGAAGATTATCTCTAGAATGAAGCTTAACCTTCAAGGATCTAGATAGAACACCTAGATACCTACGATTGAAAGCATTTAGAAGATTATCTCCAGAAAGGAGCTTACCCTTCAAGGATCTAGATAGAACACCTAGATATCTAAGATTGATGAAAAATAACAAGATCGAATCATAAGTCATAGAATCATCCCCAGAACGAGGCTTGATCCTTAGGAGTCAAGATTTGGATTGTCCCGATACCCATAATCAATTGATGACAAAGATGTCAGATAAAGGAGGACAAGCTACCTTGAGCGATAAGATGCCCCTAGTGATGAGGACATAGAAAGGAATGGGATGCCCTGAGCAATAAAGATTTAGATTGATTTGAAATTTAGATTCAATGATGTAATCATCCTAGCCCCTCAGGAGCAAAATCGAAAGATGACACACTAGAAATATGATGTGAAGTAGTATATCATGAGATATAGAAGAAATCAAAGATTCAACAGACTGTAGAAGGGATCAGAACGATCAAAAGAAAATTTAGAGTCAATTTGAAGTGGTTGTGAGGTCTAAAAGACCAAGTTTGACCAATAGTTGACCAAAGTCGACATTTTTGAGGATTAATTTTGAAAATTTGAAGAATTTTAGAGTGGACAAGATTCTAGAAATTGCAAAGTATCAAAAAAATTTGGACTGCATAGGCGTTCGATCACGGTGGTCCCAAAAAATTTTAAACACAATTTTGAGGAACTTGGGTGTGTCAGATTTTGAATTCAATCCTAAAAATGGATCCAGAATGGTCCAATTAGCTAGGGGGTGATTTTCGTCCAAATTGGAGCACCTTGAAAAAGTAGGTTAGAACCTATATAAGAACCCATAGGGTCATTTTCAAATCATTTGTGCAGTTGTCTTCTAGTGATTTTGAGCTCTGAGAGAGATATGATAGTGAATGTGAGATATCATCATTTTGAGTGCTCTCGATGACACAGCTAGCTAGTAGACTATGGACCTCTGGTGATTGGTCGATAATTGTCCTTTGTACTTTTTCTTTCATGCATTTCTAGGTCATTTACTACACATTTTAGCATGTTTTAGGAGTGTCAAGTCAAGTTTCGCACAGGACCATCCTTCTTCGCATGGACTCGGTCTTTTCTCATGTGAAGGTGATTTTTTCTCGCACAAGACAATCTTTATTTGTACAAGAAAGTCTCTTTTTGCGTGAGTTAATTTTTATTTGTGCAAGTGTCTGCTCATGTGAAGTAATGTCTCTTCACATGGGATTTTGAATTTTTGCTTATAGGCATTGAACCTTCATGCAAGGACATGCTTTCTCATGTGAAGATGCACATTCTTGCACAAGGGAATGTAGTTTCGCGCAAAAATTTGCAACAGTAGGATTATTGAAATTTGCAATTTTTCATCATTTTAGTGTGAATTTTGTGTTTGTTTGTTCATCATTCTGACTTAATGATCAAGTACTGACTGTGTTCATGTTACCTATTGTTATTCATGTGTGTAGGAGTTATTTGATGATGTCTCATTTAGATCACACTACCTGCCTTATGGAGCTTTGGTGCTGAACCTTGACGACACAGATATGGCGCATATTGAGAGACTAGGGCTCACCTCTTTATGTTGGATCCCAACATTCCTGGTGAATCACATCTTGCTGACTACTTTGGTGGAGCATTTCCATTTAGAGATGAACACCTTCCACCTACCTCAGGGAGAGATGACTGTGACTCCCAAGGATATATACAAGATTTTATGCATACCCTTCCATGGACTGAGGGTATCTTATGATACAGTGCCCTAGGTAGGTACAATGGCTTTGTGTTTCATCTCCCAGAGATAGCTAGCAATCAGGTGGGTCATCACATGGGAGGAGCTTGTGCACACCTATGGACCGACACACAAGTAGGCTTCAGTGTTAGCCATTTTTATCAGTTGCTTCCTAGTGCTAGATAGAGGACAACACGAGTTGTAGTGTGGATGGGGTATGATGTTGTAGAGGATGCTGGAGCCTCTTGAGAGGTTTGGGTGGGGAGAGTGCATGCTCGCACACATATTTTTTGAGATGCATGAGATTGTTTATCATGAGCAGAAGAGTATGGCTGTTGGGATTTATGTTTTACAAGTGTGGGCATGGGAGCACCTGCCAGTCACACGATTGATTTTTGAGGATGCATGCGAGCCTACAAAGCCGTACATATGTAGGTATAGAGGAAAGATTTCCCAAACAGGCTTGGGTAAGACAAAGCACTAGAGGACCCATCTTGATGGCCTAGTCTTCGTAGTATGGTGGCCTTGGTGAGAGATCGAGGACTGGGATGATGCTCCTAGGGAGCTGTGGTGGATTTTTTTCTCGCGACCCATGGTGGGGAGGACCACCCAGATCGTTGAGAGATTTGTTATCAGTATATTATGGAGATAGTATGGGAGGTAGCAAGAAATCTCCTAAGATTTTTATGCTTATGCGAGGGTAGCTTGGGACCTGACGTGAGGAGGGATAGCAAGATTAGATGCAGGGCAATCTATGATTGATGTGCACAACCTAGTTGTAGCACAATGGGATTACATTCCAGAGGTATCAGATGCTAGGATGATGCCTACATATTAGGCATATCTTATTAGTCACCCCTTCCCATGGTTCATAGACCCTTTGGGAGGAGCAGTGCCAAGATAGCAGGAGGTAATAGTAGTAGCCCCCCAGTAGCCGACACTAGTAGGCTCAGAGTTTGCCACAAGGTCGACTACCATGAAGAAGACTGAGAGTGTAGTAGGTCTTGATTCCTACATGAGAGATGGGTTCTGACTCAAGTGCCGGGGGTAGCAATGGAGAGCATGGCTAGCGACAGAGGCCGAGGACTAAGGAGCAGGCACCCGCATAGTAGGCACCTAAGATGCTTGACAAGGAGATGTAGGATCAGCTTGCCACAGGACCAAAGGATACGATACATCAATATAGGGAGCACATCCAATAGGCCTCTTGATGACTTGGAGAGCTACAAATTTAGGTAGCGGTGCAGGATACATAGGTATCAGAGTGAGATCGAGAGATTTGCAAATTGTGACAAAGGCTCGAGCAGTTGCAAGATGAGTTTTGGCCACAGTTGGCGAGAGAAACATACTATTTTTTAGTGTATGTGGTAGTTGTGCTAGAGGAGGCCAAGCAGGTGCCTTAATTTTAATAGTATGTAGGAGCGTTAGGGGGAGCATGGCCAGCAGCGAGACCTAAGATGCTTCCTCCACTAGTGGGAGGTGAGGGAGAAGGGGAGAGTTAGCTCTTACTTGGATTTTTATTTTGATCTAACTCTGTATTGATTGGTGTGCTAGCATTGTTTTGCATCATTTTTTATTGTCAGCACTCGAGTAGTGCCCATTCTTTGCATTGACCCACTTTTGACATTTATATAGGAGATTTTGAGTTGAGTATCCCTATGTACATGTCATTGTCTATGTCTGCTTCTTATTGATGTTTATGAAATGTGTACATTTTACTATGATATGATGTGATCATGATCTTGTAGAGTAGATATTATGAGTATATGGATACAATGCATATGGAAATGAACTAACATCTCATGTAGTGTTTGTGTGTTTTTGCTTGACAGTGACAGGTATTCCATCGAGGAGTGTGAACAAATGAACCAAATGCTTGTGTAGCCTTGGAAGATCTAGATACATTTGAAGAGACCCCCAATCTATCACTATGAAGAATATAAACTGGACCATAGTTGAATTGTGTACTTATGCAAATGAAGTATGTAATGCAAAACCTATGCTAGATGCAACCCTAGGTCTAGTTATTGAGCCTTGACAATTTATCATCAATGGACATGAATTAAGATTATATATCCTACAACTCCCATTGGCTTTGCAACCATGGAAATATGAATTGGACATATGTCATAGGTTTGTTGGGAATAAATGTAAGCATTTGAGGCACAAGAAGCCAGAATGACTAGAACATTTGTCGCTTTTGATATAGCAAGTTAACATAAACATCAAAGCATAAACGCCAAGATGATTAGAATGTTGCTTGCATAACAAGCACACAAAACACATGGGAGATTCATCTTGTGAAGTAATCAGTAAGTATTCTGTCTGCAACGACCCTTGCGTTCGTAACCTAAGACAAAAGTGAGCTAGATATACTTGCAGTGACCCATACATTCACTTAGCAGGACGAGTATCAATATTTACTGTAGCATAGAGAAATCACTCCAATAGACAAGGAGAAGAACTAATGTTATTGACATGTTCATATAAAAGGAGTCGAGGTACACCTAGGAATCTAATACGAGATGGAGGCTCTTATAGTGGACACCCCTTTTATAGAAATATTTCAACTGATTGGAACTAAATCGCAAACAAAAAACAAAGAAAAGATCATGGCCCCAGTCATTACTGATCTAGTCAAAGATGACATCATCAAGTGGCTCGAGGGAACATGATAAAGAAAAAGCAAAAAAAACAAAGAAAAGCTTAGTTTATGGCAAAAAAGTTCAGCATTTTGAGTTTTGTTTCCATGTTGTAGGATTGATGTCAAGTGTCCATGTCTAGAACATGAAAGAAATATCTTCAGTAAGGTGACAATAGTAGGCAGACACAGTCAAAATAACTGGTGACCAAGGTTAAAGAGGAATCTTCTTGATGAAGAACCTAAAAAAAAGAAAGACTGAGCGACAGTAGATAGACACAGCCAAGACGATTGGTGACTGACATAAGAGAGATCTCCCATAAAGGAGTCTAGAGATGTGACCCAAGGAAAAGTAGGCAGATACATCTGAAACAATTGGTGACTATTGTGAAAGAGATTCTATGAGGAAAACCTCAAAAAGAGTGACACTAGCGATAGTAGGTAGATGCAGTGAGAACCATTGGTGACTGTCATGAAAGAGATTCTATGAGGAGAATCTCAAAATGAGTGGCACTAGTGATAGTAGGCGGATGCAGTGAGAACCACTAGTGATTGTCGCAAGAGATTCTATGAGGAGAATCTTGAAAGGAGTGACACTAGAGGGGAATGCCCCCAAGCTATGACAAGACTCAATCCATGGATACATGAGTAGAAAGTAGGAAAAAATAGGAAAGTGAAAGCAAGCAAGCAACTGTACAGAAAGCCAGAAGATGTGCTGTGAGATGGAGCATTAGGAACAAGAGGCGCTTGTTTACTAGGTTTTCACCTTCTTGGTAGAACCTTTTTTTTTTGTTTTTTTTTTATTGAGATTTTTCACTTTTTTAAGTGTTACCAAGGTGCCTATTGCTAGGTTTTCACCAGGGTAACAATTTTTTATAGGACTTTTTTTTTCCAATTTTTAGATTTTTTTTGGACTTTTAAGTATGTACAAAGAGCTAGTAAGATGAGATCAATTATAAAACTACTTTAGGTGGAGAGTGTTGATAGGTTCTTTGAGCACTTCTCCTTCAGTTGTGGAAAGCTGATAGGCACCAAATCCATATACTGTAGTGATAATGTAAGGACCAAGCCAGTTTGGTTCAAAATTTCCCTTTTGGATTCTTTGTTGTTGATTCTTGGGGTTCTCTCTCAGGGCAAGATCACCCAAATGGAACTCCCGTGGCTTGACTTTCTAATTGTAGCTTCTTGCCATTTGTTGCTGATAGGCTCAGAGATGGTCACACGCCACTTGTCAATGTTCATCTAGTAGTACCAACTCTTGAAGTCGAGCTATCCTGTAGTCATCATTAGTAATAAGGCCCTTCATAGAGATTCTCAAGGTAGGAATCTTGACCTCTATTGGAAGTACAACATCTACCCCATAAACCAAATTAAAGGGCATAGTGCCTATCGGTGTTCTGATGCTTGTCCTATATGCCCACAAGGCTCGATTAATTTGGAGATGCCAGTCTCTCCCATATTTATTGGCTATGTGATGGAGAATTTTGAGGATTGCCTTATTGGATGCCTCAGCCTGGCCATTACCCTAGGGGTAATAGATGGAAGACCAATGTTGTGTAATTCTAAATTTTTTGCATAATTCTTTAAGGTCTTTGTTCTTGAACTATCCTCCATTGTCAGTAATGATTGAGGATGGTACACCATATCTATAGATGATGTAGTTTGTGATAAAAAGAGCTACAGTTTTGGTATTGGTGACTGCGAGAGGTACTACCTCTACCCACTTTGTGAACTAATCTGTAGCTGTGATAATGAACTTGTGTCCATTAGAAGAGGTTGGGTGAATCTGACCCACCAAGTCGAAGACCCATTAATGAAATGGCCATATTGTAGTAGAGGGAATCAGCTCCCTAGCTGAAGTGTGAATCAGATTCTCATGAAGCTGACACTTCTTGTAGGATCTAGCATACTTGATAGCTTCTTGCTCCATCTTAGTCCAATAGTAACTAGCTCTAAGGAGTTTGTGAGCTAGTGTCAGTCCATTTGAGTGGGATCCGCAAATGCCTTCGTGAACGTTTGGACTCATCAGGCTATAAACACCTAAGGAGTGTTCCATTGAGACCTCTCCTATACAGATCATCAGCAATAATGACATAATGTGAAGCATTACGGATAAGGTAACATTTCTCATTCTGGGTCAGACCTTTCAGAATGATTTGATTATGGAGATAGGAATAGATGTGATGGTAGCAGGATGATTCTTGTCCTATAATAGAACAGATCATTCTAGAGTGAGGGGTATCATAGGCTGGGTAGTGTAACGCTTCCACCAAGAACTCATGTCAGAGATCATTTTTAGGCATTTGTAGCAAGGAGGCCAAAGTGTCAATAACATCAGCCACTTTATTATCTGCTCATGGAACTTGCTGGAAAGTGATGTGTGCAAAATACTTCTTTAAGTCATCAACCATGCATTTGTAGGGAACCGATTTCACATATTTTGTTTGATACACATCATTAACCTGGTTGATTACAAAGTGGGAGTCCCCAAAGATGTCTAACTAATCCACTCTCCATTCAGCTCCAATTTTCATGCCATTGATCAAAGCCTCATGTTCAACAATGTTATTTGTACAAGGGAACATAATCTTGTATGCTTTCGGCAATGAATATCTCTGTGGTGTTATGAAGAGTGATCCTACACTAGATCCTTGTTGTGTGAAGGATCCATCAAAGAACATGACCCACGTTTGGTGTATGAGTGTTAGAATTGACTCATCAGGGAAGTCAATGTGCATTGGTGTAAGATTTTGCATAGGCATGTCTGCTAGCTGATCTATAATTGCCTATCCCTTGATTTCTTTACATTCAACATATTGAATGTCAAACTCACTGAGTATCATAACCCACTTTGTCAATCTTCTTGTGAGAGTTGCCATACTGAGCAAGTATTTGAGTGGGTCTATTTTAGCTACCGGCCATGTGGTGTGAGCAAGCATGTAGTGTCTCAACTTTTGGGAAGCAAAGACAACTGCCAGGCAAGCCTTCTCAATGATGTTGTAGTTATTCTCATAAGATATTAGTGTGTGACTCAAGTAATAAATAGCTCTCTCTTTGTTATCGTTGTCTTCTTGAGCTAGTAGGATTCTTAGAGATGTGTCTATTGCTGAAATGTACAAAATCAAGGGCTTCCTATAGATAGGAGGCATTAAGATTGGTATGTCCATTATTGCTTGTACTTTCTCTGGATCCACCTCAATTCCTTTTGCAGAGACAATGTATCCCAGTAACTTGCCTGATGTAACGCCAAATGTGCATTTCTTTGGATTAAGCCTGAGACTGAACTTTTACATGCAATCTAGAATGGGTCCTAGATCCTACAAATGAGTGTTACATTTTGCACTTTTGACCAAGGTATCATCCACGTAGTCCTCCATGGTCTTGTACATCATGTCATGGAAGATTTTAGTGATGGCTCTCTGATAGGTTGCACCAGCATTTTTCAAATAGATTGGAATTATGTTCCAGTAGAAGGTTCCCCATGCACACATGCAAGCCATTTTATCATGATCTTCTAGTGCAATTTTTATCTGATTGTACCCAGAAAACCCATCCATAAGTGAATGCATCTCATAGTCTGCCATAATGTCCACTATCATGTCAATATTGGGAAGTGAAAAGTCATCTTTAGGACATGCCAAGTTGAGATTGCGGAAGTCAGTAAAAACCCTGATAGATTTATCGTGCTTAGACACTGGAACAATATTGGATATCCATTCAGCATAATCAATTGCATGGATGAACCCTACTTTTAGAAGTTTCTCTAGTTCCACCTTGAAGAGTAATGCAACATGAGGGTGCATCTTTTGCAATTTTTGTTTAACTAGTTTGATGCTTGGTGCAATGGACAAGTGGTGCATTATAAGATCAAGATCTAGTCTTGGCATATCAGAATACATCCAAGAAAAATTTATCTTCTTCTCTCAAAAGAAGGCAGTGAATTCTTCCTTTTCTTTAGGAGACAATGATTGTGCCAAGTGTATTTGATCTGATGGACAGATCTAGACTAATTGCAGTATTGAATGCTTAAATAAAATCAAATTTTAGCAGAAGTCTTAATACATTATACATAAATGAAATTAAACATCAAAGACTTTAGGTGAAATAAACAAAACTGAGAGAGAGAAGAAGATAGAAAGTGCAAACAAAGTTTGATTTTGGAGTTCACCACAAATGTGACTACGTCTCTAGGTCCACTCCAATAAAGTACAACCGATCCGATTAATCTCCATAATTAATAGCAAATGCACCAAGTCCATTCCTTCGAGCACTTTAGCAGCAACAAAACTTTGACGTACAAGAATGGCTCAAAAATCTCATTAGAAGACCTGTCTATTCTTTCAAAACTTCACCAAAACCAATTTCTCTACAAGTCTCCTTCAAGAATTACAATAATTGTCCAACTTTGATTGCCTTCAAAATGACATCCTACCCCCCTTTTTTATACAAAATAATTTGCCTAAATTGTCTCAAAACCAATTAGGGTATAAAACAAAACACCCCCTTCGAATAACCCCTTTTCCATTTTTTATATTTTGGAATTTATACAATTTTGGGGGTTAATTATTAATAAACTAACAAATATATCCTATTTAAAGAAGTGGGTGATTTGTTTGTTTCCAAAGTTAAATAGAAACTCTACCACATGCTTTTCAAGTCCAACGCGTGGCACAATGGTAGTTATTATTTTGCCATACTCACAAGGTCATGGGTTCAAACCTCATCAAGTGCTTTGTTAGAATCCATAGGTTAAATAAAAAATTTGCTCCATAGTTGTTAAATGCTCCATGTGGTCTAGTGGCAAGGAGGGAAAGTAGGGAATGAGAGGTTGAAGGTTCAAACCTCTTCAACAAACTTTTAAACCACCAAATTTGAGCTTGAGGTGTCGTGTGGCATTATTTTATTTTCTCATATTTTTGACATGTGTCATCACCTAAGTTGCTGATAGCATGATGACATCATCACTATTACATTTTGCCTCCAAAATTCAAATGGCCATAACTTTCACATATGAAGTCCGTTTTTGACGAAATGAATATTGTTGGAAAGCTCTCATTAGGCTCTTCATTTTGAAATTCATTGTTGAACACTTTTGAGATGGATTTATTTCACCCCTTATCTAGCCCTCTAGTTTTCCTGTTGACCAAAACTTTGACCAAGAGTAACTTGCACAAACGAAATCCTTTTTGCTCCATTCAAGTTGCATTGGAATCAGGACATTGAGATCTTTTTGATGGTACAAAAATCTAGAGATTTGAAGAGACTTCAATTTTCAATGAAATTATCCATTGGATCAGGCCCCCCCATTGAAGACCTTTTAGACCTCCAAAAGTGACATTTACTCTGACATAAAGTGAGGACTTGGCCTCCCCACTTGTCCTATATCACCTGTATATCTAAATACCTGGCAAACAAGCACAATGAAGATTGTAACAACATTGTTGATCATAAACATTATTCTATCACTTCCATAAGCATCTACATCAACTGTCATAGGCACTAACCAACAAACATTGACTAGCATCAAGCTGAACAATAATGTAGAAATGAAAGAGAATAAATCAACAAAATATTGATCCTTCATAATAGGAACTTTTTTACCCAAGGAACCATCAATTCTTTCAATCATCACTCCCTCATGTTGTACTGCAAGTGCATCTTGCAACATTTAACCCTGGTTGGCTACTCCAAGTTCAAGTGTAGAACCACCTGTACTGATAAACATAAGAGTTAACTCTTTACTCGCATTAATTACTCTCTTTAACTACCCTATGTTTGCAAAAGAGAGATCAGTCTTAATCCTATGGGAATGCACAATATACTGAATGCCATCTTTAAACAAGTGATAATGATTCTTCTTCCTATAGAAAATTGCTTTTTGATCATAAAGATAAGGGCTACCAAGCAGTATCCCATAGATATCTAGTGGAACCACATCAAACTATACTTCATCCACAAATTTTCTAGTGATTGCGAATCTTAAGGTGCATTGTCTTGTTACTTGCAACTTATCATTTTCACAAATCTAGCCTAGTGGATAAGGTTTCTTATGTAATGTAGTTTTCAATCCCAAGTTTCTTACAATACTTTTTGAAATCAAGTTCACTTGAGAACCACTATCTATGAGTGCATCAATTTTAGTGTTCTTAGCAAAAACCCTTAAATGAAAAAGTTAATTCCTTTTCTTATCTTCAGACAAATCATTTACTATAGAAGTAGAAGCACAACTAGCAACAGAAATACTACAAATAGGAACTTTACCTTTCAAACCCATAGCTGTTATCTTAGTCTCATCATCTGAATCTAAAACAAGATCCAAAACAACATTTTATACTTTCTCCTTACCTTTCTATTTTTGATCAAATTTTTGAGCCCACTTAGGCTTCAATTTGGGATGCAACTTCAAACAATGTTCTTCATCATGACCCTTCCTATCACAATGAGTGCAAGAAAGTTTCTCATCCTTCTTAACTATAGCTACCTTCTTTCCTTTCTCTATCTCTACACTCTTAGAAGATTTCTTTACATCATTATCAAAGTTATCAATAAAAGATCCTTTACCCCTTGACTCTAAGTGTGTAGCTTGAATAGACACTTCATCCAAATTACAAGGGTTCAATAACAAAATAGAATGTCTAAGGTAGGAATGAAGACCTCCTATGAACTTCAACAAAGTATCCTAGGTGTACAAAGGAACATTCAAAGCAATAGCCCTTTTCCTAAATTCATGGGTGTACTCTTGGATAGTTTGACCTATCCCTTGCCTAAACATTTTCCAGTCCATCATTAACTATTGCATATGTCCTAGGGGATAAAACTACTTCTTAAGAGCATTAAAAAACTTTGCCCAAGTTAAACTAACTCTACCATACTGTGAAACTTCTGCCTTAGTCTTACTCTCCCACCAGGTTAAAGCTATACCTCCTAATCAAAGAGTAGCTAATTGGATCCTATCAACATTATCTAATAGGTTATGGACTCTACAATAGACTTCAACTTGTTGAATCCAATCATCCAACTTTTTAGCATCAAGTTCACCACAATACTTAGGCAAGTCAAATTTTACATCCAGTTTGATCTTAGGCTTATACCCACTCTTGAAAGGATTAAAATAAGTAGAATGAGGAGAAGATGGAGAAGAAGGAGAAGATAAAGACAGGGACAAAGGTTCAGTAGGGTCACTACCACCTCCTACTCCTTTGGCTTTGTCATCCTTTAATGAAGTTTTTGCTTCCTCCTTCTTCTTAGCCTTATTTGTCTTTCTCAATTGTCATTCGTGTCTCTCTTGGAGAAGAATGTCCACCTTAGCCTTCATCTCGAGGAGCTCTCTTCTAAATTCTTGCTCATTGACATCTTTGGAAAGTTTCTTTGCTTCCCGATCTCTGGATTAAATTCTTCAAGCTTGCCTTTGCCCTTTTGAATCCTAGATCTTGCTAGCATTCAAGAAAAAAATTGCAATAATAGTCAACAGGGCTTTGATACCACTTGATCTGATGGATAGATCTAGACTAATTGGAATGGCTCTATTTTCACTTTCATCCTCTAAGGGAACTGTAGCCTTGACAAAAGTGCCATTATAATTTGTCTGAGGTGTGAGCACAAATGGCTTCTTTGCCTCTGAAGATCTCCCATAATGATGAGGAGACTCTAGAAGAGAAGTTAATGGCAACACAAGTTCAATATGATACTCTCCCATGCCAGTTTCTTTTCGCTTAAATGATTGCTCAATCTGTTTCAGCTTGTTGTCATGATAATCAATGGATTCACGGTTAGCAAGAACAAAGTTTTTAGCTGCCTTGAGCATATTGTAGGTGTAGCTAGTGGTGGCTGGAATAGTGACTTCAGAGCCATGAAATGGGAATTTGATGCATTGGTGGTATGTAGATGGCACAACTTGCATCTCATGTATCCATGGTCATCCTAACAGAATGTTGTAAGCCAAGGGAATGTTGAGTACTTGATAGGTGACATCCCTTTCTACAAGACTGACACGAATGGGTATGACCACAAGACCTAGAGAGTTTTTTTCCACTTCATCATATGCCTTAATGGTGATCTTGCTTCGAGGATCAATAGAGTCCACAGAAAAATTTAGTTGTCTAAGCAAAGCAGCAAAGACAATGTTTAGGCTTGCGTCATTATCAATGAGTACCCGACGAACATGTGTCTAATGTATCATGACCTCAATGTGTAGAGGTTGATTGTGTGGGTGACTCAATGAGTTATCACACTCCTCAGAGAAGGTCATAAGATAAGGTGAGGTCAGATGACCTGCCATGGATTGGAATTGCTCAAGATCAAGATCTTGAGGAACATTTTCCTCAGTGAAGGCTTTGTCTAGAATCTGCCTATGAGTAGGTGAGATTTTAAGTAACTGAAAAAATGGAGATTTGAGCCTTAGTTCATTTTAATTGATTGAGAAAACTATAATTGGATGCTGCTGAATTTTTTGTAAGTTTTGTACCTTTGCCAAATGGACCAGCAAGGGTTTTATCTTTTTGTTGTTCAGGATTGGGAGTAGAAGGCGCAAGGCCTTTGAGAACTAGTTTGGTGTGAGAGCGCGTGACGGTGTTAGCACATTGTTGGATGGGTGTGTTATCTATTGTGTTGGAAGTAGGACCTCTCAAAATGAATGGTGTCTTGGGTTTAGTGTTATCTTGTTTGCCCTTGATAGTGATGACATCACAGTACTCAAAACCCACAGGTTCAACCATGTTTATGACATTATCATCATTGGAGTATGTGTAGTTGACCTTATTGTTAGGTTTTGGTTTTGAGCCCTCTCCCTTGTCATAAGATGAGGAAGGTTCTTTGAATGCCTCATGATCTGAGTTTTTGTTGTGTCCATCTACTACAAGGTCACCATCATCAATCATGTCCTAAATCTTATGATGCAGGTTTATGTAGTTGCTAACTTTATGCCCCTTTTTTTGGTGGTACTCATAGTATGAGGTTTCATTCCACCATGGTGGGCATGGTTGCCAATCATAGGGACATGGGTTGTCCATTGGTGAAATAAGTTTGTGTCGTAGCAATGTTTTTTTAACCGCATCCAAAGGTTTGCCCAAAGGGGTAAATTCTCGTTTAGGACGTGAAGCCCATGAGTTTCTCAGTTTGTTTCTAGATGTCTTATTATCAGGAGGAGGTTTCTCAATGTTTTTAGGTACTTTAAGACCATGTGTGAGATTAAAGGCTGCCTTAGCAGGTTTAGGAGTGACATTATCAACAACCCCATCATGCACAACTTCATGGTTTTTGTTGAAATACTTGGTTTTATCTCTGTTGGAAGTGGAGCCCTATTTTGTGTCTTTCTAGAGACTGAGTTCACCTTTCTTGACCATAAATTCCTTGATATGGATAGCCTGTGTGATCATGTCTTCAAAGATACGTGGACCTTGAAGTTGGACTCTATATCCAAAGTCAGGTAAGAGATTATCAGTGAAAATGTCAAGCTTCTCCATTTCAAGGATTTTGCATGAGTACTTAGTATAAAGTTGTCTCCACCATTGGAGAAATGTGAGAAAAGGTTCTCCAACTTTCTGCTTTAGGTTGCATAGATCTCAAATGTTGACCATGAGGTAAATGTGAAAACCACTCTAAAGCCTGGTCACCTAGGCTTCTGGGGAATAAATGCATAAGATATGTTAGATTGTGTATAAACTCCATAGACAAGGCACCAAATTCCCACAAGTGATCTTGGGGATCAGTGGCACCAAAGTAATTTTTATACTTAGATAGCTCTACACTTCATGGAAATGGAGGCATGTTTATGCTTTTGTCAAATGGTAATGGACAAAGAGCATCCAATGTGAAATTTTTAATAGGTTTATATTTTTCACGCATCATTTGAGCCATTTGGTTTAGCATGATTTTTAGTTGTTTTTGGAGTTTGGAAGTTTTAGTTTCCTCTTCAAAGGTAATGATAGTTTCCACATTGAAGTGATGGGGTAGCTTAGCTCCTTCTTGCACAAGTTTGAGAAAGTATTTCTCTTTCTCTTCATTTAGTATGATTTAAATGACCTTTTGGAAATGTTTGTCATTATGAAATTTTTCAATGTGTTTAGAGTTTATTTTGAATTCCTCTTCATGTTCACCATACATGAAGGGATCTTTCTATTTGTCATTTCTAGATTGTTCTTAGTCTCTACTGTGTTCACCAAATTTGGGCTCGTGATCAGCCATTTTAGGAATGTGAACAATTTTAGTGTGTTGTGATTTGAAAGGTCCCATAAGTAAGAACTCTATTGTGTTGTTTGAAGATGTTGGACCTTTGTAAGTTTCAAGATCCTCTTGATACAAGGGTTTCCTAGTCTATTGCAGATTTATAAAAAACCTTTGCTAGACTCGAGGTGGTTTAACAGGTGAGGGAGACTGTGAAGATGTCTTGCTAGATGAACTAGATATAGACTGTAGAACAAAAGGAATGCAACCTCTACCATGATTATGACACCTATCATGGCCTCTTCTAAGTCTAAGAGGATAAAACATGTTGCCACTTCTAGTTGCGACAGTCATCGACAAGTACAAGAAGCAAGAACCTAGACAAGGACTGCACTAGGACTAAGTCTCAAAAAGGACAAGATAGAAGTAAGAATGCTGTATACTAAGGCACAAAATGGTCTAATTTAAAGGCTAGAAGAGCCAAAGTTTATGATTAATGTGATACAAAGCATTACTAGCATTAAAAGATGAAGATAAAAAAAACCACTCAAGAGATGAGACTAGTCAAAGTACGAGACCCAAGTTTTTGGTTAAGCAAAGTGTTGTTATTCAAGACTGTTTGTAGATAGAAAAGAGGTAACTCGATGTAGGAACAGACTAGACACATATCATAAATTGGTTAGATAACTTGATCTTATGTGAATATTCTCTTAGAGCCACATGAGAAAGTTTACAGGGTTGTGCAAAGATTTATGACAACATTTTGATCTTGCGCGAAGACTTTTTTTGGCTTGCATGAAGGAATGACAGGAAACCAAGAAAATAATGACAAGATCTTGCATGGGTACAATCAAGATCTCATGCATGGACCAAATATGCTTGCACAAAAAGATGGATTCTCGTGCGAGAAAGCACAATTCTGTGTGCAAAAATCAAGACCAGTTTGACAATAGCATTGGATTTCGAAGAGATTTTTAGACTATTTGGACAGATTGGAGAGATTTTTCAAACAAATTTGATTGGACAAATCATAAGGTTAACTCGGTAAGACATTTAGACAATGTTTTGAGATTCAATCAAGGCAAAGTGTTTGAACAAGATAGTGGGAAGCAAGCAGTGGTCAAAAATAGTCCTGCCGAGGACAAGGCAACTCGACAGGATAGGGGAGTCTTGACTTTGTTTGTTGTAGATAGTTATGGACTTTGTTTAAGAATAAAGAACAAACACGCTTTTATCCCTAGAAAGAAAATTGGTAGAGAAGGCAAAACCTTTGTCCTACATCTTATGCACATGTGTGTACCTCACACAGTCGTGTCACCCCCTAGAGGGCACCCGTGTTTTTGGTATATTCAAAGGACTCAATAGTATATGCTGAACAACCACCCTTGTGGCAAGGGGCAAGTGTGTATACCACCTTCCAACATCTAGTAGCATGCCTATGGTGAGTTATACATGAGAGATTCTTCCCCCTCCTTGCACAAAGATTATGCCTCCTTTCAGAGGTGAATTGGGTAGCCTTTAGCCAAAGGTTTTTACTTGGCTTCCATTCGAATTAATCCCTAGTGGCTTTGCAAGTGGAGTTGAGACCAGCAGCCCACACTAGCATCTGAAAGTGCACACTACTTGCTTAGCAAGCCTAGGGCTAACACTGACCAGTGCACAAACAAAGCCTCCCCTTGATATGTGATATCAAGAATGAAGGGGAGGAAATTAATCTGGCTTTGGAGTCTTTCACTCTACAAAGCTTCTTTATTATAGTGATTTGGAATCTCCGATGAAAGGAGTGTGCTCAATTGGGTCATTCTCGAAGGTTGGATCACTCCAGCAGGCCCTCTAAAGGATTGACATGGACTTGTGGTCTAGATTTAAGGGTTTGAGTTTTTGATTTCCCTCAAGGGGAAAGAGCATAATCCTCTACCTTATTTTCTCACCCAAACATGCAAGACAGATTAATTACTGACTTGGTTTAATCAATCCAAACTCATTCTTCCTAAAGATTTTAATTCCTTTTAAAAAGGAAATCATCATCTAATCATAGAAAAGGACAAGCATTGGAGAACCATCAAGCTTCTTGCCTTCTTTGGAATGTCGTCTTTCAAAAGGGTCTAGGTTTTTGATTCACCCTAGGTCATATGAGGAGAGATTGCATAGGTAAGTCCTTTAAACCTATGACTAATTTCCATTTTTATAATTGTCATTGTTCTAGACATAAATTAGTAGATTGTAGAAATCCTAAGTTTGATAATAATAATGGAAGTTGTAGAATATTTATCAATACTAACCCTATAGGTAATGAAAATGGAATAAGAAGAAACATTATGTGTTATAAGTGTAACAACAATGTACACACTATGAGGAATTGTAGAACACCAGTCAATTAGAATGAACCTAATTAGAGAAAGAGTACACTAGTATGTCATTTATGCAATAAATTTTGACATAGAGAAAGATTTTGAAAAATGGATAGAAGGAACTTCAACAAGAATCAAAACTACCAAAGGAGAAATAATAGAAATGACAAAAAAATGATAGTGTAATCATAAAAGCTTACACCCTTGCCTAAAGTTTTTACCTAGCAACCTTGTGAAACATGGACACAATCTCCAAGCTATAGGACTTGAACTATGAGATTGTTTCTATGGAGAAGACCGACTTCCTTACTATCAAGGTGCATCTAAGTACTCTTTGAGAGGAAAAGGGAGAAGAAATGCATGAAAGAAAATTACCTAATTTAATCTAAAGAGAGTGATACACAAAAATAGTTTGTTCAATCATGTCTCTACTTAACAATGCACTATTCATCAATATGATCTCAGAAGACACTGATTCAACCTTTGATTTGACTCAAAAACCACATATGGATCAAAAATCAAATTGATATTATGAGGAAGCAACTTCACTCCATAACATTCAATGGGGCAATAGTAGATACTTCTATGTAGTTTGAAGAATGAAAAAAAATACATTAACAAAGGTAATGGGGTTTTGCACTTATATTAATGGAGAATGAGGCAAAATAGAGATTACATTCATTCATAGATAAAAAGGAAATTATAGTAGCAGAACAAAATACTGCTACTAGAGAATTAGAAAAATAACTGACGCTAAGAAGGGTTACATAATCTGCTTTTATAGTGCATGCATAACTTAGATAGCTTCTACACTAAGGAAAAACTCAACAACTGCATTTAAGATTGTAGAGAACAATCACTACAAATCTGGAAAGAATCTAATCATGGTACACATCAAGATGTAGGAAAATCATTCTATTTACCAAACATAACCTTAAGAAGACAAAAATGACAACCATTAATGCCTTGACTAGGTAGATGGATAATAATGTGGTGAATGGAATGTGCTTTACATTTATTGGGCATGGATATTAACAAAAGTGGTTGTGAATGATCAAGATGATTAGATTTTCCATTAAAAGACTATCTTTCTTTGTTATCAACATGCCAAGTCAAAAATGTCATTGGTTAACTGGAGTCAATCCTCAAGATCTGCCACTTGGACTAGTCACATTTTAACATTTTACCACTTGGCTATTCAAAATATAAGTTGATGTATTGACCTTACCATTGTACCTATGAAATGTGGGCCTCTGAACCTCATAGACACTTTGACATAGTCTTTACCTGCGGATCATCCTAAAGTAAACATTGAATCATTTATCCAAGAGATCTGACAGAGTGACCTGTATTTTTCCTATTCAGATGTCCTCATATTTAAGGTGTAGGAAAAATAGACCTTTCTAGAATGAAGGATTTAAAGATGTAGTTAGTCTAGATGAATGTGCAGTTAATCTAGATGTATTATGTAATTAAGCTAAGAACATGTAAAATGAACTAGTTTAAACATGTGTATTAATTGAACTAAACAAGATTAAGCTAAAAATATGAATGCATCAATATGTGTAAACAAAAGTGAGTGTGAATTTCAAAAGCAATTCGATAGCGACCAATTTCAACCTTTGTAACAAGGAATTGAGAGTCTCTTAAATAGAATTTAGGAATCAATCCATGGTTAAGATCAACTTGGATCGACATTCATGACTAAAATGAAAATTTAGTTAAAGTGGAGGATTCCAAATGCAGATGTAGTTAACTACCTCAGATCTTGAGTGTAAGAAACAGTTAACTTAGATTCACTTCAGTGTGAGAGCAAGTGATCTGGGTCACTTCTAATTCGAGACGTAGTTAACTAGGAATTTCCATTTTGTACTAAAGAGTAGAATTTGGGAAAGATATTTAATTTAATAAAATGAGATATGATTAGGTCATTTTAAATATCTAAAAATATATGACCATCGGCCATGTTTGACAGGTAGAACCTAATTTTTTGTAGGAGGGAAAATATGGCTAAGAATTCTGGTGACTAAGAAGGGATGATTTACAACTAAGTATATGATTAGTAACCTTAAGTATCCATTAGGCTATGGAGTCATAAAAAAAAAGAAATCTATTCTATGAAAAAAATAGAAAAACTGAAGAACTACAACCTCTGCAACTGTAAAACTCTGAAACTCTGCCTCTGTCTTCTCTGCAAATTCAAAAATTTCAAAACTTGGATATCTCATAGAGAGATAACTTGTGCTCAAAACTTCTTGGAGAACTAGAAACTAACCTAATATATAGGAAACCTTAACCCTCACAAGAAATAGGTTTTGAGATAAATTCCATTAACTTGAATTGGTAGAACATCATCGTTGGGCCTGGATAGTTGGAAAGCATTGGCCTTCTTGCAGCTGATGATAACATAAGGTCCACTTAGATAGCATCAAATTTGGAGTTCTTTCCTATTTTGGCTCTATCTATACCCCACTTGAGAACAAGTTCTCTCTCTCTAAAAACCCTCTCCTTGGCCCTCTTGTCAAAGCTCCCTTTTACCCATTGCTGATGAATTTTATGGGTTTGCATATCCTATTATCTTTTTTCTTCTAGCTATATTGGTTCTGCAATCCTAACAATCGTGGCATCATCTTCAATTAGGTCCAATTGGTGAGAAAAATCTAGAGAGGGCAATTCTATTGAAATAGGAAGTCTTGCTTCCATTCAATATACCAACATAAAAGGTGAATTCCCTACTATTGTCTTAGGTGTAATCATGTTAGGCCAAAGGGTTGTCTTCAACTTTTGATACCAACACCTTTGATTGTCCTCAATGGTCCTCTTCATGATTCTAATTAGGTTCTTATTAGAAGACTCATTCAAGCCATTTCCTTGGGGATAGTAATTTGAAGAGGTGCTCATATAGATACTATGATCAACTTCCCAAGAACAAATATGAGTTCCAACAAAAAGACTTAGCATTATAAGATATTATTGTTGAAGGAACACCAAATCTAGTTATGATTCCATAAAGGAATTCAACCACTAAAGTCTTTGTGGCATCCTTCAAGGCTATTGCCTCTATCCTCCTTGTAAAATAATCAGTTACAACTAAGATTTACTTGTGACCAGAGCTAGAAGGTGGATTGATTGGACCAATAAAATATAGTCCCCATTGGGAAAATGGTTGTTCAACATGAATAGGATGTAGGGGAAGGGCTTCTAACCTTTTTTTTACTAAGAAGAAGGCACACTTCTCACATTTCCTTATATGTTTATAACAATTATGGAATATATTTGGCCAATTATAACCATCTATAATGATCTTAATAGCTATTTTTCTAGTTGAGAAATGGCCACCATCAAGACCATCATGAAACTTCTTGGCCATCCTATCTATTTGATCAATGCTAATGCATCTCAATAAGACTCCATTGAAGTCTCTTCTAAAAAGAATTCCATTCACAAGGACAAAGGGGATAGACTACAACCTAAATTTCCTTCTTTTAGCTCCGTCTAATCCTTGTGGACATCCTCCTCCTAACAAGAAGTTTTTCATGTCATGTATCCAATCATTTAGATTTCCATCACCTGTTGGTTCTACGTTTTCTATAACTAGAGCAACTGCGGTTGGTTCTTGGGATGAAATCATTTCTTAACATAACCCTTTACCTTTGAAAACACCTGATGTTATTGATATCTATATCATACTCCATGAACTTCATGATCCATCTAGCCCTCTTCTCATTAACATCCTTATTTAAAAGAAAGTCCTTCACAATTACATGAGGAACCAAGAGTTGGATCTTGTTATGTGACAAAAGATGTCTAAACTTCTTTAATGCCCTTATGATAGAGAGGACCTATTTCTCTACATAATGATACTTATCTTCATAGTTCTTTAGCCCATTACTAAAAAAGGCTATAGGTTATTTTTCATTTGCATCATTTAGTTGTGTCAAGATAGCTAGTATACTTGACTCACCACCAAGGGTATAGAGAATAAAATCCTTATCAAAATTAGGGTTGATAAGCATAGGAGCTGATGCTATTGATGCCTTAATCTCTTCAAAACTAGATCTTCCTTTCTTTATCCATGTAAACACCATGTTCTTTTTTAGCATAGCTATAAGAGGCTTAATAATGGTAGCAATATTAGGTATAAATCTTCTTACAAAGTTGATTCTACCAAGGAAGCTTTGCAGCCCTTTATTATGTGTAGGAAGTGGGAGAGCAAGGAGTGCCTTTTTTCTTTCCAAATCAATAGTCAAACCCTCCTTAGACACAATATGTCCAAGTATTTTCCCTTGATTAGTGGTGAACACACACTTGCTTAGATTCAAGGATATACCATATTCTCTACATTTGATGAACACTTGCCTCAGATGACCAAAATGATTTGCCACATTTTTGGAGTAGACTATCATGTTGTCAAGGTAGACTAGAACAAACTTATCAATTATATTATTGGAGGCCATCTCCATTTCCTTTTGAAAAGTAGCACCTCCAATAGTTAGTCCAAAAGGCATCTTGCTATAGGCATAAGTGCCCCATTTAGTAGTAAAGGATGTCTTGTATCTATTAGACTCTTGGACCAACACTTGATTGTAACTAGAAAACCCATCTAAGAAAGAAAATCTCTCTGAATCACTAATATTGGACAAGAAATTCTCCATAGAAGGGAAAGGATGGTGATCTTTAAGAGAATCCCTATTAAGGTCCCTAAAATCTACACACAATCTAATTTCCCCATTCCTTTTCCTAACAGGGACAAGGTTAGATACCCAGGAGGAATGCTTAATAGGAAAGATAGTATTGGCCTCTATTAACATGGACAACTCACTTCTCATCATAGGCTTGATTTTAGGGTTGACTGGTCTATGTTTTTGTCTAACGGGCTTTGCATCAGTATTCAAAGCTATACTATGTTGAAACAAACTTGGGTCAAAAAACTTTAAATCATCATATGTCCATGAAAAAACATCATTTAATTCTTGACATAAATGAAAAAAACTTTCTTTCTTAGCTTCAGAGCATACCTTTCCCACATTGAGAGTTTTTTCATTAGCAATGACAACTGGTATGTGATCATCTTTGTTGGCAGCTAGATTCAAACCTCTGCTCCTTTCTTGATCATTAGGATTGAAGATATTGTCCAAAGTGATTGGGCGTTTAGGTAATTTATTTGAACTAAGGTTCATGATTTGATCACCATACTAGCCTTGCAATTTGGACTGGTTCCTCTTTGAGAATTCTACCTCATTTTGAAGAAAATGGACAATTTGTACATCAGAATCACAGAGTTGCCAATTTGTGTTGGTTTTTGGGATTGTAGGTCTTACAACTACTCTGATGTGTTTCTCCTTTTCATCCTTAGTATGATCTAGTACATTATAAGAAGTACACAATTGCTGCAATTATGTCAACATGTTTTTTTTCTCTTCTAGGGACACTTTCAATATTGAACGCTTTAAAACCTTCAAGAAAATCCCATACCCTATGTTTGTATGATTTGAGGAGGTTATTCTTGGTAATATTTTATCTTCTTACTTTATTAACCACCAAATCACTATCCCCAACTACCCTTAGAGCCTTGATTCCTCTCTTTTGTACAAGTTGGAGACCTTGGATCAGAGCTTCATACTCTACTACATTATTGGTGTAGCTGAATTGGGTCCTATAAGAAAAATAATACTTCTCCAATTTAGGGGAAATGAGCATGAAACAAGTCCCTAAGCCATTCTTATTCTTTGAGCCATCAAAGAACATGCTCTATAATCCATCAATATCTTCTTTCTTCTTTACAAGAGTAGGAATAGGAGCATCCTTTTCTGATGAAGGGTGCTCCTCTTAATACCATAAACCATAATAGAGAAAAAGAAACAACAAAAAATGCAACAACAAAATATACACATCTTATTTGTGCCACAAATACAAAATTACATAATTCACAAGTATAATATGCTAATCCACATGGGTGCCTTCATTACAATAATCTGCAAGACAAGCTGCGAACTATCACCTAGAGCTATCGTAGACAATGTTCGAGCTTTTCTTAAATATACAATTTTATGCCACCCATAAAGGTTCTAGATAATCAAATTTAATACCTAGGGCTGACAGACCCTAATAATAAATATAGAGTTGACCAAATACATCTTTGACATTTATTTTAGGAATTTTGGGTAGCCCAACTTTAGAAGGCCATAACTTTTGAAGCATTGCTCTAATTGGCTATTATAACTAGTTTTCAGAAAAGCCAGCTCCCAATCTATAGGCTCAAAATTGCATAAGCACCCTTCTGCCAAGTTTTTAGACCTCATCCAGGCAATCTAAGGCCTCCAATGATGAGTCTAAAGATTTTTATGTAAGTTTTTCCACTAAAAATCCATAATCACTTCTCCTATACTTAAGCTAAAGCAATGATATTTTTATGGTGGGCTTATAACTCTAAACTAAACCTTCATATAGAAAAGGAGAACATTCCAAGCTCCTATGACAAACTTACTAAAAATATCAAATTCCCATAAATAGTAACCACCTATTCTACTAGGCCTTATTAAAATAGAAAAAGATTGAAACTAAAATATTTTTGGCTGATGCAAGATTGCTCTTACACCCAGGATGCTCCTACATCAAATAGCCTAGGTAATTTAAGAAGTGACCCCATCATGTCTCAAGTGTTGAAAGGAAAACCAAGATGGTTAACCTCCTCCCTTGTTAGCCATGATGAATTCTCTACTGACCTCCCTTTCCACTTTATTAGGTATTCCTTATAAGTTCTATTCCTTTTACTTTTTCCAACATGATATTTGTTCGTTATCTCCTCAATCTCCTTTTTAGCCAAAATAGATGCTAGAATACTCCACTATTCTTCTGCAACTTCATCTCTATAACCTCCTTCATAATACTTTTTCAAATTTGAAATATTAAATACTAGTGAAATATTCAATTTAGTAGGAAACTCCACTTCATAGGTATTTCAAGAATCATGCCTTTTCACTATCTTGCATGATCTAAACTTCTTCATCTTTAGCTTATTATATGTACCCACTGGAAAATTCTCCTTTCACAAATGAACAATGGCTTCATCTCCAATCTGAAATTCCTTATACCTCCTTTTTCCATCTGACTTAGCCTTATATTGTGTTTTCACCTTTATGATGTGCTTTGTCACCTCCCCATTGATGTTCTTCAAATATTTAGCAAATTCTTCTACTTCAGGATTACTTATCTCTCCTTTATCCAACTGCATCAACTCAGATGCATTTATAGGATTACTCCCATATACAATCTAGAATGGTGATTTACCAATTCTCCTTTTTACAAAATTATTATATGAAAATTCTACCTATGGTGAAATCATATCCTTTCCTTTTGGTGTGTTTCGAGCCAAACATCTTAGCAAGTTTCCCAAATTGTGATTCATGACTTCAATCTGTCCATCAATCTATGGATTATACAATGAACTAAACTTCAAATGTATCTTCAGCTTCTTCCATAATGTATGCCAAAAATACCAAACAAATTTTGTATCTTGATTTGAAACTATACTCTTTGGTAGACCATGCAGTCTTACTACTTCTTTGAAAAACAATTCTACTACATGAACAACATCACTAGTCTTCTTGCAAGGACTAAAATGTACCATCTTTGAAAACCTTTCAACCACCACAAAAGTAAAATCATTCCCACACTATGTCCTCGATAATCCTAGGAAAAAATCCATGCTAACATCCTCCCACAACTTACCTAGTATAGGTAATGGCTAATACAACCATGTATCCTACTTCACTCTTTTCACCATCTAACATACTCTACAACTTTGTACAAAATTCTTCACATCTTGTTGCTATAGACACCTAAATCTGATTACATCAATAAAGTAATCATATTTAGTTTTCTCCTAGGACATTACTAATTAAATATTTATTATTTAATTAATTAATCATCATCCCCTAGTTAATTAATTAATTTAATTAACTATAGTCCAATTGATAAAATCAAATGATCACCCAAAATTAATTCATCAATTAAATCCCTATTCCTCTATTAAATTAAATGATCATCAAATCTATTTAATTTAATCTCATATCTCTTATTTATTAAATAAATCATTTAATAAATCATCCCAAACATTTAAAACATCCATAAACCCAACCTTTACCCCCAATCCAACCCATTCACCCATACTAACCTTTCTTAGCCTCCTAACTAACCCATCCCATCAAAGCTAAACCACTCATCCCCTAACCCCTCCTAAGCCAATCCTAATGCCTGTTCTAATCATGTGTACAACTTAAGCAAGGGTTAAGACTTGCTAACCCAAGCCAAAGTCAACAATCTCATCCTCCTCACCCTCCAACATTTATGACCCAACCATCTCCATTTATGACCCAACCATTCCCATTTATGGCTCAACCTCCCTCATTGCTCCTTTGACCAACCCTTATACCATCCTCTCAAATCCAATCATCCTGTGACACGTGTGGCCTCCTAATTGGCTCTAAACAAGCACAATCTATGTGCTCCCCTTTGAGTGCATCTTGACCCTCCCTCACCATCTTTCCATCCTTGCATCCTAACCATCCATCCTTCTACCTCTTGGCCTATAAATAGAGCCTCTTCCTTCACTAAAATTGTCCACTTTTTATGTAAAGTTATCATGATATTTTGAGAGCCTAAAATCTATCAAAATACCATTATAATGCTGAAACCCATCCATACATCCATTATTGAAACCTTCATCCATCCACACACTTGATCATCATCCATCAATCAAAAGCTTGAGCACACCATGAGCACACATCTACCCATTAAGGACACATCTACGTCATCAGGGGTTATGTCATTAGGAGCCTACCATTCTTGGTTTGCCTCCTTTTGTGGTGATAACCTTCATCCTATCATAACTGTTTAATTATTTGGTTGTTGTTAATGCTTTTTAGTAATTCGTATTCATATTACAACACTAAATTAGGTGATACAATTGCAACCGTGGCAAGTAATAATTCTCAGGAACCAAGGCTATATCTCTGCCAAAATGTCTAGCCAATCCTCAACTATGCTTCTCCTTGATGAGATTATCTGTCATTGAACTTCTAGGAATGAACAACTAGCTTCCTTTAAATAATATACTATACCAAATCATGAAATCCAATCACTTTGTCGTATTAAGTGTAATAGATTTTGTACAAGCCTTCCACGCTTCACCAAAATTAGGATCATCTAGATACAAAGTATTGAGTTCCTTGAATCCAACCACCTCTACCCACATTTCTATCAGAAAAAATTTCCTTCTACTAAGATCATCTACAACTTTGTTAGACTTTCACTCTTGTGTTTCAAAACCAATGTATAACTCTACAAAAACTCAACCCACTTCAAATGCCTTTGGATTAATTTTCCTTGACTATTTAAATATTGCAAAGCTTGATGATTAGTATACAAAAAAAACTCCTTAGGAAGAAAAAAGTGTCTCAAATTCTCAAATGTTTGAACTATAGCATAAAATTGCTGATCATAAGCAAATTATTTTCTTTTTGCATCATTCAACTTCTCACTAAAATAAGCAACAGGTCTAACTTCTCAGCTCAAAATAGCTCCTATTATAGTATCACTAGCATCGCAATATAGGTGAAACACCTTGTTAAAATTAGGAAGTACTAAAATAGGCTGCTCAGTAACTTTCTATTTCAATAGATTAAAACTCTTATTTGCTCCTATAGTCCACTTAAATTTTATCCTATCCCCTTTCATTATTTCAGCCAAGGGTCCACAAATACTATTGAAACCTCTTATTATTTTTCTATAAAAACTAGCCAATCCATAATAATATCTTACCTATGTCACACTTTTTGGAGTAGGCCATTCAAGGATACCCTTCACTTTTTTTTGGTCCATTTTCAGACCTTCTACTGAAACTACAAATCCCAAGTACACCAACTTATTCTTTACAAAACTACACTTCTTTAGGTTTATACATAAATTTTTTTCCCTCAATTTATCAAACACCTTCCAAATATGGATCAAATGCTTCTCTAATGTCTTACTAAAGATCAAAATATCATCTAGGTAAACAATGACAAACTTACCCATAATTTGCTTCAGTACCTCATTCGTGGGCTGCATGAAAGTAATCGATGCATTGGTTAGCCCAAAAGACATGACTAACCACTCATACAATCCTTCTTTTATCCTAAAAATAGTCTTCCACTCATCACCTTCTCTAATATGAATCTGATGATACCCACTGTAAAGATCTATCTTCGTGAAATACTCAGATCCACTCAAATAGTCCATAATATCATCCATCCTTGGCAATGAATTTTTTTACTTGATTATGATCTTATTGATAGTGGAAGAATCTATGAACATCCTCCATTCCCCATTCTTCTTTGGGGCTAAAATGGCTAGTACAATGCATGGAATTAGGCTCTCTTGAATCAATCACTTCAACAACAACTCATGAACTTGTTAGTTCAACTCTACACTTTTTGCTAGTGTCATTCTATGCATTGACTTGTTCGGAAAACTAGCTCTTGGAACCAAATCCATCTAGTGACTAAACTTCCTCATTGGGGGTAACCCATTAGGTACATTATCTAACACAATATTAGAAAAATCTCTTAACATATTTGCAACTTCTATAGGTACATCCTTTATTTCTTCTTTACTATCTTTTGGAATTATTGCAAAACACATATTCTCATGCTTCATACCTTTGAGAAACTCTTTTCCATCAACAAAACATATTATAATAACACTACATAAATTTTCCTCTTTCTCATTCAATAGCTTCAATTTATGTTTCACTTCATCCTTGGTTAGAGTGGAGGTATTTTTTCACCCATCATGTACAAAATGCTTGTCAAACAACCACATCCTACCCAAAAAAATGACAGATATCCGTAGGTATGATATCACATAGTACCTCATCCTAGTAGCTTCCAATTTTGAACTTCATTGAGCACTACTCATTGACCATGACATTGTTGTCACCCTACACACAAGAAATATCATATGGACATGGGTCTTTCTATCTCTTCAGCTTCAACTTGGTGGTCATCATTTTAGACTCCAAATTGTCAGTACTTCTACCATCAATGATCACATCATAACACTTATCTTCACATCTGTACCTTGTGCGAAACAAGCTCCTTCTTTGATCAGGTTTATTCTCACCACTCAACAGGACCCTTCTATGAAATAGGACTTCTCCTCTTTCAACATCTTCAAAATGTGATGATCTCACATCTTCATCAACATGTGAAACTTTGGCTTGGCCTTCTATCTTTCAATCTATCCTTCTTTCATGCTAGAAACATTCAAATGCTCTATGCCCTTCTTCTCCATAGTGAAAAATTTTCCCAAGAAAGCCTCCTCTTCCAGATCTTTGTCCTCTACCTCTTCCTCCATAATCTCTATTATTTTGATCATGGAAATAATTGGAATTGTTTCCCCTCTGGTTCTGACTACTAATTCCAACCTCATCCTTGTTCTTTTGATCATCATTTTGGCCTCCCTAAGATTGTTCACTAGATTGTCCACTGCAACCTCTTCTACTATTCTTCTTGTCAAAATTCTAGCTCAATTTTTCCTTGACTTTTAGGGGAAACTATTATGCCTCCTCAATACTATTTATTTAAACTAGACTCAGAAATCATCTTGAATACTTGGCCTTAACCCATTAAGATAACATGCCACTTTCTCCTTATCAACTTCTGTATGGTTTGTTCTAATGAGAACTCAATAGAACTCTTCGATATACTCTTGATCAAATTTTCCCACTTGCTTCAAATATTTCATCTTCTTCAATAGATCAAGATTATAGTCCATGAGAATGAATTATTAGTTTAGTTTAGCTATCATCTAATCCCATCTAGTGATTTTTTCCTTTCCCCTTCTATCTCGCTCCAACTAAACCTCTTGCCACTAGATCTTTGCATGTCCCTTCAATTTCACCTTCACAAACTTGACCTATCAAGATCCTTAATATCATCATACTCAAAGTACTCCTCCAAATCATTGATCCAATTGATCAAATCCTCTCAGCTAAGATTTCTTGAAAGTGTGGGAACTTCAAACTTAGGTCTTTTTCCAATCTTAGAGATAACCCTAAAAGGCCTCTCTTCCTCTACGTTTAGAACTACCTCTGCTTCAAAATTTTCCATTACTTCATCCTCATCCTTTCTTTCATCTATTATAGAAATATTTATTCCTCTATGAATTTGTTGTTCTAGTTTTTTAATTTTTCTTTGGAGGGCTCTAAAACCCTCAGGTGTAGCACCTACAACTCTTTCACTACACTCTCTATATGGAGATGTTTTCATGCTTTCATAGAAACCCAAGTGAAAAATGCCTCACAATCAGCGATATCTCTATATGCTCAAATCAAATAGTGGTCTTGGTGCGAACTACCTCATAGTCAATGATATGTCCACACACTCAAGAATTGCTAGGATATAATACCACTTGATGAAGTGTGCTCCCCTTAATACCATAAACCATAACAGAAACAAAGAAACAACAACAAATGTAAGAACAAAATATGGACTTCTTATTAGTGTCACAAATGTGGAATTATATAATTCAAAATTACAATATGCTAACCCACATGGGTGTCATCTTTAAAATAATATGCAAGACAACTTGCAAACTATCACCCAAAGCTATCTTAGATAATGTTCGGGTCTTTCTTAAATAGGCAATTTTATGCCACCCATGAAGGTTCTAGATGCTCAAACTTAATACCTAGGGCCGATAGAAACTAACAATATATATAGAGTCATCCAAATACATCTTTGACATTTATTTTAGGAATTTCAAGTAGCCCAACTTTGGAAGGCCACAACTCTCAAACTGTTCCTTTGATTCGCTATTATAACCACTTTTCAAAAATGCCAGCTCCCAATCTATAGGCTCAAAATGATACAAGTAGCCTTCCATCCAGTTTTTGGACCTCATCTAGGAACTCTAAGGCCTTCAATCGTGAGCCTGAAGATATTTCTACAAATTTTTCCTTCAAAAATCTATAATAACTTCTCTGATACTTAAGTTGGAGCAATGAGATTTTTATGGTAGGCTTACAACTCTAAAATGAACCTTCATGGAGAAAATGAGAACATTCTAAGCTCATCCTTATTAAAATAGAAAAGACTAGATAGAAAATATTTTTTGGTAATGCAAGATTTCTCTTACACCAAGGATGGTCCTACATCATTTTTTGATATACAATATGTGCAAAGGCTAGTTTCTCGGGCTTCTTGTACTGGATCAAATTGATAAGTAGTGGCCCACTCATCCAATAGATAATAAAGCACTTCTGCTAAAGAAGTAGCAAGCTCCTTTACTATGTCTCCATATTCTTCTTCAAAAATAGTGCAATTCATTGTTATGAACTTGGAGTTTAGGTTTCTATGTGATTGAGGGCTAGAGGCTCTTCTCTTATGGAAGTTTTGGTTCCATACCTTGTTCTAAAAATCCTTTAAGACCAATCAAAGGAAATATAGCCACCTATTTGTGCAGTAAAGTCTCTGGAAAGACAGCTAGCAAAATGGGGTTTGACCTTAGCTACTAATATATCTTGTATAAAAGTAAAACTAGGGAAAGCATGTAAGGCCATCTCTAAATTCTTTAAACTCCTATAATCTTGAAGGAGATACCATCTAATTGGAGCACATCTCTAACCATTGAATCATACTGAATATCCATGAGATCAGCTACACTTCTAGGCATTACGGAACTGCTAGCCCCTAAATCAATAATGTAATTATGGACTAGTTTGTCTCCTATGATCAAAGAGACATAAAAGGGAGAAGGCCTAATTTTCTTACTTAGATAAAAGCACAAACCTATGTCACCCTTTTGTAAAGGAAAAGGTTAAAAAAGGTATAACTATTCACTTTCAATGACATAAAATTGGTATTATTATTTTGAATTTGTAAATGAAGTAAACTAATAAAATGTGCAAAAATAGATGAAGTTTAGGATTATAATTTTTAATAATTATTTGGAATAAGAATTTGATACATTTTCCTAATTTTTAGAGATGATTTTTTAGCTACTGAAAAATGCTGAAAATTAGGGGTCTAGTTCCCACCACAAAATTATATAGAAATAAAATTATTTAACTTTGATCTTAGACTATGTTATAGATAACATACATATCTAGAACATTCAAAAATAAAAAAATTCTTTAGACCTATATTTTCTCTTTTATAATGATTCAAATTTTAACTTAGCTGAAATCGATAGTTTTCATCTCCCACCACATTTTTCAAAACAAATCTATTCTAGCTAGGACAAAAATTATTTATTTTAGAAGAGGACTCTCTCCTCTAGAAAATTATATAATTTTAATTTTTTTTATACGATTTAATATTTTTTTCTTTTTCAAAATCAACATCTTTTCGACTATTAAAATACGTGCTTGTAGAATATTTTAATTACAGTTACTACATCTAATTAAAATACTATAAAATCTTTATGAGAATTTAATTGACTCTCAGCTCTATGAAATGGTGTTTATATGTTATTAAAAAAAAATCATAAAAAATAGTAAGAGTTATTGAAATGCCACTTTTCTGAAATAATTTTATTTTTTTAGTAATTGGATACAAACTAGTATAAAACATGCATTTAATAGACATTTCCAATTAGAAAATTGTGATACCATATATAACTTAGCCAAGATAAATTTATTTATATCATATGTTTGAACAAAATTGATTTTTAGATACTAATACTCAAATTCCATCACTCTAACTCTTGTTGTAGTAGCTTCTTATATGATGGTATAGTAGCAACAACATCCCATATGGAGATATGAACATTAGTCTTTTTCATTTGATCTACTATATTGAAAAGGGTATTAGCTACTTTGACTTAAACCTTGGGATCTACATGGATAGGTGACTAAATTTGAGAAGTCTGAGATTCAGTAGACTTCTTATTACTCATATCTTGTCTCTGCTTAGGAGCAATATTGAATTGTGTATTCATCATTGGTACATGAGGAGGAGGAGATGAATTTGAATCTTTTTAGGTGAGGGAGATGTAACATCTTCAATAGCTCTCCATTTACTTCTAGTGTTATGGGCTATAGCATCATGATTGGCATGGGAATGCTCCTCTGAATGATGATTCATGAGAGAATAATCACCCTATTATTGTATATGAAGACCATCCATAGGTTGGCTAACATTATATTATTGTCCTACTACTTGGTCTTATGTAGTCAAGGCTAAGTAAGACTTTGCCTTTTGGCACATACAATATCCATAGGAATAGTTACAAGAAGGACAAAAGTCTTGATCTTGAGAAAGATTATTTTTAGGGACTAAGGTCCTATTTGTATTTTGAGTAGAGGTATTTCCTTTAGGTATATTCTGATTGTAGGGGATATGTTAGAAATATAGATGGAGTAACTGAGAGAGGGGGGGGGGGGGGGGGTTCTATGAATCAGTTACCACAAAAATAAATCCATTGATCCCTTAGATGTCTTATACAACTAGTTACTGCTGAGACTCAATAACTATACAAAATGTTGTAACTTTGTAAATGTAGTGTAGGTTAACATAATATTGATCTTTAAACATGCATGCATAAAAGAAATAAAATGAACACAAGAGACACCAAATTTAACGTGGAAACCCAATATGGGAAAAACCACCAAGTAACTAGCTACTGATTTTTACTCTTTTGAAGTGAGCTCTGTTAGGAGCCAACCCGATTAAGGGTTACAAAACACACTGTTAGGTGTAACCTTGTTACAAGATTTAATCACCCTACTAGGAGTGGCCTTGCTAGAGGACTTTAGAACAATTCAATAGAACTGTCACCTTGTTAGAGAATTTAAAAAATGGCTACTAAACCAACTCTGTTAGGAGATTTAAAAATCACTGCTACAATGATGAGAAAGTTACAATGACTTGACCTGATTTGATCAAATATAACTTTTCTACTTCTGAAGGATATCTTATCCTTCTCCAAAATTATTTCACACTTTGCATTCTTACTCATTCATTACTTTAGAATCCACAACTTGATCTTCATATATACCTTATAGATTATCAAGTTGTCTCAATTACAAGTTACAATCACCAATAAACATTACCACTATCAGCTACAATTATTACATAAAATAATTAAACTTTATTTCCCAAAAGAATGAAATCCTTCAATAGCTAACCAAGCTCGATAAACACTTCTCTGAAAATGATTTCTAGTGTTAACCAATTGAAGCTCAGTGAACATTGACAACTCTAGAAAAATCCACCAGAGACTGAGTGAACTTGGTAAACACTGACTTTCCTTCACTAACCTTGCGAGCTCAGTTACCACTAACATTTGCCATGAAATCCTTCAATGCTCGACTGAGCTCGATAGAAACTAATTCCACTCAGTAGACTCTAAAATTACTTAGTAGACCGACTAAACTCAGTAGAGTCTACCTGGAAACCAACATGACATTTGTGTAACATCAAAGACAACACTCAATTGGATAGTTGTGTCCAAAAATCTCCCTCTTTGGCATTGATGGAAACACAAGATGTCATAGCACAAAGAAATTTCAAAAGATAATATCCTTAGTTTAATTCTAATTATCATCCAATCATTTGAGCTCCATTTGCATTTCCCTCTTACTGCAAACTTCTCCCTCTAAGAGAAATTTCCTCAAGAGATATGATAGTAAAATTCTCCCTCTTTGACAACACATGCCAAAGACAACACATACCAAATAAATAACAATGTACCTTTAGTACTGATTCATATGCAATGTTACCATAGCTATGTTGCATCAATTGATAGATTTTCTACTTGATTCCTATTGATGCATCACTAAAACTTTATTTTAGTGAGCTTTAGATAGGGGAATGACCCCTAGCTTATCTCTTAGATACAAGAATGCATACTTAGGTAATGGCTTGGTGAATATGTTAGCTATTTGTTCTTTTGTATGGACATATTCTAATCTTATCTTCTTGTCCTACACAAATTCTCTGACAAAGTGAAACTTTATTACAATGTGCTTGGTTTTAGAATGCATCACTGAATTCTTTGATATGTTAATTTCACTTGTATTGTCACAAAACATAACAACTAGTTCTTTGATCTCAACCTTCATGACTTCCAATAATTTCTTGAACCAAACAATATTAGAATAGCTCACTACTACTATAACATACTTTGCTTCTGCTGTAGATTGGGATGTACAATTTTTCTTTTTACTTGTCCAAGATACCAATCTCTTTCCAAGAAAGAATGGTCCACCATTTTTACTTTTTCTATCATCAATGTTTCTTACCCAATCAGCACCAGTAAACACTTTCAAGTCCAAATTACCTCCAAATTTTTACCATAATCCATAATCTTTAGCGCCTTTCAAGTATCTCAAAATCCTCTTGATTGCCATCATGTGATTTTCTTTGGGTTTTGCTGAAAATCTTGCCACTATACCAACTGTAAGAGCAATATTAGACCTTATATGAAAAACATACTGCAACTTTCCAATCATTGATCTATATAAGGTCTGATCTACCTTTGATTCATCATCCTTGGTAAGCTTTAGTTTGGTACACATGGGGGTTCCAACTAGTTTACAATCTTCTATACAAAACTTCTTGAGTATCTCCTTGATGTATTTAGATTGAGTAATGTAGATACCATTCTTGCTCTCCTAAATCTGAAGACCAACAAAGAATTTAATCTCACCAAAAATTGACATCTCAAATTCCTTGTTCATTTGCTCTAAAAATTCTTTGCATAGATCATCATTCCCTATGAAAAAAGTGTCATCCATGAATATTTCTACCAAAACAATCTTGTTACCTGGTCCTTCCTTGATATACAAGCTACTATTATCATTAGTTCTCTGAAAACCAATTTGAACAAGATAGTTATGCAATCTTTCATACCATGCTCTAGGGGCTTGTTTTAGACCATACAATGCTTTGAGTAATTTGTAGATTGTGTCCTTCTTGTCTGGATCAACAAAACCTTCAAGTTGTTCAATGTAAACTTCTTAATCCAGAATAGGATTAAGAAATGCAAATTTGACATCCATCTAATATACCTTAAATCCTTTGTGTGCAGCATATGCAAGTAAGGTCCTAACACCTTCCAATCTTGCAACAAGAGAAAAAGTCTCTCCATAGTCTATTCCTTCTTCTTGAGAGTATCCTTTACATACCAATCTAGCTTTGTTCCTTGATACTTTACCATCTCCATTCAACTTATTTTTAAATACCCACTTGGTTCCAATCAAATTTTTATCTTTAGGTCTGGGTACAAGAGTCCATATATTGTTTTTTTATATTTTCTCTATCTCTTCATTCATAGCCTCAATCCAATTTTCATTCTCCAATGCATCTTTGACATTTCTAGGTTCAAAATCAGCAACTAAAAAATACCTTTTAACTTACTTCTTGTCATAGTACCATCTAATTTATCTCCAATAATCTTATCTAGTGCATGATGCCTCTTGACATACTTTGCCAATATAGGCTCCTTGCCTTTTGAATGAAATGCATTATTATCCTCTTGCACTTCAGCTTCAGGTTTTGGCTATTCTAGCTCAGTAGACATTAGCTCAATAGACTTTGGATCAGTATCATCAAAATGTGACTCAAATTCCTGCAACTCAGTTTGAACTTCTTGCAACTCTGTAACTGAAGACTCAGGGGTAGAAGTTTCCTAATTAACAAATTTATCTGAAACTATATCAAGTTCAATGAAAACAAATCTCCTATAATCTTTTGGTTCCTTTTTGCTTTCTTCTTTAGTCCTTTCTAAAAACTCATCAAGTTTCACATTGGCACTTTCTATGATTTTATGAGTAGACAAATTCAAACATCTATATGCCATACTTTTGCAAGAATATCCCAAAAATATGCCTTCATCACCCTTCACATCAAATTTTTCTTTTCTAGATTCTTTCAAAATATAACATTTTCTTCCAAATACTTTTGGGTAACTTACATTGGTTTTATAGCCATACCATAACTCATAGCGGGTTTAGAATGAGTCCTTCTTCAACTGTACTCAGTTCAAGGTATGAACTGCAGTGCTAATAGCTTCCTTCCAGTATTTGATAGAAATGTTCTTTTCAATCATTGAAAATGAATTCATGGGAAATGAATTCACCACCTCTGTTTGACCTTAAACATTCCAATCTTTTCCCTGTTTCCTTTTCTACTCTGGCCAAATACCATTTGAACTTCTCAAATGCTTATGATTTCTCTCTCGGAGACATAACAATCATCATTCTTGAGTAATCATCAACAAAGAGAATTAAGAACTTTTCTCTAGTATAAATTTCAATTCCAATGGATCCACACAAATTAGTATGCACAATTTCCAAAATTTCTTCAGACTGATAGTTCTTACTTTTAAAACTAGTCTTTCCCATCTTACCAATGTGACAATTCTTACATAGACCAATATCAAGTTTCTTTATACTAGGAGTGCCTCTAACTTTCCTGAATTTTATTATTTTTGCCAGGTTATCAAAATTTACATGACATAATCTTCTGTTCCATAACCAACTTTCTTCAACTTGAGCAATAAAACATGAACATCCACCTAGTTCAAGATAGAACAAGTTACCTTTTGTCTATATGCCTGGTCAAATTAGGTTTCCTTTTTCATCATGTAGTCTTGTCTTTCCATGCATGAATTCCACCTTGAATCCAATACTGATTAGCTGTGCCACACTTAATAGATTTTCTTTCAATCCATCAACTCAATAGGAATTATCACACAAAAGTTCTTTGGTTAGTGAGATTCCTTCTCTTCCTTTTATACAACAAGGTTCATTATTACCAAACCTAACACTACCACCATCATAATCTTCAAAATGTTCAAACTTAGTTTTATCACCAGTCATATGATGAGAACAATCACTATCTATGATCCATGTATCTTTGTTTATCACATGAGAGATAAGTGACATCTTATCTTCCTCATCATTATCAGATTCATCTTTTATAGTAATGTAAACAATTTCATCTTCACTACTATCAAACTCCTTAGAATCCTTAGCCATGAAACATGATTTCTTACCTTTTTCCTTGAATGATTTGAAGTTTTTGAAATCCTTTTTTTCATTGTACTTATGACCTTTCTTTTCATCCTTGTTTTTCTTGTTTGGGCACCTAGTTGCAATATGACCAATTTCTTAACATGAAAAATAGTTTAAAGGAACTTTACCTTTGTATTTTCCTTTGCCTCTATAATATTTCCTTGCAAGTAGGGCTTCAACCAGTTCAAGATCACTATTAGAAATCTCATATGATTCTTCTTCATTTTTTGATTGAGATTCCTTTATCTTCTTTCCTATTTCCTTGAGTGAAAGCTTAGCTTCAAATGTTGATTCAATGTTCTTGGAAGCTAGCACATAGTTATCAAAGTTGTCTATCTCAAATGTAGTCAATCTTTCTACTATGGCTTCTAAATTTATCTTATGACTTGCTTCACATCTTCTTTCTTGAATAGTAGAAACTCTTATTGCATAAATGGGAAGCAATGTTATAAGAACTTTACTTATAATTGTTTCTTCTTTGATATCTCTTCCAGAAGCTTTGATTGCACCAACACTTGCTTTGACTCTTTCAGCATATTTAGCAATGTTATCATCTTCTCTCATTTTCATCTGATCAAATTGTCCTCTTAGACTTTCTATTTTTTCTCTTCTTACATTATCATCTCCTCCATAGATATTTTTCAGCTTGTTCCACATAGCAAAGGAAGTTGTGTAGTCCTTGATATCATCAAATTCTTCATAGCTTAGAGCAGATACAAGATCTATCATCATGGTGTTATGAGTCTTTTTCTCAACAATGTCATTGATAGATAATGTTCCTGAAGGTTTTGAGTACTCTTGGTCAATGTATTTCAAACTTGCATCTCCAATGGAAGCCAAATGAAGTCTCATTAGTACCTGCCATGATAAAAAGTTATCCCTATCAAGCCTTAGAATTTCTCTCTTGTAAGACATCCTGATCTTTAGCTTAGATCCTTGAAATCTTTCCTGCAAGCACCGAAAGCTCTGATACCAATTGTTGGAAATATAAATGGAGTAATTGAGGGGAGGCATGGGGGGGGGGGGGCATTGAATCAGTTACCAAAAAAATAAATCCACTAATCCCTTAGATGTCTTATAAAACTAGTTACTGCTGACATTCAGTAACCATACAAAATGTTGTAACTTGGTAAATGTAGTGTAGGTTAACTTAATACTAATCTTTAAATATGCATGCATAAAAGAAATAAAATGACCACAAGAGATACCAAATTTAACATGGAAACCCAATATGGGAAAAACCACCAAGTAATTAGCTACTGATTTTCACTCTTTTGAAGTGACTTCTATTAGGCGCCAACCCAGTTAAAGGTTACAAAACACACTTCTAGGTGTGACCTTGTTAGAGGATTTAATCACCCTATTAGGAGTGGCCTTACTAGAGGACTTTAGAAAAATTCAATAGAACTATCACCTTGTTAGATGATTTACAAAATGGTTGCTTAACCAACTCTATTAGGGGATTTAGAAATCACTACTATAATGATGAGAAAGTAACAATGACTTGACCTGAAAGAGATGCAACTGAATTTATGATACATATCTCTATTTTGCTTCATTAGATCCTCTTTGATCAAATATAACTTTTCTGATTTGCAAGGATATTTGATCCTTCTCCAAAATTTTCTCACACTTTCCTCTTCACATAGTCAACACACTTGCATGCTTACTCATTCATTACTTTAGAATCCACAACTTGATCTTCATATATACCTTATAGATTATCAAGTTAGCTCAATTATATGTTACAATCATAAATGAAAATTATCACTGTCAGCTACAATTATTACATAAAACAATTAGACTTTATTTCCCAAAATAATGAAATCTTTCAATAGTTGACCAAGATTGGTAAACACTACTCTAGAAATGATTTCCAATGTTAACTGACTGAAGCTCAATGAACACTGACAACTCTACAAAATCCTTCAGAGACTGAGTGAATTTGATAAACACTAACTTTCCTTTTCTAACCTTGCAAGCTTAGTTACCAATGACTTTTTCCATGGAATCCTTCAACACATGACTGAGCTTGGTGGAACTAATTTTGCTTAGTAGACTCTAAAATTACTTAGCTAACTAATTGAACTCGGTAGACTCTACTTGGCAACCAAAATGACATTTGTGTAACATCAAAGACAACATTAGACAATTGTACCCAATAGGATATTGCTTTGATTTTTATTTGGGGGCATATTGTGCATAGGGGCTTGGTATTGAAGTTGGGTAGGCTTGTTGGTTTTAGCTTGCTTCCTTTCTAGGATCAACACTTTTTTTTTCATCTTTTGTATCACTGAGAATCTATCCTCTAGCTTCTTCTCCTAACCCTACAACTTCTTGTCTATATTTTTCATCATAGACTACATCATATCTTTAATTTCATCTATTCTATTTGAAGATGTGGAGGCTAAAGAGGCAATACCAAGGGGATGACTTGCAAATGCAGTAGGGATAGGGGCTATAGTAGGCTAATGATTGGGCATGTCAAGGAGGAAAGGAATTAGAGGCCTTGGAGCTAGCTTGCCTCCTTGTATTAAGATAATTTTTTTCACTTATAGCAATTTCATAAGCATCTGTTAAATTATCCCCTCCCATAGTTTGTACTATAGTAGCTTTATCACTATTAAAGGCTCTTGGGTAATGTAAGAAAGCATTACCAGGGGAATAGTTTACTTCAGTGTGTATTCTATCCCATGTCTTCTAAAATCTATAATTAAAATTAGTCATATATTCACAAGGTGCCCTTTTAATAGTTGTTAGCTGCTCTAAAAGTGATAGGTGATCACTTTTATCCTCAAAATGTTTACAAAGCCCTGCTCCTAACCCATCCGAGTCAGTAATAGAAATATGAGGAAAACCTCTATACCATTATAATGTTTTTCCCTTTCAGGATGTAGCTAGAAGCCTAATAGTGACATCATCCTCTGTAATACCATGTATATTGCAGATATTTGATATTTCTTGAATATGTTCTACATGAGAGATAGAGGTTTCACTAGTAAAATTAGGAATACTTTTAAGAGCTAACACTGGGATATCATGTCTTTAAGCCAATACGAGAGGACTTTCACCATTAAAGGTGGAAAATGTATGTGTTCTAGGTTGGGCCATATGAAATAGTGTTCTATTCAAATGATAGGATGGCACCCTCAACAATGATCTATCAATATGAGGAGTGGAAAGAGATCTTGCAGGAGTATGTACAACTATTGCACTCCTAATTGGTGATAGATATAATCTATTTATCTTTCTTATATGTTCGGTGTATTGAAAATTACCCCTAGAAGATGCTCTTGTATGAGCCTTGGGCACGAATCACAACAACTTTGGACTAGAAACTAGAATAGAGAGTTAGAGTCACCAAGTACTTGGAAATGAACCTCTTGAGGCCTAAAATATTGAGAGAAACACTATCTTCTCAATATGAATTTGAATTTCTCTTCTTCTTGACACCAGTGAGCTTAGAATGGTTTAATATGAGAGTCCCACAAGGTGTGCCAAAAATTGTTTTCATAAAAGCTTGACCCTTGCCTAAATATTTTACCTAAAGGCAACCTTGTGAAACATGGAAATAATCTCCAAGCTATGGGACTTCAATTGTGAGATTGAGTAGGCTAGTTTCCTTACTATTAGGGTGCATCTAACTACTCTTTGAGAGGAAAAGGGAGAAGGAATGCATAAAAGAAAACTACCTAATCTAATCTAAAGGGGGTGATACACCAAAATACTTTGTTGAATCATATCTCTATCTAACAATGCACTATTCATCAATATGATCTTAGAAGACACTAATTCAACCTTTGTTTTGACTCAACAACCACATACTGATCAAAAACCAAATTGATATTATGAGGAAGGGGCTTCACTATATAACATTCAAAGGGGAAATAGTAGATACTTTTATGCAATTTGAAGAATGAAAAAAATACATTAAAAAAGGTAATAGGGTTTTAAACTTATATTAATGGAGGATGAGACATAATAGAGATTATATTCATTCATAGAAAAAGAGGAATTATAGTAGCATAATAGGATACTATTGCTAGGAAATTTATAAAAATGACCTACCCTAAGAAGGGTTACAAAATTTGCTTTTATAGTGCAAGCATAACTCAAATAGCTTCTACCTTAAGGAAAAACTCAACAACTACATTTACAATTGTAGAGAACAATCATTGCAAATTTGGGAAGGACATGATCATGGTACACATCTAGATGTAGGAAAATCATTCTATTTACCAAACATAACCTTGAGAAGATAGAAACCATGACCATTAACACCCTGACTAGGTAGATAGATAACCAAGCAGCAAAGGGAATGTCCTTTACATTTGTTGGTTGTGGAGAATGATGAAAGTGGTTGTGAAATATCAAGAAGATCATATTTTCCATTAAAAGACTCTCTTTCTTTGTTATTAACATGCCAAGTTAGCCATGTCATTGGTTAACTGGAGTCAATCCTCAAGATCTGCCATGTGGACTAGTCACATTTTAACATCTTGACACCTATCCATTCAAAGTTTATGTTGACCTATTTACCTTACCCCAATTTTAGATTCACAACCCTTTTACTTTCATTAGATATTTACTTTGCAAAATTGTGAGCGCATACTAACCACTACTACTACTTTATGACTTGAAATTGATGTAATAGAAAATGCCTACAACCCTATGAGAATGAAACTAACTGCCAATGCTTACTCTCCACCTAGGCCCACTAAGACAAGTGTCCACCTGGCATGATGTCACTATGGATGATGGCCTTGCATCTTTTGTAAGTGACATAATGATGATGCTTGATCTGTATTCAATCTGAGGGTCCTAAAGGTGTATTGAACCCTTTCATTACTTTTACTAATGAAGACCCTACCCTACACCAACTCATCTAACATTCTTTCTTTTTCTTGCTTCCCATAATGGAAATAGGACCCACACATCCACTTGTCATACTGTCACTACCTCGCTATGTATTTTCATTATACATTTTTCCTTAGCAACATAGCAACATACATTCATCTTGGAAGATCAGACGACTATGAAAAAGCCCTAGCTGACCATCCTCATTAGTACCTCTGAGCCATCAAGTAGTGCCACATCATTAATTTTCCCTGAATCTTTTCTTACTATGCAGTTTTGTTTAAATTTTTCAACTGGGAATGTTTACTTTTGAGAGAGGGGGGGGGGGGGGGGGGTGTGAATCAAAAGGAACAAACTTTATCCTTTATAAACTTTTAACTAAAATCAACACATGCATGTAATATACCTAATTAACATGAAAGTAAAGACATACATGAAAACACATAACACGAGATTTGATCACCTAAAAACCCTCCAAAATGAGAAGGTAAAACTGGGGTGGGGATGACACCCATAACTTATCAGTACAACAATATGTAACTGATTAATGTTACAATGTTTTGACTATCATCAATGGTCTTCCTCATGAGAGGCTTTACCTATTGAAGGCTCAAAGCCCCATTAAAAGTGTACCTATCTAAAGGATTTTACAAACATCCACTTGGAATGTCACCCTGTTAAAGAATTTACAATATGGCTATTAAACCAACCTATCATCATAGGATTTTAATTCTCCTAATATAATGGCTAGAAAGTATAATAGAATGTTTCAATCTAATTACTTACAACCTTCTATTGCTAATTCCAAATCAATGTTCTATCCTTTCTGATCTGATATGTCTTTGTTCAAAATGTTGATGCTTTGTTCTGCTTAACTGATCTGTCAATTCCATGTTTCACTAAGTCACCTTTTACCCTTTTTCTCTTTGCTCAATTCTACTCTTCTTCAACACTTGAATCATGAGGCTTCATCCTTCTTAACAGGTTTCTTGACTTAGGGTTAGGTATGAATCTATGGCTGAGATTCACCCATTTTTCCTCTTTAGCATTACAATATTTTGATTGGTTGCATGCATATTACATAGAAAATTCAAAAGATTTAATCTTATCTTTTAGAATTAAATTTTTTTCTAATAGCTATCATGCAACATGATTTATGTATTTTTTTGTGAAGGCACAAACTCATATGCCAATACTATGTCAGTTGGCATTTTTTCATTACTAATGCTCGACACATGTTGATTACTGGTGTTCAGCACATATAGAAAATTAGACTTGCTCAGCACCTATAGTTTACTCAACACATATAGTGACTTGGCATCTATTGTCACTTGATAGTTGAAACTTTCTTAGAAATACCTATCTACTCACCATCTAAATATCTTGACACTTGATGAATTTCTAGCTCAGCACATACTGTAGCTTGGCATGTATATTATACTCGACATCAACTTAGAAATTTCTTAAGTGTGTTGACACTCAATTGTCAAAACCAATTTGAGATCAACAATCTCCCCCTTTGACATGAGTTTCAAAAACACTTAACTATACATTATGAATCTAATGTTTTTGAGTATAATATACATCTTGTTTGGCATATATAAAAAATTTGAAATTTTCAAAATTGTTCAAAATTTTGTGAAGATACCTCAAAATTGTAACTCTCCTTGAGTTGATGTGCCTTAGTTGTATCCACAACTTCTTATGCTAAATTTTTCTCATGGTGATTATTCTGATACTCTTTATCTCTATTTTGTTTTCTCTTCTCTATTTCATCTACCCTATTTTCCCTCCCCCTTTCACACATCTTTCCTTGTAGTTATGGTATTCTTTTGGCTTTATTGTTTCCTTATCTCCTTAATCTCCCCCAAAATGTTATCTCCCCGAATATATTATCTCCCCCTTTTTGACACTTATGTCAAAGGGTTCTATACATTAATAGAATACTTAGGCAAAAGGGATTTATTTACCTCCATTATGATATTTAGAGAAGCATCCCAATTATGTAGTGTCATTTCTAGTGCTTTAACATGGATGGCTATCTCTACTGCAAGGTGTACTAGGCCATCTAGTGTAGAAATATTGGGGTCTTTCTTCAAAACATTTTCAGCATAGGCCAGTTCCTTCCTCAAAAATTCCATATGAGGGCTGATGGCAGATTGTATTTGGATCAATTTGGCCTTTATGTTAGCCTCATCTATTGTGAGCACAACTAATTCCTTTTGAGTGTGAAGGAAATTAGCAAAATACTTCTCACTCTGAGCTAGATCCTTGGGCAATTGCATGCTTGATATTTTTAGGTTCCTCTCCAAGCTGAATATTCTTTGTCTAGTCTCTTGTGTGAATAATGATGAATCACATAACTTTGAGTATAATGAGAGTATATTCTCAAGTACTGCTTTTACCTTTTCAATCCTTTTAACTAGCTCTACCTATGAGAGTGCTAGTTCACAAGATATTCTCTCATTCACCTTCATTTGGAATTTCCTTTTAGACCATTCTAATAATTTTGCATTTGTGTCTAGGTCTTCATTCTATACCTAGTTCACTATGTTGGATAGTTGGTCCATGATTGGCTTGGTTTCATCAGGTACTTTCAAGTTGAATGCATCTAGAAAGATCTCTTTTATTTCAATCAGAGCTTGCCTTCACTTATACTCATTCTTGAGTATCTCTTGTTTATTCTTCTTCTCTAGTACCTCTTGCACTTCATTAGTCTGATCTATGTTCATTGTTGCATAGTCATACTTGTGAATGACTATCTCTTCATCAAGAGTAGGGTCTCCATCGTGACGTACCCTTGCAAACTTGGTAGAGCTCGAGCCTAGTGCTGAAATTTGGAGTGGTACTGCTTCAGTGCTCAGTTGTTGTTTTTTTCCTATAGGGTCACTATTGTAGGAAAATTTATCAATGTTTGAATTGCTTCTTGTTCTTTCTCCTTAGGGGTCTCCTCCTCTTCTATTCTGCCTTGATCAATTATCATGATTTGAGGAGGTGCACTTTGTTCTTATGTTGTAGGAATAGAGGTATCCATCTATCCTATTTGATCTTTTACTTGCTCCTCAATAGTTGTAGTATCTAGTACTGTGGAGTCAACCTTAGTTGATGTGTCTTATGTAGCTTGCTCCTAAGGTTTTCCACTTATAGTTGTTTGGATATGCGAAGGTGGCTCTTGTGAATTCACCTTCCCCTTTGTAATCTCAGCTATATCCTTTTGTAGTTCCTCTACACTCACCAAGATTGGGTTTGTACATAGTTGTGCTTGTAATGTGGTTTCGTGAAGGATCTTTTTAAGGTCCTTTGCAGTCAGTGGGTTTATATTTTGACCAGAAGTGTTAGGAACATCTTGTACAATCATTTTATTTGCAGGTGTAGGAGTCACATGTGGAGGACTTGATGGTGGCAATTGTATGTTCTGTACACTTTGATCTATCTATTGTTGTTCAATAGTTGACATATCACTCTTTTGTATCTCCTTCTCCACTGTAACATCTTCCTTTTCTTTCTCTCCTTCTTCTTCCTTATCATTCTCATCCTCTTATTCTTCTCCATTAGTTCTCCCTTCAAAGGGATCTTCTTGACCTTCCTTTATATTTTTGAGGCCATAGATTACTTTCTACATGAGATTGGACTTCTTCACAAAATCTTTAATGTTATTCTATAAGATGCTATAGGCTCTATGCTTGGGTGCAAATTTTCTCCCATGCTTCTTATTTGCTTTGCTGATTTGTGGTGTAGGAGCACCTATTCATTGGGTGTCTCATGGATAAATTCATATTTTACATTGTATCTAATATGGTTTGAATATTATGTAGGGTCCTAAAAACCATTTGGAGTTCATTCAAATTATTTTGTAAGGCTATAAAAGCCATTAAAATAATAGTGATCTATGAGGTCGTGAAAAAGTTAAGTATGGTAAAACCACTCAAATTTATAAAAATAGAGTGGAACTAATATAGTTTATGTCCTAAATTAATTTTAATCATATTTCAAGGTTTTATGAAAAGTTTGAAGTCATTTGAATAATAATTGTAAAAGTTGTTCAAAAGTTGCCAAAATTGTAATGACAACTTTTGAAAAGTTGGTTTAAATATGTTATTGGTTAGTTGTAGGTTAGTTGGAGAGTTTAAAGTGATTCTAAATTTTATATATATATATATATATATATATATATATTGAAAAACATGTAATGGTAAGTTGGAGAAGTTGGAGGAAGGATTTAGAATGGAAGAAAACTAATTTTGATGTTGTATATTTTAGTTTTCAAGTTATTGTTTCCTGTAATTTCTCAGATGTTTTGATTGATTAAAACTCATTTTTGATGATACAAACGTAAAAATTATATTTTTGGAAAGGTATACGAGTTATATTTTATTTGGTTTTTTTTTGGACAACTTTAATTATTTTTGGAAGAAGTTATGGACGTTTTGGTGAAGACTAGTTAGATTCTCTCATAATATGTATAGTTTTGAGGAAATTGCAATAACTTTTATTTCTATGCTTAGATTTGGATATAAATTGGAGACAATTCTGGTAACTCATTTTTATTGAGTCTCACAAAAGGGATTGGTTTCATTATTTCATTTATCAAAGTTATTAATGATTTATTAAGGGTTTTAAATTCTGCCCTAGTTTAGAAATTGGTCATAAAAGATGGAACATTCTTGTATTCATTTGACTAGTTGGAAAAGATTATAAATGTAAATTCATACCTACAATTTTAGACTTTTGTGGAAGGACCATATAGCACACTTCTGTTGTGCTCTCTGAATCAATTTTCCCTTTTGTAAGTTCAGGCATAACATGAGCCAATGTTGACTCACTTATTTCCTTTTCTATATTCAAGCAATAATGCCATTTATTCTCTACAATTGAATATAACTCCTTAGGCATAGAATTTTCTATTTCAAGTGTAGTATTCTTTAACTTTACCATCATGGGGTACAATGACTCTTCCACCATGTTTTTTTCATCTCTACTCAATTTATTAAAATCAATGCCTTTTAATCCAGACAAGTTTGCATTATCCCTAATGTTATCACATAAGTTTTCCAAATTAGACTTGGTGGTGTGGCTTACCACTCTAAACTAGCTATTATCATCAGAATCAATTCTCTCCTCATCTGCTTCAGGAGGTGCCACATACTTTCTTCTCAACTTTTTCTTTTCTAGACATCCTTGCTCTATGGCCTTCTTCCTTTCATATTCCTTAGCTACTTTTGTTGTAGCTCTTGCATATGCCCTTGTGGTAGGTTTTCCTGGACTAGGCTTAGCTATTTTCTTACCTTTAGGTTGAGCAGTAGGCTATTTTTGCACCTTTCTCTTTGGTTCTAGCCTTGGTTTTCTCCTCTTCTTTAGCACCTTCATGTTCTTCTACATCTTCACCCATGCCTTGGGTTAATGCTAGTGGCTCTTGGCCCTATTCTTCTTCTTCTTCTTCTTCTTTATCTTCTTCTTCCTCTGCCTCTATAGCCCCTTCTCCAATTCTAGCCTTTAGTTTCTTTATTAGTCTATCCTTTTTCTTGATGGTAGAGGCATTATTTAGCTCCATCTTAACTTTTTATTTCATAACATCAAAAGTTCCAAAAGGCTTTGCACTCTTATTAATATCCTCTACAAGAAATGTTGTGATTGCTGCAAATGCCTCATCAATATTGATCTCATATCCAAGTGGCCTAAGCCATCTTACTATTGGTATTGCTACTTGGATATAACTAAAATCAATGTCCACTAATAAGCATATGTCATTTATGTGTTGCTCCACAGGAGAGACTAGTATCCTTAGTCTTTGTTTCATTAACTTTTTAAGGTCCTCAAAATAACTGGTCATGATAGTTTCAAAGTATTCTCCCATTTTCTCAATATACTCATTCACCTGTACTACTACTGAGCTATTGGTCTTCCAACTAACTTTACCAAAAGAAGGGAACTCATTCTATACATAGAAGAATAAACATATCAAAATTGATCCAAATTTGCATTGAGCACTCTTGGATGTCCATATTGCTCCTAGATTCTCCATAATCTATTGTAGTTGTAGTTCTGCCAGATCATAAGTGTGATCCTTCTTCATAATTTTATACCCAACATCCACTACAATATAGGGAACACTTTTGAGTCGGCTTGATTGGTAAAATTTTTGGGATATGACCCTAAAACTAAAATCAATAAGAGGATCCTTAATTTTTTCTATGGTCATCCCTCTTTTGTTCCATTTAGCTTCAGTGTTCTTCTCAATTACTTCCTTAGAATCACTCCTTAGGGTTTTAGGCCGTTCTAGGGTTGGATACCCGAACACCCTATGTATAATTCTCTTTGATATTTTAACTGGCCAATCCTCCAACCACAAACATCCATCATGTATCCTTTTGAGTACAATTATTATCCATTTAGTTTTAAATATAGTAGGGAAATCTAGGGCATGGGTTAAGCCCTTCTTCTCAATGATTTGAAACTCTTCTTTGAGTACCCCATTTTTAGACAGCTTATCATACGCTTCCTAAATCTCCATGTCTCCAATAGTACCTATCTTATAGTTATAACATCTCCTAACATCTTGCACCATCACAAATTTTGGAGGAATAATAGACAAAGCTCCAGTAGGGTTGTTCCTGTATGCAACCTTAGGGATTGGTCTAAATTTGGGTTGCTTGACTTCATTACTCACTAATTGAACCTCAAATAACTCCTTTTCTTGAGGTTTTCTAGAGCTAGAAGCCATATCTTCAATTTAGGGTTTCAACATGAAGAAATAGCTCAACTACGTAGCTTGACACAAGTATCAATACCTTGAATTGATGATATAGTGCTGAATCTAAGTTGGAATTTTCTCAAATCTATCAAACTCTACTTGGAGGTCATTTTTGCGCTCTTCCTATTCTTGCTTTGTATTCACAATGGTGAAAAATGAGAGAAAACTTGGCCTTATACCCTTATTTCATATCATTTAATGCTTGGTTCTTATATAATTTGTTGGAAATGATTGAAATGATCATAAGAACAATTGTTGGAATAATATATGGAACTGGTAAAGAATGTCCTCAATCATTGTTTTGTCATTGATGTCAAACTTGCTACTTGCAGGGATGACAATTCTTTTAGTGATCTAAATACTATCAATTAGTTGATTGTCAAGGTGGAGGTAATCAATAAGATGTAACTAGAACACCTAGAGAAAGGTTGAAATTATGATGTTGTAATGAAGCACAAGGATCAGTCAAGCCATTAATGAAACAGTGTATTGAATGACATACTAAAAGATACAAAGAATGAGCACACTAAAACATATCAAAGATCTAAGGTTTTAGCTAAGTCTTTTGTAAAGCTCAAACTAAGTTTATTAGAGAGAAGGTGCCAAGAAAGCTAGTAAGAGCCGAGAAAATTCCTAGTTAAGTGTCGAGCAAGTTCAAGTGCCAAGCAAAACCAAGTGCTGAGCAGAATCAAGTGCCAAGCAAGTTCAAGTGCCGAGAAAAACCAAGTGTCGAGCAGAATCAAGTGCCGAGCAGAACCAAGTTCCAAGCAAGTATAGGTGTCGAGTAACATAGAGGTGCTGAGCACCAGTAACTCAATAATGTCAAGTAACACAGAGGTGTTGAGCACTAGTAACTCAATAATGCTGAGTAACATAGAGGTGTTGAGCACCAGTAACTCAAAAAATGCTAAGTAACATAGAGGTGTCGAGCACCAGTAACCCAATAATGCCAAGTTGTTGCATTATTTAGGAAATCAAAGAGTCGTCAGATCTACGTTGACAAAGTTGTTATCTAGAAATTTGTGAATTAAAATGAAGATAAGAATGATGAGTTGGTGGTATAGAACGTCATGTAGAACATTTTTAAGATACAATTGGAAAAGTTTCCAGAAGAAAACAAGATATGGGGTAGATACATTGTATCCTACCTAATCCATTTTGAAACCCTAAAATTGGAGAGGGAGAATTGAGTGGAAAAGGAAAATTAGACTTGTATATAAGAAGACATAAGTTAATGAAGAAAAAGTGTGGAATAGAGGGGATAATGAGAGAGAGAGCCATGGTCAAGCATAAAAGCATGAAATGCTGAAGAATGAGCTAAGGAGAAGATAACACAGGAACTATGTTTGGATAGACAACCACAAGGATGATTGCATTGGTAGAATGAGTAGGAAGACTCAAGGAAACGAAGCTTGAGAGGGAGACAAGTAGTCAGAGATGAAGTGATTAAAGCCAAGCATAAGGATTGAACTAAAAGAGTGATTTGAAATCTACAAAGTATGTTGTAAGTCATGTCAGATCAAAAGACCATTATTGTTACTTTCTAGAAATTGTAACAGTAAGATAAATCCTATGGACTTAGGGTTGTTTAATAGCCATTAGATAAATCCTTTAACAGGGTGACATTCCAAGTGGATGTTATAAAGACCTTTAACTAGGCCCATTCCTAATAGTTTGGTGAAATCCTCTAACAAGGTCACATTTAACAGTGTGTTGTAAGCCTTTAACAGGGTAGGCTCTTAATAGGGCATCACTTCAAAAGAGTGAGAATCAAGTAGCATGTTACTAGTGGTTTTTTCCAAATTGGGTTTTCATGTAAATCATTGTGTCATGTGTTGATCTTGAATGTTTTATCTTTGCATGTTGATTTACAGTAATTTTCTTATATGACTGATTTAAGTTTGAATAGATGAAAAGGGTATGAATTTTTTAAAAGGTATTAAAAAGGGTATTAATAGGGCATTCGGACCTTGAATAACTTATTCACCCCCCCTCTCAGTTATTCTAAAGAATTCTAACAATTAGTATCAGAGCTTGACTGCTGATTCAATTTAAAGAGACTACTAGTAGAAAAGATCAAAATGCCAAAGAGAGAAGTTCCCAAGCTCAACAAAGACAACTTTTTTGCATGGCTATTGTCACTGAACATGTAGATCCAACAGGTGTCCCTATTGCTGAAGACATGAAAAAAAAACAAGAACACAACCAAACAATGCTGGAAATTGCCTCTACACTCAGCTATGTTGAATTTGATGATATCAAAGGATGTGACACTTCATTCAAAATGTGGAAATCCCTATCAGACATCTATGGAGGAGATCAGAATGTACAAAGAGCAAAAAGAGAAAGTCTCAGAGGAGAATTTGATGACATGAAAATGGAAGAAAATGAGAGTGCTGCTCAGTATGGTGCAAGAATAAAGGAAGTGGTAAGTGAAATAAGATGCTTGAATGGTCAACTGGATGAAGATACTATTAATAGTAAGTTCTTAAGAACCTTTCTCCCTATCTATGCTATTAGAGTATTAGCAATACCAGAGCTAAGATGTATACTAGGAAATAATCTAAGCTTTGAAGGTATAATAGGTAGACTCACTGCATTTGAGCTATCTAACTTTGACAACTACGAACCTGAAAATGTTGAATTTTCTTTTAAGGCCAAGTTGTCACTAAAAGATGCCGAATAGGTGAAATCAAGGAAAGGAAGAAAAATGAAGTATGTATCTAGTGACAGTAGCACTGATGAGGAAGATGTGGAACAATTGGAAGCATTGCTCACTAGAAGATTCCACAGGGGCAAAGGAAAATTCAAAGGTAAGATGCCTATCATTTGTTTCAATCACAATGAAGTAGGTCATATTGCTGCAAGATGTCCATAGAAAAAGGATTCCAAGGAAGGCAAAAAATACAAGAATAGAAGAGATGATGACAAGAGAGACTACAAAGAAAAAGGTAAGAAGTGTTATATTGTTGAAGAAAATTTTGATGACAATGATGATGAAGTTTATTATGTAGCCATGAAGAACCAATCTAATGAAGAAGAAGCCACAACACTGGTGACATGTATAAACAAGAATGACAGATGGATCATAAACAGTGGATGCTTAGATCACATGACAAGAGACAAAAGTAAGTTTGTTAACTTTACTCAGTATGATGGAAATAGTGTTAGATTTGGTAATGATGCTCCATGTCAAATCAGTGGAAAAGGTTCCATTAAGCTCACAGAACAAATTTCATGTGACAATGCATACTATGTTGAAGGATTAAACTACAATTTACTAAGTGTCTCACAATTAGGCAATATAGGTTGCAAAGTGGAATTTGAAAAAAAAATTGCAAAAATCTATGACAATGATGGTAAACTAATAGGAAAAGGAGATCAAACAAAGAGTAATTTTTTTTACCTAGATATGGATGATGCTTCTTGTCTATTTGAAAAATTTGATGATGAATGGTTATGGCATAGAAGATTATGTCATGTCAACTTTGACAATCTAGTCAAAATCAGTAAAATAAAGAAAGTTAGAGGTCTACCAAAATTGAAGAAGCCTAATAATGTCATGTGTAAACAATGTCAGCTAGGAAAGATGACAAAGTCAACTTTCAAAAGCAAAAACTATACATATAAAGAGATACTTGAGTTAGTTCACACTGACTTATGTGGTCCAATGGAAATACAAAGCTATAGAGGAGATAAATACATAATGTCATTTGTTGATGACTATTCTAGGATGATGATTGTTATGTTCTTAAAAAAAAAATTTGATGCTTTTCAAATGTTTAAGTGGTATGTGGCCAGAGTTGAAAAGGAAATTAGAAAAAGCTTGAAATGTCTAAGATCAGATAGAGGTGGTGAATTTACATCAAATGAATTCGAGATATTCTGTAATGACAATGGAATCAAAAGACAGATATCAGCTCCCAGAACTCCCCCATAGAATGGAATTGCTGAAAGAAGAAACATATCTATAATTGACTGTGCCAGAGAATTAATGATGGAAAAGAATGTTGCTTTAAAATATTGGAGAGAAGCTGTAAGTGTAGTTGTTCATACATTGAACCGAGTACAAGTCAAGAAAGGTACAAATACAAAACCTTTTGAATTATGGTATGGTTATTCACCAAATGTAAAACATTTCAAAGTGTTTGGTTGCAAATGTTTTATCCTTAAAGATGTTAGAAATGGAAAATTTGATGCAAAAAGTGATGACGATATATTTCTTGGTTACTCCACAAGAAGTAAGGCATATAAGTGTTTGAATATTAACACTAACAAAATTGTGGAAAGTGCAAATGTAAATTTTGATGAGCACACAGAAGTCCAAGATGAAGAACCAAAGAAAATGGAAGAATACAGAACCTTTGTATATTCTTATGAAGGAATGACTGATGATGAGGATAATGTCAATCAAAATGAAAGTCAACAACAAGTGTAAGTTCCAGCCGATTTACAACCAGTGAATGTCGAGTTGCATTCAAAAGCCGAGTTACAGAATGAAGAAAATACACAATCTGATTCTAAAGACAACATACATGATGAAGAACAACTTGACAATGAAGAGTATAGTGATCCCGAATCCAAAAGATCAAACATGGAAACAAGGATAGAGCCAAGATTATCCAAATATGTAAAAAGACATCACCCTGCTGAACAAATAATTGGTGACAAAGATGCTAGACCAATGAAAAGGAATAGACTAAGACATGAATCATGTCTAATCAGCAAATATGAACCCAAGATAGTATACGGTGCATTACAAGATGGTGACTGGTATAAAGCTATGGAAGAAGAAATTGATCAAATAAGAAAAAATAAAACCTGGAGTTTGGTTCCCAGACCAACTGATAAGAATGTGATTGGCACCAAATGGGTATTTAGAAAAAAACTAGATGAGAATGGTGAGATTACCAAAAATAAAGCCAGATTAGTATGCAAGGTTTATGCTCAAGAAGAAGGAATAGATTATGGAGAAACATTCACTCCTATTGCTAGAATGGAAGGAGTAAGAACTTTACTTGCATATGCTGCCTACAAAGATTTCAAAGTCTATCAGATGGATGTAAAATCTACCTTCTTAAATGGTGTACTAGAAGAAGAAGTCTACATTGAACAACCAAAAGGATTTGTTGATGAAAACAATAGGGATATGGTGTGTAAGTTACATAAAGTACTCTATGGTTTGAAACAAGCACCTAGAGCATGGTATGAGAAATTTCACAAGTATCTAGTGCAAATTGGATTTGAAAGAACTGATGATAACAACAACATGTACATCAAAGCTGAAGAAGGTAAAGACATTATTGTATCTAAAATTTTTGTGGATGACATAGTATTTGGTGGTAAGGAAGCACTTTGCAAAGGCTTTGCTGAAAAAATGAAACATGAATTTGAGATGTCTATGTTTGGAGAAATCAAATTTTTTGTTGGATTGCAAGTTCATCAACTAAAACATGGAATATTTATTACACAATCAAAATACATCAAAGAAATTCTTAAAACATTTGCATTGGAGGAATCCAAACCAGTCAGCACACCAATGGCCACAGGAAATAAGCTATCCAAAAATGATGAGTCAGCTGAAGTCAATCAAACAATGTACAGATCCATGATTGGAAAACTATAATATGTTGTACATAGTAGACCAGACATAGCATTAGCAGTTGGAATAGTAGCTATATTCTTTGCTAATCCTAAAGAAAATCATCTCATAGCAGTAAAAAGAATAATGAGATATCTCAAAGGGACTGATGATTTTTGTCTATACTACAAAAAGAATGGAAAATTTGAACTCAATGCATATACAGATGCAGACTGAGGAGGAAACATTGATGACAAAAAAAGAACAAGTGGAGGTGCATTATTTCTAGGCAAAAGGCTGGTTACCTAGACTAGCAAGAAACAAACATGTATATCCCAGTCCACTGCAAAATTAGAATATGTGGCAGCTACAATCAATTGTACAAAAATTGTATGGCTCACACATCTATTGAATGGAATGAAAGAAGAAGTAACAAAACCGGTGATATTGTATTGTGATAATACAAGTGCTATAAAAATATCCAAAAATCCAGTGATGCATGCAAAAACCAAGCATATTGCAATCAAGTATCATTATGTCAGAGAATTGGTAGAAGAAAAACAAGTGAAGTTGGAATACATTCACACAAAGGAACAAACTGTAGATATCTTCACCAAACCATTGCCCAAGGATGCCTATAAATATCTTAGAGGCAAGCTAGGGGCTATACCCCTAAGTCAAGCAGTTTAAGGCGACAAGGAAGCTGCTTTACATCAACAGGAATAAATCATTGAAATATTAACAAGTTGATGCAAAGGATGACAGTAGGAACAGAAACTCCAAATCAGTCACAAGTATGGTGACAGAAGGAGAAAGGCAACAAGAAGCCAAAGCTTATATTTTGTATGATAAAGATGCTACATCTTTGGCATTTATGTCAAAGAGGGAGAAATATGCAAAAAACTGATCAATGCAAAGAAAGAGGGAGATATATATGAAAGAGGGAGATATATGAGATCAGAAGTGAAAATGCAGCAAGCTAATGTATACAAACATGGTGATAACTGAATTGATTACTTGATCAGTTTGGTTTGGCATCAATGCCAAAGAGGGAGATTATTGGAAATGATTGAAATGATCATAAGAACAATTGTTAGAATAATATATGGAACTAGTAAAGAATGTCCTCAATCATTGTCTTGTCATTGATGTCAAACTTGCTACTTGCAGGGATGACAATTGCTTTAGTGATCCAAATACTATCAATTAGTTGATTGTCAAGGTGGAGGCAATCAATAAGATGTAACTATAACACCTAGAGAAAGGTTGAAGTTATGATGTTGTAATGAAGTACAACGATCAGTCAAGCCATTAATGAAATAGTGTATTGAATGACATACTAAAAGATAAAAAGAATGAGCACACTGAAACATATCAAAGATCTAAGGTTTTAGCTAAGTCTTTTGTAAAGCTCAAACTAAGTTTATTAGAGAGAAGGTGCCGAGCAAGCTAGTAAGAGCCGAGCAAATTCCTAGTTAAGTGCTGAGCAAAACCAAGTGCTGAGCAGAATCAAGTGCCGAGCAGAACCAAGTGCTGAGCAGGTATAGGTGCCAAGTAACACAGAGGTGCCGAGCACCAGTAACTCAATAATGATGAGTAACACAGAGGTGCTAAACACCAGTAACTCAATAATGTCGAGTAACATAGAGGTTCCAAGCACCAATAACTCAATATTGCTAAGTAACACAGAGGTGCCGAGCACCAGTAACTCAATAATGCTAAGTTGCTGCATTATTTAGGAAATTGAAGATTCATCAGATCTAAGCTGAAAAAGTTGTTATCTAGAAATCTGTGAATTAAAAGGAAGATAAGAATGATGAGTTGGTGGCACAGAACACCATGTAGAACATTTTTAAGATACAATTGGTGAATTTTCAAGAAGAAAACAAGATATGGGGTAGATACAGTGTATCCTACCTAATCTATTTTGAAACCCTAAAATTGGAGAGGGAGAATTGAGCAGCAAAGGAAAATCAGAATTGTATATAAGAAGACATAAGTTAATGAAGAAAAATTGTGGAATAGAGGGGATAGTGAGAGAGAGAGTTGTTGTCAAGCATAAAAGCATGAAATGCTGAAGAATGAGCTAAGGAGAAGATAACATAGGAACTCTGTTTGGATAGATAACCACAAGGATGATTGCATTGGCAGAATGAGTAGGAAGACTCAAGGAGATGAAGCTTGAGAGGGAGACAAGTAGCTAGAGCTGAAGTGATTAAAGCCAAGCATAAGGATTGAACTGAAAGAGTGATCTGAAATCTGCAAAGTATGTTGTAAGTTATGTCAGATCAAAAGGCCATTATCGTTACTTTCTAGCGATTGTAATAGTAAGATAAATCTTGTGGACTTAGGTTGGTTTAACAGCCATTAGATAAATCCTTTAACAAGGTGACATTCCAAGTGGATGTTCTAAAAACCTTTAACTAGGCCCATTCCTAACATTTTGGTGAAATCCTCTAACAAGGTCACAATTAACAGTGTGTTGTAAGCCTTTAACAGGGCAGGCTCTTAACAGGGCATCACTTCAGAAGAGTGAGAATCAAGTAGCATGTTACTAGTGGTTTTTCCCAAATTAGGTTTCCACATAAATCATTATGTCATGTGTTGATCTTGAATGTTTTATCTTTGCATGTTGATTTACAGTAATTTGCTTATATGACTGATTTAAGTTTGAACAGATGAAAAGGGTATGAATTTTTTAAAAGGTATTAAAAATGGTATTAATAGGGCATTTGGACCTTGAATAACTGATTCACCCCCCCTCTCAGTTATTCTAAAGAATTCTAACACAATTGTCCACTCGGCTCCTTAAACAACTCTGCCTTACTTGGTTTCCATTGGCTTTCCAATACTCAGCATACATTGAATTTTCCCTTATTTGGATTCAATATGAATTACCCTTCACTCGACATCCACTACTAACATGATATACTAAGACTTAACTCGACACCTAAAGACAACCTTCCTTACTTGACAACACTATGAAATTTTTGAAGATTTAACTTTTCATCTTCATTCATTTTGATCTATCTTTTTTAGTACTAACTTAGTCTTCGAACTAATGTATGATAAAAAATTGAATATCATTCCCACACACCTTCTTCTACTTAGTTGGATGAAGTGTGACCACTTGACCTTTTAGGTGAAGTGATCCCTCCATTGGATGTGCTACATCAATCTCTTCTCTTCCATGTCCTATTCATCTCTCCTCCAATGTGTTCAACATAAATTTTTCCTTTTCCTTTGTTGAACTCAAAGTTGGGTGCCTTTGATACTTGTTGATGTGTCCTATCCTTAGATAGCTAAAATAAGTAGTTTGACTCAACCACCTATTGTATTTTCTACTAAAGTGTGTTCTTATGTAGTTCTCAGGAATGTGTCCATACTCTTGATAGTAGTGATAGCTCTACCTAGTGTTGTAGTCCCAATTATAGTGATGTCTATGACTTTTGGTCTTTGTTGGTTGGTTTGGTGTCTACACAGGCTTTGATCTACATTCAAAGGCTCTATGTACATACTTCTTGCAATTATAGCAGTCACCTTCAAATCTTTGTGTCCTTATGTTTCTAGTCCTATAGTCATGTGCCTGATGTCCTTTCTTATTGCACTTGTGATAGTGACCCATATTTTTAGGTATGTCATGCTGATTGGAATTTTTTATCCTACACACATTAGAGGTATGTCTCTTTTTACCATAGAAATGACAAGTGGGTTTAGTGTTCTTACCTTTGTCACTTCTTTCTTCTATAGTCTTAGACGACTCTCCTTCTTCAGTGCTAGTGTAACCTAGTCCTAAAGTTGTCATTACTAGATCTTGGTGATTTTAGTAGTTGTTAAAAGTACTTGATAGCTTCATTAGGTTTGTTGAAACTTTATGCAATATCCTTCTCTCTTCTTAAGTCATTTTGCAGTTGTTCATTTTACATCTTAAGTGTGGAGATCTCAATGTCCTTGACATTCAACTCATGATGGGCATTCATCATCTAGCTTAGGGTGTCTAGTTGCACGTTGAAAACTCTTGCAAGCTTAATTGAATTTTCCTCTAGTATGTTGGAAAGGTTTCTCTTGTCATCTTCTATCATAGCCTTATCTTTAATGGCTTTGTTCTTTTGTTCAGTCACTCCACAAAGAATCATAGCTTGTGATTCTTCCTCAATCTTGAGAGATCTAATCTCTTCTACTTGAACTCTATTCTTCTCCATTAGGTCTGTTATTGTTGCATCAAAATCCTTGGAATATCCATTGGAAAACACTTTTGAGGTGTCAATCTCCTTATACTGTGTATCATTTTTAGCTATGGCAATCTCTCTTCTTCTCTTTAGGGATTTCCTCAATTCTTCCCTAACTTCTTGCAGAGAATGCAGAATGAGATGTATCTCAATCTCATAGTTCTCTTTGATCTTCCCAAGTTTGTAGACTTCCATTTCTAGATCTTTTTCTCAAAGCTGTAAGGCTTCTCCTTCTGAGAACTTATCTCTGATACCAATTTTTGGAATTCACAAGTGGGAAGGTTTACTTATGAGGGGTGGGGGTGAATCAGAAGTAACAAAATTTATCCTCTAAAAGATTTTAACTAAAATCAACACATGCATGTAATATACCTAATTAACATGAAAGTAAAGACATGCATGAAAACACATAACACGAGATTTGATCACCTAGAAACCTTCCAAAATGAGAAGGTAAAACTGGGGTGGGGATGACACCCACAACTTATCACTGTAGCAATATGTAACTGATTAATGTTACAATGTTTTGAGAATAATCAATGGTCTACCCTATGAGAAGCCTACCCCATTGAAGGCTCAACACCTTATTAAAAATGCACATGTGTAAAAGATTTTACAAAAATTCACTTGGAATGTCACCCTATTAAAGGATTTACAATATGGCTATTAAACCAACCTATCATCATAGGATTTTCATTCTCCTAATAGAATGGCTAGAAAGTATAGTAGAATGTTTTGATCTGATTACTTACAACCTTTTGCTGCTAATTTTAGACCGATGTTCTATCACTTTTTCTCTGATCCTTATTGATCTGATATGTCTCTGTTCAAAGTGCTGATGCTCTATTCTGCTTAACTAATCTGTCGATTCTCTATTTCACTAAGTCACCTTTTATCCTTTTTCTCTTCACTCAATTCCACTCTTCTTCAAAACTTGAATCATGAGGCTTCATCCTTCTTAAAAGGTTTCATGACATAGGGTTAGGTATGAATTTGCGGCTAAGATTCATCCATTTTTCCTCTTTAGCATTCAACTTTTTTGATTGGTTTCATGCATATTACATAGGAAATTCAAAAGATTTGATCTTATCTTTTAGAATTCAAAACCTATCTAATAGCTATCTTGCAACATGATTTACCTTTGAGTTTGTGAAGGCACAAACTCATATGTCAATACTATGTCACTCAGTACTTGTTCCTTATTGATGCTCGACACATGTTGATTATTAGTGCTTGGCACATATAGAAAATATGTCTTTCTTGACACCTATACTTTACTGAACACATATAGGGACTCGACATCTATTGTAACTCAATAGTTGAATCTTTCTTGACACTACCTATTTTCTCACCATCTAAATAGCTTGACACTTGATGAATTTCTGGCTCAGTACATACTATAGCTGAGTATCTATATTATACTCAGCATCAACTTAGAAATTTCTTAAGTGTGTTGACACTCAATTATCAAAACCAATATAATACCAATAGGTTTAAGCTACAACTAGACCAACTTGTCGACATATAGGCCTATCGCTATGGAAAATAGATGTACTTTTTTGCATAATGACATAGCAACAACCACTGATCATCCTCAATTTGATAGTGAACAAGGTACATCAAGGAACTAGCCCACCTTCATGAAGCACAAATAAAATATCACTAGCTACACCTTGTCTAACGACTTTGTTAGTTGCAATGAAGGAAGGCCCACCTAGGATGCATGACATATTATCACTACATTGTTATGAGTTTTGGTCATGCAACTTCTAACAATGACAAAGTGATGGCCATAGATCTTGGAAGATTAGATAGATGAGAAGATGTAGGCCCACTGAGATATTTAAACATAAAGAAACTTGCAAAATTTAGGACATAAAACATAACCCAAGGTTTTAACATATCCTTATAAGATTAGATAATTTTGAATATTAGAAAATATATGATCATTGGCCATGTTTGATAGGTAAAAGATAATTTTTTGCGGGAGGGAAAATATGGCTAATAGATAGAAGTAGTAGTAGTTAGAAGGAATCAAAGAACATGTTGAAGAATTCAAGAAAGTATCTGTGAAGGAAAAAGATCTAGAAAGTTCTGATGTAGTTTTAGAAGAAAAATTATTTGATACACCCAATGAGAGATTAAAATCAACCATAGTGTGTGATTCATCTTATCTGAATTAGACACTTTTCTATTGAAGACAAAGCATCAGAAAGATGGACCAAAAGTTAGGTGTCGAGTTAGAAGTTACAAAGTTAATAGAAGGTTAAGAAGATCACATGGAAGTTTTGGTTGAGAGTGCAAATCATTTGGTGATCATATACATATGTGCAAATGAAAACAAGTTTTACAGGTTAATGGAGAACAAATTTTACAAAATTGCTAAGATGCATAATCATTGCAAAGTTCAATTTGAAAAGATTTAAGGGATGCAAACAAGATTTTGACTACCATTCAATTGTGTGAAGAATTAGGAGGAAATTGAGAGTGATTTGACCAAAAAGGGAAGGTGAATTTGAAGAATTCACTATGTAAAGTAAGAAAAGGCCTAGTTACATGAATTTCAGGTATTTCATGAAGTTTTTGAAGTATTTGAATCAATTAAAATGTAGAATCACACTGTTTGTGATGTAAGTCAGATGTTGAGGTACATATTTATGAAACACCCATTCATATGTCAAGTAGATTATCCCCTAGGAGAATTTTCATAAGTTCTTGAAAATGTATTGCATGTAGAAGATATTAGATCATATATACATTGTAAATTTGAGAGCATTAGAGATAATGACATTCATAAGGACTTGGTCCTAGTTTGTAATGGAGTATTATCCTTGAAAAAAGAGTTTTCACACCTGAAGGAGTTCAACATAGTGAACTATATGTTTCATACAAATTTTGACAATCATGAGTGGAGAATAATCATTCTAAGACAAATCCATGAAGGAATGTTTTGGGTTGGAGATATCCTTTTCATGATTGACAATGACATGATGCATAACCTAACATGATTGAGAAATGAAGGTATGAATATAGTTAATGAGAAGAATGCAAAGAAAATGGTAGAAACCAATTAGAAGACCAAAAAAATTTATGGAACATGAGGATTGGCCTCATACGAGAAACTAATGTAAGGATAATTAGTAAGATCATCGGATACAAAATGAACCACAATTCAAGGTTGAACTCGATACTTACTAGATTTTTCTATGCAACATACCCTATGAAAACAAAGAGAGAAAAAGTTAACATGTGTGAGATAGTAAGGAATCAACTCTTGGATAACATAGATAAGTTAAAAAAGACAAGGAGTGTAGTGTTTAGGTTTGAAGCATTACTAACACACCTATTCTTACATGTAGCTAGGTAGTTCCTTGGTATGCCTAATAGAGAATGGGATAGTAATCAATGCACCATGAAATTGGTGACTTAATACTACAAAAAAAAAATTAGAGGAGATGATGGTAGCTAATACAAATAGAATGATTAAAAGTTTCCAAGAAACAATGAAACAAAGATTCAGGACTCCACCCTCACTAGTGGAGAAGTATAAAGATAATATATTGTGATATTGCTATCAGGATTTAATTGTGTGATTTTGAGTTAAACTAATTGACCCATGTTTTATGAGTAGTGATTCAAGAAAAATCCATCTCTGATGAGAATAAATGTAACATTTAGCACTCATTGGATCTAGGTATGCGCACAAGGGTGAAGCATCGAGACTTCATGGGAGGTCAACCATCCCAATACTACTCTAGCCTAAGAGCACTTAACTATAAAGTTTCCTCCATGGTTAAACCCAAAGCATGAAACCCCATTTTCAAAACTTCACCAAGTTTTTTTCCCTATGAACCATTCATTAGAAAGACCCTTAATCTCATCAATTGATAAGTAAGAGATAATTTCTACAAGAAGTCAAATTGTGATATTTCTATTAGGGTTAACTGTGTGATTTTGAGTCAAATTCATTGATCTATGTTGCATGAGTAGTGATTCAACATGAATCCATCTCTCATGAGAATAAATGGAGAACTTAGCACTCATTGGATCTAGGTGATGCTCATAGGGGTGAAGCACTGGGACTTCCTGGTAGGTCACCTATCCCAGTACTACTCTAGCCTAAGCGTGCTTAACTACAAAGTTTCCTCCATTGTTAAACCCAAATCTTGCAACCCCATTTGGAAAACATTCACCAAGTGTTGCACCTTATGAACCATTCATTCAAAAGCCCCTTAAGCTCATCAATTGATAGGTAGGATATAATTTCCATAGCAAGTCAAATTGTGATATTGCTATTAGGATTTAACTGTGTGATTCTAGATCAAACTGATTGACTCATGTTTCATGATTAGTGACTCAAAATAAATTTGTCTCTCATGAGAATAAATGGAACACTTAGCACTCATAAGATCTAGGTGATGCTCACAAGGCTAAAGCACTAGGACTCCTAGGAGGTCACCCATCCCAATACTACTCTAGGCTAAGTGTGCTTAACTACGAAGTTTCCTCTATGGTTAAACCCAAATATTTCAACCCCATTTTCAAAAGACTTCACCAAGTGTTTTGCCTTATAAACTATTCATTATAAATCCCCTAAAGCTCATCAATTGATAAGTAGGACATAATTTCCATAGCAATTCAAATTGTTATATTGCTATCAGGATTTAACTGTGTGATTTGGAGTCAAAATCATTAATCCATGTTTCATGATTAAGATTCAACACGAATCCATCTCTCACAAGAATAAATGGTACACTTAGTACTCATTGGATCTAGGTGATGCTCATAGAGGTGAAGCATCAGGACTTCTTGGGAGGTCACCCATAATAGTACTATTCTAGCCTAAGCACACTTAACTATGGAGTTTCCTCCATGGTTAAACCCAAACCTTGCAACCCAATTCAAAAAAAACTTCACCAAGTTTTGTTCCTTATGAACCGTTCATTAGAAAGCCCCTTAAGCTCATCAATTGATAAGTAGGAGATAATTTCCACAGCAAGTCAAATTGTAATATTATTATCAAGATTTAACTATGTAATTTTGAGTCAAACTCATTGACCCATGTTTCATGAGTAGTGATTCAAAAATGAATCCATCTCTCATGAGAATAAATGGAACACTTAGCACTCATTGGATCTAGGTGATGCTCACAAGGGTGAAGAGCCGAGACTTCCTGGGAGGACACCCAGCCTAGTACTACTCTAGCCTAAGTGCACTTAACTATGAACTTTCCACCATGGTTAAACCCAAATATTTCAACCCCATTCACAAAAAAATCACCAAGTTTTGTGCCTTATTAACCATTCATTAGAAAGACCCTTAAGCTCATCAATTGATAAGTAGGAGATAATTTCTACAGCAAGTCAAATTGTGATATTGCAATCAGGATTTAACTATGTGATTTTGAGACAAACTCATTGACCCATGTTTCATGAGTAGTGATTAAACATGAATCCATATCTCATGAGAATAAATGGAACACTTATCACTCATTGGATATAGGTGATGCTTATAGGGGTGAAGCATCAAGACTTCTTGAGAGGTCACCCATCCTAGTACTACTCCAGTCTGAGTGTACTTAACTATAGAGTCTACTCCATGGTTAAACCCAAAGCTTGCAACCCAATTTGAAAAACCTTAACCAAGTGTTGTGCCTTATGAACCAATCATTAGTAATCCCCTTAAGCTCATCAATTGATAAGTAGGAGATAATTTCTAGAGCAAGTCAATTTGTGATATTACTATTTGGATTTAACAGTGTGATTTTGAGTAAAACTCATTGACCCATGTTTCATGAGTAGTGATTCAAAATAAATCCATCTCTCATGAGAATAAATGGAATGCTTAGCACTCATTGGATCTAGGTGATGCTCATAGGGGTTGAAGCATTAGGACCTCCTAGGAGGTCACCCATCCTAGTGCTACTCCAGCCTTAGCATGCTTAACTACAGAGTTTCCTCCATGGTTAAACCCAAATCTAGCAACCCCATTTGTAAAACCTTCACCAAGTTTTGTGCCTTATGAACCATTCATTAGAAAGCCCCTTAAGCTCATCAATTGATAAGTAGTAGATAATTTCCCAATATCTTCGCAATATAAGAACTTTACTTATACCTTGAATATTTAAAAATTATAACTCAGTCAACTTGCATATTTCCATGCTTGACATAATATAAAATAACTTATGTATTATTATCCACATAGTTAGATCATCATGACTTAGTAATTATTTTGTAACCAAAATTATTCCTTAGGTCGTACAACTCTATTTATTGCCATGCTTTATTCTACTCTGTTAAATACCCACACTAGCATTCTTATCATAACTTGTACCATACTATTTGTATACATCTGTGCATTGGTACAAACCATCATGAAATTTTCATGGAGCTACCCTCAACTATGCATGAGATAACTCTCAACGAGTTGTCTGTACTCTTAAGATTTGTTCATTGTACTACTGCAAACTATCTAACACTTAGACAATTTTTTATCTCTAAATGCATAAATGAAATGCTAAATCTATGTTTCCATGGATGAAAACCTTCAAGACATCTATCTAACCATATTTGCAACAATCTCCTCCATTTTAATTGATGAAAACATTTAGGAAAATTGGCTAAGTTCCAAAATGATGTCATGCATAAGAAAAACAAAATAAAAGTAACTACAAAAGATTACCTTCAAAACATAACAATTTTATTCATGTTTTGATGGATCATTACATCCCTTATCACTCCTTTTTATTGATACATGATTAAAATCCCCCTTACATAAATAGCACCCTTACATATTTTCCTTACATATTACTCTCCTCCTTTGACATCAATGGCAAAGGTGCCAAAAAATTCCATTACAAAAACGTGTTGCCTTCTATTGTTCAGTTTATCATTCTAGATATGCAATCTACAAAATCAATCTTTAGTCTATCAATGTCCTTCTTCCAATTCCCTTTGACTATATCTAATATACTAATGAGTGTACAAAGTTCATAAAATGCCACTTCAAATGTGCTCAAGTTAGTATAGGAAAATTTGTCATAGGAATTCTTCACTGTAGGACATTCCTCCAATTGCTTCTACAAAATTACAACTTTGGGTGCTAGATATTCTCTAAGAATAGAGAATCTTCTTACTACCTTATCCTTCTCAAGCTCAATGCTTCTGAGAGTATTGTGGATCTTCTCAATCTCATTTTCAAAATCTTCAATTTTGATTTCTAGTTGCTAGAATCTTGTAGTGAGTATCTGAATCTCACTCAAATGTCCTTTGATCTTTGCATTAAAATATAATGGGTAATTGTAAGACATTGCACACTGTCCAGAAAACTACTTACCTTTATCTAAGGCCTTAATATCATTCCTAATATTTGTGCATATTGTGTCAAACAGTTATGCCTTATGTTTTTTCTTTGCTTGTGTTACTACTACTCTAGCTAAAGTTGTGAATTCCCCATCAAAGGTCTTCACCAACTATTTTTCCTTAACCTACAAGTCAATATCAGCTACATTTATGAAAACTATATTCTTCATTCACTCCAAGACTTCAAAAATTGTCTTCTCCAGAGAATTAACAATTTTTTTTTTCTGAAACAACTTGCTAAAGGTGCTCATTAACTCTTTCTGATTTTCATCATTAGAAGGAATATGTATTGTTTTTTATTTTCTAACTACTGATACTACTAAAGGTATAATAGTTTTTACTTTCTCTTCCTCTGCATTCTTCTCTTCCCTAGCCTCTTTTCTCACATCCTCTTCTTTCTTCTTCTTTTCATCTTCTTGTTTCTTCTTCTATTTGTCCTCTTGTTTCTTCTTCTCTTCTACTTTATTTTTCTCCTCCTCCTCTTCTTTCCTTTTCTTTTCTTCTTCTACTTTTCTCCTCTTCTATTCTTCTTCTTTACTCTTCTTCTCCTATTCTCATTTTCTCTTCTTCTTCTCTTCTTCTTTCCTCTTCTTGTTCTCTTCTTTTATTCTCTTCTTCTCCTCTTCTTCTTTCTTCTTTTGTTCAGTTTCTCTTCTTTTCTTTTCTTCTATTTCCTATTTCCTCTTTTCTTGTTCATCCTTCTTGTTCTTCTCTTCTTCCTCATCATCTAAGCTAGTATAAGAAGTGATATTTTTGATACTAGCAACAATATTTGCTCCATAGCCTACAAAAGGATTCTCCTTGAAATCCATAATTATGTGTGTACTATCCAGTTGCATAGATTTAGTACCCATAACAATGTGGGGTGGTGAAAGTACTTTTTGTGTCTCATCATCTTCTTCCTCTTCACTAGAAGGTGTATGGACTTGCACATACACTAGACTATTATCTTTGGTCTACACACTCACCTTAGGTAACAAGGACACATACTTTACTATAGCCTCCTTTGTTTTTTGCCTAACTTCCTCATAATTTCCTCCCATTAGAAGAATTTATCTTCTTTTGTTTCTTAGCACGGACTCAATACCCTTCAAAACTTTGTCTGATTCCTCCTTTGATCCAACATCACACAACTTATTTATTGATGTGATCCTCATATTTAAATCTTCTTCTACCACTCTTCTCTTTCTATTAATCAACCTATTGTATAGGCCTTTAGGAATTTTATTCTCTATACCTTTAAATCTCTTATTTTTGAAAATTGTGTTTCTTATGGTGGCATTCTCTAATTGCATTCTATCCATACTACTATACATTCTATACAATTTATTTAACTAAACAAAATTGTCATCATTTATAATCTACATATCTAGATTCTCTAAGTTTGGTTTCCATTCTTTCTTTCCTGCAATTGTCTTAGCTTCCTACACATCTTTTTCAATAGGTTTATCATTGACATCATCCTCAAAAATCTCAGAACTACTTACTTGCATAGGTTTTCTTCTTTTTCTAGGTCCGTTGGTGGTCTGATTGACCTTTTTCTTTGCTTGTGGTGCAAGTTTTTCCTTAACCTTCATTGATCTTCTATACATTCTCTACACAATAGGTTCTTCCATGTTTAGATGCCTCCTTGTCTATTCACAATTGGATCTTACTGATTGCACTTGCACAACTACTATATAAGGTGCAATAGAAGCTTGCGCACAAGTTTCTTCCACTATTACTCCCTTTAAAGGTCATGCCACTATAGTAGGTGTTGCTACCAACACTTCTGACTGCCCACCAACCTTCATCTCCAATTTAATTCCTTTTAGGTCATTGAATTCTTTTCTTGACATACCAAATTCCTTGAGAATGGAATCTATCTCCTTTTCAACCTTTTTCTTTCTTTCTTTTCTATGAAGTTTAGATTCAACTATTCTTGATCTCTCATCATAGCTTCCCCATCTACGTATTTTGTGTCCTTCTTATATTGGAGTATGGAGTATGATCTATGCATAACCTTCTATCAATTATGTGGTCATCTCATAGCCCATAGGCTCAATGAATTTAAATCTACGTATCATTGCTTGCATGTAAGTGTTGTCAGTCTCCACCATGATACATAAGTCATCCCTGTACTTCTCCACCATAGAAGGAGGTATCCTATACCTTAGTTTCATCTTTGATTGAAAACTTTTCATCATCCTATCTATGTCATTATCTCTAACATTCACAAGCTTGGATCTTTATAATTGAGTCACTAACTTAATTGCACACTTGCTACTATCCCAATTAATTACTCTAGGAAACTTCTTTATAACATAAAAAAATAAATGAGTCAATAGGGACTTAAGTCTAAACACGAGGGTCTTCATTCTCTTGATCTTTTCAATGTTGTCCAACAATTGCAATCTAACAATGTTGCATAAATTTACTTTTCATCCTTTGAAAACCATCACATATGTTGCATAAATAAATCTAGCTAGTAAAAAGTTAACCCTTTATCCATGATTCATCTTTCACCCTTAAATATTGGTTAATAATTTAAATCCTTTATCTTGAATAGGATCAACTTTCATATTCCCTCCATCAAAATTGGTTTTTAGGTTTGTCTCAACCATTTTCTTGACATTTTTTTCATTAATAGGATTACAACCTTCATTACTTTATCTTGTGACCTTGTGAATTAGGTCATTATCAATGATAATCTATGCACCACCTAACTAGAACATATCATCATGTACTTTTCTCAGAATGATTTGGGTCCATTCGTGGTTATCAAATTTTGTATAGATCATATACTTCACTAAATTAAATTATTGTCAGTTTTGATACTCAAATTTTAGGGATAAGTCATTATTGTACATGACTCCTAAGTCCTTGTGAATTTCATCATCACCAATGCTCTCTAACTTATAATGTATATAACTTCTAATATCTTCTACATGCAACACATTTTTCAAAACCTACAAAAATGTGCCTACTGGATCATCCAATAAAGAAACAAATGGGTATTTCTTGAACTTGTAGATCAGTCTATTGCTAACATAATATACTCTTTGACTAGCCATTGCTCTATAAATTTGAATACTTCAATAAATTGGATTCAAGCTACATAAAATACATCAAACTCCCAATTTAGGGCTTCTGCAACTTTTGGCTTTACAAACTTTACTTTGCACTTTAATTTTCTATCAAATTTCTCTTCAATTTTCTCAAGACACTTCTCATGCGAAAATGGTACACTAAATCTTACTTGTGATCCTAAAATCATTTCAAATCAGACTACACATTAAATGTGTATCTACCACAAACTCAAAATATTATCTCTATTTACCAGTGACCTTGTTCTTACAATTTCCACTCACTGTGATCATATCTAGACTTGTGCACTTGAACATAGCTTCATCTCTATGTTTTCTACCTTATGTTACCTACAAAACCTCTAACTTACTCTTTAACATCAGTTCTAACTAATTAATTCTTTGCTACTACTATAATAGCTTAATTCAAGTAGGATGATCCAAAAACAATTTGTTACTTCAACTTCACATTAGGTACATCAAAGAACTATTCCTCCAACACTGTGCCAGAGCTTTTAGGATTACAAGCTGTCATAAATACTTACTTGAACTCATCAAAATGTTCCTTAACTACTTCCTTCTAGCTGTTGTCACATCCATTTTCATTCCTTCTATCATTTTTTTTGTTGTTCCTTGTATGATTAAGGTTCCTATTAAAGTTCCTTCTATCCATTCTATAGGATCTTGTTGTGTGTCCAAACTTATTGCATAATTGACACATAGGTGCATTTCTCCTATGATTTCTTCCATTGTTACTTTTAGGTACTCTGTAATTCCTTGCAATGTATCTAGGATTGTTACACTTGTAACAAACAAACTATTTTCTCTCACCATTAGCTTTATCTCCATCATTAGATCTACTCTAGGACTACCTCTTCCATTACATATAGGGTTAGTATTCTTAAACATTCTACTATTTCCATTATTATTGTCAAATTTAGGATTCTTACATTCTACTTCTTTATGTCCATAACAATGATAATTATAACAATAGATATTGGTAATAGGTGTAAAAGACTTACCTATGAAATCTCTCTCCATATGTCCATCTTCATTGCATATGAAACATCTACCTCTAAATTCATGACTATCTTCTTTGGATGTATCATCATGCTTGGGTTCTTCAACTTGATATTGATTTCTAGGTTCATCAAATTTCTCCATCAAATCATTTTTCTCAACTTCATTAGACCACTTGAACTTTTCTTTAGGGTTTTCTACAATAGGATTTGATTCTTTCCCAATATCATCTTTCTTAGTCAACTTCTTTTAAAGAAGATATCCAAGGCCTATCTTGACATAAGAAGGTCTTTGATGAAATATTTGTTCATCAATTTTCTCAAAACTTGTTTAAAGTTTTTCTAACTATTGTTTTACTTGTGTCAACTCTCCTTTCACAATAATGTTATATTTTTCCAACTCAACATGTTCTATTTTAATAGAATCTAATTCAGATGTCACTTGACTCAACTAGGATCTATGGTATGCATTCTCATATTTTAGATCAAGTTCACTCTTACTACAACTAGTCTTAAGACTCAACTTTAGTTCAACAATTTTCAGCTCATGTTTCAAGATCTCACTCTCTTTCCTGAGATATTTTATGTCATCATTATCACTAGTCTATGCAAATGGTTCCTTGCTACATTTTAGACCATCAATTTCATCTTTCTATTTTCCAATATAAACTTTTGCATATTTATATCTATCTTTCAAGTTATCTCTCTTTAGTAAGAAGATCAATCTACTGAAGGACTTCTTCAAGATTCTACTTCAACTGTTCCATATTCACTAGAATCTTACTTAAGTTTTTGAGCCTCTTCAAATAGATACCAATTGCTAGAAATAGATAATATTGAGAGAGGGGGGTTTGAATCAGTATTCTAAAAGCTTTTTCCCAGAATTGAATATTGATAATTAAACTATAACTTTCATATGAAAGTAAACCAACAATGTTGAAGAAGAAATATAATCATGTAGATAGAGAACTCATAACACCATTATTGGTTAACTAGGGAAACCTTGGCCAAGGGAAAACCTCAGTAGGGATGATACCCACTAGATGATTCACTAAACAATAGGATCTTGTTAAGGATATTGACCTTGTTAGGAGTCTATGAAGTATATATAGTGTCTCAAGTCCTTGTTAGAGGACTAGGTCTTGTTAGAAGCCTCAAACCTATAAGGAGTTTCTACAACCCTGTTAGGAGTTGCAAGAACAAATATAATATATGCAAGAAGAGCCCACTACCCTACATTAAATTATAAAATTCAATTCCTTCACAATATAGGTATAAATACAATATTTTCTTTACTACTATAACTCACACTTTCTTTGATCTTACCTCAGATTTTGCATCATATAAGGCTCATAGATAGTTATCACAACAATTCACATGTCACATCTAATCACGCAACCTTCCCAATATCTGTGCAATATAAGATCTTTACTTATACCTTGCATATTCATAAATTATAACTCAATCGGTTTCCATGTCTTCAGATGATTGACATAATATAAAATAAATTATGGGTTATTATCTACATAGTCATCTCATCATGACTTAATAATTATTTTGTAACCAAAATAATTCCTTTGGTTGTACAACTCTATTTACTACTATGCTCTGTTCTACTCTATTAAATACTCATAGTTGTATTCTTATTATAGCTTGTTTCATACTGTTTGTACACATCTGTGAATTGGTACATGTCATCATGAAATTTTCATGGAGCTACCCTCAACTGCATGAGCTAACTCTTAATGAGTCATTCGTACTCTTAAGATCTGTTCACTGTACTATTGCAAACTAACACTTAGACAATTTTCTATCTCTAGATGCAAAAATGAAATGTTGAATATATGTTGCCATAAATGACAACCATCAAGAAATCTAACAGATCATATTTCCAACATTACTAATGTAATAGTAAATGTTGTAGAGGATCCTTTCAAGGAACTTGGGCCAAACATTGTTGGCAATATTATTGATTGCTCCAGTTCTGATGAAGAAGAAAAAAGGAATTGTAGAAAAAGAAAAGACATAGAAAGAAGAAGAAAGATTGAAAAGAAAAGAAGAAGAAGAGTAAAGGAAAGAAGTGGAAAGAAGGAGAAGAGAAGAAAAATAAATAAGAGGAAAAGAAGCAAAAGAAAGAAGAGGAAGGAAAAAAAGAAATGAGGAAGAAAAAGAAAAAAGAAATAGTTAAAAGAATGAAGGAAGTAGAAGAGGAGAAGAGAAAGATGGTAGAAGGAAGAAGAGAGGAAGAGAAAAGGAGGGAAGAAAAGTAAGAAGAGAAAATGAAGCACAATTGCAAAGTTGTAATGCAAGAAACTACATTCCAAGCTCATCTCAAATATGTCAACATAAAAGTTGACAAAGTAATCTTTCAGCATAAGGCAGATGAACTATTTGTCACACTTGTAACAAGAAAATTACCATTGATTCCCACACTCCCAATAGCATCTAATGATGATGATGATCAGAAGGGTCTCATATCTTCTTTGTGAAAGCTATTGGAAAAGAAGAAGACAATAAAATCATTGGAAAGAACTTTGGGAGAAGTCTTGGATAGGATGCAAAATATAGTGACATCCAAGGTGATAGAACCTGATTTGTAGAAAAAGGAAAAGGATATGGTGAAGGTATTTTATTAAGAATTCACCATATTTTTTGATAAAAGGTGCTTCTGTTAATAGAATAAACACATAATACAAACAAAAAAATAATAACAATTTGTGAGAAAAAAATATGAACTTCTTATTATTGCGACAAATGTGGAATTACAAAATTAACACTTACAATATGCTAACCCACATGTGTACCTTCATTGCAGTAATCTACAAGACAAATCTCTAAACTATCACCCAGAGCTTTCCTAAACAGTATTTGGGCCATTCTTAAATAGGCTTCTAGACACTCAAACTTAATACCTAGGGCCGATAGACCCTAACAATACATATAAAGTTGGACAAATATTTTTTTTATATTCATTTTGGATATTTTGGTTGGCCCAACCTTGAAAGGCCATAACTCTTGAACCATTACTCTAGTTGGCTTTTATAACCACTTTTTGAAAACCTTAGCTCTTGATTTATAGGCTTGCATAAGTGCACGATCTCATCCTTTAAGTTTTTGGACCTCATCTACGCACTTTTAGGCCTCCATCAGTGAGCTTGAAGTTTATATACCAAAATTAAAAACTAAAAGCATGCAATAAATCCATGAATATGCATGATATGGCACTAAGGTTCAATTGGTAGAATGAAATATCCAAGATGAATATTCACCTCTAAAATTAGGACATTCTTAGCTCGTAAGACTGACTTACTAAGTAGCAAGCCCCCTTAGACAACAAATCTACATTAAGACAACTATTATTCAAAAAACATAAATGAAATATTTGTTTGGTTGATTTGAGATTGCCAAGATGCTTTTGCATTAGACACCTGAGGTAATTTGATAAGTGACCCCATCACATCTAAAGTGTTTAGAGGAAAACCAAGATGGTAACCTTTCGCCCTTTCTAGCCATGATGAATCTTGTACTGGACTCCATTTCCATTTGATCATGTATTATTTATAAGTTATTTTTCTTGTACTTTTTCCAATACAACTATCCTGTATCTTCTTAATCTCCTTTGTATCTTCACTAGCTGCTGGAATACTCCACTTTACTTCTGTAACTTCATCTCCATCACCTCCTTCATAATACTCTTTCAAATTTGAAATGTAAAATACTGGTGAAATATTCAATTTATTAAACAACTCCACTTCATAGGTATTTCCATAATCATACCTTTTCAATGTCTTGCATGTTCCATACTTCTTCATTTTTAGCTTATTATATGTACCCATTAGAAAATGATAATTTGTCAAATGAACCATGACTTCATCTCCAATCTAAAATCCCTTATACCTCTTTTTCATATCTTCCTTAGCCTTGTACCATGTATTCATCTTTATGTGCTTCCTCACCTCCCTACAGATGTTCTTCAAATGTTCAATAAATTCTTCTACTTCAACACTAGTTATCTCTCCTTTATCCAATTTCCTTAATTCAAAAGGATTAATAGGACTAGTCCCATATACAATCTGGAATGGTGATTTACCAGTACTAATGTTGATAGAATTATTATATGTAAATTCCACCTGTGATAAAATTAAATCCCATCCTTTTGGTTTATCTTTGACCAAACATCTTAATAAACTTCCCAAAATCTTATTCACAACTTCAATTTGTCCATTAGTCTATGGATGATCTGAAGAATTGAACTTCAAATCAATCTTCAATTTCTTCCACAATGTACATCAGAAATACCCAATAAATTTGGTATCTCAATATGAAACTTGTTGGAAGAATGAATGTTGATGATACTTTTATGGGGGATTATTGTAGAAACATGATTAGATCATTATCATGATGATATATTACATTTATGATTGTGTTTGTCATTGACATCAACATAGTAGTTTTCTATGGCATTTGACAAAGAAAATAACACTAAAGATCAAGTTGGTACAGAAAGATAGTTGAGCATTTTCACTAAGTGAGGTTAAAGGGAGGCAATACTTAGTGTCTAGTATATCTAGCTAACCTCAGATGCATAAGACATTACATCTAGAAGAAGTTATGCAAGTTTTGATGAAGATTGTTGTGAGATAGAGTTTACATAAGCATGTTTTGGTAAACTTGTTATATCTCTTAGCAAATTTGTTATTTTGAGAATCCAAAGTTACATATGTGAAGAAGGCATTCTAGAGATGAGGTAGCTAAGCTCGCTCATCATAATGTTACATGTATGAAAATTTATTCAATTTACAAGGTGAAAGATTAATTTTATTGCTAAGTGTAATGTGTTCTTAATGAGGTCCTAAAATAATTAATTGTGAAGGTGTAATAGCCAACTTAAGGAATTGTTTTATGGATTCAATATAAAGGAAGGACATTTTCCTTTACCATGTATGGAATGAATGTATGATTTGGAAGAAGCACAAAGAGTGGAATTTGAAGATAAGAAGAGTAGAGTGAATGTGAAAAAGACTTTGTTACTGAGGTTTTATTATGTGATCCAAAGTTTTATAGTTGGATCCGAGGTTCATGACACTGTCTACAAGGTCTAATAGTGATTGGTCTAGATGACAGGATAGAGGAAAGAAGTTAAAGTATAGTACAAACAATTATTTTGCAAGGAATAGTTGAAAGATCAATTGGACAATGAGTTCAATGGTCTTTCCCTAGAGGCTATTTGGATAGTTGCTCCTTCTATCTTCGAAAACTCCTAACAGGGTTGGAATCTCCTAATAGGGATTCAAAGTCTCCTAACAAGGACTCATATGTACCAAATGTTGTAATAGACTCCTAATATGGTCTATCCTCTAATAAGGAATATGTATATTAGTACATCATCTTGTGGGCATTAGTCCCACTGAGGCTTTCCCTTTGATCAAGGGTTTCCCTAGTTAACATATCTGATGTAATTATGTATGTGCATCTTTGTATTTTTGTTGTTTACTTTAATTGAATGGTTAAAATTATTTAATGTTGATAATTATTAGATAACTAATTCACACCCCCCCTCTCAATTATCTTGGTGGATACTATTTATAACAATTGGTATCTGAGCTTTAGGTCCTTGAAGATAAAGTTTAACAACTTTGGGAAATCCATGGAAAACATATTGAATCCTTATCAGATTTGTGTAAATAATAGAGAATTGAGTTTCCATATCTTGAATCCTTCTATTGTATACAAGGGAATAGAATTACAAGAAAACATGAATCCAAAGCTAAAGATAACATAAAGGAAGTTATTAATCTTCTTATGAAGAGAGAGCCAAAAGGTATGAATTTTTTTATTTGTTGGACATGTAAAGAGTTTGGTCATTTTTCAACTAGATATCCTAACAGATTAAGAAAAACTAGAAAGAGTTCACTTTCTGATAAACATGATGAATTTAAAGAAAGTATGGGAATATTCTTGAATGACTGTGATAATGAGCCTAGATTGGCTAAAAAAGAGAAAGTAGTAGAAGAGATAGCTTTGGTGACTATTTTTGAAAGGACAAATGTAAGAGTTGATGAGAAATTCAAGACACAAGAAAGAGTAGTTGATTACAATTCTAATGATGAGAATGTTGTTACTAAACCAAGGAATGATGAGGTGTTCTTTGAGACTAACAATCATTTGTAGAATGAAGGAGAGAAAATGAATAAATAAAACTCAAAACCTTCAAAAAAGCTAAGAGTTGAGATAAAACCTCCTACTTATGGTAAGAATATGACAAAGAATGATCCATCAGAGTAGATCATCAGAAGCAGAGATAAAGGTGTGATGATAAGCAGTAGAATCAATGAAGAACTATGTCTAATATCCTAAGTTGAACCAAAGAATGTACATGAAGCATGTAAATATGACTATTGGAAGCAAGACATGAAAGAATAATTGGATCAAATAATGAAGAATGAGACATGGGAGTTGGTCCCCAGACCAGTAGGAAAGAATGCAATAGGAACAAAATGGTTATTCAGGACCAAGGTGAATGACCATGGTAAAGTTATAAGGAACAAAGAAAGATTGGTATGTAAAGGTTACTCACATCAAGAAGGAATAGACTATGATGAAACCTATGCTCCTATGGCAAGAATAGAAGTAGTAAGGTTATTCTTACCCTATGCAACACATAAGAAATTAAGAGTGTATCAAATGGATTTCAAGTCAAAATTTTTGAGTGGAGAACTTGAAGAAGAGGTATACATAGAATACCATGAAGGATTTCCTTTAACAAATGATAAGGACATAGTATGTAGATTGAAGAAATTATTGTATGGCTTGAAGCAATCACCCAAAATGCGGTATGCAAGGTTGGACAAGCATTTAACAAAGCTTATGACAATAATTTATACTAGAAAGAAATATGTGATGGATTGAATATTTTGGTAATATTTGTAGATGATATCATATTTGGAGAAAATGATGATAAAAGTGATGAGTTTGTAAAATAAATGAAGAAGGGATTTTAAATGAGCATGATAGGAGAGATGAAATACTTCCTAGGATTATAGATCGTGTAGGATAAAGGAGTCTTTATTTTTTAGACTAAGTATTTTAAAGATCTACTAAAAAGGTTTGGTTTGGAAACATGTAAAAAAGTTGGAATACCTATGGTAATTGGACACAAGTTATCTACAAAAGATGAGATACCAACTATTGAGAAAAAGAAGTATAAATCTATGTTTGGAGGGTTGCAATATCTGACTCACATAAGGCCAAATATAGAAAATGTAGTTGGAATTTTTGTGAGATTTTAAGATGATCACAAAGAAGCACATTATGTAGTAGTTAAAAGGATATTTAGATACCTAAAAGGAACACTAGAGTTTGGATTGTGGTATGAAAGATCTAAGGATTTCACTTTATATGTTTATACTAATGTTGATTGGGTAGGCAATGTGGATGACAGAAAGCGCACCAGTGGTGGAGCCTTCTAACTTGGAGGAAGAGTTGTTTCTTGGTTAAGAAAAAAGTAGGATTGTATCTCATAGAGTACAACAAAAGAAAAATATGTTGCAGTAGAAAACAATTGTAATAAAGTTGTTTGGATGAAGTAGATGCTAAAGGATATAAGGGTAGAATTCATTTAAACTATTCTCATAGATTGTGATAACACAAGCATAGTGAATACATCTAAGAATCCAATGTTGCATTCTAAGAATAAGAACTTTTTTATTAAGTATCACATGTTGAGGGAGAAAGTTGCAAAAAAGGAAATTAGATTGGAGTATGTAAGCACCAAAGAGAAGATTGTAGTTATTTTCACCAGGCATCTTCCCAAAGAGACTTTTGAGTATTTTTGAGGTATGTTAGGGGTTATGCCCCTTCCTAAATTAGAGTAGATGATCCAAGAGTACATTAGTCTAGTGTAATAGAGCATTATTGTTTGTCTTGATTGAATTTCAATACTTCTTGTATGAGGGAGTAACCGTGATGGATAGAGTCATCTAAGACTCTTGTTGGATGTTGTTTTGAACACTTGAGAAAGTTAAAGACAATTATTGTAAAGATTTATGGTTACTAAAATCTTTTACATTGATGTCCATTGTGAAGAAGTTACAATATGAAAAATAGTTTAATATAGAGCACATTGAGGTATATAAATGGGGAGAATAATTGATGAAGAGGATTTGAAAAGAAAGCTTAATAGTCTTTTATTGTTATTATTTTAGGAACTAGATGTTTTTCATCTATTTTGCCATCAATGCCAAAGGGGGAGATTATCAACATAACAGTTTTTTGTTGTATTTGATAGAAGAACAACAATAAAGATTAAGTTGGTGTGAAAAGATAGTTGAGTATTTTTGCTAAGCAAGGTTAAAGGGAGACAATACTAAGTGTCTGTTATATGAAACTAACCTCATAAGCACAAGAAATTATATGTAGAAGAAGTTATGTAGGTTTTGATGAAGATTATTCTGAGATAGAGTTTATAGAAGCATGTTCTGGTAAACTTTTTATATCTCTTAGTAGAGTTGTCATTTTGAGAAGTGATGCAGGAGCATCCAGAGGTATAAGGGCAATCCTGTGTCACCCAAAAAAAATGTACTTAGACTTAGTTTCTATTTTATGTCTTTGCATTTTTGGATACCCATTTGGCTCAAATAAAGGTTCCAACTCTCATACTTCAACTATCAGTCCATTTAAAAATCCTGAAAAAATAGGAGCATGCAATTTGACCATCATTTTGGTGACCTAGAAGGTGTGACTTGGCCAGATGAATGTAATCAAGATTTAGAGCATTCCAGAAAAAGAATCAGGTCAAAAGGCCCCACGGTTTGAAAGTTATTGCAATTTTTCGGGTTTTGGAGACCCCCTAAGAATGCTTCAGAGTCAAGTTTGGGGCATTAAATGGCCTCGAAAAGGGTCGAAAAATGGGGGATGAGCAAAGCTTGTCCATAGGGCTATAGAGCGCTTCAAGAGCTTTCCGAAAATGTAAACGGTTCGTCAATCGGAGTTACGGTTCAAAAGTTATGCCTCCCGGAAGTTCGGCTACCGTTTTTGGATTCTTCTAGAATTGCACCGACTTCTAACGCAGCTTCCGGAACCTTCTATTTTGTCGGTGGATGCCCACTAGCACTTTCTAGAATGTACTCCTAGTCCTTAACCCTCCGGGGTCTATTTAAGGAGGTTTATGGCATTGTAAAAGGTAGTTCGGATTGGAGCTTGAGAGGAGGTGCTAAAAGGAGAAATATTCTCCAGATTATGCTATTGTAAGCCCGCAGGGCATGTTTTGAGTTTATTTTCTCTGCACTGTTTGTACCAGCTTATTTTCTTAGTTAATGTAATTCCCCCTTTCTATTGTGTCTATTCTGGTTGTTGGGTTGTGTCCCCATCAAGTGGTATCAGAGCGGGTTTTCCTGAGTGTGTAGACAGAGCGCCGACTGTGAGGCAGTTTGCACCAGGACTGTGTGGTTGTGGGTTTGAGTTAGAAGATGCCTCCATGAAGAGAGCATGGTGGAAGGGCCAGAGCTATTGATCCTAAGGAGGTTAGAGCCCTCCAGAGACAGGTACAAGCATTGCAAGAGGAGCTTCATAGAGGAGCAAATATTGCCACAGATGACAATAGTGAGGATGACAATGAAGAGGAAGTAATGGAAGTTGACGGGGAAGTTCTGAATCCTGTAGAGGAAAGGCTTTTTAGGGCCATTTCTAGGTTTGGGAAAAGACCTACAATTGAAGTGGGTATATTTTTGAGAAATTTGAAACCAGATGAGTTGATCGATTGGATCAATGAACTGGATGAATACTTTGAGTATGAGGATATAAGGGATCCAGATAGGGTTAAGTTTGCAAAGGCCAAACTAAAAGGCCATGCCAAAATCTGGTGGCAAGAGGTTCAACTGGAAAGACTTAGAAGAGGAAAGGAGAAGATCACAAGATGGGATCGCATGGTGGACAAATTGAAGAAGCAGTTCATTCCTGTGGACTATGAGCTTGATCTGTTTAAGAAGATGCATGGGTTAAAGCAAGCCGGAAGATCAGTCCAAGAATATACAGAGGAGTTTTATCGACTCCTGATTAGAGCGGGGCATGCAGAAGCAAATAAGGAGAAGGTTGCTCATTATATTAGTGGGTTACGACCTAGCATCCAGGAGGAATTAAGTCTGGTAAGAGTGACCAGCGTTGAAGAAGCATACCAGTTTGCCCTACGAGTTGAAGAGAAGCTGAGTAAAAGGTTTGAAGGAAGACAAAGAGGGTGCGGTCAAGGAGGAAGGGGAAGCGGTAGATCATCTGGAGGCCGCAATGAAACTCAAAAGAAAAATGAAGATGAGGGTACTAGTAGGAACCAGAGGAATGAGGGTTTCAATCGCTCCCGTGATCAAGATTTTGGAAATCAAAGAGGAAGAGGTAGAGGACGTGGGCAAGGAAGAGGAGGCTTTCGTGGTACCTGTTTCCATTGCAATGAAGAAGGTCATCGTGCCTTTGAATGCCCTCAACGACAAGGAAGGACAGATAGGAGAGCTGAGGGCCAAGCTAGGGTTGCTCATGTGGACGAGGATGCACAATCATCACATTCAGAGGATGCAAAAAGAGGAGAGACCTTAGTAAATGAAAGAGTCCTACTAAGTGGTGAAAATGAACCAGGACAACGAAGGAGCTTGTTCCGTACCAGATGCAAGTGTGAGGATAAATGTTGTGATGTGATCATTGATGGTGGTAGCACTGATAACTTGGTATCCGAAGAGATGGTCTCTAAGCTGAAGCTCAAGAGGGAGAAGCATCCCCAACCATATCGAATTTCTTGGGTAAAAGATGATCATAAGGTCCTGGTAAGTGAACAATGTTTAGTAAAATTCAAAATTGGAAGTTACCATGATGAAGTTCTCTGTGATGTTATTTCGATGGATGTTTGCCATCTATTGTTGGGTAGACCATGGCAGTTTGATAGACATGCAATACATGATGGACATGCAAACACATACTCTCTGACAAAGGATGGAGTTCGCCACAAATTGAAGCCCATGAAAAAGGAAGGTGAAAAGGTATGTAGCAGTGCTAGGATTTGTCTTGTTGATGGAAGGAAGTTTTTAGATGGCATGAAACATCAGCGTATGTGCTATGCTTTGATTCCTAGGAAAGATAAAGAAGGTAGTAGTGAAATACCATTTGAAGTTTCAGATTTACTAGGGGAATTTGGAGATATTATCTCTGATAATGTTCCAGATGGATTGCCACCAGTAAGGCAAATCAGTCATCAGATAGATCTGATTCCAGGAGCTAGTTTGCCTAACAAGGCTGCTCACAGGATGACTCCTACTGAAACAGAGGAGCTAAATAGACAGGTTCAGGAGCTGTTGAGGAAGGGCTTGATTCGAGAGAGCCTGAGTCCATGTGCAGTACCTACAGTACTTGCACCAAAGAAGGATGGAGAGTGGCGGATGTGTACAGATTCTCGAGCTATAAATAGGATAACCATCAAGTACCGGTTTCCTTTACCAAGGATGGATGATCTTATGGACTGCTTGAGTGGAGCTCAGTACTTCACAAAGATAGATCTGAAGAGTGGCTATCATCAGATACGGATTCGAGAAGGAGATGAGTGGAAAACAGCCTTCAAGACCAAGGAGGGTCTTTATGAGTGGTTAGTCATGCCCTTTGGATTGACGAACGCCCCAAGCACCTTCATGCGGCTCATGAATGAGGTACTTAAGAAGTTCTTGGGAAAATTTGTTATTGTCTATTTGGATGATATTTTAATTTTCAGCAAGACTTTGGAAGAACATTTACTGCATATTCGTAGTGTCTTTGAAAGGCTAAGGGAAGAGAAATTGTTAATTAATCTAAAGAAGTGTGTCTTTGCAAAAAGGGAGTTAGTCTATTTGGGATTTGTTATATCACCTGAAGGTCTCAAAATGGATCCAGAGAAGGTAAAAGCCATCTTGGAATGGCCTACTCCAAGGTCTGCTACTAAGGTAAGATCATTTCATGGTCTGGTTAGTTTTTACAGGAAGTTTATTAAGAATTTCAGTGGCATATGTGCCCCTCTAACTGATACAATAAGAGGGGATAGAAAAGAGTTCAAATGGACTGTAGCAGCTGCGAGAAGTTTTGAATTGCTGAAGAAAAAGGTGACTGAACAGCCTGTGTTGGCACTTCCAGATTTCAAAAAAGTATTCCAGGTGGACTGTGATGCTAGTGGTAGCGCTATTGGGGCTGTATTAAGCCAAGAAGGTAAGCCTATTGCATATTTTAGTGAAAAATTGAATGATGCAAAGAAGAAGTATTCTGTTTATGATCAAGAGTTCTATGCGATAGTTCAGGCCTTAAAGAAATGGAGGCATTATTTATTGCCAAAGGAATTTGTTTTGTATACTGATCATCAGGCATTACAGTACCTAAATAGCCAAGGTAAATTGAATCAGAGGCATATGAAGTGGGTAGAATTCTTGCAGAGTTATACATTTGTGTTAAAGCATAGAAGTGGAAAATCTAACAGGGTTGCAGATGCATTAAGCAGGAGACAATTGTTGCTTACAACAATGCAGGTTGAAGTAGTTGGGTTTGATGAACTCAAGAATTTGTACCCCGAGGATCCTGATTTTGCTGAAGCATGGAAATCTTGTAAAGAACCTGTTGCTGTAGATAGAACCAAGTGGTTAGACTATTTGATTCAGGATGGCATGTTGTTCAAAGGAAGTCAATTGTGCATTCCAAGGAGTTCCATGAGGGAAAATCTGATTAAGGAGAAACACAGTGGAGGGATGGCAGGACATTTTGGTCGGGATAAGACCATTGCCATTCTTAGAGAACATTATTTTTGGCCTCAAATTACACAGGATGTGAAGAAGTTTGTACAGAGTTGCCAGGTTTGTCAAGTTGCCAAGGGGTTTAGTCAAAATACCGGCCTATATCAGCCATTGCCTGTTCCATCAAGGCCATGGGAGGACATAAGTATGGATTTTGTTCTTGGATTGCCAAGGACACAAAGGGGTAATGACTCAATATTTGTGGTGGTTGATAGGTTCTCCAAAATGGCACATTTCATTCCATGCCATAAAACTCATGATGCTGTCCATATTGCAGACTTGTTTTTCAAAGAGGTGGTAAGACTACATGGTCTTCCAAGGAGTATAGTTTCTGACCGAGATACTAAATTTGTGGGATATTTCTGGAGGACATTGTGGAAGAAGTTGAGAACAGACTTGAAATTCAGTTCCACGCATCACCCACAGACTGATGGCCAAACAGAAGTGGTAAATAGAAGTCTGGGCAATTTGCTGAGATGTTTAGTTGGAGATAAGCCTAAGGGATGGGATTTGATTCTATCACAGGCAGAGTTTGCTTATAATAACTCTGTAAATAGGAGTACTAGAAAATCACCATTTCAAATTGTATATGGAAATAGCCCAAGGACTGCACCAGAATTGAGAAAGATAGAACAAGGGGAGAGAACAAGTGCTGAAGCTGAGGAATTTGCTGAACACATCAAGCGTCTACATGAGGAGGTTCAAGCACACATTATCAAGATGAATCAAGAGTATAAAGCTAGGGCTGATGCAAGGAGAAGACATAAGGAATTCCAAGTAGGGGATCTTGTCATGGTACACTTACGAAAAGAAAGATTTCCAGTTGGTACTTACAACAAGCTGAAAATGAAGAAATTTGGCCCCTGCAAAATTTTGAAGAAACATAACTCAGGAAATGCATATGAGGTGGAGCTGCCAGATGGTATTCACATTTCTCCCATTTTCAACATTGCAGATTTGACAGAGTATCATGATGATGGTGCTGATGAGGAGCTGGTTTTAGAGCCATGTCCAATTCCTGCTTCTAAGAAGGAGGAGATAGAAGACATTCTAGATCATCGTGTGGGTAGGAGTACCAGAAACAGGCAGTATGAAGAGTATTTGGTCAAATGGAAAGGACGACCGATCGAAGACTCAACTTGGATTTCAGCAGCTGAGGTTTCCCATTTGGGATTTCCTCTACCATCCATAAAGTGACAGGGTCACTTTTCAATCTACCCTGGGTGTCTGATGCAGGAGCATCCAGAGGTATAAGGGCAATCCTGTGTCACCTAAAAAAAATGTACTTAGACTTAGTTTCTATTTTATGTCTTTGCATTTTTGGATACCCATTTGGCTCAAATAAAGGTTCCAACTCTCATACTTCAACTATCAGTCCATTTAAAATCCCGAAAAAATAGGAGCATGCAATTTGACCATCATTTTGGTGACCTAGAAGGTGTGACTTGGCCAGATGAATGTAATCAAGATTTAGAGCATTCCAGAAAAAGAATCAGGTCAAAAGGCCCCACGGTTTGAAAGTTATTGCAATTTTTCGGGTTTTGGAGACCCCCTAAGAATGCTTCAGAGTCAAGTTTGGGGCATTAAATGGCCTCGAAAAGGGTCGAAAAATGGGGGATGAGCAAAGCTTGTCCATAGGGCTATAGAGCGCTTCGAGAGCTTTTCGAAAATGTAAACGGTTCGTCAATCAGAGTTACGGTTCAAAAGTTATGCCTCCCGGAAGTTCGGCTACCGTTTCTGGATTCTTCTAGAATTGCACCGACTTCTAACGCAGCTTCCGGAACCTTCTATTTTGTCGATGGATGCCCACTAGCACTTTCTAGAATGTACTCCTAGTCCTTAACCCTCCGGGGTCTATTTAAGGAGGTTTATGGCATTGTAAAAGGCAGTTCGGATTGGAGCTTGAGAGGAGGTGCTAAAAGGAGAAATATTCTCCAGATTATGCTATTGTAAGCCCGCAGGGCATGTTTTGAGTTTATTTTCTCTGCACTGTTTGTACCAGCTTATTTTCTTAGTTAATGTAATTCCCCCTTTCTATTGTGTCTATTCTGGTTGTTGGGTTGTGTCCCCATCAAGAAGCCAAAGTTATAGATGTGAAGAAGACATTCTAGAGATGATGTAGGTAAGCTCACTGATCATAATGTTAAATGTGCAGAAAGTTATTCAAGTTACAAGGTGAAAGATTAATGTTAACACTAAGCATAACATGTTCTTAATGAGGTCATAGAATAATTAATTGAGAAGGTGTAATAGCTAGATTGGGAAATTATTTTATGAATTTGATATAAAGGAACCATATTTTCCTTTATCATGTATGGAATAAATGTATGATTTTGAAGAATCACAAAGAGAAGAATGTGAAGATAAGAAGAGCAGAGCGAAGGTGAAGAAGACTTCATTGCCAAGGTTTTATTATGTGATTCAAAATTTGATATTTGGATCCGAGGTTCATGGCATGGTTTACAAGATTTGAAAATGATTGGTTTAGTTGACAAGATAGAGGAAAGAAGTTAAAGTATAGTATAGTGTAGACAATTATTCTATAAGGAATAGTTGACAGATGAGTTGGATAGTGAGTTCAATAGTCTTGCCCTAGAAGCTATTTGGATAGTGGGTCCTTCTATCTTCCACAACTCCTAACAAGGTTGGAATATCCTAATAGGGATTCAAAGTCTCCTAATAGGGACTCATATGTACTAAATGTTGTAATAGACTCCTAATAGGGTCCATCCTCTAACAAGGAATATTGATATTAGTACATCATCTTGTGAGCATCATTCCCACTAGGGTTTTCCCTCTGATCAATGGTTTCCATAGTTAAAATATCTAGCATAATTTTGTATGTGCATATTTTTATGGTTGTTGTTTAATTTTATTGAATGGTTAAGATTATTTAAGGTTCATAATTATTAGATAACTAATTCACACCCCACCTCCCCCCCCTCAGTTATCTTGGTGGACTATTGCTTCTAACAAAATTATTCTCTTTGGTAGACCATGTAGTCTCACCACTTATCTAAAAAAAAACTCTACCACATTAACAATATCAATAGTCTTCTTACAAGGAATGAATTATGCCATGTTTGAAAACCTATCAACCACCAAAAAAATAGAATCATGCCCTTGCTGAATGCTCAGTAATCCAAGAATGAAATCCATGTTGACATCCTACAACAACATCTTTGGTAAAGATAATGGCTGACACAACCTTGTATTCTTCTTTACTCCTTTTTCCATTTGACACACTCTGCAACACTATACAAACTTCTTCACATCTTGTTACAAACGTGGCCAATAATAGTTTTTAGAAAATAAAGTAATGGTTTATTCTCTACCAAAGTGTCCAACCAATCCTCCACTATGCTTCTCCTTGATGAGATTCTCTATCATTGACCTTCTAGGAAGACACAAATGGATTCCCTTGAACAACATACTATCTTGGATTATGCAATATAACCACTTTGCGTTATCAAGAATAATAGGTTTTGTACACATCTTCCACACTTCACCAAAATTAGAATCCTTTGGATACAAATTTCTAGTTTCTTGAACCCAACATCCTCAATCTACATCTCTATTAGTAAAATTTGCCTCCTAGTAAGAGCATCTACAACTCTATTAGACTTCCCACTCTTGTGTTTCAAAACAAATGTATAACTCTGCAAAAAATAAACCCACTTAAAATGTCTTTAATTTAATTTTCCATGACTATTCAAATATTGCAAAGCTTGATGATCAATATACAAAACAAACTCCTTAGGAAGAAGTTGCTGGAAATATTATATATGCAAGGTTACTGAGAGGAGAGGGGTGAGTTAGGAAAAAATAAAACCTTAACTTATTTCACAAATTAATCCTTCATATAATATTCTGATCTAATTGTAAGCATGAAATAATAAAAGCTGTAAAACATTCATAAAACTTTGACACATGATATGGTGACCTGAAAACCTTCCAAAATAGAAAGTAAAACTGGGGTGGGGATGATACCCATAAGATTTAGTACTATAGTACAAAGTTGGCTTGTTAAGGCTTACAATTGATCACTTCTAATGAGCTTCCCTATAAGAAGCAATAAGGACTATCAGGTCCACTTTGTGAAAGGATTTACAAAACATACAATAAAGTATGCACTCAGTAAAGAGATTTTTCAAAGACTCTTAAGTCTACTTGGTTAAAGGATCTAACTGATGCACCTATTAGGATGAACAAATGGTTAATCTCTAATCTATAACTCTTATTTTCTAGTTGAGATTTCTTTAAAATGTAAAGAAAACCTTGTTATGATAGATAAATCTTTGTTTTCCCTTATACTACTTGTAGCCTTTTCAATTCACTCTTCTTCTCTTTATATTTTTTTCATGCATTCTTATTTGGATATGATATAAGTCATTACATATTTATCAATTGAAATCACAATTCATCAAAGTTGGCTACAACATAGGTTTCCATCAAGATCACAAGGTCAACCCAACTACTGACACTCGAGTTCAGAAGACAAACTTGGTGATGTTTTGATACCTGAAAACCATTATAAACACTCGACATCATCATGCACTTGGTAGAAATAGAATCTCAGTTCATACTAATCACTTCTACGTAGCTTGAAATGAGTCAACATTTGTGTGACTTGGTAAACACTACAAAAATTGACATATAAATTGAATCACTTGGTTAACACTCATTGGCTTGGTCAATAGTAACACTACAAGCTCAGTTTAAACTAAATCACTTGGTTGACACTCCTTGGCTCGATGAAAACTAGATTCTCATAACTAATACTACAAGCTCGATAGATACTATAGACCATAGTTGACATTGTACAACTCAGTTAATACTGTGAAGCTTGGTTAGCATTGTCACTAATCAAATTGGTAGATACTGCTCATTATGAACTGTATAGAGATTTTGGAATTTAGTAGCAATTATAGAACTCAGTCATAACTATATTACTTGGTAGCAACTATATTACTCACTAGCAACTAGAGCAATTGGTTAACACTGCAAACTAAAAGATAAGCTCCATAGTAGCTCAACCAATTTACTAGGTGTCAGTCACTAATAAAATAAATTAGACTTTAATGTCAACAATCTCCCCCTTTTCATTTGTGACAAACACTCTTATGAATCCAAAACTTAATGCCCAAAACATTTTTTTATCTCCTTTCTGTGTCTACAACTCGATAACATACTCTATTTTTGATATTTTTCAAAATTACTTTTGTAAAAGATGTTTTCTGATTATCTGTACATGTATTTGAGTAATACTATGTTGATCCCTCATACATATATCTCATATTATACTTCTCCCCAATACTCTTCATATATACATTCATCTTATAATATACTTCTCCCCCTTTTTGACATAAATGCCAAAATGTGACAAGAATTCAGAATGTACCTTAAAAATAAAAGTCATTGTCTTGTCCCAATTTTCCTGTAACACCTTGCTTGCATGTAATGCAATCTGCACTTGTGTTGATAACTCCATCATGTGATCAGCTATGGACAAGTTATCATCATGGATAAGTGTCTTGGTATGTGCAATGTGTTTCTACAATGCATCCATGTTCGTAAGAATCATGCCTTGGATGTCTACAAGTGTGATCTTGATCCTAGCTTCTTCTTTTAATAGTTCTACTTGCAAATTTGTTAAATATCTGATCTTTGAATAGTGAGCAGAACTATAGTTTGGGTCAAGTAAAAACTAGTGTGCACTTGCCTTCAAATCTTCATATATCTTAGATATTTTTTCCTCGATTCCTTGGGTGAAGATATATGTATCACACAAATGAAGTTATATTATTTGCTGATGTCTTCAATGAACTAATAATAGTAGACAATTCTACTTGGTTTATTGCAATTTTCTTTGCCACTTGTTCCAATACTTCATTTTCAAATTTCCTTTTTTCTTTTTGTAGAAACTTATCTTGTCCATTTAGATGTTGATTGAATTTCAGGACAACTTTTTCTAATTGATCTAAAATAGTTTGTGTACTATAAACTTCAATACTTAGTGCATCTACAAATATGTTCTTTACATCTTCAAGAACTTGGGTTTTCTTGCTCTTCTCTTCTCTAAGATTTTGTTGCTTATCTCTCTTTTGCAATCATTCACCCATGATGTTTATTTGATCAGGATTTAGAGTAGAGATATCCCAATTTAGGATAACTATATCCTCATCTAGATCAATATCTTCTTCTTTACCCTTATCTTTATTGAAAACTTTAGTACTTGGCTGAGGCTTGTTCTCAACTATCCTTCTGCTAGCTATATGTGGAATAAAAACAATAGTAGAGACTAAGGGGCTAGCAACAAATGTAGAGATGGTACTAATAGTAGAAACAACTTATTATTGGATTGTAAAATCTAAAGATTATGATGGAGGCACTTTCTACTTAGTAGAGGAAGTGTTGATCACTTTAGTCAATGTAGTACATAGCTGAATAAGTGCTAAGATTAGTTGGGTTCTTGGTGTTGCAGTGTTTTCCACAACCAACTCGACAGAGGGTTTTTTAGAGCTTGATGGAATTAAATCTTTTCTCAGAGAGTGGGGAAATGAGGACATCACTACTTCTACAATATTTTTGGATTAGTTTCCTCAATACTTTGAATCTTAGGGAGACTTTCCTCCATAGCTTCTTGTTCTTCCTCCTTATCGTCCAGATTTACATCTTCTATTTCCACATCTTCTTCATCATCAATGTCTTCATCTTCCTTGACATCTTCATCACCTTTGTCATCAACATGAACAAAAAAGTCACACGGTTGATACAGGTTGTAAATATTTTTCCATGTGGTAGTGGCAGATTTTACCATAGCTTCTATATCTTTCATCAACACAAGACATGTGTTGAACTTCAGAGTGAATTTTTCTTCATTTATATTAAAATATTCTTTCACATCTTTTTCATTGAGACTCAATAGAAGTTTCTTAGAGTCTTTTTACATATGTCTTTTGCAGTCTTCTTTGCATGCTCCCATCTAGGTTTGATTGCTTGCATAAGATCCTTTATAATTTGTAGAGCAAGCTGATCAGGTGAGTACTTCCATTTTCCCAATTTTGACATCATCATGTCCCCAATATTCATTTTCTCATCTAAATTCCTAGTTCAATATATGAAAGATTTGAAACTTTCAATTCTAGCTCCTCCTTCCATTTCTTTTAACTTTTCTTGAAGTGTAGGTGAAGGGTTTTTGAAGATAATTTGCTTGGCATCTTCCTCACCTAACTTCAATTTCTTCCTAGATTTTAATTTCCTTTTTGTGAATACTATAGTGGATGACTTTGTAGGTCTTGTTATGAAAACCTTGCCTTTCTTTCTTATTAGCTCTTCTTCTTCAGTCTTGGATTCTTTTGCTTCATCCTCTACTTCATCTTCTTCTCTATCATCTCCTTTTCCTTCTGTCAGTAAGAGAGCAGAGCTTGCTTGTTTCAATTTTTCTATCCTCCTTCCTTTGTTAACTACTCAAGGAAGCTTAATTTTAAGTTCTATTCTTGCCTTGGCTTCTTCATAAGCTCCAAAATATGGTTCCTTAGGATCTAGAGGCTCATTCAGTAGAGCCTTAATGATATCTTTTGTATCGTCAATGTTAACCTCATATTCAAGAGGCTTAACATTTTCCACCCTCGGTCTAACTACCTGAATATACATTCTATCATAGTCTACCATGAAATAGATATCATCTTTGTAGTCTTCTACAAGTTTCTTTGGTATCCTATATCTATTATTCATCTTTTCTTTGAATGTGTCAAAGTAGTTATTCATTAATTTGATATAGAATAGGTACATCTTTTCTCCATACAACTATTCATTTAGAAGGGAAGAATTTTTTTACAAAGAAAAAAAAACAAGTTATGAGTGAGCCAAACTTACATGGATTGTTCTTGGAGCCTTTGATGCTTTCCATGTTCTTATTGAACTGACTCAATAATAACTTGACAAGGTCAAACGACATGTTGTTTTTCACCACCTTGAGAGCCAAATCTACTACCTCACAAGACACACTATTGAGACAACTGGAGTTGTAGATTTTGTGGAAAATCACATGAGTTCCCAATTTCAATTCCATGTCAATGATTCCACTTATATTCATTCCTTTGCCATCCCACTCGGCAAGATTTTTCTTTGCCAATTCAGCCTAACCTAGGATTTTGGTTGCCTTGGATTTGTTTAACATTGGAAGGCCAGTGACTAGTTGAATCATTTTCCTTGTGATCAAAATGGGTTGATCCAACCATAACTTCCCATTGTAAACTCTTCTTAGTATGAATCTTATCCATTTTGCCTAAAAATGTCTTGGCATATATGAAATATGCATCAAGCCTTTTTCTTCTAAATGTCGATGCTTGGGTTTTAGAATGCTATGCATACTTAACTCATTTAGTGCCTCATGCATTTTATGTGTTCCTATCTCTTGAATATAACAATGATAATACAAGCATATATCATGCATGAGTAATACCTAGGAAGGAATTTTTGATTGTGCACCTACTAGGTTGAGTGGTTCAGCAATTATTGGATTGATTTTGAATGCTAGAAGTTTGTATTCTACTCATTGAATCAACATCTCTAATCCTTTCTTTTCTTTCTGCTAGAAGAAGCCATGTTTAGTAGGGTCTTGAAGGGTTTTGAAAACCTTTGAGAATTCTTCTGACAACAAACACACAAACCACTTGGAAGCATATAGAATTCTCTTCACAAGTAGCTCTCAAAAATTCATGGTAAAAAATGAATTCAATTTTCTTCCTTTTAACAAATTTTCACTTTTCAATCACCATAAATGCTTTGGTATGACCACTCACATGATGATAGACTATCTTCCAGTTGTTCTATCTTTTGATACTGAATAGACATTCAGAGCTTATTAGTCTACACATTACTTGGTAGATTATTAAAAAACTTAGTGTCCACACATAATACTTTAGTGAAACCCAACCTAGCTCGGTAAGATCTATGATTTTTGAGACCACTTGGTGATCCTTGTGCATCTTAAATGTTGATGTGGATCTCTTCTTCTTACTAGTTGGAACTAATGTAAGATGTCTACTTCAGAGTCTATGTTACCAGTTATTCCTACGGGAATTGAAGTTGAGATTCTTGTGTCACCCAAATCTTGAGTGACATCTACTTCATGACTCAGACTTGCATTCTTAGAAGATTTAGGAATCCATTGCTGCTTCATCTACTATTTGATAGTATCAGCTTTGGCTTTCTTTTCATCTTTAATTCTTCCATTGTTCATACAATTCTTGGAAAGATGTCCAAATTGTATACAAATGAAACATCTTTTTGTGGTGTCTCTCTTGCTCATGTGATGTTTCACACAATTTTCTCCAATGTGTCCAAACTCTCCATAGTAGTGGCATCTACACCATGTGTTGTAGTCCCACCCAAATATTTCTTTCACAATCTATTCTGTTGGGTTCAATATCTTGGTTTTGCATTCAAAATATTTGTGTCCTTGTTTCTTAAATTGTGACATTTACCTTCAAACTTAGGTTTCTCCTTGCATTCACTTGCTTTATGACCATCCTTATTGTAGCTGTAACACTTTCTGTTGAATTTTTCTTTACCATTACTTCAACATTTGTTTGATGTATGACCTAACTTACCACAATTATTACAAGTAGGTCTTTGATTCTTTTGAGCTCTTTGCTTGGATGATTCACCTTCTTTTGTGTATCGTATTCCTACTTTGACTTTGTGTTTGTATTGACTTTTCTCATTCAATTGATTGATGCTTTCTTGAGATTTCAACATTTTTTCATTGGTTTTTTTTTTAGTGTGTAGATCATTCTGCAATATTTCATTTTTTGATCTTAGATTCATGAGTTCTTCATTTGCATTAGTGAGCTGATTAATGAAGTCTACTTGCTGCATTTCATTGTTCTTTTCTTTTATCTCTTCTTTGGCTTTGTCTTTTTATTCCATGACTTCACATGATCTTATTGACTCAATTTCTTCTTTTCTTTTCAGATTTCTAAATTCTTCTTGAAGAGTAAGATTCTTCTCAAGTAGATTTTTTATTGCTTCATTAGCTTCATCATCTTCATCTAAGTATCTTTTAGGACATATATCTTCAATTCTTTCTTCAATATAGAGATTTTTATTTGTTTGTTCTACTAGTTCTTTCCTTCTTTGTAGAGATGTTATCCTTTACTTTTATAAGATTTCCAATAGCCAATTCCAAATCAAACTTGTCATTCTTAATATCCTTTTCTAGCTTGTATACCTCCATTGCCTCTGATCTTTTCTCAAGCTGTTAAACTTCTTCTGTGAGAACCACAAGGTCTGATACCAATTGTTGGAAATATTAGACAGGAAAGGTTACTGAGAGGGGATGGGTAAATTAGGAACAAAGAACAAACTACCTTATTTCACCAATTAATAATTCATATAATATTGTGATCTAATTGTATGCATGAAAGAATCAAAGTAGTAAAACCTTCATAATACTTTGACACAAGATATCCTAACCCAAAAACCTTCCAAAATAGAAAATAAAATTGGGGTGGGGATGATACCCACAAGCTTTAGTACTACAATATAAAGTTGGCATGTTAAGGCTTACAATTGATCACTTCTGATGATCTGCCCTATAAGGAGCAATAAGGACTGCTAGGTCTACCTTGTGAAAGGATTTACAAAACATACAATAAAGTACGTACTTAGCAAAGAGATTTTTCAAAGAGTGTTAAGCCTACCTAATAAAAGGATTTAAGTGATGCACCTCTTAGGATAAACCAATGGTTGATATCTTATTTGAAACTCTAATTTTTTGGTTGAGATTTGTTTGAAATGTAAAGATCACCTTGTTGTGATAGATAAATCTTTGCTATCCCTTGTACTGCTTGCAACCTTTTCAATTCACACTTCTTATCTTTAAATTTTCTTCTTACATTCTTATTTGGATATGATATAATTCATTGCATATATATCAATCCAAATCATAATTCATCAAAGTTGGCTACAACATAGCTTTCCTTCAAGCTCACAAAGTTGGCCCAATTGCTGACACTCAGGTTCAAAAGAAAAAACTCAATGATCTTCTTATACTCAACAAACATTATCAATACTTAGCATCATCATGCACTCAATAGATGTAGAAGATTGGTTCATACTAATGACTTCCAAGTAGCTTGAACTTGGTCAATATTTGTGTGACTCGGTGAAAACTATGAAACTCATCATATAAATTGAATCACTTGGTTAATAGTCCATGGCTTGGTGAACACTAACACTACAAGCTCGATATAAATTGAATCACTTGGTTGAAAATCCTTGGCTTGGTCAACACTATATTCTCTTCACTAATACTACAAGCTTGGTAGATAATGGAGAGAATTGTTGACACTATGTAACTCGGTTAATACTACGAGTCTCAGTTAGCACTATCACTAATCAACTCGATAGATACTACTTGTTATGAACTATATATAGATTATACATATTGGTAGTAATTGTAGAACTCAATAACAACTATATTACTCGGTAGAAACTATATTACTCAGTAGCAACTAGAGCACTTGGTTAACACTTCAAACTAAAAGATAAGCTTGGTAGCATCTTAAACAGTCGACTAAGTGTGAGTCACTAATAAAAAAACTTTGACCTTAATGTCAATAGAAGATAGTGTCCCACTTCTTCAATGACTGAACCATAGCATAAAATTCTTGATCATAAACAAAATATTTTTTTCTGGTATCATCCAATTTCTAACTAAAGTAAGAAATAGGTATACCTTCTTGGCTAAAAAAAACTCCTATTGTAGTACCATTATCATCACAATCTACTTGAAATACCTTGTTAAAATTTGGAAGTGCTAAAATAGGTGCTGTATAACTTTTCATTTCAACAGATTAAAACTCTTATTGTCTCCTACAATCAACTTAATTTTTTTCCTATCTAATCTCATTATTTTAGTCAAGGGTCCACAAATACTGCTAAAATCTCTTATGACCTTTTGGTAAAAAGTGGCCAATCCATGAAAAGATCTTACCTTTGTAGCACTCTTTGGAGTAGGCCATTCAAAGATAGCCTTTACTTTCTCTAGGTCCATTTTTAGACCTTTTGCTGAAACTACAAATCCCAAGTACACCAATTCATTCTTCACAAAACTACACTTCTTTAGGTTTATCAACAACTTTTCTTCCCTCAATTTATTAAACATCTTTTGGATGTAACTCAAATGCTCCTCCAATGTCTTACTAAAGATAAAAATATCATCTAGGTAAATAATGACAAACTTACCCAGAAACTCCTTCGATACCTCATTCATGAACCTCATGAAAGTGCTTGGTGCATTGGCTAGCCCAAAAGTCATGGCTAACCACTCACACAGTCCTTCCTGTATGTTGAAAGTAGTCTTCCACTCATCTCCTTCTCTGATGCAAATCTGATGGTATCCACTCTTCAGACATATCTTTGTAAATTACAACACTCCAATCAAATAGTCCATAATATCATTCATCCTTGCCAAAGGAAAATTTTACTTTATTTTGATCTTGTTGATAGCCTATGAATTTGTGCACATGATCCATTCTCTATTCTTATTTGGTGCTAATAATTTTGGTACAACATATGTACTCAAACTTTTTAAAATCAACCCCTTATACAATAGCTCATGAGCTTGTCTATTTTACTCTCCACTTTTAGTTGGTGTCATTCTATGCACTACCTTGTTTGGTAAACTAGCTTGTGAAATCATATCTATCTGGTGACTAATATTCCTCACTAGGGGTAATCCATTAGGTACATTATCTAACACAATATCAAAAAACTCTCCCAATATATCTACAACTTTTGGAGGTACCTCCTCTACTTCTTTACCATCTTTTTGAATTATAGAAAACCACATATGCTCATGCTTCATACCTTGGAGAAACTCCTTTCCATCAACAAAATATATTCTAGCAACACTACATACCTTTTCTTATTTCTTCTTCAATTACTTCACCTTATGTTTCACGCTATCCTTTATTAGGGTGTAGGTATTTTCTTTCCCGTCATGTATAGAATGCTTGTCAAACTGCCATAGCCTATCCAAAAAACATATGACATATGTCCATCATTATGATATCACAAAGCACATCATCCTAGTAGCTTCTAATATTGAACATATGATATAGTAAAGATTAGGAGTATCCCCAAAGGAGATTTCCTAGACCCTAGCAATATAACCACACAGTGAAAACACAACAACAAGAAGAAACAATGCAAGATCTAATACCAAATTACAATAATTTGTTCATAAAATATAACTGATTACATGCAATATACCCAACAGTAAGGCCTTTAAGGTTAGGGCCAAATAGAAACAAAAATTAAAACATTAGTTCTATAATATCACACAAGATCCAACTTATGAAACCAATCTCAACTAATCTAGATACACATCTAAAAAAGAACACAAAGAAGAATCCACACTTGTACCCTTAGGTCCACCAAGATATCCTCTAGTTGCTAAGCCGTAGCTCTAGCTCTTCAAATTTGCATATATCCTTCCTTCCATCCCAATTAACTGAATAAAGGACTCTACAAGACCCCCTACTTATATCAATTAATCCACAAGTTGGACTAGCAATTGTAAATTAAATAAAACTAACATTAAATACTTGAAAACTCACAAGTTGGCCTCCAACAACAATAAAATGTCTAAAAAATTGATACTCAAGAAAAATTGCCATATCTCCTAGCTCTAATTGAATTAGGACTTGTACTTTGAACCAAAAGTATAAATTTGGGTCCTCTACAACCTTTAAAATGTGAAAAGGCTGATTCATTAAGAATATCTATGCATTCATCCTGAAAGTCACGCATAGAAACCTATTGCAGAAACTGCTAGAAATCAATACTCTAGTTGAATTTCCATATCTCCCAACTTATAAATAATTAAGACTTGTTCCTTTAAAAAGAGATCCTAATCTAGGCCCTCTTCAATCCTTGAAATTTGTAACCTCTCATTCATTTCAAAAAATTAGTTACATGGCCTAAAATAGGTACCTAGAAACTAGAAAATGTAGCTCCAACAATAAGGTAAAAATGGCTCAAACTTCAACTCAATCCATCCAATCTCTATGCAATCATGAGGAAAGGTTCTCCAATGTTTATCCAACACATACCAAAATCCAAGCTTGATTCTCCTTAATACTTAATCAAAATCCCTCCAAACATGCATGATTGAATGCAAGCTTAGGATGCCCCTGCATTAGACACTCGAAGTTCGAAGAGATGTTCTAGTAAATAGAACAACATCTTGTGGGATTCAACACATAAATACCAAATGAGTTCTTTACATACATGTTCTCCAAGTCTTAAACTTTCGCACTCTTTCCATTGTTTTTCTTCTTCTTCTTCACATCCACCATAGGTGTTCCATAGGTCTTCTTTCCATGCTGATCTCAAACTTTTCTAGAGTTTTCCAACTCAACTCGGCTACCAATACTCAGGTTCCTCCTACCAAGCTCTTCATTTTGCAAAGGAATTAGGGAAAAATTCCTACCACCTTTCTCAATAGTAAACACATTCCTAACACAATCATGCACAACCCTTAAATCATACTTCCAAGGTCTACCAAGTAACGCATGAGAACTATTCATATCCATATTATCACACAACACTTGATCCTTATACTACCCAATCTAGAAATGAACAAGGCATTTCTCCATCACTTCCAAAGCATGCTTGCCTTGCAACCAGCCAATCCTATAAGGATAAGGATGTGTCACTCTTTTCAAACCAAGTTTCTGAACCATCTTCTTAGAAACAAGGTTATCATTACTACCACCATCTACAATCACCTTGTAGATTTTTTCACTAAACTTACAACAAGTCCTAAAAGAAACTAGTCATCTGAAAAGAATCCAATGTCCTCTCACCAATTAGTACTCACTAAGCCAGCAAACTTTCTCCTTGCTTAGGTTAACTGTATTGGACTTCAACCTTGGTCACAATAGTAGTTGTCCTACCAATTAGACATTCAAAAGATCTATGCCCTTCTTGACCACACTTGAAATAATTACCTCTAAACCTAGCTCCACCTATCCTTCATTTCTATTCAATAGGTTTTGGTTTACCTTCTACTTTTTTTTTAGCTTATGTCAAACTATCCCACTTCTCCTTCCCTCAAGAACTACCTTGATTCTTCCTCTTTAGCTTCTCCTTTGCTCTTAAAGCATACTGATAAGCATCCTCAACTGAAAAAATATTCCAAATACCAACTTCATCCTGAATATTGAATTGAAAACCATTAATAAATTGAGATAACTTATCTTTTGACTATTCTCTATGCTATGATTAAATAGTCAACTTGTAGAACTCCTCGGTATAATCTTTTACAGTCATATCCTTCTGTTCCATATTCTATAACTTCTTTAAAAACTCAAGTTCATAATTAGTAGGAATGAACTTAGCTTTCAACTTAGTCACCATCAGTCTCCATCTAGTGATCTTCATCTCACCTTCCTCTTCTCTATCTCTTTGTAGTTCCTTCCATCAAAGAACAACTTGTCCCTTCAACTTAGTTTTACCAACCTTACTCTAATTGGATCCTCAATATCCTCAAGCTCAAAGTGATGCAGAGGGATTTCAAAACCTTTAGAAAATCACCATGCAAAGACCACTCTCAAAACAATAGAGAGATCTAGCTGATAGGAAATGAAAAATAAAAAAATATTAAACTATTAAGATCTGATTTTTAGATTTCTTCCAAGATGTTGATCTAAATAAAAATAGAAAAATTTATGTAGAATACTACACAATCACATCTGTACAACACTAGAAACTTAAGAAAATTACAGGAAAAGTCAAGAACTTCATTCTATTCACTTTCTCCCAAAACAAAATCTCTCTCCAAAAATCTCTCTTCAAAAATCTCCCTTACAATATGCACTCTTTCTCTTTTTGAAAAACTTTCTAATGTAACTCCCAAAAATCCATCATAGCTTTCTTGTGGTGGTTACATTTTGAATGCCTACACATGGTGCTTTAGGAATATTCACCTTCTAATGTAACTCCCAAAAATCTATCATAGCTTTCTTGTAGCGGTTACATTTTGAATGCCTACACATGGTGCTTTAGGAATATTCATCATTTTCTTCCTTTTGATTTTTCCCATAAACATTTTCAAAAATTAGAAACCTTTAACACACCCAAAATAATCTAAAATAAACTCCTACTAAGTCCTAAGTGGATAATGTTGGGTAGGCTTATAAGAATGCCGCCTAAACATTTCCACCACACTAAAAAAGGACATTTATTTTAAAACATAAAACTCTAAACTCACACACAAACATTTCAAATTTCAGATTTTAAACTCAAAACTTTTTGATATTTTCTTTGTGCCTTGCATTTTAGTCATATTGTAGTTGTCTTCCTATCGCAGATGTGCTCCTGCACCATACTCCCAAATTTCAAAAGTTTCCAAGTCCCTTGGAAACACCTGCAAAACAAAGTATTAGAAAAACATATGGATCCCTTCATCTTGACTTTTGGTTTGTACTTTTCCTCCATTAGAAAACTTGGCCTTTCTTGAACTTGTATCATTTGAATTTTCTCTTTCTCCTTCATCTTTACCTTTGGTTTGTTTTCCATTGGTAAGATAAAAATTATTTGCTGCTCACTATGCATCCACTCCATCATATTCTGAATTTGTATGGCTGCTACATACACTTGTAACTTCATCACACTTTGAATTTTTATTATTGCTGCATACACTTGAATTTTTATTCTAAATTTTATGTCCCAAAAATAATTTGTTGCCTTGTCATAAATATATTCAGCCTCATCTTCTTTGTCCATAACATCATCTAATACCTCTTCTTTAGAAATTTCTTCATGCTGAGTTTCCATACTACCGCCATTCCTTTGCCATTCTCCCATGATGGCTGTAAACTCTTCCCATAAATCAGATTCTTCTTCAGAACTTGCTGCTACACAATCTTTATCTTCATCCTCATGCCATTGCTCTTGACATTTCACTCCACCATGCATTTTGAAGGCTTCATTATTTTCATCCAAACTCTCTTTCATAGGAGTACCTTTCAGCATTGTACTCATCTCTATTTTCAAAGGACACATTATTGTTCCAACCATAACTTTATCACACTGAAATCCCATAGGACTTTCCTCTTTATTCTTCTCATCAACATTTACTTGCTACACTACTTCTTGCTACAATTTATCTTCTTTATGCTCTTGATGTTCTTTCCCTTCCAAAGGACAACTTACATCTATCATTGTTGAGATTTCTGTACCAACTTCACATACATCTACACTCTTTATGGCTACCTTCTTTGTAGTTTCATTTGCCTCTACCAAAACTTCTTTCACTTCCTCTTTCACTTCATCATGCATTGGAAATGCTATCCTATCAATAAGACCTAAACTTCTTGATTCTTTCCATGTTGTATCATCCTTCAATGGAAATAAAAGAATCTTCTTCCCATTCTTGTTGACGGTATATGTGTTTTCTCTACAATCATATATGGTTGACCTATCATATTGCCATGCTCTTCCTAAAATCAAGTGACAATCTTTTAAAGGCATAATATCACATTCAATGGTATCAAAATATGGTCCAATATTAAAAGAAACATATGACTTTTCAAACACATCAATCCACTGTTCATTTCCTAACCCATATGCTCTATAAGGTAAATCATGAGGTACTCTTGGAAGATTCAATTTCTCAACCATTTCTACTGAGATTATATTTTCAAAGGAACCACTATAAATGATAACTTTGCATACCTTATTCTTGCACCTGCACTTTTTTTGGAATATAGAACGTCTTTGGCTATAGCTTTGTCCTTTTGCTTCTTCTTCTTCCATTATGATGTAGAGCTGCACTTTGGAAACCTTTCGTGAATATACTCAACTCGAAGGGTTGCTTCAAAGGCTCACACTCATCAATCTGAAAACTTTCACAATCTGCACATTGTATTTTGCTACAGTAACATAATCTACTACATGAACATAGAATGCTTCAGAAACATAGGACACTTAAACAAAAAAAATCTTTTTCCACCCAAAAAATCAGTCTTTTCTTTCACTCATTAACTCCAAGTAGTGGTAATTGTGTCTTCACAGTGACAGGAATTTTGTCAAACACTTATCCCCTCAACTAAAGAAAACTAACCATACTTTAACCATGACCAAAACAAATTGTCCAACTCAATGCTGCTGATTTTAGAGCTGGAAATTTATTTCCAAATATTAAAATTGAATTTATTTCAACCACATTCCTTCTTGACACCATGAAAATCAAGAAAGAAAAGACTTTCCAAACTACTGCCTTCCTATAGCAACAGTGACAGTAAATAGGACAGTTCTCAGAAATGGGTTTGTTTGACCCCTCAAATCATGAGATAATTTTTTTTGGAAATAATAAAAATTTCTCAAAACATAATGAACTATCCTCCCACCAATTTTTAGGTATCTATGAAACAATACGTGACTTTTATAAATTTTTCTTTGGACTATAAATCTAAAATCTGAACAGATCAGCTTCACATAATTGTGCATAACTTGCTCATTTCTAAATGAAAATGAACCAAAATTGAACCAGATGAGAGTATATTCAATGATATTTCCAAAAATATATCATGCATAACAAAGAAATACTTCATGAAAAAATAAGAAAAATATTTCCACCACACTACCCGAAATCAAGAAGCTTCAAATTTAAGGAATGTTGACATGCATGCAATAGTTTCAACTTCAGATATTTCTCTTTCAAATGATAGTGATTAACTTCCTTTGATTCATCCAAGTGATTTAATAACAAATCAATCCAAAAATCCTTTGGATCCCTTCTCCTTCAGCATTCATAAACAAATATGTCATTTGATTCTTTCCTCCATGGAACCCCATATAACTTCAAAATCAAATACCGAATCACCTTTCTCTATTTGTAAGATAAAAATTATAACTTCATTCTATTCACTTTCTCCCAAAAAAAATTCTCTCTCCAAAAATCTCTCTTCAAAAATCTCCCTTACAATATTCACTCTTTCTCTTTTTGAAAAACCTTCTAATGTAACTTCCAAAAATCCATCATAGCTTTCTTGTGGCGGTTACATTTTGAATGCCTACACATGGTGCTTTAGGAATATTCACCTTATAATGTAACTCCCAAAAATCCATCATAGCTTTCTTGTAGCAGTTACATTTTGAATGCCTACACATGGTGCTTTAGGAATATTCATCATTTTCTTCCTTTTGATTTTTTCCATAAACATTTTCAAAAATTAGAAACCTTTAACACACCCAAAATAATCTAAAATAAACTCATACTAAGTCCTAAGTGGATAATGTTGGGTAGGCTTATAAGAATGCCACCTAAACATTTCCACCACAAAAAAAAAGGACATTTATTTTAAAGCATAAAACTCTAAACTCACACACAAACATTTCAAATTTCAGATTTTAAACTCAAAACTTTTTGATATTTGCTTTGTGCTGTGCATTTTAGTCATACTGTAGGTTGTCTCCCTATCACAAACGTGCTCCTGCACCACAAAGTAGTCTTCCAATTTACCAATCCAATCAGTCAGGTCTTTAGGATTCAAAGTACCTGAGAAATTAGAAACCTCCATCTTATACTTTAGCTTCAAGTAAGATCCAGGTCAAGAAAACTAACTAGCCCTAATTCCAAAAGGTCTCTCCACATGATTAGTTCTATCCTCACTACTCGATTTAGCAACTTCAAAGTCCTCAAAAACTTCCTCATAACTACCTTTAGTACCCACATTCCTAGGTACACCACCTAAAGCACTTACAATTTTAGAAATCATGTCACTCTTCATTAATGCTATTTGAGATCTAAAACTAGCTTTAATGTCCTCCATCTCAAATCCAAAATCTTCTTTGACCTTCTTTGAGATCTGTTCTTCTACAACATCACTAAGATTATCAATTTCCCTAGGGTTAAATATTCTTATAGGAATCTTCTTAAATTTTAGCAAACCATAAGTAATAAATCCACCAATCTAGAAGATCAATTAGCCATAAGACCAACCTTCTTTGCAAATCCTAGTGTAAACTTCCCTAGCTTCAGTGATATGTAAACACACTTAGAAACAACCTTCACTCTGATACCATCTAAAGAAATGTAGAGTAGGATTATCCCCAAAGGATTTGTTCTAGCCCCCAAAACTATAACCACATAGCCAGAACACAAAAATAAGAAGCAACAATGCATGATTTGATAACAAATTACAAGAATTTGTTCATAAAATATAATTGATTACATGCAATATGCCCAATTGTAAGGCCTTAAAAGTTAGGGCCAAATACAAACAACAATTACAAAATCAGTTTTGTAAGATCTCACAAGATCCAACTTATGAAAGCAATCTCAGTTAGCCTAGATAAACAACTAGATAAGAACACTAAGAAGAATCCACACTTATACCCTCAGGTCCACTAAAAGATCCTCTAGTTCCTAAGCCACAACTCTAGCTCTTCAGATTTGCATCTATCCTTTCTTCCATCCCAATTGAATGAATAAAATACTATAGAAGACCCCTTACTTATAAAAAATAAGATAAAATTCAGCCTACAAATCACAAGATAAATAAAACTAACCTTAAATACTTGAAGAGGCACAAGTCAGCCTCCAACATCAATTAAATATCCAAAAAATTCATACCTAAGAAAAATCATAATATCTCCTAGCTCTGATTGAATTACAACTTGTTCTTTAGACTGAAGGTAGAAAATTTGGTCTCTACAGCCCTTGAAATGTTCAAAACCTGATTCATTAAGAATATCTATGCATCCATCCTGAAATTCATCCACAAAAACATGTCACGTAAACTACCAGAAATTGATACTCTAAGAGAATTACCATATCTCCCAACTTATAAATAATTAGGATTTGTGCCTTTAATGAGATATAGTACTCTAGGAACTATTTAATCTATGAAATGTGATTCCTATCATTATTTTTTGAAAATTAGTTACATGGCATGCAACAGGCACCCAAAAACTAGAAAATGCAGCTCCTGCTGCAAGGTAAAAATGACTCAAACTTCAACTCAATTCATCCAATCTCTATGAAATCATGAGAAAAGGTTCTCCAATGTGTATCCAACACATTACTTACCATGAAATCATAGATCCACAAAAATACAAGGTCACTGCTGCTCAACACTTAACCAAAATCCCTCCAAACATACAAGATTGCAAGCAAGCCTAGGATGCTCCTGCATAAACTTCACTGACCATTGCTCATTAACCATGACCTTGTCATCATCTTCCACCCAAGAAATAAAATATGGACATGGATGTTTCTTCCTCTTTAGCTTTAGCTTTGTGACCATAATTTCTTTTACCATTTTTTTTTGGATATAATTGATTAATTGTGTGTTGTCTTTGATGTTACACAAATGTCATATCAGTTGATAGTCAATGCATGCCAAGCTCACTTGGTTAGTGAAGAAAACTTTCCTTGTATACCAATCATTCCTAAGTTTTCCTAGTATAGAAGATAGTGCCTACCAAGATCACTTGGGCGTTAAAGGAATTCATGCAGAAAAAGAGTGTTGATTGAGCTCACTTAGTTAATGAAGGAAAGTTGGATGGAATTAGTGGTGACCAAGTTTGCTCGATTACCAAAGGATTTTTACAAGTTTTCAGTACTAACTAAGCCTTTATTGGTTAACATAGGAAATCACTTTTGAGTTAGTTTCTATTGATTTGGATTAGCTACTGAAGGATTTTCATATTTTGACATGTGAAGCTTAAATTTTTTATCTATTGGCTCTAGTCGAATATGGTGATGAATATTAGTTATTCTAATTAGTATTTGAGCCAACTTGATAATCTGGAAGGTATAAGTAAAAGGTCAAGTTGTAATGAATGAATTGCAAAAGATAAAGAGTGGAAAAAAACTTGAGGACAAGTAAAATATCCTTGTGGATCAGAAAAGCTATATTTGATCAAGAAGGATTTAGTACAATCTAGAATAGAGATCTATAATCAGAAATTTAGTTGCATCGCAATTAGATCATTTCATTTTTACTCTCTAACCATTGTAGCAGTGATCTAAATCTATTAACAAAGTTGGTTTAACAACCATTTGTAAATCCTATAATAAGGTGGCAATTCCATTGAATTTTTGCAAGACCTCTAACCAGGCTATTCCTAATAGGTTGATAAAATCCTTTACTTGGTCACACCTAATAGTGTGTTTTGTAACCTTTAATAGGGTTCACTCCTAACAGGGCTCACTTTAGAAGAGTGGAAAATAATAACTAGTTATAATTGGTGGTTTTTCCCAAATTGGGTTTCCACATTTAATCTTGGTGTCATATGTGTTCATGTTATTTCTTTCATGCTTGCAATTAAGATTAAGTACTCTCTATCAATATCTTAAAATTTGCAAAGTTCACACATGCAACATTTACTAAGTTACAATAGTTTAGTATGTTTACTGAGCATGGACAGTATTTAGTTTTCATATTATAATTTTTATTGACATCTAAGGGATTTGGGATTTATTTTAGTAGTAACTAATTCACCCATCGCCTATTAGTTACTCCTCTTATATTTCCAATAATTGATATCAGAGCATTTGGTGCTTGCAGGAAGGTTTGAAGGACCTAAGCTAAAGATCAGGATGTCTTATAATGAAGAGATTCCAAAGCTCAATAGAGATAATTTTGTAGCATGACAAGGACTCATGAGACTTCATCTAGCTATGATTAATGATTTAGGTTGTGAATATCTTGACGAAGAATACAAAATGTCCACTAGAACACTATCAGTTGAAGAATTTTTTGAGAAGAATCATAACATCATGATGATTGATATTGCATTTGCCTCAGTTATGCTGAATTTGATCAAGTAAAAGATTGTAAAACTACTTATGAAATGTGGAACAAACCAAAAGACATATATAGAGGTGATGAAAAAGTAAGAATCTAGCTAAGCAATAAAGTTTCAGAGGACAATTTGACAAAATGAAAATGAGAGAAGATGAAAACATTGCAAAATATGTGGAAAGATTCAAAGCTAGTGTAAGTGCAATCAAGGCATCTAGAGGAGATATTAAAGAGGAAACTGTTGTAAGTAAGGTACTGAGAACTCTTCTTCCTATTTATGCAATTAGAGTATCTACTATTCAAAAAAAGAGATATTATCCACAAAAAAATAGGCTTGGATGCTCTAGTAGGAGACTAACAACTTTTAAACTAGACAACTATGACAACTATGTTCTTGTTTCCAAGAATATTGAGTTTCCATTTGAAGCCAAACTCTCACTAGGGGATAAGGTCAAGAAATAAAAAGCCAATCTATCATGCCCAAAATTTACAGAGTAGAACACAACATTTTTAAAAAAGTTATTTATTTATTTATTTCTCTCTCTCTCTCTCTCTCTCTCTCTCTATTACTTTAAAGGTGACATTTAGAATAACATATTGAACATGACCATACTAGGTTAGATACGTAGTGAATTTTATAACCTTCTTGTGCGTTAATAGAGGGTGGTGGAAATGTGTTTATTCATTTTCAAAAAATAGAATGATGAAATTTTAAAGGAGCTATCAATAAATCTTATAAGTATGTAATCTATGAATAAAAATATGCTTATGTTCTTCACCCATGATTCTCCTTTCAAGTAGTTGAATGTAAGTTTAATATAAATACTTCCTAAAGTCACACTTATTAAGAATCTCTATAGAATTAGGACATCCAAAAACTTATATTGTTAGTTGAGCAATTATAAAGTTCTATTTGTTATTATGTTTACATTAACATTTCTAACTAAGCTCTAGGTACCACTATGACCAAGGGAACTATGGGTTGTGCTATGATGGGTGAATACCCTTGGAAGGCTCAATTTCAATTTCTAATTGTAACAAATTTGGCCACTCTCTCTGATAGTGGGTTCCTACATCAATCTAGATGTGATTTAATAAGGATCGATAATTAAATAATTGAATTAATGAATACTATACTACATACATTTTTATTTAATGTACACCCCCAAAAACTGTAGTCCCATCCACTTTCTATGCTTAGTTCATATAATACTAAATCCCAAGGTATAAGACTGGATTCTCTACTATGAAGTCACTCTACTCTCTTTCTCTTCTTTTCTCTTTGTTTGTGATGAAGAAAAATGATTTAAGTCATGATAATATACTCTAATTCCATCACATTAAATGCTTAGTGCACTTACAACTGCCCACTTAGCTTTTGAAGGATTTCAACATTACTTGGCTTGCACTAAATTTCCACCCTACTCAGCTTCTATCGAAGTTTCTCAACTCAGCATCAGTCATGAACTCCATCATTGTTAGCAACTTGGCACCCACTAGAGTTTTACTCGGCTTCTGATGACAATTCAGCAATATTGTAAGAATTTTCAAATTATGACTTGGAATCTTTTCTTATGCTGATTTTTCTTTTGCAGTTCTTCTTTTTCTTGGGACTGATGCATGATATAACTCTATATATAAGTCCCATGAACTTATTCATACTTAATTTGATGACATGTCATCACTTGACCAATTAGGTGAAGTGAATCTTGCACTTGATGTGCTGCACTCATCTTTCTTCTTCCATACCTTATTCATCTCTCCTCTGATGTGTTCAACATCTACCTTTGCCTTCCCTTTGTTGAACTAAGAACTTGGTGCCTTTGACCTTGTTGGGAAATTCCTACTAATATGACTAGTCTTTAAGAAACTAAAACATGTGATTTGACTTAGCCACTTGTTGTAATTGACTTTGAAGTGTGTCCTTGTACAATTTTTAGGGATATGTCTGTATTCTTGATAGTAATGATAGCTATACTTTGTATTATAATCGTAGTAGTAGTAATCTCCATGTCCTTTTGTTTTTTCTATCTAATTTGATGTCCACATGGGCTTTGATCTACATTCAAAGGCTTTATGTCCATACTTCTTGCAATTATAGAAGTGACCTTCAAATCTTGGTATTTTAATAGTCCTAGTCCTGTATTCATGTGCTTGATGACATTTCTTGTTACACTTGTGGCAATGAATCATGCTCTTAGTTCTGTCATGTTGTTTTTCATTTTTAGTCTTGCACACATTAGTAGTATGTCCTCTCTTACCATAATTATGAAAAGTAGGTTTTGTGTTCTTACCTTTTTTATTTCTTTCTTCTATGGTCTTGGATGACTCTCCTTCCTCAGTGCTAATGTATCCTAGTCCTAGACTATCATTGCTAGACTTTGGTGATTTTAGTAGCTACTCAAAGTACTTGATGGCTTCCTTAGGTTTGTTGAAGTTCTCTAAAATTTCCTTTTCTCTTCTTAATTCATTCTGCAATTGCTCATTTTTTATCTTCAGTGTAGAGATCTCAACATTCTTCATATTTAGCTCATGATGTGCATTCATCATCTAGTTTAAGGTGTCTAGCTATATGTTTGAAATTTTTTCAAACTCAATTGTCTTTTCTTCCAGTCTATTGTTAAGAGTTCTCTTGTCATCTTCTATCATGGCTTTTTCTTCAATGGCTCTTTTCTTTTGTTCAGTTACTTCACAAAACATCATGGCTTGTGATTCTTGTTCAAGCTTCAAGGTTCTAATTTCTTCTTCTTGAGCTCTATTCCTCTCCACCAATTCTTCTATTGATGTATCAAATTATTTAGTGTCTCTGCTAGCAAACACTTTTGTGGTATCAATCTCCTTATAGTGTATGTCATTTTCAGCTATGGCTATATCCTTCCTTCTTTTCAAGGATTTCCTCAATTCTTCTCTGGCTTCCTCCAATTTATGTAGGCCGAGTTGAACATCAATCACTTGATTCTCTATTATCTTCCCAAGTTTGAAGACTTCCATCTTTTGACCTTTTCTCTAAGTTGTTAGGCTTATCCTTGTGAGAACATAGTGCTCTGATGCCAATTGTTAGAATATTCAAAATGGGAAGAATACTTCTAAGAGGGGGGGTGAATCAGAAGTATCACACTTTTTGTCTACTTAAATTCTTTAAAAAAAGAAAAATGAAAATAAATTGCATGCATGTAAACGTTTCATGAACATGAAGTAAACACATGCATCAAAACATATAACACCAAATTTGATAACCTAGAAACCCTCTAGGAATAAGAAGGTAAAACAAAGGTGGGGATGATACCCATAAAATATCACTGTACCAATATTAGTTAACCAATTTTGATGGTCTACCCTATGAAAGGCCTACCCTATTAAAGGTTTTACACTATGTCAATAGTGACCTAGTTAAACAATTTACAAACACTTTACATGAAGTGTCACCCTATTAAAGGATTTAGTCACCTTTTCAAAAGATCTACAAAATAGTTGTTAAGCTAACCTATCAACATAGGGTTTTCACTATCTAATACAATGGCTAGAGAGTATTAGAAACCTTTGATCTGATTGCTTACAATCTTCAATTGCTGATTTTAGGCACTTGATCTACTTTCTCTAATCTTGATCCTCTGAGATCTTATGTCTATTCAATACCCTTGCTCTATTCTGATAAATTCGATGTGTATTTTCTACTCTCTTCCTTTAAGTATTTCACACTTCCTTCTGAAATCCACTATAGTTTCCCATTCACTTCTTCATTCACCATGAAAAACAATAGAGTTTCACCTTCCCCCTTTTAAAGACTTTCAAAGACTTAGGATTAGGTATGAATCTATGATCCATATTCATTCATCTTTTTTGCTCAATATTTGTACTTTTCTTATTGGATGCATGCCTTCACCATTTTTATTATTGGCTACATGCAAATTGCATAGGAAATACAAAATATTCAATCTTATCTCTTGGATCCTTCAAGGTTCATCTTATGTCAGCCACAAAAATGATTTACATCTGAGTTTGTGCCTTCCCAAAACTCATGTTGTTTCTGTGTTACTTGGCACTTACTAATTCTTGATGCTCGACACATATAAGAAAACTATCTCACTCGGCTCCTATAGTGATTTTGTTTTTCTCGGCATCATCTATGACTCTATGCTTGTATCATGCTAGGCAACATCACTCGACACTTGATCTTCACTCAGCACTTAAATATTTCTCAGCACCTAAAGATCACTTGGCACTTGTTGGATTTTAGACTCGGCTCACATAGTGTACTCAATTTCAATGTAGAAAGTGGTTAACTGTGTTGGCACTCAATTGTCAAAACTATCAACAGTTTCCCCCTTTGACATGAGTGAAAAAAACACTTAACTAAGCATTATTTGTCTGACCTTATGAGTGCATTCTCCAATCTATTCAACATTTATATAGAAGTTTATAAACTTGATTAAAATTTTGTAAGGAACAATATACCTCAAAATTATTGTAACTCCCCCTGAGTGGTTTGTGCCATTATTTATTCTTGTAACCAAAAATCTATGTTGAATGTGTCTCATGTTGTTATATCTGATACTCTTTATCTTTTTCCCTATTCCCATAACTTTTGCACCTATGTTTTTATTTACAACTCCCCAAAACATTATATCTCCCTCACACTATGTCTTATCTCCCCCTTTTATTATATCTCCCCCTTTTTGACACTTATGTTAAAGGGTACTAAGGGTTAAGACCATACTTTTCCAAAAAGGTTTTATTTACCTCCATGATTGTTCTAAGAGAAGCATCCCAATTATCCAAAGAAATTTTGAGAGATTTGTATTGGATGGCAGTCTCTACAACAAGATGAACAAGTCCATCTAAAGTAGAAAGATTAGGATCTTTGTTTAGAATAGTTTCTACATAGGCTTGTTCCTTATGGAGGATTTCCAAATGTGGGGTAATAGAGGATTGGAGCTATAGCAATTTGGCTTTAGTGGTGCCCTCCTCTACTGTCAACTCGGATAATTCCTTTTGAGTGTGAAGTATTTACTAAAATGCTTCTCACTTTGAACTAGATCCTTGGGTAGCTACATACTAGAAATCTAAAGATTTGTCTCCAAATTTGTTATCCTCTAGGTAGTCTCTTGTGTGGAATATGAGAAGTCACACAACTTTTTGTATAGTGAGAATATATTCTCAAGTACCTTTTTGACCTTTTCAATTTTCTTGGCCAATACAACTTGTGACAGTGCTATTTCACTCACTATCTTCTCATTTACTTTCCCTTAGAATTTCTTTTCAGAGCATTCCATAAGTTTTACATTGGTTTCGTGGTCTTCATTTTGTACCTGGTCCACTAGGCATGATAGTTGCTCTATTATTGTCTTTGTTTCATTAGGTATTTGCAAATTGAAGGCATCTAGAAATATATCTTTAATTTCCACCAAAGCTTGCCTCTATTTTTACTCATTCCTGAGTACTTCTTGCTTCTTCTTCCTTTCAAGTGCCTCTTGCACTTCATTTATCTGGTCAATTGTCATGGTTACAAAGTCATATCTAGGAATGACTATCTCTTCATCAAGATTAGGGTCTCCATAGTGAAGTACACTTGCAACCTTGGTTGAGCTCGAGCCTGGTACATATATCTGTAATGGTACTATAGTGCTCGGTTGCTATGAAGTTTTAGTAGGAGTCACTATTGTTGGTATGTTGGCCAACATTTGGATTGCCTGCTATTCCTTCTCCTTAGGGCTCTCCTCTTCCTTGTCCTATTCCTTTCTACCTTGACCAATGACTATTATCTAAGGCAATGCACCTTGTGTTTGTGCTATAGAGAAAGAGGTATCCATCTATCTTGTTTGCTATTTTTCTTTCTCTCCTACATGTGTTATCACTGAGATTGAAGTGTCAACATTTGCAGTTGTATCTTTGACTTCTTTCTCTTGAGGTTGAGCACTAGTAGTTGTAGTAGTCTGTGAAGGTGGTTCTTGTGGATTCACCTTCTCCTTAGTAATTTCAGTTACTGCCCTCTGCAATTCCTCTACACTTATCAAAATGGGGCTAGTGCAAAACTGTGATTGCAATGTTGTTTGGTGAAGAATCTTTTTAAGATCCTTTGCACTGAGTGGATTGATGTTCTAACTAAAGGTGTCAGGAACATCCTTTATTGCTACAGTATCTACAGGTGTAGGTACTATATGTGGAGGACTCGATGGTGCCAATTCGGTGTTTGGACACTCTATTCTTGTTGTTGTTCCTCAACTATTGTCTTATCACCTTCTTGGGCATCTTTCTGCACACCTTCCTCATTCTCACTTTCATCATCATCTTCCTCATCATTTCTTCCTTCAAAAGGGTCTTCTGCTCCCTCCTTTCTTTTAGTCAACCCATAGATTAGCTTCCACATTTGTGTTGACTTCTTGACAACATTTTCAATTTGATTTTGTAGAATACTGAAGGCTCTGTATCTGGGTACAAATTTTCTCCCATGTTTCTTGCTTGCCTTACTTATTTGACCTTTTGTAAGGTCTGGCATTACATGAGCCAAAGTTGACTCTTTTATTTCTTTTTCCATCTTGAGATAGTAATGCCAATTGTTCTCAACTAATGAGCTTAGTTCCTTAGGTATTGAGTCATCAAGTTCAAGTGGGGTAGTCTTGAACTTTGCCATCATAGTGTAGATGGATTCCTCAATTATGCTTTGTTGTTCTTTTGATAACTTATTGAATTCTATGGTCTTTAGACTAGAAAAATCTGCATTATCTCTTATATCATTGCAAATTCTTTCTAATTTAGATGTAGTGTAGTATCTTACTAATCTAAATTACTCTTTGTCTGATTTAGTTTCTTCTTCCTCTAACTCCTGTGGTGCAAAAAAATTTCTTCTCTTTTATTTTGCAGGCCCACCTTGTTCTATTGCCTTCTTCTTTTCTTGTTCCTTTTCTACTCTGGCTATTCCTCTAGTATATACCCTTGTAGTTGGCATGACTAGGCTTGGTTTTATTGTAGTCTTCTTTGCCTTAGGCTATGCAACTGGTTGTTTCTTGGCTTTTCTCTTCTTGGATTCATCCTTGGGTGCATCCTTCTCATCACTTTCCTCTTCTTCAGCATCGTTACCCATGCCTTTGGTTAATGCAAGTGGTCCTTGACCTTATTCTTCTTCATCTTCTTCATCCCCTTCTACAGTGCCTTCTCCAAATTTTGCCTTTAACTTTTTAACAAGTTTATCCTTTTTCTGTAGTGTGGAGGTAGTCTTCAACTCCATATCCACCTTTGATCTTACTACATCATAGGTGCCAAAGTGTGGGGCACTCTTATCTATCTCTTCTACTAATAGTGCAGTTATTGCTGCTGATGCTTCATCTATATTGATTTTATATCCAAGAGGTCTTAACCATCTCACTCTTGGTATGGAAGCTTGAACATAAGTGTAATCAATATCTACAAAAAAAAAAATATCATTTACATGTTTCTCCACTAAAGAAATTGGAATCTCGAGTCTCTGCTTCATTGATTTCTTGAAATCTTCAAAATAACTTGTCACGAGTGTCTCAAAATTGGCTCCCATTTGCTCTATGTATTCATTAATCTAGGATATGATTGTCCTATCATTTCTCCATGCAACTTTACCAAAATAAGGAGATTCATTTTCAACATAAAATAATATGCAAACTAAAATTGCACTGAATTTGCATTGGGCTCCCTTAGTCCTTCTTATAGCTGCTAAGTTCTCATTTATCTATTGCAGTTGTAGTTCTACAATATCATAAGTATGATCCTTTTTCACCAATTCGTAGCCTACATCTACTAAAATGCAAGGCATAATGTTGAATCTGCTAGATTGATAGAATTTATGGGCAATTACTCTAATAGCAAATTTAGCAAGAGGATCTTGAATGGTATCAATAGTCATTCCTCTCTTGTTCCACTTGGTTCCTGTATTTTTCTCAATAACTTCCTTGAAATCACTTCTCAAGGTCTTGTGCCGATATAGGGTAGGATATCTTGTTACCCTATGAATTATTCTCTTCTTGATTTTTATGGGAACATCTTCCAACCACAAGCTACCATCATGAATTCTGCTCAGTATAAGTCTAATCCATTCTATTTTAAATATCATAGGGAATTCTAGGGCTCATGTTAAACCCTTCCTTTCAAAAAATTTATACTCATCCTTCAAAGCTCTGTCAACACACAACCTCTCATAGGCTTCCCTAATTTCCATATCTTCTATGTCCCCTATCTTATAGTTATAGCATATCCTTATGTCTTGAACCATTACAACTTTTGGGGGTATGATGGAAAGGGCTCCGGCAGGATCATTTTTGTATGCAACTTCAGAGATAAGGAAAAAATTATGTTGCTTAACCTCATTTGATACTAATTGGACCTCAAACGATTCTTTATCCTAGGTTTTCTTAGAATTCAAGGCCATTTGTGAAAACTAGGGTTTGTTTACAAAGAAAATACAAAATTGTGTAGCTCTGTACAAACATAAATACCTCAAGATCAATGAAAATGCATTGTATGCTATTGGAATTTTCTTGGAGTACTAGATTCTCTACTATGAAGTCACTCTTCTCTCTTTCACTTCTTTTCTCTTCATTCATGATGAAGAAAAATGATTTAAATCATGATTATATACCCTAATTCCATCGCATTAAATGCTCATGCACTTACAAGTGCACACTTGGCTTTTGAAGAATTTCAAATTACTTGGCTTGCACTAAATTTCCACCTAACTTAGCTTCTATTGAAGTTTCTCAACTTGGCATCAGTCATCAACTCGGTCATTGTTAGCAACTTGACACCCACTAGAGTTTTACTCAGCTTCTGAGGATAATTCAACAATATTGTAAGAATCTTCAAATTATGACTTGTCATCTTTTCTTATGTTGATTTTTCTTTTGCAGTTCTTCTTTTTCTTGGGACTAATGCATGATATAACTTTGTATATCAGTCTATCAATCCAATGCACCTATTCATGCTTAATTTGATTATGTGTGATCACTTAACCCATCGGGTGAAGTGATTCTTGTACTTGATGTGCTACAGTCATCTTTCTTCTTCCATACCTTATTCATCTCTCCTCTGATGTGTTCAACATCTACCTTGTTGGGCAATTCCTAATAATATGACTAGCCTTTAAGCAACTAAAACATGTGATTTGACTTAGCCACATGCTGTAATTCCCTTTGAAGTATGTCCTTATACAATTTTTAGGGATATGTCTATATTCTTGACAGTAATGATAGCTATACTTTGTATTATAATCCCAGTAGTAGTGATTTCCATGTCCTTTTTCTTTGGCTATCTTATTTGATGTCCACATGGTCTTTGATCTAGATTCAAAGGCTCTATGTCCATACTTCTTGCAATTATAGCAGTGACCTTCAAATCTTGGTATTTTAATAGTCCTAGTCCTGCATTTATGTGCTTAATGACATTGCTTGTTACACTTGTGGCAATGAATCATGCTCTTAGGCCTGTCATGTTGTTTTTCATTTTTACTCCACATATTACCTGTATGTCCTTTCTTACCACAATTATTACAAGTAGGTTTCATGTTCTTACCTTTGTTATTTCTTTCTTTTGTAGTCTTTGACGACTCTCCTTCCTCAGTGCTGATGTATCCTAGTCTTGGACTATCATTGCTAGACTTTGGTGATTTCAGTAGCTACTCAAAGTACTTGATGGCTTCACTAGGTTTTTTGAAGTTCTCTAAAATTTCCTTTTCTCTTCTCAAGTCATTCTACAATTTCTCATTTTGTATCTTCAATATAGAGATCTCAATGTCCTTCATATTCAACTCATGATGTGCATTCGTCATCTAGTTTAAGTTGTCTAGCTACATGTTTGAAATTTTTTCAAACTCAATTGTCTTTTCTTTCAGTCTATTGGTAAGATTTCTCTTGTCATCTTCTATCATGGCTTTTTCTTCAATGGCTCATTTTTTTTGTTCAGTTACTTCACAAAGCATCATGGCTTGTGATTCTTGTTCAAGCTTCAAGGTTCTAATATCTTCTGCTTGAGCTCTATTCATCTCCATCAATTCTGCTACTGCTACATCAAATTCTTTAGTGTCTCCACTGGAAAACACTTTTGTGGTATCAATCTCCTTATAGTGTATGTCATTTTCAGCTATGGCTATATCCTTCCTTCTTTTCAAGGATTTTCTCAATTCTTCTTTGGCTTCCTCCAAACTATGTAGAGTGAGTTGAACATCAATCACTTGATTCTCTATTATCTTCCCAATTTTGAAGACTTTTGTCTTCTAAATTTTTCTCTAAGCTATTAGGCTTCTCCTTATGAGAACCTAGTGCTCTGATACCAATTGTTGGAATATTGAAAATGGGAAGAATACTTCTAAGAGTGGGGGTGAATCAGAATTATCACACTTTTTGTCTACTTAAATTATTTCAAACAAAAAATTGAAAATAAATTGCATGCATGTAAACATGTCAAATGAACATGAAGTAAACACATGCATCAAAACATATAACACCAAATTTGATAACCCAGAAACCCTCCAGGAACAAGAACGTAAAATTGGGGTGGGGATGATACCCACAAAGTATGACTATACAATATTATTTAACCACTTCTGATGGTCTACCTTGTGAAAGGCCTACCCTATTAAAGGCTTTACACTATGTCAATAGTGACCTAGTTAAAGGATTTACAAACACTTTACATGAAGTGTCACCCTGTTAAAGGATTTAGTCACCTTTTCAAAGGATCTACAAAATAGCTATTAAACTAACCTATCAACATAGGGTTTTCACTATCTAATACAATGGCTAGAGAGTACTAGAAATGTTTGACCTGATTTCTTACAATCTTCAATTTCTACTTTCAGGCACATGATCTACTCTCTCTGATCTTGATCCTCTAAGATCTGATGTCTATTCAATACCCTTGTTCTATTCTAATCAACTGGATGTGTATTTGCTACTCTCTTCCTTTAAGTCTTTCACACTTCCATCTGAAATCCACTATAGTTTCCCATTCACTTCTTCATTCACCATGACAAGCAATAGAGTTTTGTCCTCCCTTTTTCAAAGACTTTCAAAGTCTTAGGGTTAAGTATGAATCTATAAATCCATATTCATTCATCTTTTCTGCTCAATATTTGCACTTTTCTTATTGGATGCATGCCTTCACCATTTTTATTATTGGATGCATGCAAATTGTATAGGAAATATAAAAGATTCAATCTTATCTCTTGGATCCTTCGAGATTTTTCTTATGTCAGCCACAAAAATGGTTTTCATCTGAGTTTGTGCTTTCTCAAACTCATATGTTATTTCTATGTTACTCGGCACTTACTAATTCCTAATGCTCAACACATATAAGAAAATTGGCTCACTCGGCTCTTGTAGTGATTTTGTCTTGCTCGACATCATCTGTGACTCAACATAATCTATGACTTGGCACTTGTATCATGCTCGGCACCTGAAGTCACTTGGCACTTAAAGATTGCTCAACACCTGAAGATCACTCGACACCTGTTGGATTTTAGACTCGGCCCACATAGTGCACTCAGTTTCAATGTAGAAAGTGGTTAAGTGTGTTGGCACTGAATTTTCAAAACTATCAACAACTACTTTACACTACCCACACCTAACTATTTTTCATTTATTAGGTCTTAGCACCAAACATGGCCTAATTCCTTTCTAGCCATTTCAAGCTATGGTCTACCTATTTACCTAGGTGCCAAGTCACAAGAGGGAAGGATGTTTCTTTAGTTTGAAGTGGAGTTGGCTAATGTCATGAATTAAATTTGACCTATGTCCACCCCCAATACATCCATTTACTTCCCTAAGGTATGAAATGGTGGTTAAGATGAAAAAAAAAACCTTAACATATCCTTTACACACTTTTTTGACAATTTCCAAGGCTAGGCACCTAAGTTGTGGGGTCCTATTTAATGACAGATGTTAACTCCTAAAAACTCAAGCCCATGCATAAAATAACATTCAAATATGAACTTGGAAAAGGTGGAGGTGACATTTGGAAAAGGTAGAGGTAACATTGGTATAAGGACTTGACATCGATCATGTCTTCCCATTTTCCCAATGCCTAGCTTCTCTTCCCTAGGCATGGCACAAACTTTAAGGCTTCATCCTCCCTCCTTTAAGATTATTGGGCACCTCAATAGTTGAGGTCTAACTTTATGTCAGTGTGCTACATCTTCCAATAAGCAGAGACCTTTACGCCATGCACCCAAGGTTGCTAGGAAGGATGGCCGCAAGGTTTCCAAATAGAGAAGACAAAGATGAAAAGAAAAGAAAAAAATTCAAAGGTGAGAAGGAATTCAAAAGTTACATAGACTAAAAAGACATAAGTAAGAAGTCTTATTTAATGGCTAAAGATTCTGATAACAGTGAAGATGAAATGGTATATATTGTTGTAAAAGATATATATGATGACGAAGGAGATAAAATGGCACTTATCATTCATGTTAGAAAAAATGATACATTAATTATTGATAGTGGTTGCTCACATCATATGACTGGTGATAAAACAAAATTTGAACACATGAAACATTATGATGGTGGTAATGTGAGATTTGGAAACAATGAACTTTGTTGAATAAAGGGAAAAGATTCTACCTCATTAAACAATGAACTTAGATGTGACAATTCTTATTGGGTCTAAGGACTAAAGAATAATCTACTGAGTATGGTATAGTTGAATAACATTAGATTCAAGGTAGAATTCATGAATGGGAAGGCCAAACTGCTGGATGTTAAAGGAAATCTGGTTGGATCTAGCAAACAAACAAAAGGTAATCTATTCTATATTGATCTCAATGAAAGTTCATGTTTTATTGCATAAATAGAAGTAAGTTGGTTATGGCACAAAAGATTATGCCATGTAAACTTTAATAATCTGGTCAAAATTAGCAAAACCATAAGAATAAGAGGTATTCATAGGTTAAGAAAACCTGATATGGGTCTATGAAAAAATCATCAAATTTGTAAGATGGGAAAAACTAGTTTCAAAAGCAAGAACTATCATTCTAAAGAAGCCTTAGAAATTGTACATACAGACTTATGTGGACCTATTAGAATAGAGAGTTAGAGTGGAGATAATTTTTTCTTTTTGTTTTTTGATGATCATTCTAGAATGATGATTGTAATGTATCTAAAAGAAAAATATGAAGCTTTTGAAAAATTTAAGTGGTATCTGGCAAGAGTAGGAAAAGAAACTAGAAAGAAGTTGAAATGTTTGAGATTAGACAAAGGTGAAAAATTCAATTACAATGAGTTCAATGAATTTTGCATTGAAAAAGGAATTAAGAGATAAGTATCAGCCCTTGGTACACCTTAGTATAATGGCATAGCTCAAAGAATGAATAGATCCATCATGGATTGCATAAGAATATTAATGATAGAAAAGAATGTTGCAATTAAATATTAGATGTAATCAATACTGTAGTACATACCTTGAATAGAGTACAATTGAAGAAAGACTCAAATTAAACTCTTTATCAACTATGGTATGGCTACAAACCTAATGTAAGTTACTTAAAAGTATTTGGTAGCAAGTGTTATATCTTGAAAGAATCTAGAAAAGGTAAATTTGATGTCAAAGGTGTTGAAGGCATATTCCTAAGATACTCCTAAAAAGTAAAGTATACAAATGTTTTAATTTGTCTACCTATATAATCATAGAAAGTGTACATGTGAGAATTGATGAGTTTGCATAATAGAGTGAAGAAGAGAGAAATAAAGAACCTAAGGATTAAATTTTTTTTTTTTACTTTGAACCTAATATAGTACCAAATCTATTTGAAAGTTAGGAAGTCTCACCTCCTGATTCCCCCAAATCTCCAAAAGCTACTGAGTTGCAATTAGTGCAACCTAAGTCTCAATATGAAGGATGTGAGTCATAGTCAAAAGCTACTAAGTTATTACTAGAGAAATTTGATTCTAATGTACCTGAGTCACAGATAGTGGGACTCGATCTTAATACAAAAACATCATGCAGAAGTCAGTGAAACAAACTCCAAATCCAAAGTACTCAAGTTAGAAATATATGTGAAAAAACATCATGCACATAATCAGATCATTGGAGAAAAGTTAGATGGAACAATGACAAGAAACAGATTGAAAGGTACATGTTTGTTTGCTAAATTTGAACCTAGAAATGTTAAAGATGCTTTGGATAATAAAATTTAGATTGAAGCAATGAATGAGGAAATAAAGTAGATTGAGAAGAACAAAACTTGGACTCTTTTTCCTAGACCCAATGATAAAAATGTAATTGACACAAAGCAGGTATTCAAAAATAAGCTAAATAATGATGTTGCAGTTACTAGAAACAAAGCAAGGTTAGTATGTAAAGGTTATTCTCAAGAAATAGGTATTGATTATGGTGAAAATTTTTCTTCTATTGCAAGATTAGAAGGTGTTAGAACTTTACTAGAATATTTAGCTCATAGAGAATTTAAAGTTTATCAAATGGATGTAAAATTTGCATTCTTAAATGGAATTTTTGATGAGGAAGTCTACATTAAACAACTTGAAAGTTTTGTACATCCCAGGAAAAGAGATATGGTTTGCAAATTACATAAAGAATCTGTATGGTATCAAGCAAGCTCCCAGAGCTTGGTATGAAAGACTTCATAAGTACTTGATAAAGACTGGTTATCAAAGAACAAATGATAACAATAGTCTATATATCAAAGAAAGACTAGACAATAAGATTGTGTTGGTAGAAAAATTTGTGGATAAAATTTTATTTATAGGAAATGAGTAAATAATTTGAGATGTCTATTTTTGGAGAAATAAAATTATTTGTTGGATTGTAGATCCAAAAGAAGAAAGATGGTATCTACATTACTCAATGTAAATATATCAAGGAGATAGTAAAGAATTTTGGAATGGAAGATTCAAGACTAGTTGGAACTCCTATGTCTATTGGACATAAGCTTTCCAAAAATGATGTTTCTAAGGAGGTAGATTAGATCACATATAGATCAATGATTGGAAAATTAAAGTATGTAGTGCATACAAGGCCTGATATTGCATTAGTAGTTGGTATGGTGGCAAGCTTCTTAACAAATCCCAAAGAAAATCACATGATGGAAATCAAAAGAATCTTAAGATATCTGAAAGGTACTGAAGACTATGGCTTATGGTACAAAAAATGAGGCAATTTGAATTTGAAAGAATTCACAAATGTTGACTAGGTAGGAAGTATTGATGACAGACGGAGCACCAGTGGTGGACCATTCTTCCTTGATAAAAGATTAGTGTCTTGGACAAGCAAGAAGAAAAATTGCATTTCTCGATCCATGACAGAGGCAAAATATGTGGCAATAGCAATTTATTGTTTGGTTCAAACAATTTTTGGTAGACATGAAGATAGAGATAAAGGATCCAATAGTTATATACTATGATAACACTAGTGAAATAAATATATCAAAGAATCTAGTGATGCATACCAAAACAAAACACATTTCCATAAAATATCATTTTTTAAGAGAATTGGTACAAGATAAAGAGGTAAGATTAAAATGTGTGAATACTAGAAGAACAAATTATAGACATACTCATTAAACCATTACCTAAGGATGCATTTTGTATCTAAGAGGTAAGTTAGGGGTCATTCCCCTATCTAAAGCTCATTAAATGAAGTTTAGTAATGTATCAAACAAAGCATGTTGAAAATTAGTTAGTTGATGCAATATTGACAAGGGCATATTCCAAATGAATCAGTACATAAGGTACATTAATATTCATTGAATATTGTCTTTGGAATGAGATGCCAAAGAGGGAGAGTTTGGCTCTCATATCAAAAGAAATTTTGATTGATGATGTCAACAAGGATGAACTTGGTCTAATACCAAAGAGGCAAAGTTTTGCAAGGTAGAGGGAGTTCACATTGATAGAGGTAATTCTCATAGATGAGAATCAAAATGAAACTAAGGATATGCTCCTTATTTTATTCTTGCTCTAAAATTTCATTGTATTATGACATGTTTTGTTTCCATCAAAGCTAAAGAGGGAGATTTTTGGAAATAATTGATTAATTGTGTATTATCTTTGACATTACACAAAATGTCATATCATTGCTAGTTAGCATATGTCGAGATCACTAAGGCATTGAAGATAGTTTTCCTAGTTTAGAAGAAAGTGTCCACTGAGTTCACTTAGGTGACAAATGAAATTTTGTTGAAGTTGACTATTAACTAATCTCACTCAGTTAATGAAGGAAATGTTTGGATGGAACCAATGTTAACCAAGCTCACTCAATTGACGAAAGAAATGTTTGGGTGGAACCGTTGTTAATTGAGCTCACTTAGTTACCAATGGAAGTTTGTGAATATGCAATATTAATTGAGTTTACTTGGTTAACATGAGAAATTTTTTTTGAGTTAGTGTATACTATGAAGGGTTGACTAACAATTTTTTTTCTTGTTTTGGCATATTGAGTTCAATGAAATTGTTTGTTGGTTCTACCGACTAGGAATATGAATATTAATTATTCTAAGTTTTATTCAAGCCAACTTGACAATGTGTAAGATATAAAAATAAAATCAAGTTGAGGATTAGAAAAAAGGATAAGTTGAACATTATTTAATATTTGATGATGCTTAGAGGAAGAAAATAAGAGGGACAAGAATAATATCCTTGCTGAGATAAAAATATTCATTCAAGCCAGAATTGAGATCTATAACCAACAATTCAGTTGTATTAAAAATCAAGTCTTCTCATTGTTAATCTCTAACTATTGTAGTAGTAATATAAATCTCTTAAGAAAGTTGACATAGCAAGTATTTGTAAATCCTCTAACAAGGTGGCATTTCAAATGAATTGTTTAAAGACATTTAACAAGGGCACTCCTAATAGGGTGATTAAATCCTCTAATAGGGTTACACCTAAAAGTGTGTTTTGTAACCTTTAATAGGGTTGGCTCCTAATACGACTCACTTCAAAAGAGTAAAAATTAGTGACTAGTTGCAATTGGTGGTTTTTCCCAAATTGGGTTTCAATGTTAAATCTTAGAGTCAATTGTGTTCATGCTAGTTCTTTATATGTTTTCAAATAAGTTAAATTTAACATCAATCATAGATAATATATTAAGATTTTCTTGTTAAGAATTTGTCAAATTATTTCAATGTTTACCAAGTTACAAAAAAGTTCAATTTTCATTTGTATTGACACCTAAGGGATCTAATATTTTTTTTGTGGTAACTAATTCACCCCTCCCCTCTTAGTTACTCCTCCTATATTGCCAACACCTAGACCCATCAAAGGTAAACAAATGAAAGAGAAGAAAGAGTGCAAAAAAATGTTGATTGAACTTTTAGCAACCCTTAGTTATTTAGAAAATTTTGATGTGAAGGAATGCACTACTACTAAGCCAATCTGGGATAAGTTGGAAAATGTCCATGGTGAAGAAGAGAATGTGTTAAGATCTAAGGAAACAAATCTTAATAGGAAATTTTGGTAACATGAGAATGTTGTTAAAAATTGACTAATAGTGATATATAATTATTGTCATTTGTGGCAACACATGATGTACATGTTCACAAGAGACCGTAGAAATAAAGATACTTAGTGTTTGATAATCCAAAAATTGTCTGAGTATAGAATTTGGTTTAAAGCAGTGTATTGTTTTGTTTATAACTTGTTGTTGATGTCATATTATGACTAGAAAAGTTACATGAAGACAATATACATGTTGAGGATGTTGTGTATAGCCTCAAAATTTAGTATAGACTATAGGGAACAAAGATATTCATGTTTGAAGCAAAATAGGACAGCAAAATTGAAGGAAAGAATTATTTTCAGTTACTTGTCCAATTAGGGCCGACATCCTAGATGTTTACTTTAAGTTGGAAAAATGGTTTGTGGTCTTAGCTGACCCAAAAACAATTTTTGAAAATGCATGATATTTATGCAAAGGACATTTTGAGATAAGGATTGCGTAAGTGGTGTGCAAGTACTATATCCAAATGTAGATACCCAAAAACTGGCAAAGACCTAAATTATGCAATTTTGATCAATCAACAAAAATTAAGGAAGAAATCAGAGGAAAATAAAAAAGTTTTAAATTAAAGATTACATTAGGTCATTAATCGATTAAATCATCTATCAACGTAATAAGACCTAAATCAACTTCAAAAGAGGACAAAAACAATTCAAAATCATAAAATAAAATTCAAAAGGGAGAGGGAAAAAGACAAACTTTTGAAAATAAATGGAACTTTTATTAAATCAATAAATCTATTTATCCTCACAAAATAAAAATCCTCTTTTTATATTATAAAGAATTGAGAAAAATCCACATTTATCCTCAAATCAAGACTTTTGGACTCCTCCTTTTGTCTCTTTTGAGACATTTTAGTTGAAAAGAAATCTACATTTATCCTCAAAATCAAGACTTTTGGACTCCTCCTCTTGTCTCTTATGAGACATTTTAGTTGAAAAGAAATCCACATTTATCCTCAAAATTAGGACTTTTGGTCTCCTCCTCTTGTCTCTTATGAGACATTTTCAATTTCACCTCTATCCCCCAATTAAAGGTAAAACCCAAATTCTTACACAACCCCTTCTAAAATCTTATAAATAGAAAGAGAATTCAAGAGAAAATGGATCCAAGTTTTAGGCATCTACATTATAGGCATATTCAAAGTTGTCATATTGAGCATATTAGCATTGTTATTCTAGCAAGTTTATGTCATTTTGATAGCATTTTAGCTTTGTTTTCATGTTATTCAGTATCATCTTAACACATTTTTAGCTCATTGCATGTTCCTTTTGATAGTATTTTAAGAGTTGTTACTTGCATTTAATCTACAATTTCATCTTAGATCTTGCATTTATATTGGTAAATCTGCATTTTATGCATACTTTTCATTCTAGAACTATCATTGAGATGTTGGTCTTAGAGAATTCTTAGTTATAGTTAGGGAAACATGGGATATTTGTAGATTTTTCATTTTGATAATGATTTCTTGGGTTTAGTCTAGTTCATTGTCAATTTTATCTACACTCTATATTAAGGTTTCATGAATATGTGAATATACCGTGTACAAAATGACACCCACTATGGGGCTTCATGTTAAAGCCTCTTTGTTCTTCAAGTTTTCTTGCTAATCTAATTTTTTTTCTTTTAGATTTGTTATTATTTTTCTTTTAGATCTACTTTTTTCTTTTATTTTGGTGCAGAGTTGATCTTCTACAGGTTTTATAGCATGTGAGAAGCTTCATAACAAGATCAAAAAACTTTCAAATACATTTTCAAGCTCACAAAGATTGGATTTTTCACTCCCCTAATGTAATAGTTCTTTTAAACACCATTTTAATGATTTTACCTAGCCTTTTAATGTATTTGAATCATTCTACTACACATTCGCTCATTCAGATAGCGCATTTGATTATTCTTATAGCACATTTGATCATTCTTATAACACATTTGATCATTCTTATAATGCATTAGATCATTTTATAGTGCATTTGTCTATTGCTATAGCGCATTTTCTTAGTTTTATAGTGGATTTGAAGATTCTTATAGTGCATATACCACTTTTTGTGATGCATATGTTGTTTTTTTGTTATACATGCAGTGCCTGCCCCTGGTTCACATTTTGTTATCATTGCTGAACTCTTTTAGAGCTAGTTTCATGTTGATGGTTAGTAAAATTATTATGAGATTATCAGATATTGTGCTATGGATTCAGTTGATATGTGATGAGATTACTTAGACTCTACATTTCATGTATGTATGATGATTATTTTCAATGTTTGCAGTTATTAATGATGATTAGTAAGATGATTTATTATCATATGTGTTTTCTTATGGATACTTACCCTATACTTGCATGTGTATGGTGTGCGTGTTTGATTTGTGTGTTTGCTTTTGTATGGTGTGTCTGATGTGGTTAAGGAAAGGAGTCATAGTCACTTGCTAGTTAGGATCTACACGATGCACCACTTCCTGCCATTGCCTATTTAGTTTAGTATATATTGTGCTTGTACATGCATGGTTTTTATGCAGGTTGCAGGTACCGGGTATCAACTTCTCTGAATTGCCAAGATGAGCGTACCCTATCACATTATCTCAATGATAAGAGAAGGGAGATAAATTCTCAAGTCCAAATCCCAACCCTTTAAGCCATTTGTTCTAATTGAAAAATTAGGACAAGTATCAAAGTTGAATACTCACCGAATGTGTCGGATGACATATTTCATGATTTTTAACCCTTTAGATTTATTTTGTATGATTTTTTCTATGATGAGTTTTCATATTTTATCTTAGAGGTCTATGGTGAATTTTCCATTAATTAAGTCTTAATAAATAGATTTAATTAATAAATTATTTATTTGAGAAACTTAATAAAATATCATGATCTTTGATATTTTGATTGTAATTAATTAAATGTGAATTATTAGGGAAAAAAGAATTAAATAAAAGAAAACTAGAAATTAAAATTAATAATAATTATAAAATAAAATAATAATAAAAGTTATAAAAATTAAAATGAAAGTTATAAAATTTAAATGAAAACTATTTAAAAAGTAAATTGGAGTTATAAGTTTACATGGGAATTAACATGTGTCAACAACATGGGGGTTAGTGCATCAATTAAGCACAATGTGTCTACAATTCTATGACTCATCAAAAAGATTGGAAAAGACTCATGCTTAGTTGGTGACACCTTCCAGCTATTTCAAGAAGCATTCCAAAGGTTTTTTGAGAGCTCTTTATATTCAAGCATTCATAGGAGCTTAATGGAAGCTGAATGGAAGCTACAAGCTACAAGCTTAAAATGGAAGCTTCAAATCTTACATGGATGGGAGAAGTTCATATGCTCATATATTTTCTACATGCTTCTATGCTTCATCTAGCATTTCTAGTCACTTGGAGATTCTTGGTTGGCTTGGATCTTGGAAGAATTGCAATGAAGGAGAAGGAAGGGATTCTCTATGCACTTCTGAGGCATGGCGAATTAGCATCAGTGTCTAGGTGCACTCGTGATAATCACATATTCTATTTGCACTATTTCTCTTCCTATCTTCATCATGTTTGTTATATGTATCTGAATACTCTCTGTGATTAAATCTATAATTGAAATAGGAATCTAGATATGTTATTTGGTTGAGAAGAAAACAATAGAAAACCCTAGATCCTATTGAGGAGGAAATTAGATCTTAATCGGGTTTGGGTTCAAATTTATATTGTGAAATTAGATAGACAATATTTGAAATTAAAATTAAAATTCTAAGTTAAAAATTTGAATGGATAGATGTAAGCTTTCTATCAAATTATATTTTCAAATGCATATGGACAAACCTATTAGATGGATGAATGGGTAAATTTAGAAAACAATTATTTTAAGAGAAAATTCTTAATTCATCACAAATTGTCTTGTCGCTGCCCCTTGAATAGACCCGAATTCGATCATTCATAACTTTTTATCGTGATCGAATTCATTCGATCGCTCCAGTCAGAATTGGCGCAACTTGGCCCTCTCCAACATATTTTAATTTCAGCCCAATCCAAAGGTTCATTAGGGAGATATGGTCGTCGTACTGGGACTATTTTATTCATGGATAGATATTTCTCCATTTTTCATAACCAAGAGTTCTTTATGTTTAAACTTCACAAAAATAATATATATCAAAGTATGAAATGAATTAAAGATATTATTGTAATATTTCCTTATTAGAATCTTATTAATATGCATTAGTTTTATATGATTTATTATCTAATCTAATTAAATCAAATTTAATTAAGACTAGTCAATAGTAGAAGAAGTGTAATTAATTATTAGTCAATTTAAGTAAATGGATTTTTTTAAGTGAGAAAAAATTAGAAGAGAAGAGATATTAATGATTTAGTTGTTATTCATAGATTGTTATGAATATCAATCATTATAATTGAATATTGAAATTATCAATGGGTTTATTATTTATTAATAATTGTTAAGGTTAACAATTATTAATGAATGATAAGTATAGTTAGTATAACTATTAATTAATTTAGTTAAATTCAAATTGAGAATAGTTAATAATTGAAGTATAGCAATAAGTTATAGATCAATAATTGGTTTAGACAAAATTTCGGGAGATATATGACGTAAGGTTAAAATAGGTATTAGGTAATGAGATTGAGAGATAGTTAACTTTATATCAGTTGGAATATATCGAAAAATAGCTATGGAAGTTTCTATAGATCAAGTGATAATAGCTTTGGATGAGTTTGTTATTTATTAATGTTTGTTGGGTCTAACAAATTATTAATAAATAATAGTATAATGATCTAAATGTTTATTGATAATACAGATTAATTAAGAAAACATCAGTATTCATATAAGAATGATGAATGTGATCATTATAGATTTCCAAATGTAACTTGTTATTAAACAATAACAAGTCATTATTGAACTATTAATATGAGTATTAAGGGAATTGGATCATAGTCAACTTTGAACGATTGTTAGTTATTAGTCAGCTGATATTAATTGGAACGTTGCTATGATTATGCAATTATTAACTAAATCAATTAATGAGAGTTAATTAGATTTAATTAATAATTAAGTTATGTAATAGAGATTTATTTAATATAATTCTTTTAACGAGATTGTAGAGTATCTATATTGAAGTTGATAAGTCTTATGACTTGAATTATGATATTTTAATGGAGAAGAATTAGTAACATATAATTAAATATTAGGTCATGGAATTGTGTACCTAAGTTAATTGGTGGATTTAATTGATCATTTTAATAAAGTTATAATCTTCTTATTCGAAGATTAGTAATTGGCTCTCTTATAATTTAGATGATTAATGATCCTTGATTTATGTTAAAAGTTGAAGTAACATTAAGAAGAGTCATTCAATTTGTAACATTGAGTGAATGATTTTACTAAGTGTCAAATGATTTAATATTTACCCTTAAGCTATTCTTAGAATATTATTTTAAATAATAGAAGGATAATGCTATCAGAAAACAAATGGGTTGACTTGTAGGTCAAATGATGAAATTTAAACACTTAAAGTATACTTGAAATGAAAAATGGAAACCCCTACACATTATTGAACTATGTGAATTTAGTAAACCAAAACATGTGTTTGCATCGTGTATTCTATATGCTTCTTGTTTTGGGTTTTGGGTTAACTAGTGTTGACCAGTCCTAGGTTGTTACCAGAGGCTCGGGGGTTATGAGATGTGATGGCATGTTGTTTTTATTTGGTCTCAATCTTTATAAGCTCAACTATGGTAATGTGATCGTATGCTCTATGAAATGTTTGTATTTACTGATTGTTATTGTTCATCAGTTTTCATGTGTGAAGCTGAGATGTATGCATATGAGACATCTAAGCTAATCATTTTTGAGTCATCGATCAGTTATCCTTGGATTATTTTCTAGTCGCCATGATGGGACTGAAATGTTGATTTATTGATAATGTCATGTTTGACTCAACCATTTTGGAGTCTTCGATCAGTATGATTTTGAGATATTCTTGGTTGCTTATTGAGAACCAATGGATATTGTGATTTATTTTGAGATATATTTTGATTATTGATAACCAATGGATACTTATGATTATCAATGATGCCTTCAGTTGCCAATAAAGAACTATTGTGGTCATGATTTTCTATGGATGCTTTTCAGATGCTCATGAAGATTTGATGATTCTTATCTTGGAGGTTTGATGATGTTTTTATTATGGATATTTGATGCTTTTATGCATATTTGATGATTTTATTATGGATTATCTTTTTTGATTTTGAAATTTATGATTCCATTAGCTTAGGGTAGGTAATCTACTTGTAGTGTTGGGAAGTGGCTTGCAATGGGGGCCAGGGCCCTAAGTGGCTGCCAGGGTAACTCATTGTAAGTTTTTTTAATAAGTGATAACATTTACACACTAAATGGGGATCAAATGAACCTAAAAAGATAATTGTTTTGATGTTCTTTCCCATGCCTTGAGTTCTTGTACAAGCTAGGATGGGAGTAGTGAGAACGCATGGTTGCAACCGTGCATTCTGTAGTATGCCTCGTCAGTATGAGAGGATACTAGTCGCCGCATGAGATCAGTATGGACCCGTGGAGTTTAGCTAACTGCTAGGGTAACTTGTACGTGATAATTGCGATGACACTTTCTCACTTGCATAGTAGGTTTCCTACATGTCATTGTGTGCCTCTGGGAATTAGATGTCAATTTTGTGTGTGTTGGAATCTTTGAGTAGTATACTTTTAAGATTCCTAGACTTATAGAGATTTGTGCTTTGTGAATTGATATCATGTTTGGGACTTGAGATTATCTCCTCAGCACGGTGGGAGTGGACCACTTAGGTACCGCGCAGTCGGGTGGTAGTGTATTTTCCACTCTTATCATTTGAGATTCATTGAGACATTGTGGTTGATGCATCCTTCGTGATGGTGGATATGTATCCTTTCATTGATGATTAGCATATGTTAGATGGTGTTATCTTATGCTTATATTTGCATGTTAGATTACTTTCTACATATGATGTTGTATATGTTAGGAGTGACATTCCTACTATGTTAATATCGATGATCTCTTTGGTGATTTGGGATGTTACGCACGGAGGGATGGCTAGGGTCCACGATGGTCTAATGATGCTATTAACAGTTGGGAGAAACCATGCACTTAGTTTTTTTTTTTTTATCTTTATGATGGATGTATATGTCTTTTATGATGATGTATCATGGATTGGAATAGGATGATGTACCTTATTTCACATATGTATATTCTTTTAAGCCTTCATACCCTGTGATATGTACAGTGGATGATAGAGCATTTGGAAATGTAATGTATGAACATTGGACTTATCATTATTATTCATGTGGATGTTGTACTAGATGGATTCATGTATGTTAGTTAGTTTATATGTAACTCAACGTTAAGGGATTCTTAAAGAATGAAATTGGTTATGTATGTTATGTTTACTTTTAGATAGACATTGCTATTGCTTCCCTTATTATGTACAAGTTATATGTGGTATTTAATTTCAAGTCTTTAAAAAAAAAATGTTACCAAACTTAGTAAAATTCTAGGTTAATTCTTTGGATCCCTTGGCAAGGCATTACAATACATCTGATTTGAGCTATTAACCTTCACATCTAATGTTCAAATCTAATTTTTAATTGTTTACAGACCTCATCTAAGCTGATAAGAACTCTCTAGCTACTCAAGATGTGTGACAAGAATAAAGACCCTCAAAAATGACCCTAGTCTTTGCTAGCTTCGAAATAGGTAAGTAGATCAAAACCCTCATGAATTAGATTGGAAAATTTTCTTTTAAGTCCATAACCTACTCTAAGTGGTACATTTGACCTCATTGATCTAATCATAAGTAGGCCTATGCTCTCAACTCATGATAGTTGATTAGAATGTCAAACCTTCTATGAGGGTTAGTAACAGTCAAACAGGGAAAGAACAAATACATAGTTTAACTAGGAGCCCATTTGTCTGTTGTAGTTAAGGGCTTGGAATTGAACAAAACTTGTTTGTTGTGTTTGGGAGGTTAGAAAAATAGGGATATGCTCTCACTCTCCTAGAGTGATCAAATTCCCAAACCTATTTATGATTTACATTTTCCTTCTTTCTACTAGGTAGGATTACCCAGTCGTAGAAAGGCTACCTCCCAAGTTCCCTTAGCAAGGCTAGTGAGAGGGAACACCCACCAATATTGCATTCCCAATCAAATGCAAGCCACCCATGTTCAGAACATAGCCTTCCTCTAGTAGTTCCATAAGAGATTGCTCCAAACCTCCTTAGCTTTGGTGGGAAGCTCTTTGTTATAGGAGAGGTAAATCTAAATATTGATGGTTAAATACTAAAACTTACTAGTCACCATTGCTAGATAACCTTGTTAAGAAGCCCTTTTCTTCCATTTTCTTGGTGCGTGTGGTTTTATATTTTATTGTGGCCTCTACTGTTGTGATTGGATGTGTTTTGAAAATTTATTAATGAACTCTAGTTTGAATCACATTCCTTCTAGAAGACGTGACTATAAATTGATAATGAGAAGCCAAGTTCAAAAGTAGAACATCGATGAAATGATCTAAAATAGTGCATCGACTACTCTAAAAAATGAATTTGGATAATCTTGTGACACTTTTCAACTCTATTATAACACATGTAATTACAAAAGAGTGCATTTGAATCCTTAAATAATGCATATGATAGATAAAATAGTGCATTTGAACATTTAAATAGCACTTATGATCAATAAAATAGTGCATTTAATCAATCCTATGATGCATCTGACAAAAGATTTGGATACCCTTTTTCCCATTGATATTCTCTAGACTAAGAGATCTTGAAATTGACCAAAACCATTTTTGTAACAAGAAAAGCTATGAATAAAATTATTAATCCAATAGCCCTCATTACTTCATTTCACATATCAAGTTAGAAATTTTTAGAGAAACACATTTTTTCCCTACTTGACTTCGTGAGAGCGAACTTATCCTATCAAAATTTTCAAACACCTTGTCTATCCTAGCATGTTACCCCTGACGAATCATGGTAAATAAAAATCCTCATATTGTGAAAATGCATCAGAGTTAGAGGAATCCTATTCACTTCTCATGCCATTGCACAAAACTAGTATTACTACGAAGTCAAAATGATCACCTATACGGGTGAGTGCCAGAATAGCCAGTAGAACCATCAACTACATGAAACCTCTAGATCTCATCAAACCTGTTAATCCAATAGATTGTTCACCAAATGCAGTTACTCACGAGTCACCCTTGTTCAACCAAAGTTAAAAAACATTTGCAAAATGGGTTCATCTAACATATGAGATGAAAAGAGCTTTGGAACTAAAATTGAAGAATTTTAACAAAATCTTGATCTTGTCGATGTCATGGACAAGATACTTGAGAAACACAAAGAATGCTACATACTAGTATTAGCACCAAAAGGTGCAAAATTGCCATCTGAATTTGATTTGACCATTCTGAAATGAGATGAAGAAGATTCACCCTTAGATATCATCACACAAAAATTAGAAGACTTACAATTTAAAATTGAAAGGATGAATGAGGGAAAATACAACCCACATAGTTTAGTCTAAAATAGGTGTGCCCTCTTCCATTTGATAAAAACATTACCTTCACACCTTTCCCTCAAAATGTGTAGATACCAAAATATGATAAATATTTTGGTACATTAGATACACAAGATGACCTTAAACAAATCTATGCACTAAGTATGGAGTTTTTTCATGACACAACTTACCTAATGTGTTTGTTTCCCAAGAGCCTCAGAGGGCAAGCCATGGAATGGTTCTCCAAGCTACCCTCCAACATTAAAATCTTGACCAATTGGCTTCAATTTTTATCACCCAATATTCTATAACATTGAAAGGGAAGTTGTAATGATCAATTTGTGTAATACAAAACAACTTCCTAAAAAATCATTTAAGGTCTTCCTATAATGGTGGAGACACACATTTTCCAAGTATCATAAAGACATACTGGACAAAGAGAAGATAGACATCTTCATCAATAGTCTCTCAAAACCCATGAATTATTGGCTATAACTCCAAGGGCCTAAAGATTTTAAGACTACCTAGCCACTAAGGTAGAAGAAACCTTGATAAACAACAACATTATTAAATTATCTAAACATGGTAAGGTTTTCTCCAACAATACCACAAAAAATCACAATTCCTTTGATCGATCTATTGACAAACACAAATTGTGGAGGAGAAATAATAACAAAAACACTACCAACAATGGAGTGGTTCAAACCTCAAACTCAACCTCCTCTAAATCCACTGGGTCCTATTGTCAATAACATCAATCCAAACACACCAGGACAAGATACCACTCATCCATTTTATCAATGTAATATGACAACTCCCACTACATCTAATAAACAAGTTTCCTAATCAAGATTCTCCCCCAAGAAGATATCAATCTTTTGATATACCTAATGAGTATACACCTATTAGGGTGTCTTATGAGAGTGCCTTATGAACCCTCTTAAATAATGAACTCATTGTGCTACCTAAGGCCAAACCCTATGAACCCTAAGTCAAACTGAAGTGGTGGAATGAGAAGCACATTTGTGCTTCTCACTAAAATAGGGGGCATTAACAAAAAATTGTTTCACCCTTAAGGGGGCCATAAAAAAAAATTCAATAATAGAACTATCGAAGTAAATAACCTTAGCAACAATGAAGAATATATGACCTTCAAGAACCCTTTCATGAGTGATGAAAAGGGTGAATCCTCTAGAGCTAATCAGAAGGCACCTCCTCATGATAAGGTTAATTATACACATCAATATGATAACACCATCAATATGATCTTTAGATTTGATCACACCATAAATGTCATCGTAATTAAGGATAAAAATAAGAAACAATCATCAAACATTGTTACTCAAGGTTAGGCCTCTAATGTCATTTTCCCAAGACCTATGGAAAATTTTTATCATGCAATTATGAGTTCCTCCTTGCCTAAATATAACCCAATCAACAAGTTACTTAAGAATCCTACTCATATTTCCATTTTTGTGTTGTTGCAAATCTAGCTAGAGCATAAAGAAATCCTCACCAAAGCCTTAGTGTCAAATGACCTAGATGTGAGTAGGTTTCAAAACATGGTCAACAATCTTGTGGCTCCTTTTCAACCCAAGATGACATGTTTTCCATCTAGCCACAAAATTCCCCTCTGCACATTGAAGTCTTTATCCACAAAAAAAAAGTTAAGAGAGCATTGGTTGATGGTGGGGGAGATCTCAAAATTTGCACACTAAATTTAGTGTAATCCCTAGGATATACGAAAGATTCTATTGATCCAAGGAAGAAAATCACCATCAAAGCTTATGATGACAAGGAGTGATCCTCCAAAGGCATTGTTATTCTACCAATCAGGGTTGGACCAATTGTGAACGAAACTATTTGTTAAGTCTTAGACTTGAAACTAACTTATAACATTCTATTAGGAAGACCATGGATTCGTGACATGCAAGATGTTCCCTCCACTTACCATCAATGTCTTAAATTTCCATACATGGGTTAAGAGGTGACCATACCTAGGGACCAAAACTTTGCACAATATTGTAACTCCCTTGTTCCTCATAATAGGGAAGACACTGGCACCCTGACAGATGACATAAATTGGTCCACAATGACATACACTTCATGTTTTACCAGCCAAATTAATGACCACTCATCTATGTTGAGTAAGGGTAAAGAGAAAGTTGGTTGTTCAAGTTATTCCCTTCCTCTACCATCATCACCAAAGGACCCTAAACAAACACATTATCAAGAAATGGATAGGTTGATGAAGGATTTTGATAGAAAGAGTAAATTGTAATGTAGAGGGGTAGATGAGTACTCAGTCTCCTTATTTGATCCCCCACTCTCTCCAAGATCTCATGGAAAACCATCATCCACCACTAGACCGTATCATGCACATTTTGTTAAGGCAAGTGGAGTACCCCCAAGCACAGTAGAAGAAATTAGTAAAAAACCTATTGAAATCTCCCCCCATCTACATGGAAAAGGTTTCAGTCTAATCAAAAGTGTAGTGCCTGGCCCTAGTTTATATTTTTGCTATTTTTGCCAAACTCTTTTAGGCCAATTTTATGCTCATATATTATGATTAGACACATTATTTTGATAATATCATATATTGTTTTACATTCAGTTTATTTTATAATGAGATTACTTGGTACTCTACATTTCATGTATGTATGATGATTATTATAGTATTTTCAATTATTGATGATGATTAGTTAGACGGTTTATTATCATATGTGTTTTCTTATGGATACTTACACCATACTACATGTGTATGGTGTGCGTGTTAGAAATAATCAAGACTAGCTAAGTTACTGAGAGGGGAGGGGTGAATTAGTAACCATAAAAACTTTAACCAATACAAAATTGAAAGCATTAACCATTCATTTCTCTATTTTACTGTATGTATGAGAAGATAAACATATGAACACAGTGATTTTGTGACCCAGAATCCTTCCAATTAGAAAGTAAAACTAGGGTGGGGATGATGCCCACAAAACTTCAATACTGTAGTATAAAGTTGGCATGTTAAGGCTTACAATAATCACTTCTAGTGATCTACCCTGTTAGGAGCAAGTAGGACTACTAGATCCACCTTATTAGAGGATTTATAAACATACAATAAAGTATGCACTCTGTTAGGAGATTCACAAAAGACTATTAAGTCTACCTTGTTAAAGGATTTACAAATTGATTCACCTATTAGGATGACGCAGTGGATCTTCTTACAACTGATTGCTGATAAGATCTTTTATGCTTTGATCACCTGATGTGATAGATATAACTTTTTTGCTCCTATGTTGACCTTGTTGTATTCCTTTGTACTACTACCGATTCTCTTTCACTCTTCTCAAAATATTGCAATTACAACACCATACATGAACACACACTGCAAATGATATAATACATTACATATATACCATTCCAATATTTACATTAACAAGGTCGACCAAACACAAGTGAAAAAAACATTATTGAGTCGGCCAAATAGTAGAAACTTGGGCTCCTCAAGCTGACTCAGTGACATTCTGATACTCCACATCCACTATGTTACTTGGCATCATCATGCACTTGGTAGGAGTAGAGGCATAGTCCATACTAGTCACTCAATGTAGCTTGGAACTCGGTAACCATTGGTGACTCGATAGATATAGTTTCACTCGGTAGAAACTAACTTCTTGATTACCTTGCATTACTTGTTAAACATTAAGTTGTTCATTTCCATTCTTCACTCGGTAAACACTAAATCATTCATTTACCTTTTTCACTCGGTAAACATTGAATCCTTCATTTACCTTCTTCACTCGGTAAACACTAAGTCCTTCATTTACCTTCTTCACTTGGTAAAAACTACTGAACTGTATAATCACTCGGTAGCCACTATTCTACTTGGTAACCATTGTAACCTCGGTAAACACTATTGATCTGCCCATTCACTCGGTATCCTTTGGAATACTCGGTGTGAACTATTTACCTATTGAACTTACATAGTAACCACTAAATGCTCGGTATATGCTATAGGCTAAGTGATGAGCTCGGTAAGAATTTAGAATTGAATAAGTGTTTGCACAAATTATTAATATAACTTAATTTTAACAATCTCCCCCTTTGGCATTGGTGACAAAAACACTTATGAGCCAAAACTTATTTATCTAACTTTGATTTTTCAAAATTGATCTTTGTAAAACTGTTTACACATGGCTTCCTTTATAGCATATATCTCCCCCATACAATATACACAGAGTATTTACAAGACTTATATGACTCCCAAAAATATCTCCATCTCTATCTCCCCTTTGGTATCACTATCTCCCCCTTTTTGACAATAATGCAAAAGAATTAAACAATATGTATTTACACAGGGACACCAAAATGTTAGATAAACTTAGAATGTACCTTGAGAATAAATGCTAATGACTTATCCAAATTTTCTTGCAAGATTTTGCAGGTGGAGAGTGCTATTTGAACTTCAGCTAAAAGTTCAATCATGTGATCTACAATAGAGAAATGGTTATCATGGATCAATGATTTTGAATATATAATGTGTTTTTGCATTGTGTCCATGATAGGAAGGATCATATTTTGGATGTCGACCAATGTAGACCTAATCCTTGCTTCTTCTCTAAGGAGCCTTGCCTACTTCTCTAAAAAAAAATTGATTCTTAGATGATGGGATGAACTTGAACTGGGGTCAAGTTGCAGCTATTGGGCACTGATCTTCATATCCTCATCAATTTTATTCAATTTTGCTTTTATATCCTTGGTGTACTCGGTAACATCACAAAGTTTTGCAACAAGTGAAGTTACATTATTAAAAGAATTTTCAAGATTGGTCAAAATTGTGGACAACTCTACCTATTTTATTGCAATGTGCTGAGCAATGTGCTCAAGCACCTTATTATCAAATTTCCTTTTGGCCTCCTTGATGAGTTTCTCTTGGCTAGAGGTATCCTTGTTGAATTTATTTACTACCTCTTCCAATTGCAACAAAATGTGTTGAGAGGAATCCACTTCAACACCTATAGTCTCAGTTATTATATTCTTTGCACCTTCAATAATATTGAATTCTCTATCTCTCTCATTCCTTAGTTGCTTCTGTTGGATTGAATGATTTTAATTTACATTTAGATTCCTTGTGACCTTGTTTCTTGCATTTGTGACATTTACCTTCAAATTTTGGTTTATCCTTGCATTCATTAGCTTTGTGACTATGCTGATTGTAGTTGTAGCATTTACCATTGAATTTTTCCTTACCATTTCTCTAACATCTATTTGATGTATGACCTAACTTACCACAGTGATTTCAAGTAGGTCTTTGATTCCTTTGGGCACCTTGTTTGGAAGATTCACCTTCTTCATTGTATCCAAGACCTGTTTTACCTTTTTTTCTATGAAGATTCTACTCATTTTGTTGATTCAATTGATTCATATCTGCTTGAGATTTCATCATCCTTTCATTGACTTTATTTTCAACTTTTAAGTCATTTTCAAAACTTTCATTGATTTGTCTTTCAGATCTTAGGTCACTTCATAAGCTTTCATTGATTTGTCTTTCAATATTCAGATCATTCCTTATTCTTTCATTTTGTACTTTGAGAATTCTGATTTCTTCATTTGCATTGGAAAGTTGATCTGCAAAATCTTCATGCTAAAGGGATCAATTTTGAATTTCATTGTTCCTTCCTTCTATCTCATCTTGCATCATGTTTCTTTGTTCCAAAATTTCACATAACCTTGCTGACTGAAACTCTTGTTCTCTTCTTAGCATTCTTACTTCTTCTTGCAGAGATCCATTCTTTGCTAAGAGTTATTTGATTGCATTGTTTGCCTCATTAGCTTCATTTGATCTGTTTGAAGGTAAGTGATCTTGAATTTTTGTATCAACATATTGATGATCATTTGTTTCTCTTGCAAGTTCCTTCCTTCTTCTTAAGGATTGAGAAAGATGTTCTTTTGCTTCATTGGGTTGTGCCATGGCCATTTCCAAATCTAGCTTTTCATTTTCAATAGCTTTGTCAAGTTTGAATATCCCCATTGTCCTTGATCTTTGCTCAAGCTGTCAAACTTTATCTTGAGAACCACAAATATCGGATACCAATTGTTGGAAATAATCAAGACTAGCTAAGTTACAGAGAGGGGAGGGGTGAATCAGTAACCATAAAAACCTTAACCAATATAGCACTGGAAGCATTAACCATTCATTTATCTATTTTATTGTATGCATGAGAAGATAAACATATCAACACAATAATTTGGTGACCAAGAAACCTTCCAATTAGAAAGTAAAATTGGGGTGGGGATGATGCCCACAAAACTTCAATACTATAGTATAAAGTTGGCCTGTTAAGGTTTACAATGATCACTTCTAGTGATCTACCTTATTAGGAGCAAGTAGGACTGCTAGATCCACCTTATTAGAGGATTTACAAACATACAATATAGTATGCACTCTGTTAGGATATTTAAAAAAGACTGTTAAGTCTACGTTTTTAATGGATTTACAAACTGATTCACCTATTAGGATGAAGTAGTGGATCTACTTACAACTAATTGCTAATAAGATCCTTTATGCTCTGATCACCTTATGTGATAGATATAATTTTTTTGCTCCTATGTTGACCTTTGTTTATTCCTCTATTCTGCTGCTGATTTGCTTTCACTCTTCTCAAAATATTGTAATTACAACACCATACATGAACACACATTGAAAATGATATAATACATAACATATATATCATTCCAATATTTACATTAACAAGGTTAGCCAAATACAAGTGTACAAAACATTATTGAGTCGGCCAAACAGTAGAATCTCGGGCTCCTTAAGCTAACTCGGTGACCTTTTGATACTCAACATCCTCTATGTTACTCGGCATCGTCATGCACTGGTAGGAGTAGACATACAATCCATAATAGCCACTCAATGTAGCTTGGAACTCAGTAACCATTGGTGACTCGGTAGATATAGTTTCACTCGGTAGAAACTAACTTCTTGATTACCTTGCATTACTTGTTAAACACTGAGTCCTTCATTTACCTTCTTCACTTGGTAAACATTGAATCTTTCATTTATCTTCTTCACTCAGTAAACACTAAATCCTTCATTTACCTTCTTCACTCGGTAAACACTACTGAACTGTATAATCACTTGGTAGCCACTGTTTTACTTGGTAACCACTATACGCTCGATAAACACTGCTAATCTGCCCATTCACCTGGTATCCTTTGGAATGCTTAGTGTGAATTGTTTACCTGCTGAACTTACATGGTAACCACTGAATTCTTAGTATATGTTGTAGGCTAAGTGATGAGCTCGGTAAGCATTTAGAATTGAATAAGTGTTTACACTAATAACGAATATAACTTAATTCCAATAGTGCATGTCTATTTTCTTTATGTATGGCATTTCTGATGTGGTTAAGGAAGGGAGTCATAGTCACCTTCTAGTCAGGATCTACATGATGCACCACTTACATTGCCTATTTAACTTAGAATATTGTGTTTGTACATGCATGGATTTTATGCAAGTTGCAGGTACTAAGTATCAACTTCCTTGAATTTCCAGGATGAGCGTACCCTATCACATTATCTCAATGGTAAGAGGGGAGATAAATTCTTGAGTCCAAATCTTAAACCTTTAAGCCATTTGTCATAATTGAAAATTAGGACAAGTTTCTAAGTTGAGTACCCTTCAAATGCATCAGATGATGTTAATTCATGATTATAACCCTTTAGTTTGATTTTGTATATATTTTTCTATGATGGCTTTTCGTATGTTCTTTTATGAGTCTTGGATGAATTCTCTATTAATTAAGTCTAATTAGAAGATTAAATTAATGATTTAATTTAATGGAAAATTATTATGATATTTAATATTTAATTATATTTAATTAATTAAATAAAAAGAATTGAATTCAAAGATAAAAGTTATAAGCGTAAATTTAGAACGTGATAACATTTAGTTAATTTAATAATAATATATTTAGAGTTCATTTTTAAATAAATGCTATGTATTATTATTAATTAAGTTAATAAATATTTTATCAATTAAGTTTCAAAAATAAATTAAGTAAAATATATTAATCTATGAAAATTTTTAAGTTTGCATGGTGTGTGCATGAGTTTAAAATATAAGAAATTATTTAAAAAGATAAAACAAGTGGAATTAATAAAGATATTGTAATTGCATAAAGTGCGCATGAGATTAAAGTTAATAAATTAATTAAAAGAAAAGTCAAGTGAAAAAATAAATAAAGTTATTTAATTAATTCATTTAACGTGCATGAAAAGATAAAAGAAGAGATTAGTTTGGAGTTGAGTCTGGTGAGTAGGGAGTTCTCTTGAGTGAATGCACAATTAGTGCCCCAATTTGAGGAGAAGACTCCTCATCACCATTTGAGAGTTCATTTTTGAGGGAGACAAAGTTGGATGCAAATTTAAAAGTGAATTTTGGAAAGGAAATTTTGGGAAAATTGTTAGAGAGAAGTTCTTAGATAGAAGCGAATTCTCTGGTGAATCTTTTGGGCATTTCGATTCTAGCATCAGAACTATGTAGGTTCTTGAGTTTTATGCATCTAGTTAAAATTATGTTATTTAGAAAATCCTGTCTTCTTCGTATGATTCATTTGTTCTCTGTATGAATCTATGATAGGTGTATGGTGTCTCATCTGTATAATATATCTGAAAGAAAATAAATTAATTGGAAAACCTTGTCTGTAGGTAAAAGAAAATTATATTTAATCTAAGAGGGGTCAAAGTAAATTAAAATTTGATTTAGAAATGCAAATGGTTAATCGAATCTTTCAATTAGATAATTGGGAAAAATTTTGAAATTGGAAGAAAAGGAAATTCTAGATTGGAAATTAAAAAGGTTGTGTTGGTCTGATTTTTCACAATGCAAAAAATTTTGAAAATCTTAGTGAAAAATCATCTAAGACAATGTGTCTTGCAGATTAGGGTTTTTGTTCTTTATAATTTTCAAAATTTTAGGTTGCCCTAGGTCATGTCCTAGTCTCCATGTTATTTGAATTCTATCAATTTCTCAAGGTGTGTCATTGCAAATTTTTCAAAAAATCTTAAGTGTGTAAGAAACCCTAGTGCCTTGTTTTATTTTACACCAGTTTTGAAAAACCTTCAAAAATTATTTTTCAAAAAAAATAATTTTTAAGGCATATCATTCTATCCTAAGGTTGGGCTTATGTGAGCATGTCTTTATTAAAAGCCTTGTTTAAGTCTTGTTGACCATGCTCTATTTGTGTCTAACTCTATATTTTATTGAGGAATATCCTATGTATCACATTTTTTGCGTGACCAATGATCTTGTTTAAATCAATGGGAACCGCATTCCCACAATATTAAAATACAAGGTTTTTAAACAATGTGAGCATGTTCTTTGGTGACATGTAGCAAGGTGGGGCCGAGAATTGTCAGTGTGTGTTGCAGTGTGCCAAGCTGTAAAAATTGCTGATATGTAGTGCTAGTTATGCCAATAAAGTGTTTCATTTTCCAGATCAGTTAAAGTTTTGTTGGACCATAGATCTTTCAAAGATTGAGGGATGGCACAAGCCCACATTAAGAAACTGCTCAGGAAATAAAGAATGTGGGTATATGCCTTTGCGCTGCATGTCATAGTGGGGCCAAGGATTAAGGGAAAGTGTTGAGTAATGCCATGATGTATGACACATATGCCAAGGTGGAAATACCTATGGTGTGGGCACATAAATTTTACAATTAATGTAGTAATCATATTTGTCAGAACATGAGGATTAAGAAAGTACTATTTTATTTGGTTAGAATGTATGTTGTGACCATAGCTAATAGAGCTTTACCTATCATCAATCTTGGGCATATCGATGAAGGGCACATGCCTGCATTAGGAATTTAAAGGGATTTTAAGTAAAGTGGGTATGTGCTAGGTGGACACGTGTCTATGGTGATGTCATCACTCCTTTTTAAAAGGTGTCAAATGGCTTGAGCTGTGTCACCATTGATCTTGTTAAGATCGACGAATACCATATACCTGCTTTATGAAAGTACTCCTTGGATAAGGAAAGTTGGGATGCGCCAACTTGACACATGGCAAAGATTATGTCAAGCATCACTTTCTCAAATTTTAATTTGGGACCTGCTTGCATGGAAGTTGTCAAGAGGCACGGATTCACATAAGAACTTTCCCATTGGTCAGTATAGCTAACTGGGCATTATTCAATTCAAATTTGGTATGATCGTTTATTTTGTTTTGATCAACGATTGTCGCTTACCCACAATTTTAAAGTGCAAGAAATTTAAGGAATGTGGGTAAGCGGTAATGCAAGTGACCATATTTTTAGCCATAAAGTTCATTGTTTTTTGAATAAAACCATTTGATTTGGTGAGAATCTATGAATGAAATTTAAAGTTGATTGCAATTTGGAGGTAACGGTTACTAAGAGTTAAATATGGCACAGAGCTCATTCATGTGATTTCAATCCTTAAATATAATCTACAATCTCACCATTATTGTACTATAGAATTGCAAGAAATTAATAATGTATAAAGAAGTTTCAGAACCAAGGAAAAAAAATTTATCTAGCAATCCAGAGAGTTGCAGTGGGAATTATACATAGAAGAAGTGAAGATTTTAGCAGGTAAGTACTCTATAACTCCAAAAAACTAAGTATTTGTCGTTGCAAATTTTTCTATGGTTTTCTCAAAATGCTCCCATGAAAGGAACTCTCTAGGAAAAATGATTACTTGAAGAGGTCTGTGCATGATGATTTCTTGGAATAGTTCCCTTTATCAGTAAATGAAATAACTAAGGAGAGGGAATTCATTTCAAAACACTCTAGGAAAATTGTAGATGAGGGTTTCTATGACAAAGCAAATTGGGTGAGGGATGCTCAAGTGTCTATGAAAGGTTTAGACTTGTTTAGAAAATGGTTCTCAAAAAGGAAATTAGATACCCCCATGAGCAATGTTTGGGATTTTGACATTGGAAAGTTGACAGTCCCCACGGTTTTCTTTGACAATGATTTGCTAAATGACTTAGCTAAGAAGTATGATCCTATCACTAGATGGGTCAAGAACCATGTTGGGGTAAATCTTTTTAGAGTTTTCCCTGAATTAATTAGAGAGGTTTTCAATTTAAACCCTAACCATGTTGTGCACAAAAAAATTGACATGGATGATTTGCAAGCAAGGTATGATGCCCAAAGGATATACTTGAGGACAGGGCCATTACAAGAGCATGCTACCAAGGTTGATACATTATCTGTAATTACTACTAACACACCTGAGCCACTAATGAGGAGACATTTTAACCAAAGGGCTCAAGCATTATATTTTTCTCTTTGCAAGATTTTTGGAATGGATGAAGCAGAGCATATCCCAGGTTCCATTGTTCTCATCATAGCTCAAACTCTTCAATTTGGGATGAGCATTGTCCTTGATTTTGCTACTCTCCTGGCACAAGAAATTCACAATGGATTGGTGGGGATAGCACAAGGTAAAGTAAGAAAACCATTCTACTAGTATTCATTGCTTATGTATGTTTTTTTACATAAGGGATTTAATTTCTTCTCCAAGGGTATGGAATTGGAAACAACTAGGGATGGTGAAAGGAATCCAAATCAGCTATGGAGTGTGGATATGACATTAGATGCTAGAGATGCTAGTTTTTTTTAGGTTTGATAGATATTTTGCATCAAGGCTTAGATTGCTTTTGAGAGGAGACAATCCTAGGATTCCATAAGCACTGTTAGAATTGGTCAAACATAAGGACCATGCAAAAGGGCTACTAGTTAGTCATAATTGGGGAGATATAATCCCTTATAATGTTTCAATAGTGATAAGAGTGTATGGCTTCCTTGGAAAGCCTCATGTGTTACCATTTCATGTGCCTTTGAAGATAGGGATAGTAGAGTTGTTGTGGCACATAGGTACTATTGATGAGAGGGATTTGCCTAAGAAGGGTACTTTCTTTCGAATTGTTACTATAGTGCATGATTTTGTTTTTTGTGAGGAAAGCATGGAAGCACCTCAATATATTCCTAGATAGATACAATATGGTAGAGTCCCATGTCAGATTTATTGACCCTGAAGGATTTTATGATCTCTTAAGGGAAAGAACAAAAGATGCTTGCATGGTGCAATAGGTTTATTTTCTTGAGGATTTCATTAGAAATGTTTTTTCTTTACAAGAGCAAGAGTTAAGGAAAGAAAAATGGATAGTATTTAGTAAGAGTTTAGAATTTATTAATGCTTTTGACTCCAATTATGATCCATTGAAAAATAAAAAGTATTGGGGAGCCAAGATGCAAGCATTAATGAATAATTTTACTTTGATTGTACAAACTATGAATGAAAATAAGACTACATATGTTGGGACATATCCAAATAGGGCCTCAGATGTGTAGACGAGAATAAATAGTAAAAACATAATAGCTCCTAGCTAGTATACCTTGCAAAGAAGGTCAGGTTATGTGATGATTCATAATGTGCAACAGGGTCCCCTTCATCAATGACCAAGGCCAGGAAGTCCATCTACAACCAATGCTCCAAAAAGGCAGAGGTTAGAATAAGGGTCTTCCTCTTCTCAGTTAGAACTATACTCCCTGAGCTAGTCCCCAATCCAAATAGATGATGAAGCATCTTTAAGGGAACAACTCACAATAATTGGTGGAGAAAGGGATGTAATTGTTACTTCCATAGATCTAGAGATTGGGGAACCACAAGAACCCCCTGCACCTTCCTTGGAGCTCACTATTACTGATTACCAAGGTAAGAAAATAGATCCTATAGTTGCTGAAGCCTTTGAGAGGTTTATTAATGATGAAAATTTTGTGAAGCCTAGAGCATTTGCACAATTTTTGTGGAGGCTAAACATAGGAAATTTTGAGAAGACATGTGAAAAGTTAAAGGCAGAGCAACCTGATAAATCATATTTTTCTATTAAGGAAGAGGTAAAATCTAAATTTTTGAATGATTTTGCTAAATTTACCCCTGAGGCTGGAAGGAAAATAATTAGACAGTTAGGAGTCCTTGTTTTGCTAGAATGGGATATAGTGAATGCTATGGTTTTTGATTCAGTAAGGAAGAAAAAGGATGTCCAATTTAAAACTAAAGAAGAGGTACTACAGGCTCATAGAGGAGTCAAATTTAGTGATGATCATCAGGCCCTTGTTATTTGGTCTATTGTAAAAAGAGATAAGACTAGGGTGCAGGAAATTTTCACTATAGAGCATACTGGTGCATTAACAGTGTTCAGAGCTAGTCAAGTAGGTAGTAAACAAATAATAGGAATGGCTTCAAAAATGTTAAAATTTGGTAGTGTTGTATTTGGTTAGGAAGAAGATAAATTTTCTCAACTCAATGCTAGGTTTGAAGAAGTTTTGAAAGCATATGAGGAGAGGGGTATGCAGATACAATCATTAGAGAACAAAGTATCTCAAATGGAGAAGGTACTTGGGAAGAGGAAAATATAAGAAATCAGTAGACCAAGGATTGTATACCCTCCACAACCACCTGTTGAGCCTTTCAAATCAACTCCAATTATTGAGGTACTAGACACCCCAGAAAGGCCACAATTCTACACCATAGAGGAGTTTAAGGAAGAAAAGAACAAATTGTATACACTGAATGTAGAACTAAAATCTAGTGGATAGGATAGAATGACCCACATTATTTGATCAATTAGCAAGGATTGCAGCAATTAGGGATGAATTGAAATGAAATGAAGGTATATTTAGACCCATTGTACAGAAATGGACTGAGAGAAATGAAGATATTACTGCAATGTGTATATCTATCATCCAGGTGCCCTTTCATCAAATAGAAAAGATTTTTGATTTGTTGAATAAGTTGTAATGATTTGATGAGAAAAAAAATTATTTTCAAAGAAGATTAAACATTTTCCTTTCCAAGTATTGTGGAGGAAAAATTGATTTATTCCCTTGTGCTTTAAAAATAATTGATGAAATAAAGGAAAAGGAAGAATGGAAGAGTGAGTTGGAAGAAATCTTTTGTGAAAGAATAAATAAAGTTATAAATGAAATGGGCTACTTGTTATGGGCGATGACAAATGATGAGTTGGTAAAAGTACAGTTGTTTTATAATATTGTCAGAAAATATTTTGTTGATATTGAGGCAATTGCAAATTCTTTATTAACTGTGCAAAGAGAAGTTCTAAGTTTTGATTGGCCAAATGACACTGCTTATAATGAGTGGAAAGACAAGTTTATGTCTATAGAGAAAATGGGAGAAGATGATGAAACAAAAGATGATGAGGAAGAAGAAGGTACAAAAGTAAAAGTTACCCTTATAGTTAATGATGAAGATAAGGAAGATCCTCAAATTAAAGTAAGTTTGTAGATAATCAGAGATGGCTCATCGCTTTCAAGCTTGATGGCCACTTACTCCTAGGAATCAGAGTAATCAAATGAATTAAGTGGTAAAACTTTTGTCTATTCAGGTCGAATAACATAAAGTGGCCCACAAAGGAATGTTTGATGTATCAGTCTTTCTGTTATTTGTAGTTTTTTGATAGGTGTATGTAAGTATCTTTTGAAGGATACCTGTCAATCACATTTTCCCTTTTCTTGTTGCAACTCATGCCTTTATAAATGAGTTTTCAAGGCAATGTGAGGGTCTGAGATTTGTATAATTTTCAATATTTTGAGAGAATACTGTTGATCTAGTATATGTAGTTGTTTTTCTGAATTTATTTCCATGTTTGGTACTCTCTGATGGTATATTGAAAATGACAGAATCAATAAAATGTTTTTGGCTTTTCAGTCTATTGGTCATTGTATTAGTCATGTAAAGGATAATGCAAAGGGGTATTTACACTATATTTGTTTCATCAATATATGTCTCCATTTTATGGGTTTATCTACTTTGAGGTCATTTAAATAAGGTTTAAATTGGCTGAATGCAATCTGGATGGGTTGTATGCAAATTTCACTATTTCTTTTAATTCAAGGAATTATAGAAATGCTTCAATGAATTAGTAGGGCTTATGAGTTTATAAAAAGGATACTTCATAAGAATGGAAATGGGTGATTATAATTGATTAATTCTTTTACAAGTTATTTGAATTAGATCTCCCACCAATAGTCAATTTTCTACCCAATGGATAAGGCACTGATCACATAAGTCAAAAGTGAACAAGGATGAATTATGTTGCTGCATATCAAACCAATTATAAAATAAAAATCATTTTTCATTCCATTTTGTCCAAAGTTGTAAATGCTGGTCACTACTCATTTATATCTATTTTCTGAGTCTTAGGTAGCTGCTATTTCCAGAAATATTTGTAAATTTTAGGAGAATTATGACCCAGATCTGCTAATAGGGGATGGATACAAATTTGAGAGCATTAAAGAACTAAACTAAACTATTCATGTATCTGAGGGTAAGAAATGAGAATCAAAATGAAACTAAGGTAATCTCAATACAACAGTTTGCATAAGAATCATCCCTAGGTATACCCACCTTGGTTTTGCAGAGCCTAAAGAGTAGAAAACTATCCATGGTTTTGTTGAAGTTGGGTCCAAGTGGTTTGTGCATGTAATTGTTGATAGGAATTGGCTAATCCTTAGGTTATGTGAGTTTTATCATCTTGGTATTGAGCATTTTGTTGTTCAGTAGTTTCAAACACCAACATGTTGTTTGCAATTTCCTCTCAGATTAATATGAAAATTGTTTATTAAAAAATATATATATAAAAGAATAAAAATAAATAAACAAATATATAAATACATTTTTAAGATACTAAATTGTGGGAGGAGAAAATTAGTTTTAATGAAACAAAATTTATTAAATTTTAAATTTTAAATAAAATAAACTATATTAAATATATGTAAAAAATAAAAATTAAAAATTAAGGTGGTCCAGCGAGGAACAACCCCATACCCCCCACCCATTAATGTGTCGATAATCACTACTACCGCAGGCTATTGTCGCAGGCCTGTGTCAGTAGGCGACTGTCCAAGGGGCCAACTGTATTATTAAGGCCAGGCATATAAAATGAAATCACAACCCCTATAAACTTTGTTTAATTTTTATTTTGTATATTATTTAAATTAAATTTTTATTAATTACTATAAATGATAATTATTAATAATTATAATAACATTTTTATTAAATTATTATTTAATTAATAGTTAATAACAATATTAATAATAAGTTTGTAATGTTATTGATAATTATCATTTTATTAATAAAAATTATTAATAAGATTTTAATATTACTTCTCTATTATTTAATAATATGAGTTTTATTATTATTTATCAATTTAAATATTAAAGCATTTAAATATAGTGTATTTTTAATTAGTAAAATTATTGATATTTTTAATTAATTATTAATAACTAATAGTTGATTAGATATTAATATAAGTACTTAGGTTGATAATCATTAATCAATTTAATTAAAAATTAGTTTAATAAAATTTAATTAATGATGAATATAGTTAAATGAAAATTGTAGATTTATTTGAATGTTATTGTTTAGATCTGAATTACTTATTTATTTCAATAAGTTAAATAAATAGCTTTCCTTTAGATCATTTTAGAGAATTGATTTAAATGAAGATGGGTGATTGGACTTTTTATCAAATATGGGAAAAGGGATAAACTATATAGAGTAAGATGTACTCCTTTAAATTTGAAAACCCACACTAAAATGAAGATTGGAACCTTACTGTGAACTGACACTATGTGTATTCAAGATTAAATCAAATTGTGAGACTATTTTTTATTGTCTACATGTTATCTGTGTTTTGGGGTTTCCAGGATTGTCCTAGGATGACTAGTTTTGGTTGTTACTAGAAGCTTGGGGGTTGTGTGATTGTGATGTTATGATGTATTGATCTCAATCTTGATTATTTTTACTCAACCATGTATGTGTTGATATGCTCTATGTTGAGTGTTTTTATATTGCTAATTACTATTTTCTGTGCCTTTGTGGGATGACAAGATTGTATGCTATGAGATATCTGACTTGACCATTTTTGATTTATTGATCAGTTATACTTGATTTGGTTTCTAGTTGCTTTGAGAGGACTGAGCTATTTTGAATGATTTGTTCTTAATGTTGTCATGATTTGACATGTTTGACTTAACCATTTTGAAATCTTTGATTAGTATTATTTTGGGATACTTTTTGATTGCTCATTAAGAACCGATGGATATTGTGATTTATCTTTGATATTTTATAGTTTCTCGTAGAGAACTGTTGTGATTATTATGATTATCTTTTGGCGCTTTCCAGTTGCTAATGGAGAAATGATGTGAATATTGTGGATTATCTTTTGATTTTTTCTGTCATTTGTATAGGGATGAGGTGATTTTTATATGATTATTGATTTGTACTTTTATTGAGCCTAGGGTAGGTTATCTATATGTAGTGTCGAGAAGTGACTTGCAATGGGGGTTGGGGGCCCTAAGTGGCTCTAGGGGTAACCCATTGTAGGTTGTTTAATTAGTGAAAACATTTACATTAAATGAGATTAAAATGAACCTAATAAGAGTCTTGTATGTTCTCGCCCATGCCTCGAGCGCTAGTACAAATTAGGATGGGAGTAGAGAGAATGTTTGGTTATGACATTGCATTCCATAGTATGCTTTGTTAGTACAAGAGGATACTAGTGGCCATAGTGGGATCACTAGGGACCTAGGAGTCCTAAGGGACTACTTGGGTAACTCTGAATATGATTCATGCGATGACACTTGCCCATTTACATAGTAGGTTTCCTACATGTCTTTTGTGCCTCTAGGTCTAGATGTCGATATGTGTTGGAACCCTTGAGTTAGTATACTTTTAGGATTCCTAGACTTAGAGAGTATTTGTGTTATGTGATTTGATAGCATGTTTGGGACTTGATATTGTCTTCTTAGTGCAGTGGGAGTGGGCCATTTAGGTTCCACGTGGTCGAATAGTAGTAATTTTTACTCTTACCATTGAGATCCGTGTGTAGTCACTATGGCTAGAGCTTCTTTGGATGCTTGTTTATAATGTTTAGATGATGTTATTTATTTATGCATTTCCTTATATTGATGACTAGCATGTGATAGATGATGTTATCTACTTTGTAGGATAATCTTATGCTTTATTCTAGCATGTTAGATTTCTTTATGTGTATGTTGCAGCATATTTTAGTAGTGATGTCTTGATTATGATAGTACTAATGATCTAATTGGTGGCTTCAGATGTTACACACGGGGGATGACTAGGGCCCATGATTTTCTTATGATGCTATTTACGGTTGGGAGGAACTGTGTACATAGTTAGTTATATTTCATGATGGATGTATCATGTATGTTATTGGTTTCATTTATTTTATTGTACTTTGTATCATGGATTCAAGGAGGATGATGTATTTTTATTTCTACATATGTATATTCTTTTAGCCTTTCATACCCTATGACATGTACAATGGATGATAAAGAATTCTAAATTTCATTTGCCAAGATGCATTTGGAACAAATTTATATTATGGACTTTGAACTTTTTGATTATTCTTTCATATGGATGTTTCAGTTGTTAGACTTAGAATTAATTAAATTTAAATGTGACTCAACATCTTGGGATCCTTAAGGAATGTAACCTATTATGCATGCTTATAGTTGATTGTATGTTACTACTTCCGCTACTATGTGTTCGATGTGTATGTTATTATTTATTGTTTTAAAAAAAAAATGCTTGGAAAACTTAGTAAAACTTTAGGTTTATTCTTTTGGATCCCTTGGCAGGGTGTTACAAAAAAGATGTGATATATGGGAGAAGGTCCCTTAGGGAAAGGAAAATGCATCATCAAACCTCTTATAACAAGGTTCCAATCCACCAAATCCAAAATAGGGGTAGGGTATAGCAAACAAGACAAAGCATAGAACACCCTTGAGTCTCTTCCCAAGCACAATGATTCCACCTCTTCTACTCTAGCATGGGTACCAAAAGAAAGAGGTGGTAATAGCAAGAAGCCAACTGATATAATAAATATAAATCTATCTCTCCCTAGTTCACACCACACAAGAGAACTGATCATAGACACCTCCAATAATGAATATGATGATGACTCCACTAATTGGGAGTTTGAATCATTATCTAAAGAGTCCATCCATGACAAAGAATGTGATCTTATTCACATTCTTGAATCCAATGATTTCACTGCACAAGGATCAACCTCTCATCTAGATCTTACTTCACCAAGAGTTAGAATGCAACAAAACAACTTAGGGGCTACTACAAAATAGACATATCACACTATATCATATGAGGATGATGAACATATTGAAGGATTCCAGTTTCAAACCCTATTTCCTAATTTTTTTCCAACAGAAGTTGAAGATGACTACTATGTGCCACTCACAAGCTCTACTTTTCTTGACACTTTAGGGGAAGCACATGTCATAGACCAAACCAATATAGTGTATGAGCTATGTAACAAGATCATGTCTTTGAAACCCATGAAACCCTTTCCATATTATGAATCATTCTCCCTAGTCCATCCCAAACTCATTAGCAAGGATACAACAGAGCCTCACCATATTCCCCATTTTGACACTAACCACGATGTCTTCATCTACCTTAACATGGTTGAACCATCTCATTCATGAAGAACCAAAGAAATGCACATAGTCAGGTTTGATATCAATCATCTCAATCATACTAGTATAGGCCAAGTAGTTCATAGCCTTGAGGATCACTACCAAGTTGTAGTCGATCTTGAGAAAAAAATATTAATAAATAGAAGTGATGCAACCAATGGTGAAAACCCAATTGTGGCACCCATGGATGAGATGATTGATACCTTACCTATGCACTCTAAGGAAAGATCATCCATTTTAATCAAACCAACTAAAACATTCAACATCGATACAAAAGAGGAATCAAGGATCATCTATTTTAAGCACAGAGGAAAAAATTGCATTGGGCAATCTTTAAGCACAGAGGAAGAAACTACATTCATTTACCTCTTTGAAGAGAGGAAAATCAAATTTGTATCGTCTTATGCAGACATGCTAGGATTAGACAAAACTTTAATCCTCCACCAACTCAGCATTTCTCCAGCAGTCAAATTGGCTAAACAAGAACTTAGGAAAATGCATCACCACATAGCTCTACTAGTTAAAGTGAAATTGGAAAAATTGATCAGTACCGACATCATTTGACCCGTAGCGTATGCATCATGGATATCAAAAATTGTGCCTATATCAAAGAAGTATGGTAGCATATGCATCTATAATGATTTTCAAGATGTAAATAAGGCATGTCCTAAAGATGATTTCCCCCTTCCCAACATTGACACCATTATAGATCTGATAGTGGGCCATTCCATGTTTTCACTTAATGATGGATTTTCAAGGTATAATCTGATTAGAATAGCTCTAGAAGGCCAAGAGAAGACAAATTTTACTTGTGCATGGGGCACATTTTTTTGGAATGTGATGCCCTTTGGGTTGAAGAACACAGGGGCCACATATCAGTGGGCCATGACCACTATCTTTCATGACATGATGCACATCTTTATTGAAGACTATGTAGATGATATCCTTGCCAAATCCCATACTTGAGAAGAACATCTCAAGATATTCACCCACTTAGAAGCATTCAAAGTTAGGTTAAATCTAAAGAAATGTGCTTTTAGCATCAAATCTAGCAAGCTTCTAGGATACATTATCTCAGCCAGAGGGATAAAAATTGATTCTGAAAAGGTATAGGCCATAGTCACCATGCAACTGTCGAAGACCCCAAGTCAGCTACGTTCTCTCCAAGGAAGGCTTCAATTAGTCCATCATTTCATTTCCCAGTTAGCAGAGAAGTGTGTGCCTTTCACCCACTTATTAAACAAAGACATAATTTTCAAATGGGATGATTAGTGTCAGAAAGTTTTTGATTTACTCAAAACCTACCTGATGAATCCACTAGTGTTGGTGCCTCTAGTGTCACACAAACCATTACTGCTATATATTTCCCTAACTGACAAACCAATTGGGGCTCTCTTAGCACAAGAAAATTACCAAGGAAAAGAAAGGGCCATTTATTACATTAGTCACACCTTAGTCAACTATGAGCTAAATTACTCCTTTTTTGAAAAGGCATGTTTGGCCATAGTTTTTGCTTCCCAAAAGCTACACCATTATCTTTTAACAAATAAGGTCAAGCTCATTTCCAATATTGATCCCCTCAAATATCTTCTTAGCAAAACAACATTAACAGGTAGATTGGCCAAGTGGGTGATGATCCTAAGTGAATTTGATATCGAGTATGTTGATAGGAAACCAATAAAAGGACAAGCCATCACTAACCAATTGGTAGATGTGCCTATAGAGAGCTCAAATCCTATCTTAGCTAATTTTTTAGATATGCACATTCTTCAAATAGATTCTATAACTTGGAAGATCTATTTCGATGGTTCTTACACCCACCATGGTTTAGGCGCCAGTATTTTGTTCATCACACCACTAGGTGTTACCATCCCCAAATCCTAGACACTAATTTTCCCCTACACCAAAAATATGGTAGAATATGAAGCCTTGGTCTTAGGCCTCAAGATAGCTTTAGAATGGAAACTAATAGTGCTAGAGGTTTATGGAGATTCCTAGGTGATTATCAATCAACTCACCGACAAATATCAGAACAAGGATGAAAAGTTATTGTCTTACAAACATATGGTTGACACACTTAAGGCATGTTTCATTCATATTACTTTTGAAAAATTTCTAGAGACAAGAATAGAGTAGTAGACACCATGGCCACCTTGTCCTCCTTACTTTAGTTACCAGAGCACCATGAGCGATATGAGTTCTTAGTAGAAGAGGTGGTTCAACGCGCATTTACTCAACCTAATTCCCTTTTCTATAACCCCATCATCACTTACCTCCTTAATAACACCATCCCCTCTAACCTTTCATGCAATGAAAGATGTAATATCATTCGACAGACCTTGTGTTACACTTTGGTGTCTGATATGCTATATAGGAAGGGTCTTGATGGTACTTTGTTTAGATTTCTTGAGAAGGATGAGTCGAGAGTCACTCTACAAGAAGTCCATCTAGGGATTTGTGGGTCACACTCCAATAGATTTACATTAGAAAAGAAGATTCTTAGGATGGGTTATTTTTTGCCAAACATGGAAAACAATTCTATCAATTATGTTAAGACTTGTAAAAAATGCCAAACCCATGGTAACCTTGTCCATTCACCAGCCCAAGAGTTCAACCCTTTGGCCACACCATGGCCTTTTTATCAGTAGATTATTTATTTAATTAGTGTCATTCACCCACCTTCCTCTACTAGACATAAATATTACTGCAATAAAATAATTCACCAAGTGGGTTGAAGAGACCACTTGCTGACTCTATGGGAAAACAAATCTCTTCCTTTATCCTAAACCATATCATCTATCAGTTTGGAATACCTCATGCCATTCTCACTGACAATTCCTTGTACTTTTAGAATCAAATAATTGACAAATTATGTGAGAAATTTCACATTATACACCACTCCTCATCAATTTATTATCCCCAAGGAAACAACCAAGAAGAGGCCACCGACAAGACCATTATCAACATTCTCAAGAGAACTATCAATGATATTGGTAGAGATTGGTGTTTACGATTGAATCCCACCCTTTGGGCCTCCAGGATGAGTGTTAGGACACCTATAGGTGCAACACCCTTCTCTTTGGTTTAAGGTTGTAAAGCCATTCTTCCCTTAGAGGTTGTGATTCCATCTTTGAGAGTTACTCTTCATGATATCCTATTAGATGAGGACTATAGAGTGGCCCATTTAGAGCAGTTGGAGTTATTAGAAGAATGTCAATGTACAACACATGAACACCTCAAGGTGTATCAGAATAGATTATAAAGAAATTATAACAAAAAGGTCAAATCCTATGCCTTTCAGGTTGGTGACCTAGTGTTCCAAGAAAATGCTAAAAACCAAATTGGTAGAGAAAAGAAAGGAAAATGGGAAGCCAATTGGATTGGTCCTTACATTATCACATAATCGTTTGGGACTATTACTTAAAGACTTGTGGACTGTGATGGTGTTGACCTAGCAGAACCCATCAACAACATCCATATCAAAAAGTTCTATGTCCAAGACTTTGAGGAGACATATCATCACCAAAATATCAAGGATAAATGTTGATTTCTTTTCAAATAAAATGTCTCATAACCACAAGAGGAGTCCAAAAGTCTTGATTTGAGGATAAATGTCATTTTTTCTCAATTCTTTATAATGTAAAAGGAGGATTTTCATTTTTTGAGAATAAATGGATTTATTGATTTAATAAAAGTTCCATTTATTTTCAAAAAAAATTCTTTCTCCCTCTCCCTTTTGAATTTCATTTTATGATTTTGAAGTGTTTTTCTCCTCTTTTGAAGTTGATTTAGGTCCTATTACTTTGATAGATGATTTAATCAATTAATAACTTGATGTAATCTTTAATTTGAAAGTTTGTTATTTTTCTTTGATTTCCTCCTTAATTTGCATTGATTGATCGAAATTGCATCATTCAAATATTTGCCAATTTTTTTGTGTCTACAAATTCCCCTCTTTGATCTAAGATGTGAAGCATATTAGTCCAAAGGTTGTCTTGATCTTCTAATTTTAGGTCAAATTTTGATGATCGTATGTATGTTTGATGATATTTTGACATTTTACAGTTGTTATGGTGTCTATTTCTTGGTTTATTTGTTGATGGCTTGATATATGATCGTTGATGATTTGATGTTTTGGTTGTCGTTGATTTTGCTAATTGATGTTGTGATGTTTTTACTTGGATACCTTGGTTTTGGTTGATTTGAGATGTTTTTAAATGAGATGTGATGAAATGAAATGATACCTTGGTTTCGATTTTGGGTGCCACTTTGTACACTATATATTCGCATATTCATGAAACCTTAATGCAAAGTGTAGATAAAATGATAATGAACTAGACTAAATGCAAGAAATCATTGTCAAAATGAAAACTCTATCAATGTCCCATGTTTCCTAACTACACCCGCTAAGAATGCTCTCAGACCAGCATCTTGGTGATAGTTCTAGAATGAGAAGTATGCTTAAAATGTAGATCTACCAGTATGTATGCAAGATCTAAGATGAAAATGCAGATTACATGCAAGTAACAACTCTTAGAATACTATCAAAATGAACATGCAATGAGCTAAACATGTGTTAAGATGATACTAAATGACATGAAAAAAAAACTAAAATTCTATCAAAATGACATAAACTTGCTAGAATAACAATGCTAATAAGCTCAATATGACAACTCTGAATATGCCTATAATGCAGATGCCTAAAACTTGGGTCCTTTTGCTCTTGAATTCTCCTTCTATTTATAGGATTTTAGAAGGGGTTGGGGTAAGAATTTGGGTTTTACCTTTAACTGGTGGATAGAGGTGAAATTGAAAATGTCTCATAAGAGACAAGAGGAGGAGCCCAAAAGTCTTGATTTTGAGGATAAATGTGGGTTTCTTTTCAACTAAAATGTCTCATAAGAGACAAGAGGAGCAATCCAAAAGTCTTGATTTTGAGGATAAATGTGGATTTTTCTCAATTTTTTATAATGTAAAAGGAGGATTTTTATTTTGTGAGGATAAATGCATTTATTGATTTAATAAAAGTTCCATTTATTTTGAAAAGTTTATCTTTTTCTCTCTCCCTTTTGAATTTCATTTTATAATTTTGAATTGTTTTTCTCCTCTTTTGAAGTTGGTTTAGGTCTTATTACTTTTACAGATGATTTAATCAATTAATGACCTGATGTAATCTTTAATTTGAAAGTTTGTATGTAACAAATGGAAGGTGAGTGAACATGAAAAATGGAAGGAAATGAAATTGTTTGAGATTCAAAAGACATGGGATCGGACATCAACCTTTAAGATTCAAAAACCATGAAATGCACGAATTAAAGGTAATGTGATGAAGAAAATGAAATGCATGTCACGAATGTAGTGAAAGAGGGAAAATATAATAAAATAAAACAAATTGTGATATGTAAGGAAATGAAATAGGATGTAATGAAATGTGATGGAAATGAAATATGAAATTTGTAAATTAATGGAAATGTGAAAAAATGCAATGAAATAGGGTAAATGAAATATAATGAAATGAAATGCACTATGGGATGCAATGAAATGAAATTGAATGTAATGAATTGTGATAAACAAAAGAAGAGGGGAGGAAATGACATGTGATGAAATAAAATTGTTTAGTAAAATGTAATGACATGAAATGATAATGTAAGGAAAATGTGTAATGCAATGAAATGAGATGTAATCCAAAATAATGGGATGATATGTAATCTAATGAAATGTAGTGAAACAAATGAAATGTAATGAAATGAAATTTAGAATGTTATGTAATGAAATGAGATTGGATGTAACGGGATGTAATAAATAAAGTATGATAAATGCAAATGAAATGAGATGCAATGCAACATAATGGGATGATATGAAATGTAAAGAAAATGAAATTGAAAATGTTATGTAATGAAACGAGATTGGATGTAATGGGATGTAATAAATGAAATGGGATAAGTGAAGAGTGGTAAATGAAATGAGATGTGATGTGATGTGATATAGTGAAATGAAATGAGAATATGATAAAATGAGAATGAAATAAAATAAATGTGATAATGGGATGTAATGGTATAAAATAATCAATGAAAATGTGAGAAAATGTAATATAATACTTATTAAAATATTTTTTTTTTTTTTGAGAAATACTACTTTTGGTTTCAAAATGAGCAAGAGATATCACCTTTGGGCTTCTCTAAACAACACAAGTCCTTCAATGCTAAAAGACACTCAAGATAGAACTCAAGCAACTTTTGTAGAGAAAATTTTTGCTTTCTTATGGCTTACCTAGCACAATTGAATTAATTTCACAATACCCAATTGAGAAACACTTGTGGGTTCCAAATCAGTGGTTTCTTAGCATCAAACACAGTTCATAGCAGCAAAGACAGTCAGTTTAATGGCACCAAAGGGAAGCACAACATATTAGGAGAAACATGGAGTCAGATTATGTATTGAGATACCATAGACATGAATTGTAGGAAAATCAGTGGACCTCTCAGCTATCCACCATGGTCAATAATTCCCAATATCCATTTTAGCTTTTTATTTGATCCTTTTGCCATTTTGAAGATTCTTTTTGCCTTCACCATCTCCAATATAGCTCCCTAAACCCACTCTTAGCCCTTTCAGCCTACTTTGGTCTCCTTGACTCTTTCGATGCCTCCACATGGTCCTAGCTATCACCACAGTCTAACAAATCTCACTCACATCCTTGCTTCACCCCCAACAGTGCAAAAATCATTAAAAATAATGAAAAAAAATTCAAAATTGTCAAAAATTATCAAAAAAATTCAAAAATTGTCATAAATTATCAAAAAAATTTAAAAATTGTCAAAAATTATCAAAAAAAATTCAAAAAACGTCAAAAATAATCAAAAGAATTCAAAAATTGCCAAAAATTATCAACAAAATTTAAAAATTGTCAAAAATTATCAAAAAAATTTGAAAATTGTCAAAAATTATCCAAAAAAAATTAAAAATTGTAAAAAATTATAAAAATATTCAAAATTTGTCAAAAAAATTTAAAATTGTCAAAAATTAACAAAAAAAAAAAAATTGTCAAAAATTATCAAAAAAATTCAAAAATTACCAAAACAGTCAAAATTTGTGAAAGACATTCCAAAAGGGGTAATAATTGCCAAAAATAGCTAAAAAATCCAAAAAATTAACACCCCAAAATTCTAGTCAAAGATGCTTTGTTTCAACTTAAATAAGCTATTCAAATATACATAAATTATTGATGTATTTTTCAAACCAATGATCCAATGATTTCTTGTCAAACTAGTGTCTGTTTATAATTACTGCTCCTTCAGGACATGTGCATACCTTGACTGGTTTTATATGAAATCAATGGTGAGGGCCACTATATTGAAAAATATCTAAATATTTTATGGCATATTTTATGGCTCCATTACCTCTAGCAAAACCATAAACAATAAAAAAGTGCCTTAATGACATTAAGAAGTAGCGTAGCTATGTCCTGAAACATCTCGCTAGGCTTTGGAAAATCTAGCACAACACAAATAGTGAAAGAGGATATGGTAGAGTCCCTTATCTTTCCTCTAGCCAAGAACATCAATTCTCGATGGATTATTAGTCTTGTTTATGTTGCAATGGCCATGGTTGATCTAGACACCTCAAACAAATATATCAATGTTATCCTAAAAGTTCTAGATATCAGTTGGATTCTTTCATCATCCCCTAATATGGGGCACAAAATAAGTAAGTGTAAGTTTGAGAGATTGTATGGGTCTCCTTGCCTTTTTAGGCCCAAACACCTTTTTTAAGGCCCTATTTTGGCCTTTTTCAAGACCCCAAAGTGCCTTTTTAGGCCCAAATGCCTTTTTCGAGGCCTTGTCTTAGCCTTTTTCAGGCCCCTAAGATGCCTTTTTAGGCCTAAAATGCCTTTTTTCAGGCCCCTGAAGTGCTTTTTTAGGCCCAAACGCCTTTTTCAAGGCCTTGCTTTGGCCTTTTCAGGCCCTCGAGACACCTTTTAGGCCTAAAATGCCTTTTTCAGGCCCTTGAGATGCCTTTTTAGGCCCAAACATCTTTTTTAGACCCTTGAGACACCTTTTTAGGCATATACACATTTTTTAGGCCCCCAAGATGCATGTTTAGGCTCAAACTCCTTTTTCAGGCCCCCAAAGTGCTCCTTTACTCCCAAATGCCTTTTTCAAGGCCCTATTTTGGCCTTTTCAAGGTCCCAAAGTGACTTCTTAGGGCCTTGTTGGCCTCTTTTTGGCCATTAAAGCCTCCTATAGGTCCAAACACCTTTTCATAGGACTCATGAGCATCTATCTGAATGCACACCTAGCAAAAATCTTAACTTTGGCCTTATGTGTGTCTGTAAAGGCTATTGATATATATAGTCTTGTGCCTCACAATTTGTGGTTTAACATTTCCTACTCTTTTTCATCATTAACTGTAATGGCTCTCCAACTGTTACACAAATTTGTGCTCATCTTTCATTAGAAGCCCACATAGACATTTATTCCCCCACATACAAGTAAAGGTTTGTCTTCCTCTATAGATCGTATTGTCCACACTTTTTGCGAAAACTGAATTTTTTTTCTAAAAATTTTGAAAACATTTAAATATTCTCAAAAATGCCAAAAATATTTGAATATTCCCAAAAATGCTAAAAACATCCAAATACATTCCAAAAATACCAAAAACAAACACAACAATATTCATCTGACACATTAATATTACCACAAGTTGTCCTTTTTCTTACCACAAAAACAAATACAAATTTACAAAGACAATGGCAAGATTACATTCAAATATCCTCTGGATGTTCATTTATTTTGGCCACCTTGGTAGAGGTGGCAAGATAGGGTGTCCAATCAATGACATTTCTTCTAACCCAACTCTTGAAGAAGAAGCCCCTGGTGTCAATCCTCTATGTATTCACACCACTATTGGAAATAATCAAGACTAGCTAGGTTACTTAGAGGGGAGGGATGAATCAATAACCTCAAAACTTTTGAAAAATTCAGCACTTAATAACATAATTCATTCACCATTAATTGATCTAATCTATTACATGCATGAGGAACTAAAAGATAAACATTCATGGCACATGAACACAGTATTTGGTGACCCAAAAACCTTCCAATAAGAAAGTACTAATCACCTTTTTGTGATAGATTTAACTTGACTGCTCCTTATTTGACCTTGCTAAATACTTTGCTCTACTACTGATTTTCATTTGCATTCACTCTTCTCAAAAAAATCATTCACTTCTACATACATTCCTTTGTTTCTTTGGGTATGATATACTCATTACATATATACCATTCCAATTCTCATATTTACAAGGTCAGCTAAAACACAAGTTAACAAAAATATTATTGAGTCGGCCCAAATGTAGAACAAACTCAGGTTCTAAAACTAACTTGGTGAATTTCTGATACTTAGTGTCCACTGCATTACTTAGCATTGTCACGCATTCAGTAGAAGTAGAGGCTTAGTCCATACTAATCACTCAATATAGCTTCAAACTCAATGAACATTGGAGACTCGATAGATATAGTGTAACTCGGCAGAAACTGAACACCAAGTTTACCTTGCTATCACTCGGTAAACTGTACTCATCCCATCACTCAATTAACACTGGCTTCACATCACAAGAATTGATGACTCAGTACACACTACAAAGCTTGGTGATAACTACTAGAGTTCACACTACCTATTGTCACGTAGTAGCCTCTGAAATGCTTGATGTGAACTATGAAACTTGGTAACCACTGAATTGCTCGAAAAATACTAGAGACTAAATGATGAACTCAGTAACCATATAGAATTGTGATGAACTTAGTAACCATATAGAATTGTGATTAAGTGTTGTTACTAATGACAAACATAACTTAATGCCAACAATCTCCCCCTTTGGCATTAGTAACAAAAACACTTATTAGCCAAAACTTGTGTACAGTGACATGTTGTTTTTTTTTTTTTAAATTGTCTTTGTAAATCTATTGTATATACATTTTCACATATCTCCCCCATACAATGTACATATCATATAATATTGTACAAGTATATATCCTCCTTATATACATGTCTCTCTCTATTTTGTACATATCTTTCTCCACAAATATCTCTTTCTCCCCCTTTTTGACAATAATGTCAAAGATTTATACAAATTATTTATACAGAGACAACAAAATGTGAGAGAAACTCATAATGTACCTTAAGAATAAGAGCTAGTGTCGTATCCCAATTTTCTTGCAAAATTTTACAAGTTTGAAGTGCCACTTGAACTTCTGTTGAGAGTTCAATCATATGATCTGCAATTGAAAAATTGTTATCACAGATCAATGATTTTGAATAAGAAATGTGCTTTTGCATTGTGTCCATGATTGGAAGGATCATGTTTTGGATGTCTATTAATGTAGATCTGATCCTTGCTTCCTTTCTCAATAGTTCAACCTACATTTCTGATAGGAATCTGACCTTTATGTGATGTGTTGAGCTTGAGCTAGGGTCAAGCTACAACTTTTGAGCACTGGCCTTCAAATCCTCATCTATCTTATTACATTTTCCCTTTTATTTCCTTGGTATACTCAGTAACATCACATAGATTGGAAAAAAGAGATCTTACATTTGTGAAAGAATTTTCAAGATTAGCCAAAATTGAGGAGAGTTCTACCTGATGTATGGCAATATGTTGAGCAATGTGCTCAAGCACTTTATTTTCAAACTTTTTCTTAGCTTTGTCCATAATATTTTCTTGGCCAGTAGAGTCCTCATTGAACTTATTTATTGCTTCCTCTAACTGTAAATAAATATTTTGAGACGAATCAACATCCATGCCTATAGCTTTTGTTATGATATTATTTTCACTCTCAATGATTTGAAATTCTTTGTGCCTTTCTTCTCTAAGCTGCTTCTACCTGGCCTTCTATTCAAGAAGCTAGCTGACCAATCTCATCTCTTCCATAGTAGCATTATTAAAATCTACCTTTGGAATTTATATTTCCTTGTCCAAATCTATATCTTCCTCAATTTATTTTCCATTAATCAGAAGTTTAATTGGTTTCTTTGGTTCAGCTTCTAACATTACTACTTTGGACTTTGAAACAGAAACAATGGTAGAAATAGTAGGGCTTCTAGTACAAAGTTGAATAGGGCCTACTGATGAAATAATAATTGGAGTGGTAAAAGAATCCAAAATTGATGTCCTACCCAAAATTGAAGTAATTATAGGTGGAACACTAACTGAAGTATATACAATAGGAGTACTTATAGGAACAAACAATGCTGAAGTAGACAAAATTGTAGAACTGGATGCTACACTTACTGTTGATGTCCCTGACTTAGGAGTTGAAGAAGAGGAGGGCTCTAGCTTAATGGATGGAGTGGTAGACACTTCCATTAGTGATACTTGGAGCTAAGAGGAAGCAAAGAGTGATTGGGTAGATGATGTGTCTATTGTGGTCATAATCACACATGCTAAAGCTGTCTCCATTGATGATACTATAGATTTTGGTGGAGAGTGAGGAAGGGAGGCTATGACTTCTACATCAATCCTCACTGGATAACTTTCTCCATATTTTTCTTCTCACCTAACTTCCTCATCATCTTCATCCTCTTTCTCTTCTTTAACATCCTTTATCAATTCATAGTAATCTTTAGCATCTATAGTGTCACAAGGAGTGTTGTCTTCTTCATTATCCTCATCCTTGTTACTATCATCATCCTTAATTTCAACTAGATCCTCACTTGGCTTATGAAGGTGGAACACATCCTTCCATACATCTATAACATTCTTTACAACATATTCAATATTTTTCATTAAAACAAGACAATTATTGAATTTCAAAATCATTCTACTTTCATTGTCTTTTAATGCTTTCTTCACCTCTGAATCTGTCAAGTTGGGAACTAACTGCTTTAGAGTTTGGGAAAAAATATCCTTGATAGTTTAAATGGTGTTATCCCATCTAACCTTGATCTTATCAAATAAAACTATAGAGATTTGTGAAGCAAACTGATCAAGAAAATATTTCCATCTACCTAACTTATCCATGATCAGATCTTCAATCTCTTTCTATTCTGTAGGAGTCTTGGTTTCATATTTAAGTGATTTGACGTTTTTTATTCTAGTACCTTCTCTCAACTATTTCAATCTTTATTGGAATGTGGGAGGAGGTTGGTAAAACTCAACATCACTCTCATCTTTGCCTGCTTTCCTCTTAGATCTTGTAAACATAGTTGTGGAGGGCTTGGGTGGCTTGGTGATAATCACCTTGCCTTTCTTTCTTATAGGTTCTTCCTCCTTTTATGATTCTTCTTCTTCATTCTCATATTCCTCTTCATCTTCACATTTTCCCTTGGTAAGCATAAGAGGGGCTTCAACAATTTTCAATTTTGATACCCTCTTTTTACCTTTGCTGATTGCTTGGGGAATCTTAATCTGAAGTTCTATCTTTGTTTTAGCTTCATCATAAGTTCCAAAGATAGGGGCCTTTGGATCTACAGGCTCATTCACTAGGGCTTCAATTATCTCCTTTGTCTCATCAATATTAACCTCATATGGAAGAGGTTTAACCCATACTATTCTAAGCCTAACTACTTGGATATATACTTTGTCATTGTCAACCATAAAATAGACATCATCTTTGTAGTCTTCAACTAATTTTAGTGGAATCTGAAACCTATTATTCATCTTCTCTTTAAAAGATTCAAAATAGTTGTCCATAATGCTATCAAAATTCTCACCCATTTCTGCAATAAACTCATTAATTTGGTACAAGACTAGAGTATCCTTTCTCCATACCACTAATCCTTTGGAAGGGAAAAACTTTTGAACATAAAAGAATAATAAATTTAACAAAAAACCAAATTTACATGGCTTATTCTTTTAAGTTTTGATGCTATCCATATTCTTATTTAACTATTTCAACATTAAGTCTGCCAAGTCAAATTCCAAATTCTTCTTAGCAACTTTATATGCTAGGTCCACAACCTCACACGACACACTTTTTAGTAAACTAGAGTTTTATATCTTATGTACAATAACATGAATTCCAAATTTGAGTTCCAAATCAGATACATTTTTTATTTTTAGTCCTTTGTCATCCGAATCAGCTAGGGTTTTCTTCTATAGCTCATCTTGACCTAGGGTTTTCGTAGCTTTAACCTTGTTGAGCATAGGGAGACTAGCAATTTTATGAATCATCTTCTTCATAATCAAAACTGGTTGCTCTAACCACAACTAACTATTATGAACTTGGCTCAAGATATATCTAATCCATTTTATCTGAAAGTTTCTTAGCAGGTGCAAGATATGGGTTAAACCTTTCTCTTCAAGATGTTTATGCTCAGGCTCAACACACATTTCACCTAGGGCACTATCCATTTCTAAGGTTCCAATTTCTTGTACAACACATTTGAAATGACTACGAATATCATTAATAAGAAATACCTTTTGTGGGATTTGCAATTGAGCTCCATTAGGGTCGAGTGATTCTACAATTGCTGGCACTAATTTGAACTTCAGGGCTTTCCATTCAATGCTTCACACTAACATCTCTAAACCTTTCTTTCCCTTGCTACTACTACTACTGGATGCCATGATTTCTTGATAAACTAAGAAAATTCCTTGAAAATATTTGCTGCAAATTTTGCTTAAGATTTCTTGAATGCTTTGTAAATTGCTCTTCTCTAGATATACTAAATTTGTGGTGGAAATAAAGTAAAAAATCTGCCCTTTTGATGAAAATTTTCCATTAATGCTCAGTACTATGAGAACCATAATGGCATAGTGCATGATAGATTGTCATCCACTATCTGTGTAGATTACTCGGTAGAACCTTGTGACTTAGCAATCAAAAAAAACCTTATTACTCCTGACCTCACTCAGTAGAGCCTATGTCCCAACCTTTTTCAGTGAATACTAATGCTAAACTTCTATGATCCCTCTATATCTAGAATACTAATTTGGATCTTTTCTTCCTTTCATTGGAATTGCTTGGGATATTGTGATGTCCCCAGAGTGGGCCCTTAATGGAAGGTGATGTAGGTCTGTCCATGCGGTTTGTCGCTACCACATGTCTGGGGTCCTCGCTAGTGAGGCTATCCTGGGGTTGCCCGCTTAACGCGGGGAGGTTCCATTTACTAATAGTCTGAGCTTTTGGTGCAATGGTTACTAACTTGGTATCAGAGCCAGAGGTCTCAAGGTCAAGACCCGTGGAGCATGGTGGGTTGTGATGTCCCCAAAGTGGTCCCCTAATGGAAGGTGATGTAGGTCTGTCCGTGCGGTTTGTCACTACCACATGTTCGAGGTCCTCGCCAGTGAGGCTATCCTGGGGTTGCCCCCTTAACGCGGGGAGGTGTCATTTACTAACAGTCTGGGCTTTTGGTGCAATAGTTACTAACTTGACTGTAATAACCCCAATAGGTTATAACTTCTTCCAACACAAAAAATCTTTATACTTCAGTTGTTTGACATTTTGTCAAACACTTTGCAAGCAAGGGTCCTCTGACTGATATAACTTTTCAGATTGCTGCAGTGATTCTTGCTTGGATTTTCCTTAAAGAGAATGCTTACAAAAGACTCCAAATTGTCTAAACAATGACCTAACATAAATATGCAACTAATTTTGGCAATAGTGAATGCATATATGAGTTCTAATCATGAAAATGATCACCTATAGCCAACTAGTATTTTAACAAACAGTTGGTATGCAAGCTAACTGGCTGATTAAAAATGATATATTAATGCTCAAAGACAACTATTAATGACCAGAAATTGTATGAGTATCCAATACAATATTCATACTAAGTTAGCCAAGAATCTTGGCACTTACAAAGATATCAAAATATGATGATTGCTGGTAAAGTAATATACACCTACAGCTGCCAATGAAAACTAATGCAATACTAAATATCTAACTTCAATACTCCCCTACAATAGTATGCTAATCACATGCATGATTAAATACAACTAAAGCCATGGATTGCTGATACCATTGTGAGGAATGTAAAAATGAATGATAGGTCTGATACAAAACGACAATTACAACAGCACTCTATAGTGAAAGACAACTATGAAAATACACATCAGACCTAGCATATGAAGTCGCCTTAGAGAATAGATGTATTGCAATACCATTGAACAGAAAATAACCTCCTCAAGTGCCCAAGTCATGCCTCTCTAGCTGCCACCCCTGATTGTAAATGGCTGTAATAATTTTTTTGCTTTTTCAAATTTGCTTTTTAGATTGCTTTTTCAGTTCTGCTTTTTTAGCCTGCATTTTTCGGATTGCTTTTTCAGCCTGCTTTTTTTGAACTACTTTTTTGGCCTACTTTTTTGGGTCTACTTTTTTCGCCTACTTTTTCGGCCTATTTTTTTTTTCAGATTTCTTTTTCCTCCTGCTTTTTCGGGTCTACTTTTTCATCCTGCTTAAAAACCTCTTGAAATGTTGAAATGCTGAAAATGGCCTTAGGCCCAATGATGCCCTAGCTGAAGTGACTGAAGTATCACCTCCAAATGTGCAACCCTTCAGAAGATATTTCACTTCCTCAGTTATGCTAATCCAAGGGAGTTTTCATTCCCAAAGATCAATTGACTATCTGAAACCACTTGGCTCCACAATAGACTATGTGATTGAATCACAATTTGATTTCAAGAGAGAAGTAAACAACTGGATGATTAGAATGAAGCCCCAGGGTGCCTATTTATTCTTTTCTCTACACTTTCTCCAGAAGCTTCTAGAACATTATTTTATTTTATCTATTAAGTGACTTTATAAAATATTTTATAATTCAAGTCACTTTATTAAATTAATTAAATATAAAGTTACCTTTTAATATTTATTTATTTGATAACTTTATAAATAATTAACTTAATACCACTTATTTATTTAATTAAAATAATTAATTAGTCATCCTCATAAAATATTCATTATTTTGGACAACCTAATTAATTAAATTAATTAAATCAAATTGCCTCCAAAAATGGGGACATGACAGTCTGCCCTTCCTAAAATTGCTTGTCCCCAAGTAATGGCTGAACAACAAACCAATCAATCTGCCTGGACCCCAAATGAAAATATGTGTAATATCCCAATCCTCACCATACTCCCATGAAGAAATCATCATCAACAATACAAAAATCAGCAACTAAGAAATTGCACTCAACACCCAAACAACTGACATCACTGACAAAATCATCTGAAGACCAACTGCAGATGTTGATAGAAGAAACCACTCTACGAAACTCAAGCCAACTGAAACATCGACTCTATCAAAACTCAAGTCCCTGTCTAATTGACACTTGCACCCAACTGCACAGCCATAGGTACCTGAGTCACTGCCACCAAATCCAATCTCTGATAAATTGTTTTGGGTGTGTCGATACTGTAGGCTGTTTAACTTGTAACTACCAATTCTATTTTCAAAAGATGGTGTCAATCCATCCCATAATGGATGGCAAGAAACTGGAGCCGATCTACACTTGCATGAAATCAAATCTTCTATCTCTAGGTCAAAAGAAAAATGATGAGTGTACCCCACCGTATAATGCTGGTAGGAACCCCCAAACTCTGCTACTAGCTCACCATCACTGAATTGGGAATCAACAGATGGCTCCAATCTATGACTCCGAGTGGCTATAGGCTGGATAGGACCCTGTGCACTCTGCTCAACAAACCCCACCTCAAAATCTCTATGAGGTAGCATAGTAGAAAGGATCACTATAATCTTCCCAACCAATCCACAAATAACACTAGTACCTCAGATGAGAACACCTTTTGACACTTTATGCGAGTCCAAACGAACAAGTGCACTATCTAGCAAATACTCCATGAATGGTTTAGTGCAGTAAAAATTATACGAGGAAGCATCAACATACTCCCTTGCACATCACAACTGATCCCACTGTAAAGATGGCATGATCAACTGTACCACACTGTCATCTATCTAAGAAGAGTCAATCTGGAGACTCGACTCCATTGGTATCCCAAACTCATTAGGACCAGCTACTTCCAAATCTTGAACATGTGTGTCAGCCCCAACAACATGTTCCTCAGTAACAACTACAGGGGTGTACTCATCACCAACCACCTCAATATACAAATGAACTGGGTCTGGGGCTAGTTTAGACCACAATTGCTCCAACTCCACGGTCACCTCCTTTAACTAAAACTGAAATCCTGTAGATCTCACTGTGTGTCCTCCAAAGCCTCAATAGTCACTATGAGCTCCTGGGTAAGCTCACTCACCTCCTCCTCATGATCCAAGAGTTCCTCATAGGCTGTACTCCCCCACTCAACTAGGTGATCATGGTCGGCTACCAATTGTAAGTAATCCTATCTCAAAACCCTAACAGCTTCACGCGAGGCATGAATCTCTGCCAAAGAAAAGTAACCACCGCTGGACTCATCTGTCATAGAAGCACCCCAACTAGTAACGGCCAACAACTGACGAGCAGTATCAAAATGCTGGCAAGTGATAGCAATGTCTCGCTCACTAACTCTCAACTGACTAGACACATGATGGCACTGGCTAGATTGTCTTCTACAAACCTCCTCTGACTCACTGTCTAAAGGAGTATCCTCAAAGTTACTCGTCTCTAGAGTATTATCATCCATATCTTGCGAATCAACTCCAAAGTTCATATCAACATCCAAAGTATCAAAAACTGTAGCACTGTTGTCCAAATCCGCTGTACCAAAAGAAACTGCCAAGGAAACTAAGTCTTCAAAACTACCCACTGCATCCTTCTAGATGTCATCAATGCCACTATGATCCTGGGACTCATCTATACACACTGCCAAATATGAAAGATCATCAACACATTCCAACAAGAATGGTTGACTGGATATAAGAACAAAGCCCATCATCGGTGTATAAAAACTAATGCCAACATCGGACAAGCTGCTGGCACAAGAAAAGACAACACCATGTAATTTGCTAATCAAATCCATGATAGCACCCAAAAAATCATTGCTACCAAAAAGTGATAAAGAGCTCCAGTCAACTAAATCCCAAATGCTAATATAATAATCTCGAGGCCATATCCATAAACTAGAATCAGCTGGTAACTCAAGAAAACTCCTCACCTGAGTAATATGACCAATACCAACTAACTCCAAATATCTGACTGACATTGTCCCTGTATCCTGGATGTGAATGCAAGATGAACTAGCAACATTATATGATCTGCCTGCCGCAGAAAGCTGAGCATCAGAAGTGCAAGATGAAACTAAACTCAACTCCATGTCATGCTTATCCCCATGTCTCTCCCAGTCCTATAATGCCAATGGAATATTCACCAAAGAAGCTCAAGTGTCCTCAAGCTCACGAGAAAGCTTTTCAACTTCCTCCCCCTTCCTCCCCAAGGCATCTAAATAGTCTCCAACAAGGCTAAGAAGATGGTCACGATCTGATAGAAGATGTAAATAACTCAACTTCATCGTTCCCATTCCTTCCCTAATCACCTGTAAGTCAACACAAGAAGACATTGCCTGAACTCCCTTATGTCTACCCTGTAACTGAATCATCCGGATGTGATCCTCTATCATATCCCATATTTTTTCATGATGAGATAATGAAGTCACAATAATATCTTCACTCACCTTCAGCTGGCTGGAAAAATCATGTGTAGTACTACCAGTCTCAACCTCATGTGACGAAGCATCTACCTATGTCTGGTACTCTCTCTCAGCAAAGCCATGAATGCTCAATGTCTGCTCAGCTCTACCAGGTATCTCACCATCATGCACAATGACATCCTCATAATCATCATCTGAACCCACTATGTTGTAGTCACTGCTTGTTGGAACCAAACCATCCTGAGTACCTGACACATCACCCTTTGGCAACCTGTATACAACTGTCTCAACTTAAGTATCAAGTTGACAGATACTATCCATTAGTGTAATATCCTTCACCACTTCTTCCTGTAGCTGAACTGAAACCTCTGACTAGTTACAAACTTGTTTCTTGAACTCCTCATTCAGGTTCCTAGTAACATCTCTCACTGTATCAGTCAGTACTTTGCGAGAAGATCTGCCACATAGAAAACCAGTCAACTTATCCACCTTAACTGGGTCGGACAGCCTGTCATTTATACGATGGTGCTTAACCAATAGTTCAGACATGTTATGCCTTATTTTCCTAAGTTCATCTCGAACATTTGAATAGCCATCCTTTCTACTATTCTGACTCTGGATATCGTGTCTATCATTTGTCCAAGATTGTGTCCGTTGAGACTTTGTACTATACCTGTCCATTCTGGTTAAAGTAGAGTGATGATCACTCATGTAATTCAGTTCTCACCCCACAAGATGGCAAGAAAATCGCTCTGATACCATTGTAATAACCCCAATAGGTTATAACTTCTTCCAAAACCAAACATCTTTGTACTTTAGTTGTTTGACATTTCGTCAAACACTTTGCAAGCAAGGGTCCTCTGACTTATATAACTTTTCAGATTGCTGTAGTGATTCTTGTTTGGATTTGCCTCAAAGAGAATGCTTACAAAAGACTCCAAATTGTCTAAACAATGACCTAACATAAATATGCAACTAATTTTGGCAATAGTGAATGCATATATGAGTTCTAATCATGAAAATGATCACCTACAGCCAACTGGTATTTTAACAAACAGTTGGTATGCAAGCTAACTGGCTGATAAAAAATGATATATTAATGCTCAAAGACAACTATTAATGACCAGCAATTGTATGAGTATCCAATACAATATTCATACTAAGTTAGCCAAGACTCTTGGCACTTACAAAGATATCAAAATATGATGATTTCTAGTAAAGTAATATACACCTACAACTGCCAATGAAAACTAATACAATACTAAATATCTAACTTCAATACTCTCGTACAGTAGTACGCTAATCACATGCATGATTAAATACAACTAAAGCCATGGATTGCTGATACCATTGTGAGGAATGTAAAAATGAATGATATATCTATTAATGAATGATAGGTCTAATACGAAATGACAATTACAACATCACTCTATAGTGAAAGACAACTATGAAAATACACATCAGACCTAGCATATGAAGTCGCCTTAGAGAATAGATGTATTGCAATACCAATGAATAGAAAATAACCTCCTCAAGTTCCCAAGTCGTGCCTCTCTAGCTGCCACCCCTGATTGTAAATGGCTGTAATTATTTTTTTGCTTTTTCGAATTTCCTTTTTCAGATTGCTTTTTTAGTTCTACTTTTTCGGCCTGCTTTTTTTGGATTGCTTTTTCAGCCTGCTTTTTTCGAATTGCTTTTTCAGCTTGCTTTTTTGGGTCTGCTTTTTCCACCTGCATTTTTCGGGTCTGGTTTTTCAGCCTTTTTTTTTTAGATTTCTTTTTCCACCTACTTTTTTGGGTCTGCTTAAAAACCTCTTGAAATGCTGAAATGCAGAAAATGGCCTTAGGCCCAATGACGCCCTAGCTAAAGTGACTGAAGTATCACCTCCAAATGTGGAACCCTTCAGAAGATATTTCACTTCCTCAGTTATGCTAATCCAAGGGAGTTTTCGTTCCCAAAGATCAATTGACTATCTGAAACCACTTGGCTCCACAATAGACTATGTGATTGAATCACAATTTGATGTCAAGAGAGAAATAAACAACTGGATGATTAGAATGAAGCCCCGGGGTGCCTATTTATTCTTTTCTCTCCACTTTCTCTAGAAGCTTCTAGAACATTATTTTATTTTATTTATTAAGTGACTTTATAAAATATTTTATAATTCAAGTCACTTTATTAAATTAATTAAATATAAAGTTACCTTTTAATATTTATTTATTTGATAACTTTATAAATAATTAACTTAATACCACTTACTTATTTAATTAAAATAATTAATTAGTCATCCTCATAAAATATTCATTATTTTGGACAACCTAATTAATTAAATTAATTAAATCAAATTGCCTCCAAAAATGGGGACATGACAGATATGACCTTGAGAATACAGTTCCAGTTCTTCTGTAAGAACTTAATTGGAAATGATGGAGTCACCCACTTCTTGAGTGACTTCACTACCATGGCTTGAACTGGTTTCCTTGGTAGATTTAGGAATCCACTACTATCTCATCTATTTCCTAATGTTATCAACTTTTGCTTTCTTTTCATCTTCAACTCTACCTATATTCATGCAATTCTTAGCTATATGACCAAGTTCAGTACATGTGTAACATCTTATGGTAGTATCCTTCTTTCTCAAGTGATGCCTTGCAGAGTTTATGCCAATGTGTCCATATTCTCCACAATAATAACATCTACACTAAGTATTGTAGTCCCAACCAAATATTTCCTTTACAAATTGTTTAGCTAGATTGAATGGTTTAGATCTGCATTCAGATGCCTTGTGACCTTGTTTCTTGTATTTGTGACATTTACATTCAAATTTTGGTTTCTCCTTGCATTCATTAGCTTTATGACCATGTTGACTGCAATTGTAGCATTTTCCATTGATTTTTTCCTTCCCATTGCTCCAACATTTGTTTGATGTGTGACCTATCTTTTCATAGTCATTGCAAGTAAGTCTTTGATTCCTGTGAGCACCTTGTTTGGAGGATTCACCTTCTTGTTTGTATTCAAGTACTACTTTTCCCTTTTTCCTATAAAGATTTTTCTGATTTTGCTGATTCAACTGATTCATGTCTGCTTAGGATTTCATCATTCTCTCATTGACTTGTTTTTTAGTGTTTAGGTCATTTTTCAATCTTTCACTGATTTTCTTTTCAGATCTTAGCTCATTTCTTGTCCTTTCATTGATTTGTCTTTCAAAATTTAGATCATTTCTTATTCTTTCATTTTCTACTTTGAGAGTTATGATTTCTTCATTCGCATTGGAGATTTGATAAATAAGGTCTTCATGCTGAAGGGATTGATTTTGATTTTCATTGTTCCTTACCTCCAAGTCATCTTTTGCCTTATTTCTCTATTCCAAAGTTTCACATAATCTTATCGATTGAATTTCTTGTTCTCTTTTGAGTTTTCTTACTTCTTCTTGTAGAGATCCATCCTTTTCTAGGAGTTCTTTGATTGCATTGTTTGCTTCACCTAAACTACTTGAAGAGAAAAAGTATTCAATCTTTTCTTCAATATACTTATGGTCATTCATCTGATTTGCAAGTTCCTTCCTTCTTTTTATGGATTGAGAAAGATTCTCTTTTGCTTGTTTGAGTTAAGTTATGGCCATCTCCAGATCTATCTTTTCATTTTCAATTGCTTTGTCAAGTCTGAATATGTCCATTGTCCTTTGATCTTTGCTCAAGCTATTAAAATTTATCCTAAGAACCACAAAGCTTTGATAACAATTTTTGGAAATAATCAAGACTAGCTAGGTTACTGAGAGGGGAGGGGTGAATCAATAACCTCAATTTTTTTGAAAAATTCAACACTTAATAACATATTTCATTCACCATTAATTGATCTAATCTATTGCATACATGAGAAACTAAAAGATAAACATTCATGGCACATGAATACAGTATTTGGTGACCCAAAAACCTTCCAATAAGAAAGTAAAACTGGGGTGGGGATGATACCCACAAAACTTTAGTATTGAAGTATAAAGTTGGCCTGTTAAGACTTACATTTATCAGTTCTGATAATCTGCCCTGTTAGGAGCTATTAGTACTGCTAGGTCCACCATGTTAGAGGTTTTACAAACATACAATCAAGTATGCACTCGATAAAGAGATTAAAACAAATGACTATTAAGTCTACCCTATTAAAGGATTTGAGTCTAATTCACCTGTTAAGATGAAATAGTGGATCTAACTTACAACTTAATTTCTGATTTATATCCTTGAAGTATTGATCACCTTTTTGTGATAGATTTAACTTGACCGCTCCTTATTTGACCTTGTTGAATACTTTACTCTGCTACTAATTTTCATTCGCATTCACTCTTCTCAAAAAAAATCATTCACTTCTACATACATTCCTTGATTTCTTTGGGTGTAATATAATACATTACATATATACCATTCCAATTCTCATATTTACAAAGTTGGCTAAAATACAAGTTAAAAAAAATATTACTAAGTCGGCCCAAATGTAGAACAAACTCAAGTTCTAAAACAAACTTGGTGAATTTTTGATACTCGATGTCCACTGCATTACTTGGCATCATCATGTGTTTGCTAGAAATAGAGGCTCAATCCATACTAATCACTCAATGTAGCTTTGAACTTGGTGTAACTCGGTAGAAATTGAATACCAAGTTTGCCTTGCTATCACTCGATAAACTCTACTCATTCCATCACCTGGTTGACACTGGATTCATATCATAGGAACTGATGATTTGATAGACACTGTGAAGCTTAGCGATAACTGCTAGACTTCACACAGCCTATTTTCACTCGATAGCCTTTAGAATGCTTGGTGTGAACTATGAAACCTAGTAATCACTGAATTGCTTGACAAACACTAGAGACTGAATGATGAACTTGGTAACCATACAGAATTGTGAATAAGTGTTGTTACTAATGACAAACATAACTTAATGCCAACAAACACATCCATGGGAATTATAAACCTACCACTATGCAACTATGCATTTAATAGTTATGAAAATTCCTTATCCACAAACTACATCTCCCATCAATTCTCATTTAGGAATGCCTAATGATAAAGTCTCGTATAATAGAAACTTCTCAATGTATATTCGCCATCCATTACATATCCACGAACACATTATCCACTTTTTTATTTATTCCTAGTACAACAATCGCTTATTGGGCCACATCCCACTCCTATTGCATTTGATCAGTCACCATTCACCAATGCTCTAGATCCACTTTTTTCTCACCTAATTGTTGTTGCAACTATCTCACCTTTGACTCACTCAATGCTAACTACTCCTATAGTTTCATTGATAGGGAGTTCAATTTTGTAATTGCCTCCTTGAATGACTCAGACTGCGACTATAGCAATACTAGCTCATTTTGTACACTTTCCAATCCCATTTGTGCCATCTTTAGTAATTCTTACAATCTCTAAGCTCATGACCTCTCTACCCGCATCGTATGTCACTCCCTTTTGAATGCAAATTATCCACATGGAATTTCACTTCTAGTGATTACACTTGTGCCTACTCAATATTCACAATTTCTTGGAGCCATCTTGCCTTCGTTTATGCTCCATCTTCCTTCACCTTCTCTGTTAATCCCAGTAGAAACTTGACTTCCTATTTGACGTTCTTTACTTGGGCTCTCTCTATAGCCAACATGATCCATAATTCTTCCACATCACTTGATGATTGGTCTCCCCACCCCACCTCTAGCCAAAACTCCTCCACATTTACACTACTTGCTTCCCCTTCCACTGATCCTTGTCCCAAGATTATGAGGATAATCAACTAACCTGGTCCACTCATTCCCTCACCCACAATAATAACTTGCACATCCCCCAAAGCTTTTTCCATGGACTTTTTAGGAATTTTAATCTCCCTTTTCTCCTCTACTTTAGACATACTCTTTGTCATCTTAGGAAGGCTATTCTCTACTTGCATCATCGACTCAGCATCATCTAATACCATCTATAATGCCTATTATGTTGTAGTCCCCGATAACATTATTAATGATGACAAGGGCATTTCTTCTTCCCTGATCCCTGCATCTTTAGGTTGTGTCAACCCTTGTCTTGCCTAACTTGATTCACCTTGTAGATCAAGATGAAACACTAGCTCCTTAGAGGTTCACCGAATGCTCAGAGGTTCATTGAATATGCTTTTACATTTTCCCTTCCCTAATCCACCTTCCCTAGCTAGAATCACCCTCCTGCTATGACTAATCTGGTGAACTTGACATGCTTTCAATTACCCCCTACCTCAGAGTTCTTAATCAATCTAATGACCACATTTTACTCTTCACCTTGCTTCATTCCATTCCCATGCTATATGCATATTTTTGGCCAACACTGACTTGGAATCACTCTTTAATGACCTTACCATGTGTCTACTTCCCACTAACCTCATACGAGGTATACTTCCTCCATTCTCATGCCATAATGACCACCAAAATTTTTTTGTTGACCTTCTCTGCCAACACACATTCCATGCATTATGCTACTAGTTTACACTACCACATCTCATAATTTGTTTCCCAACAATTACAACCCCTTTATCCATGGTTTCAACAAATTGTACACTACTTCACACAACTATCAGCACTACTGGTCTACAATTACTAGTTTTTTTATTGTTATGCACTTCTAGTACCTTAATGATGTACTTGACTAGAGGTACCAGGATGAATTCATGATACTTTATTTGCCTTTGATTTTTTATTATTCAATTCCAGTGATCCTCTGATTTCATGCATTATTGGTATCCACTTGTAAGGACCTCCTCTTGTTTGGTAAGCCATGTTTACCTCAATCAATTTTTTATGATATCTTAGGTGAGGACTTTATCCAGCATTTGATTGTTTGCATGCCTATTTTTATTTACTGTTGTTATAACATTTATTTTCCAATAAATTTTCATACTTTTCATGTAAATTATCCATGATTGGTGGTACTTCTCAATGTGACACAATATTCATATCACCATAGCTGAGCTAGTGGTGGTTATACTTGGTCACTTTTTATTAAATGCTCTATGATGACAATTAATTTGCATCTCTTTACAATGAAATTGATAGTTAGTTGCATTCGTTTAGTTTGTATTCTCATCTTGGGTCTCTTATGAACACATAGTTAACACATAAATTAGGATAACACACACATGGATCTCATCAATAGTGCTCAGCAACAAGGCTACCAACAATGAGTAAGGTTATTCAACAAGTCACCACCCAACATAGTAGTGCAATAGTTAATCACTTTACTATTGTGGACTCAGTCTCATCACAACACTACCACCTTTTCTCACATTCCATCCTCTACTATCATCTATTCTACCTATTGTAGGATGTGGTTTTTAGATTCTTAAACAATTCTAGTCACTATTCCCTTTTACCAAATTTCATTCCTCATTACACCACATCATCTACTACATTACTTGGCTTTTGAATCTCAAATAATTTCATTTCATCACACTTTATTTGCTCCCCTCTTCTTTTTTTAATCACCATTCATTACATTCAATTTTATTTCATTGCGTCCCACAATGCATTTCATTTCATTATATTTCATTTCCCCTATTTCATTCCATTTTGTCACATTTTCGTTCATTCGCAAATTTTATATTTCATTTCCATCACATTTCATTACCTCCCATTTCATTTCCTTACATATCACAGTTCATTTCATTTTATTATATTTTCCCTCTTTCACTACATTCGTGACTTGTATTTCATTTTCTTCATCAAATTACCTTTAATTCATGCATTCCATCTCTTCATTTCATGGCTTTTGAATCTTAAAGGTTTACGTCCCATCCCATGTCTTTTGAATCTCAAACAACTTCTTTTCCTTCCATTTTTCACTTTCATTCACCTTCCATTTGTTACATTTCATTTTACAATGTTTTATTTCATTACATTATCATTACATGTCATCATATTAGATTTTCTCACATTTTCATTGATTATTTCATACCACTACATCCCATTTTCACATATATTTTATTTCATTCTCATTTTATCACATTCTTGTTGCATTTCACTATATTGCATCACATCACATCTCATTTCATTTACCACACCTCATTTATCCCATTTCATTTATTACATCCCATTACATCCAATCTTGTTTTATTACATAACATTCTAAATTTCATTTTCATTACATTTCATATCATCCCATTATGTTGCATTGCATCTCATTTCATTTGCATTCATCACACTTCATTTATCACATTTCATTTGTTGCATCCCATTACATCCAATCTCATTTCATTACATAATATTCTAAATTTAATTTCATTATATTTCATTTGTTTCACTACATATAATTACATTTCATATCATCCCATTATGTTGCATTACATCTCATTTCATTCCATTACTAATTTTCCTTACATTATCATTTCATGTCATTACATTCTATTTATCATAGTCCATTCATCACAATTCATCTCATTACATTACATCAAATTTCATCATACTACATTTACATTTCATTTCTGCTTATTTCATCACATTTTCATACATCATGTTTCACAATTTACTGTATTCCATTACATCTAATTGCATTATATCACATTTCATTTTACCACATTTTATTTCATTTCATGACATTTATATCATCCCGTCACATTTTCATGTATTACATTATTATTCCCATTTAATTATTTCAATCATTCTTCACATTCCATGCTACATTACTCATTCACTTCCATATCATTATCTGCTACAACTATATCTATCAAATCAAACCATCACATGCATACATGAGTCCATGATATAAAAAGAATACATGTCTACACATCAATAAGCTCAAATATCTCATAAAGAAAAAGATCACAAGATATCTCAAAAGGATCAAATCAACATGAATATAAGATGGACTACATCAACAAGAACATCCAAATGATCAAATAACATGCACATCAGAAGACCACAATGTCTATCCACATGAACATCTAAATATCAATTGAACATCAAAGAATAATCATACATAATGATGAGTAATTCCCTAACACATATGTACACTCGTCCTTGCATAGGAACTTGACCCGAAGGTCCCTACTCATTGGGGGCACTCGTATCCTCCCAGGGCACCTAATTTGTCACATCTGTAGTTAGTACCACATGTCTAGCTACAACTATTTGACTAGTCAACACCCCATCTATCCTTGGTATCAGTGGTGGTGGTGGTGGCCATAGTGTCATCATGGCTATAAATGCCTATAGTGTACTCGTCAACTCACCCACCCAAGCCTCCATGACACTCATCTGGGCCTCTAAATCAATAGATCCCCTTGGACTCTCTGGTGGTGGTTGTGTATCTGGTGGCACTTGTTGTGGCCTCTATGGCTATACATCATGTGGATCTCTAATAGGAGCCTATACTTGTGGCCTCTATTATAGGATAAACTGAACATCATCAGGAAAATTGGCCCTCACCTACTCTACCCTACCCTATCTAACATCTTTGTCCCACTGACCACCACCCCTCACCCTCACACCTCAGATCCTTCCAACTATCCCTACACACACATTTCCTAGTCTCTGCACTAGACCTTGTGCCATACCACTCTCCGGTAGTACCATGACTACTCAACCTCTCCTTCCATGTCTCCCTCATGCTCTAACCACACCTCTCACTCTCCCTCTAGCCCGCCATCTCCCTCTACTTCTCCTAGACCATCCTCATCATCTTTGTCCTCTCCTCCACTTGATGGTTCATCAATGCCCAGAATAAACTCTGTTGGATCCATGTACCTCAGGAATGGATGCTCACAAAACCATCATGCATAATCCCCCTCCATCCCTACATCTACCTCTCCATCCCACAAAGCCCATGGCTGTGGTGTGTCTCTCATTTGGAAAAAAGCCTCCAAACAAGCCTCATACTCCAAGGTTGGCCCCCACACTTCCCTCTCTGACTACACCCAAGCATAATGTGTTGACCCCTATGGCATGCCCTACCACTGCCCAAACTGTCTCGGTACCCGTTGGAAAAAAAATTGCTCTATCACTACTGGTACTTGGCCAAGAAAATATCTTAGATCAAGAAATATACTATCTCATCATTATCCTTGGCCCACAACTTAGTAAACCTACAGGGTCTCCATATGACCTCATCAATGTCATCCAAAATCTATTGCCAATACTCTATCTTGCCCAAATGGGCCTTCATGATCAGACCAGAATAAGTATATATAAGGCATACTCTATGGTAGCTATCACACACATACCAGACAAGTAATGGGTAAATGCTACCATGTCTATAGCTATAACAAAATCACTCCTACTAATAGTGATGAGACTCCCAAATATACAACTTGATGCAAGACATGGTACAAGTGGGCCAATATATGACTATCCGATGCAAATTTTTGTAGCTGATCTATCATATCATGTATCAACTGACCCCATCCAGCTGGATATCCTTGCCCTTATCAGTCTGGCAACAAAAACCATCCTATCAATCTAGCCAAATTTGATGGCAATGGATCATACTGGATCATTTGGAACCATGATACATTATCATCCCCAATGCTATCATCTCTGAACAAATCTCTAAAAGTAGTGCCATCTGTAGTCTAATCATAATACACTAGATCCCCTAATGGTCGGGATCCACAATATTTGATACACATCCTATGGAGTCACCATCATCTCACCCATCGACAAATGAAAGATGTTGTGGTCCGAGTTCCATCACTTGGCCACAACTATCAATAGCCCTCTATTCACTCAGAACTGGGGCATTTGTAGTAAATACGTGAACCCACATTTATCTATCACCCAGTGCTCTAGGATTGACAATCTTCTTACTACATCTAGAGGCCATGGATAAAATCCTCGTACCATGAGCTTGTGCCTACATACCTATTTGCATCAAACAATTACACGACAATGTTAGTTTTCATCCCAAGTGATAATTATATATCAGTCTACTATCTATATCTAGCTAATTAGCTATTGGTTCTATCTTGGACTTGATATTTGTCCTTCTCTACCTTGAGCCAGACCTATTTATTTTCCCTACTCTATATCCTAAGTTGGGGCATCATTCTTTACCTATCTATCATCAAACTAGTCCTAAGGCATCACTTCATGACTACCTGATTTTTATTGTTTACTCACTATGATGCATCCTTGGTTGATAGACCTAGAATCTAGCCTTTTGCATTATCTTACGCTCAATTATGGCTTTATAATCTATTTTAGCCCTTCATAATTTATTTGCACTATTTCCTAGGACATATGTACTATAAGATCCATCAAATATGCTAGGACATTCATATGTGCTATTATAACATTTGAATGCACTACTTCTTGGATCACATGTGCTATACCATATGTAAGCTCTATCAAAATGCTCATATGTGCTACTTCATAGGGCATAAGTACTATTCTACCCAAAAGCACTAAAACACAATGCTTATGCACTACAAAATCATTCACATGTGCCTAGAGACTTAGATGTGCTATTTAAATCTACAAATGCACTATTTCACCGCATGTATGCACTACAAGAGTATTTGAATGTGCTAAAAGAATGCATATGCATTGAAGAAAAGCTAAATGCATTACAATACCTAAACTATCACATTTTTCATAAAAAATTGTGCGAAATTCCAAAATAACTCAGGTATGCCTAAAAAATATTAACAATGGAGGATCTCAATTACTTACTGGGGCACCCTAGTCTACTGGACGCTTGTACCTATGACCCCTCTCAAATATGTGCTCTATTAAAGGGACCACCATCCTTATTAGCTCAGAGCTCCAAAATTCCAAATGTCAAATGAGAGTGTGAAAATGACAAGGTTAAATGACCTTTTGACCTATTTAACCCTCCTTAGGGGCATTTATATCACTTTTTAACTCTATTTACCCAACATTCTAACCTTTTTTCTCACTTTCATGAATTGGGTATTGTATTAAATGAACTTGATCATCTTTATTTCTCAATTATTCAACATTTTAGAAATCAAATTGGAACCTCCTTAATTTTCATCCATTCATTTTTTTCCAATTTCATTTCTAAGGGGGCAGTGTATCCATATCAAATTGGAGCATCCAAACTAGGGCATCAAAATTTTCTAAAAAATAAAAAATGTTCTACCCTAGCAAAAAATTTCAAACATCAAATCAACCAAAACTAGGGTATCCAAGTAAAAACATCACAACATCAATCAGTGAAATAAAAACAATAAAAACATCAAATCATCAATGATTAGAAATCACTCCATCAACAAACAAACCAACAAACAAACACCATGACAACTATGAAATGTCAAACTATCATCAAACATACATACAATCATCAAACAAACTTTCAAATTAAAGATTACATTAGGTCATTAATCGATTAAATCATCTATCAAAGCAATAAGACCTAAATCAACTTTAAAAGAGGAGAAAAACAATTCAAAATCATAAAATGAAATTCAAAAGGGAGATGGAAAAAGACAAAGTTTTTTAAATAAATGGAACTTTTATTAAATGAATAAATCCATTTATCCTCACAAAATGAAAATCCTCCTTTTACATTATAAAGAATTGAGAAAAATCCACATTTATCCTCAAATCAAGACTTTTGGACTCCTCCTCTTGTCTCTTATTAGACACTTTAGTTGAAAATAAATTCACATTTATCCTCAAAATCAAGACTTTTGGACTCCTCCTCTTGTCTCTTATGACTCATTTTAGTTGAAAACAAACCCACATTTATCCTCAAAATCAAGACTTTTGGCTCCTCCTCTTGTCTCTCATGAGACATTTTCAATTTAGCCTCTATCCACCAATTAAAGGTAAAACCCATATTCTTACCCCAACCCCTTCTAAATTCCTATAAATAGAAGGAGAATTCAAGAGCAAAAGGACCCAAGTTTTAGGCATTTGCATTATAGGCATATTCAAAGTTGTCATATTGAGCATATTAGCATTGTTATTCTAGTAAGTTTATGTCATTTTGATAGCATTTTAGCTTTGTTTTGATGTCATTTAGTATCATTTTAACACATTTTTAGATCATTCCATGTTCAAAATTGATAGTATTCTAAGAGTTGTTACTTGCATGTAATCTACATTTTCATTTTAGATCTTGCATAGATACTAGTAGATCTACATTTTAAGCATAATTCTCATTCTAGAACTGTCACTAAGATGTTGGTCAGAGAACATTCATAGTGGTTGTAGTTAGGGAAACATGGGATGTTTGTAGAGTTTGGATTTTGACAATGAATTTTTGGGTTTAGCCTAGTTCGTCGTCATTTTATTTGCACTCTACATTAAGGTTTCATGAATACATGAATATACCATGTACAGTGAACTTTTGTGAAAGTGATATATGGAAAGTTTTATATGAGCTATTTGCTGATTTGAGATCGAGCTAAAGATCATAGATCAGTCAAGGAAGAAGATACATTTCCTATTCTAGAAGTCCGATTACTTGTTTGGGTAGGGAGATCTTCTTGTAATTGGAAGTGCATGTTTGGGTAGTTGACTCATCTTGCATCTACTATACCCCAACTCCTAATAGGGATTCAAAGTTTTCTAACAGGGACTCCTTATACTAAATTTTCTCATCGACTCCTAACAAGGTCCATGCTCTCACAAGGAACTTATATATTAGTATATTATCTAGTCGGTATCACCCCCACTAGGATTTTCCCTTGGCCAAGGTTTTCCTAGTTAACAAAATCTGGTGTTATGAGTTATCTTTGTGTATTTTTACTATTATTGTTCAGCATTACTTTATTAATTTGTTATGCATGGTTTAAAGTAAGTAATAATATCCAATTGGTGACTAATGTTTGTAGATTACTAATTCTTCCCCCCTCTCAGTAATCCCTATTTTTAACAAATGTAAGATGGTGAGAATATTGCACTATATTGCATCCAAATCAAAGAAGTGGTGAGTTCTATGAAAGGATTTGAAGGACACATAACAAATGAGACTTTTGTAAGTAAGGTATTGAGGAGTTTACTTCATATTTATACAATTAGACTATCTGTAATTCAAGAAATAAGAAGCATACTTGGTAATAATCTGACCTTGGATAGTCTAATTAGTAGACTTACTACATTTGAATTATCAAATTTTGATAATTAATCCCCTACTAGTGTTGAATTTATATGCAAAACTCAACTAACCCTTGATGGATCTAAGAGGAAGAAGAAAAGAAAGTATGTACATAGTGATAGTGGATATGATGGTTCCCTTGATAAACTTGGAGGAAAATAATAATACAAAGGTAAACTTCCTATTATCTATTTTATGTGTAACAAAGTTGGTCATATTGCAACTAGATTCCCTGATAGAGATGAAAAGGATGAGAGGAAAGATTACTAGTACAAAGAAAGAAGAGATGATCGAAGAAACAGAGACAAAAGAGACTATAAAAACAAGGGTAAGAAATATTGCTATATTGTTGAAGAGTGGTTTTGATAGTAATTGTGATGATAATGATGAAGAAGTTTTTTATGTTGCAATGAAGGATAATTTTGAGGAAGATGAGAAAACAAAATTGATCTCACATGTGAGTAAGAATGAGAGATGGATAATTGATAGTGGTTTCTCACATCATATTATTGGTGATACAAGTAAGTTTGATAAGTTAGAACATTATAATGGAAGTAGTGTTAAGTTTGATAATGATGCACCTTGTCATGTGAAAGGTAAAGGATCAATTAAACTGAATGAAAAGATCAAGTGCAACAATGCATACTAGGTTGATAGTTGAAGAATAATTTGTTGAGTGTCTAGCATAGTTTATAAGTTCAAGGTAAAGAGTTGATTCCCATAACAAGAAGGCAAAGATCAATGATGCTATGGGTGAAGTAGGTGGAAGTGGAAAACAAACAAGAGGTAACTTATTCTATCTAGTCCTATTTGAAGATATTTGTCTATTTGCACAATGTGAAGATGTTTGGTTATGTCATAAGAGGCTACGTCATGTGAACTTTGTAACTTGGTAAGATTTAGTAAAATGAAAAGAGTTAGAGGGTTACCATGATCACACAAAAATGATAAAGTGATGCACATACAATGTCAAATGGGTAAAATGACAAAATCTAGTTTCAAGAGAAAGACTTATTCTTCTAATGAGATTTTGTAGACCTATTGGAAGATAGAGTTGTTATGGTGATAAATACTTTATTTAGTTTGTTGACGATTTCTAAAGAATGATGACTATGGCATTACTTGAGAAAACATCTGATGCATTTCAAATGTTTAAGTGGTACGTTACTAGAGTTGAGAAACAAATAGGTAAGAGCCTGAAATGTTTGATATAAGACATAGGTCATGAATATATCTTAGATGAGTTCAAAATATTTTTCAATGACAAAGGAATCAAGAGGTAAATGAGTGCACCAATGAAACCACCATAGAATCATATAAAAAAAGAATTATTATATCTATTATCTAGATTGTGCAACAACATTGATGATGGAGAAGGATTTTTCACTAAAATAATGGAGATAGGTTATAAGCACTACAATTTACACTCTAAACTGAGTTCAAGGGAAGAAGGAAACAAAAAAAGAAAACCTTTTAAACTCTATCATGGATATGCACCAAAGGTAAATTATTTTACAGTCTTTCAAAAAAAATGTTATGTATTGAAAGATGCAAGGAAAGGTAAACTTGATGATAAAAGTGATGAAGATATATTCCTAGGTTATTCCACTAAGAGAAAAGCTTATAAGTGTTTGAATTCTATTACATTTTTTTTGGAAATTACAAATTTTAGAGTTGATGAATTTGTAGAGAAAAATAAGGAAGAATAAAAGAAAGAACATAAAGATTATAGAAAGTTTGTCTATGTCTATGAAGGTGAACTTAGCACCTTACATGAACCAAAAAATGTGGCTACTAAGAATCAACAACTAGGAACTATCAATTTCTAGAGAAGAGCTTTTTCTAGCATCAACAATCTATCAAGCATCAGGAAAAAGGAGTTGTGTCACAGACTGTGACTGCCAAACAATAGTAAGAGGAACCAAGACCTAAACATGTATTGGAAAACTATTTGAGAAGACATCATGCACAAGAACAAATTGTTGGAATGATTTAGAATAACTAAGAAGGGGGGTGAATCAGTTATCCAAGGTCCAAATGTACAAATAAAACTTTTCAATACTCAACATATATTTGTGCATGCATTCATTTAATCATCCAATATCTTAAACCTTTGCATATTCCTATCCTAGGTCAAATGAACTTTGAAGAATTGTGAACATAATTTAACACAAAGTCATTCACACAATTTGATACAAGGATTTAACTTGGAAACCCGATTTGGGAAAAACCACCAGTAACATGCTACCAATTTTATACTTTTAAAGTGATTCTTGTGAGGAGCCATCCTTATTAAAGGTTACAATAAATACTATTAAATGTGACCTTGTTAAAGGATTTTAATCACCCTATTAAAAGTGAGCCTTGTTAGAGGACTTTAGAACATCTCATTATAATATCACTTGGTTAATGGATTTACTCATTACTAATAGATGAACCTTAATACAAAGGATTTATCTAGATTGATATAGTTGTTAGAAAGTAACAACAAGACTTGATCTGATAATAAAATAACCCACTTGTAGATTACAGATCTCACATTCAATCCTCCATTCTACTTGGCATTCATCCCCTTTGTCTCTAATAGTCAAGCCTTCAACTCCTTAAGCCTTATTGCTTAGTATGCCAACTCTAAATCCATTCCTTGGGCTACTATATGAAGCAAGACCTCCAAATATCCTTGTCTACCTCTAGTTTGCACTCTGACATTTTTCTTTTTTCCTGTTATCTCCTTATATAGAGAATTTTGATGTTTTTTTGTTTAATCTCAATCATCCATCTTAGGTTTAGGTCAGATTCATTGAATCTTCCCTCTTTTCCATTTTGTTCCCTCTAGAAACTTTTTTACAATCTATATTAAATTCACCTCAAAATGGTTTATCTTGAATTTTGTGCCACTAGATCACCACACTTATCTTCAACATGCTTTACACAATTCAAGAAATCAACTATTTTAGATTAGATTATTCAAATCTTCTATCAAACTCATTTTACTGTCACTTGACAATAACATGTTATTTGCTCAAAAATATCTATTTTCTAATGCTTGGTCAACACTAGGTTGTTTGGCATATAGTAAGTCTTCTCTCAGTCATTACTACCATTGTCTACCATTATGTTAATTACTACCATTGTCTGACACTTGGCACATACTAAGATTTTCTTTTCTCAATTCATACTAAATTTTCTCAATCGCAACTAACTTTCTGCTAAGCCTGATTTAACTTGCTCAATGTCCACTATTTTCTCAGCTAGGCTTTGTAGAGACATTGCTTTTCTTAGTCTTCTTTTTGTCTTAGTCTTAAGTATCCCTTCATTATAGCCTTAAGTAGATAAATAATACATTATATCATCAATGTATTACTTGGTCTTAGTACTCTTTTATACACCATATAAGTCAACCTTTCTCTAGGTTCTCTTGTTATCCTTTCTTTTCAAATCCTCTACATCAATCAATCAAATGAGAGCATTTAGACAACATTAGCAATTTTCTCACTAGCAAGTAGTAGGTTTGACATTAGTGACATAATAATGATTTTTCTATGAGAGATTTCATCAATCTCACTTATTTATATACTTCAACAATCTCCATCTTTGAAATTGATGAAGAACCAATACCAACAACAATACCAAAAAGAAACTTAATACCTTGTATTGAAATCTCTCCCTCTATCAATATATTTCCTTTTTCTATAGAGGCTACTATCTTTCTTCTTCTTTAGATATTCAGTATAAACTCTTCACCTTTCTCTTTCACTTTGACAATAATCTTTCTATATTCTGCCTCTTTATGATCTCTCTCTTTTTTGATCTATTTTTGATAATATTCCTCCTCTTTGAAAACAATGCCAAAGACTTGTCATCTTCTCATGTAGATATTAGCAATTCAAGTTCTCCCTCTATCACCTTGCATTGTGACTATAAATATTTTGTTTTAGCTCCTTCCTTACTTTAGGACGTTCCTAAAGTAAGATGTATTGCATCAGGTTGCAAGGTATGCTATCCAACTCACTTGATGTAGGGTACTACTCTTTCTTCTTAAGTAGATTTGGATAGGTGTATCACCCCTAGCTTACCTCTAAGATATTCATGTACATCTTCAAGTAATTCCTTTGTGAATATATCTACTATCTGTTCCTTTGTATTCACATATTCCATTCTCACTTCTTTGTCTTGAACAAATTCGCTAAAGTAATGATACTTGATTGCAATGTGCTTTGTCTTTGTATGAGCACAAGGTTCTTAGATATTTTTATAGCACATATATTGTCATAGTAGATTACCATAGGTTTAATGACTTCTTCCTTCATTCCTTTCAGTAACTATTTGATCCACATGTTCAACTTCAATAGTAGATTGTGAAATAAAATTTTGTTTCTTTCTAGTTCATGAGACTAATCTCTTTCCTAAGAAAAATCCTCCTCCACTTGTGCTTTTCCTATCATCAATATTTCCTGACCAATCAGAATCTGTATAGGTTCTAAAGTCAAATTTTTCATTCTTCTTGTAGTATAGACCATAGTCTTTTGTACCCTTCAAGTATCTCATAATCCTTTTAACATCCATCAAATATTTGTCCCTAGGATTTACAGAGAATATTGCAACAATACCAAAAGCTAGTGCAATATCATGTATGCTATGAACTACATATTGCAATTTTCCAATCATAGACATGTACAATGTTTTATTTACCTCAACAGAGTCATCACTTTTGGATAGCTTCTATCCAATTACCATAGGAGTACTAATTGGCTTTGAATCTTCCATTCCAAAAGCCTTCAAGATTTCCATTACATACTTGGACTTGGTGTATTTTTTAGTATTGAATATTCATAATTTTGCAAATTTTGCAAATTTATTGCTGGTAATTTAGCTAATAATTTAAGATTTAATGTAACCTCACCACATTTTTATTAAATTTAGTTGTAAAATATTTAAAATTGCTCAATAATTTATTTTATTAAAAAATTTAAACTCAAAGATTCGCCAAAATATTTGATACATGATTAGATTTGATTCACATACATATTATATATTATCAAAGAAATTAAAATTAATTCACCAATAATTATCATAATTGTTAGTTACTTTAGGGATATATTACCAATATTTAGTTTTCACTATTGATTTAAAATATAATGTAATTATCCTCATAATTTCCATTAGATAAAACATGTTCATTTTTTATTTGTAATATTCCTTAACGATTAGAGAACTTTCTATTATTATTGAGACTCGCCAATATTTTCTACTCAAAAATTAATATGATTCCAAAATAATCACCAATGTAAATAATATTTATAATAAATTTTTTTAGAGATTCCCCAATAAAAATAATTTGGCTTTTCAAAATAATGAAAGGTTTGCCAAAAAATTTAATCTTATTCTACAGGGGGGTTTCTTAAAGTTTACCTTGCTAGATTGAGTAATGTAAATACCATACTTCATCTGATATACTTGTAATCCAACAAAGAACTTTATCTCTCCAAACATAGACATCCCAAATTCTTTCATTATTTCATTTGCAAATGTCTTACACAATGAATTGTGTCCTCCAAATATGATATCATCAACAAATATTTCAAGTAGTAAGATTTCTTTACCTCCTTCTATGTTCAAGTACAAGTTGTTATTGACATCACTCTTCTCAAAACCAATCTTCAGAAGATAATTGTGTAGTCTTTCATACCATGCTCTTGTTGGAAATATAAGAGAAGTAACTGAGAGGAGAGGGGTGAATCAATTATCACTAAAATAAATCTCAGATCCCTTAGATGTCAGTACAAAAATAAACTCTAAAAAATGAACATTGTTGATACTCGACAAACACACATAAAATGTTGTAACTCGATAAATAATGAATATGCTCAATAAATACTTAACTGTTATCTGTGATTATCATTACTTTAACTTAGTTACAAACACATAAAATAAAATAGAATGAACATATTTTACACCAAGATTTAATGTGGAAACCTAATTTGGAAAAAACTACCAATTACAACTAGTTACTATTTTTCACTCTTCTTAAGTAAGCCCTATTAGGAGCCAATCCTATTAAAAGTTACAAAACAAACTGTTAGGTGTGACCCTATTAGAGGATTTAATCACCCTATTAGGAGTGGTCATGTTAGAGTTATTTAGATAATTCAACAGGACTACCACCTTGTTAGAGGATTTACAAATAGCTATTAAGCCAACACTATTAAGAGATTTAGATCACTGCTACAATTGTTAGGAAGCAAAAATGACATGACATGATTTCTAATGCAACTAAATTGTTGATTACAGATCTCAATTCTTGCTTTTATACTTGATCCTTCTTGATCATATATATATTTTTAGCTCTAAATGATATTTTTCTTATCCTTATGATTTGCTTCCTCTTTCCATCATCAAATGTTCAATACACTTATACATCCATTTCCTTCTTCTAATGCTCAACTTGACCTTATACTTGTATCTTTGATATTGCCAAGTCAGCTCAAATACAACTTAGAATAATTAATATGCATCTTCTCAGTTGTCTAGAACCAACAAAAAAATCAATTGAAATCAATATGCCAAAACCATAAAATCCTTTGTTAGCTGACCCTACTCAGTAGACACTAACTCAAAAACAAATTTCCTATGTTAACCAAATGAACTTGATTAACACTACATATTTGCAAATTTTCTTTGCTATCTAAGTGAACTTAGTTAGCACTGGTTCCATCCAACATTTCCTTCATTAACTGAGTGAGCTCAGTTAACACTCATCTTCCAAAAACTTTCCTTTGGCACCCGAGTGAACTCGGTAGACATTCTAAACTAAGAAAACTCTAGAATGCTCTTTAGACATAGAAAATTGTCTTCACTTTCTAAGTGAGCTTGGCATAAAGTGACTAATAATGATATGCCATTTTTTGTAACATCAAAGATAATACATAATTAATCAATTATTTCAACAATCTCCCTCTTTGGCATTGATGGCAACACAACATGTTGTAATACATTGAAATTTTTGGAGAAAGAATAAAATAAGAAACATATCCTTAGTTTCATTCTGATTCTCATCCATGAGAACTTCCTCTATCTTTGTGAATTCTTTTTGTCTTCAATTTCTCCCTTTTTCAAAAAACTTCTATTTGCTAGAACTTCTACCAAGTTCATTCTCCTTCTTTGACAATTCTTCTCTTCCAATCTCCCTCTTTGACATCTCTCACTATTTACAACTAAAATTTCTATGAGATATGATAGTATTCTTCTCCCTCTTTGAGATCTCATGCCAAAGATAATGTTTAGTGAATGTTAATATACCTCAAGTACTGATTCATTTACAATATGCCCTTTGTCAATACTGTACCAACTGATTGATCTTCAACTTGCTCTGGTTGATGCATCACTAAACTTCATTTAGTGAGCTCTAGATAAGGAAAGACCCCTAGCATACCTCTTAGATACATAAATGCATCCTTAGGTAATGGCTTGGTGAATATGTCTACAATTTGTTCTTTTATATTCACATATTCCAATCTGACTTATTTATCTTGCACCAATTCTCTCAAGAAATGATATTTTATAGCAATGTGCTTTGTTTTGGTATTTATCACTAGATTCTTTGGTATATTGTACACTGGTGTTATCACAGTATATGACTACTAGATCCTTGATCTCTATTTTCATACCTACAAACAATTGTTTGAACGATGCAATAGTAGAAAAATTAACTATTGTTGTCACATTTTTTCTTTTTTATGGACTAAGAGATACAATTTTGTTTCTTGCTTGTCCAAGACACTAGTCTTTTATGAAGAAAGAATGCTCCACTGCTAGTTATTTTTCTATCATCAATATTTCCTGCCCAATTAGCATTCATGAATACCTTTAATCCCAAATTGCCTCCTATTTTTTACCATATACCATAGTCTTCGGTACCTTTCAAATATCTCATGATTCTTTTGATTTCCATCAAGTGATCTTCTTTGGGATTTGCTGAGAATATTTCCACCATACCAACTACTGATGCAATATCAAGCATTGTATGCACTACATACTATAATTTTCCAATCATTGATTTGTATTTGGTCTATCTACCTCTTTGGAATAATCATTCTTTCAAAGCTTGTGTCTAGTAGACATAGGGGTTTCAACTAGTCTTGAATCTTCCATTCAAAATTTCTTTAGTATCTCCTTCATACTTAGATTGAGTAATGTAGATACCATGTTTCTTCTTTTGAATTTGTAATCCAACAAAGAATTTTATTTCTCCAAACATAAACATCCCAAATTATTTACTCATTTCTTCTAGAAATCCCTTGCATAAGGCATCATTTCCTATGAATAAAGTATCATCAAAAAATATTTATGCCAACACAATCTTCTTGTTTGGTCCTTCTTTGATATACAAGCTACTATTATAATTTCTTCTTTGAAAACCAATTTGTATCAAGTAATTATGAAGTCTTTCATACCAAGCTCTAGGAGCTTGCTTGAGTCCATATAATGCTTAATGTAACTTGTAGACCATGTCCTTTTTGCTAGGATCTACAAAACCCTCTAGTTGTTCAATGCAGATTTCCTCATCAAGAATTCCATTCAAGAATATAGATTTAACATTGATTTGATAAACTTTAAATCCTTTGTGTGTTGTATATGCTAAGAAAGTTCTAACACCTTCTAATCTTGCAACAGGAGCAAAAGTTTCACCATAATCAATACCTTCTTCTTGAGAATATCCTTTACATACCAATCTTGCTTTGTTTCTAGAAACTTCTCCAGCTTCATTTAGCTTGTTCCTAAACACCCACTTTGTGCCAATTACATTTTTATCCTTGGGTCTAGGAACAAGAGTCCATGTTTTGTTCTTCTCTATTTTCTCTATTTCTTCATTCATTGCTTCAATCCAAATTTCATTATCCAATACATCTTTAACATTTCTTGGTTCAAATTCAAAAATTAAACATGTACCTTTCAATTTGTTTCTTGTCATTATTCCATCAGATTTGTCTCCAATGATTTGATTAGGTGCATGATGCCTTCTGACATATCTTGCTCACATAGGTTCTTTGGATTTGGAATGAGTTTCACTAATTTCATAATGAATTTTAGTATCAAAATTAGGTCCCACTATCTGTGACTCGGGTCCTTTAGACTTGGTTTGAACTAGCTCAGTAGCCTCTCACTGTGACTCAAGTCCTTTAGACTCTGACTCTAATTGCACTATCTACAACTTGATAACTTTTGGATATTTTGGGGACTCAAGAGATGAAGCCTCCTTTCTTTTAGATAGGTTTGGTAGGGTATCAGGTTCATAGTAAACAAATCTTCTATAATCCTTAGGCTCTATGTTGCTTTCTTCTTTACTCTTTTTTGCAAACTTATGAATTCTCAAATGTGCACTTTCTATGAAATTTTATGAGTAGAAAAATTCAAACATTTGTATGCTTTACTTCTCTAGGAGTATCCTAGAAATATTCCTTCATCACCTTTGACATCAAATTTTTCTTTTTCTAGATTCTTTCAAGACATAACATTTGCTACAAAATACTTGCAAGTAACTTACATTAGGTTTGTAGCCATACTATAGTTCATGAGGAGCTTGATTTGAGTCTTTCTTCAATTATAATCTATTCAAGGTATGAGCTACTGTGCCGATAGCTTCCTTTCAATATTTGATTGCAACATTCTTTTCTATCATCAATGTTCTTGCATAATCCATGATGGATGTATTCCTTCTTTCAGCTATGCCATTCTGCTAAGGTATACTACAGGTTGATACTTATCATTTAATTCCTCTTACAATGCAGATTTCAATGAATTCATTAGAGATAAATTCACCACCTCTGTTTGATCTGAAGCATTTCAACTTCTTTTTAGTTTCTTTTTCTATTCTTTCCAAATACCACTTGAACTTTTGAAAAGCTTCTAATTTTTCTTTTAGATAAATTATAGTCATCATTCTAGAATAGTCATTGACAAAAATAATGAAAACCTTTTCTCTACTATAACTTTCTATTCCAATAGGTCCACATAATTCTATGTGTACAAGCTCTAAGACTTCTTCTGAATGATAGTTCTTACTTTTGAAACTAGTCTTTACCATCTTATCAATTTGACAATTTTTTCATAGACCCATATTGTCAAGCCAATATAACACCTTTTTAGTTGAAGGATTGGATATTCTTTAATACCAAAGTACTATGCTGGTCTTCATTAAATATCAATCTGGGAGTGTGAACTTGAAATGATTTCTACAAAGTATATGCTCTAGCCTCTACTAAAAGTCATTACTACCTTAAGTAAAATAGCCACTAAGGAAATCTATTTTATCAAAAAGAAACACAACTATCATATGATTGAAAGGAAATTCAAATAATTTCTTAACCATACATCTATGCACCTACTACTGTAGGAATAGTGATTAGTTCTATTTCCAATGGCTACAGGAACAATAGTTCTAAACTTAACTTAGAAAATTGAGTCTAACTCCTAATTGCTAAAGGAAACTCCACCTTTTGCGTGGGCCCCTACAAAAGAGTAAAGAAAAGATTAACTAAAACTAAAGTGTAGAAACTTGGTAAACCCATGTATTCATTCAATAGGCAATGTTACACTTGTTTGGAAAATAATAAAATATTTGATAACTCTCACCTAACTCTATTATTCATTCACTACTTGACCTTTTAGCTACAAACAAGGTCTTATTTAAAAGAAATAAAATAACGGATTCCTACAATCATGAATTCCTCATAAAGGGTAGTTTGTTATAGCTCAAGATTCATGCAAACATGAAACATGATAAGAAACATTGAGTATCTCCTTAAGTTCCCATAAATATAGAGTGTAATGGATGCTCGATCTACTCTGCTACATGACTTTATTGATTTCTAGGAATTCAGATACCATGCAACAGTTCCTTATTAAGAATGCATGTTGACTAATTGATCACCCTGTTGACTTGCTTTCTCATACAACTGTCTCATCAGGTCCCTTATTATTCTGTTGGAATAGGTCCACTTTCTATGCCATTGAATAGGTCCCTTATTATTGCACTGAACAGGTCCCTTCTAGATTTGCTACTAAGTTTTTGGCTATAATGGTGCCATAACGCACCTCTTTTAATACTTGCGATTCCACAATGCTAGACCTTCGCTTGAGCTATTTTAACTGATTCTAAATTGGCTTGGAGACTTGTGGTCATCATTCAATGCACACAAGACTTCCTACAAACATTTATTTATATTTATTAATTTATAAAGAAAAAGCATTAGTATTCAATTAATAGTCTTTGCAATCACATATTAGGTTTCCTCAAGCTAGGAATACCTCTTACTCTTCTATGTTTTCTTATCATCACCATATTATCAAAGTTTACATGACATAATCTTTTTTCCCACAACCAAATTTCTTCTACTTGAGCAATAAAAGATGAACTTTGATTGAGATCAAGATAGAATAGATTACCTTTTGTTTGTTTTCTAGATCCAACCAGATTTTGTATTCCATCAAGTAGTTTGGCCTTTCCATCCATGAATTCTACCTTAAATCCAATGTTATTCAACTGTGCATCACTTAATAGATTATGTTTTAATCCTTCAATCCAATAAGCATTATCAAATACAAGTTCTTTAGTCAAAGAGATACATCCTTTTCCTTTTATATAACAAGGTTCATTGTTTCCAAATCTTACACTACGACTATCATAATATTCCATGTGTTCAACCTTTGTTTTGTCTCTAGTCATATGATGTGAACAACCATTGTAATTAATCCATGTATCATTTTTGGTAACATGAGAGATAAGTTCCATCTTATCTCCTTCATCATCAAATTCATCTTTTAAAACAATATATACCATTTCATCTTCACTGTTATTAGAATTTTTAGCCATAATAGAAGATTTCTTACCTCTATCCTTGTAGTCCTTGCAGTTCTTGAAATCTTTCTTTCCTTTGTACTTATTATTTCTCTTCTCATCCTTGTTTTCTCTATTTTGGCACCTAGGAGCAATGTAACCAACTTCTTCACAAGAAAAATAGATCAAAGGAACCTTACCTTTGTACTTTCCTCTACCTTTGGAATACTTTCTTACAAGTAGGGCTTCAACAACTTCAAGTTGACTATCTAAACTTTCTTCTATTTATTCTTCTTCACTTCCTAATTAACTAACCTTTGATTTCTTTTTCTTTTTCTTGAGTGAGAGTTTAGGTTCAAATGCAGACTCAATAACTTTTAAACTGGGAACATAGTTATCATAGTTATCCAACTCAAAAGTTTCCTATCTTCCAACTAGAGCATCCAAAGTTATTTGATTATTTGGATCACATCTCATCTCTTGAATAAATGAAACTCTAATTGCATAAATAGGAAGAAGGGTTCTGAGTACCTTGCTTACAAATATTTTGTCATCAATATTTTCTTTAGATGCTTTGACTGTACTCACACTTGCTTTGATTCTTTCCATATATTTGGCAATATTTTCATCTTCTCTCATTTTCATTTGATCAAAATGACCTCTAAGACTTTTTTCTTTGACTCTTCTTACATTTTCATATCCTCCATAAATTTATTTCATTTTTTCCACATTTCATGGGTTGTTTATTTTCTTTTACTTCACCAAATTCAACATAACTAAGAGCATATGCAATATCAATCATCATGATGTTATGATTCTTATTTTCAGTAATATCTTCAACTGATAATGTTCCAGTGGGAGTCTTGTATTCAGCATTAGGATATTTACAACCCGAATCATTGATAGTTGCCATATATAACCTCATAAGTCCTTTCCATGCTACAAAATTGTCTTTGTTTAACTTGGGAATCTCTCTTCTATAAGACATCCTGATCTTTAGCTTAGGTCCTTGAAACCTTCTCTACAAGTAATAAAATCTCTCATACCAATTTTAGGAGATATAAGAGGAGTAACTAATAGGGGAGGGGTGAATCAATTATCACTAAAATAAATCCCAAATCACTTAGATGTCAGTACAAAAATAAACTCTAAAAATTGAACATTATTGATGCTCAACAAATGCACATAAAATGTTGTAACTCGATAAATACTAAATATGCTTGGAAAATAATTAACATGAAAACTTTATATTTATCTATTATTACCATTACTTTAACTTAGTTGCAAACACATAAAATAAAATATCATGAACGCATTTGACACCAAGATTTAACATGGAAACTTAGTTTGAGAAAAATTGCCAATTGCAAGTAATTACTATTTTTCACTCTTTTGAAGTGTCTCTATTAGAAGCTAACCATGTTAAATACAGTATTAGGTGTGACCCTATTAGAGAATTTAATCACCCTGTTAGTAGTGGCCTTGTTAGAGGTCTTTAGACAATTCAATATAACTACTACCTTGTTAGAAGATTTACAAGTAGCTATTAAGCCAAATCTGTTAAGAGATTTAGATCATTTCTACAATGGTTAGAGGGTATCAATGAGATGACCTAATTTATGATGCAACTGAATTACTAATTATAGATCTCAATTTTGACTTGTATACTTGATCCTTCCTAATCAAATATATCTTTTCAACTCCACAAGATATTCTCCTTATCCTTCTTATTTTCTTCCTCTTTCCATCATCAAATATTCAATACACTCACACATCCATTTCCTTCTTCTAAACCTCAACTTGAACTTATACTTGTATCTTTCATATTGTCAAGTTAGCTCAAATAAAATTTAGAATAGTTAATATTCACCTTCTCAGTCAGCTAGAACAAACAAACAAATCAATTCAACTCAATATGCCAAAATAAAAAAATCCTTTGTTAGCCAACCTTGCTTGATAGACACTAACTCAAAAATGATTTTCCTATGTTAATCAAGTGAAATCGATTAACACTCCATATTTGCAAAGTTATTTTGGTAGCCAAGTGAGCTTAGTTAGCATTAGTTCTATCCAACATTTCCTTTATTAATCGAGTGAGCTCGGTTAACACTCATCTTCTGCAAACTTTCCTTTGGTGCTCATGAACTCAATAGACACTACCTTCAAAAGTAGGAAAATTTTGGAATGCTTCGTAGACATAGAAAACTATCTCTACTGCCTAAGTGAGCTTGGTATAAACTAACTGATACTGATATGAAATTTTGTGTAACATCAAAGATAGTACACAATTAATCAATTGTTTGAACAACTTTGGGAGCTTGATTTAAACCATATAAGGCCTTATGCAATCTACACACCATGTTCTTATTGTTTGGATCAACAAATCCTTTAGGTTTTTCAATGGAAACTTCCTCTTCCTGTATATCATTCATAAATGCTGACTTCACATTCATTTGATAAAATTCAAATCCTTTGCAAGAAGAGTAAGCAAGAAGATTTCTTACTCCTTCCAATCTTGTCACTGGGGAAAATGTCTCTCCACAGTCAATCCCTCTTCTTGTGCATATCCTTTGCAAACTAATCTTTCCTTATTCCTTGTTACTTCACCATTCTCATCCAAATTTTTTTGTAGATCCACTTGGTTCCAATAACATTCTTGTTCTCAGGTCTAGGTTCTAGTGTCCATGTTTTTTTCTTCTCAATTTGATCAATTCCTTCATTGATGGATTGAATCTAGTCATCATTCTCTAGAGAATCCTTCACTGTCTTAGTTTCATATAGGCTTAACAAACATGTCTCATTTCTAAATCTATTCGTTTTCATTAGTCCATCTTCTTTTCCTCCAATGATTTTTTTAGAAGGGTTATATCTTCTAACATACTTTCATAATCTTGGCTTTGTTCTTCTTTCTTCAGCAATAGGTCTTCCTGTAGTTCAATCTCAAGTTCACTATGCACTTCTCTATTAGGTAACTCAATATTCCAGTCATGTAAATTGATCTTAGCATCAAAATGTTCCTTAGATTTTGAATGTAACTCAGTTTTAGAATACAATTCAACATCCATTGTATGTGACTCGACAATCATTGATTCTTATTGATTAGCAGTTTGGTTCATAACATCATCATTGTTTGTAGCCACGTCTTGATAGTAGTACATAAAGGTTTTGTAATTTTCAAGTTCCTTATTTTGTTCATCTTCATGTATATCTATATATTCATCAAATTTCACATTTTCACTTTCTATAACTTTTTTAGATTTAATATCTAAACACTTATAAGATTTACTTCTTGTGGAATATCCAAGGAATATATGTTCATCACATTTTACATCAAATTTACCAATCCTGTTGTCCTTTAGAATGTAACACTTTCTTCCAAATATCTTAAAGTATTTAACATTGGGTGAGTATCCCTACCATAATTCAAAAGGTGTGCTATTTGCACCTTTCTTCACTTGTACTACATTCAAGGTATAGATAGTTGTACTGACAACTTCTTTCTAGTATTTCAAAGAAACATTCTTCTCCACCATAAGTGTTCTAGCACAATTCATCATAGATCTTTTTCTCCTTTGAGAAATCCCATTTTGTGGAGGGGTTCTAGGTGTAGAAGTTTGTCTTTTAATTCCTCTATCATTGCAAAAATTGTTGAACTCATTTGATGTGAATTTTCCACCTCTGTCAGATCCTAAACATTTTAAGCATTTACCATTTTCCTTTGTTGGAAATGTAGAGTAGGCTAGGTGAATGAGAGGGGGGATGAGGTGAATTAGGAACCAATTTTTTTTAAATTTCAATTCACCATTTAATCCTTTATGAACTAATTTGATCTAATTGCATGCATGACAGAGTGAATGCAATAAAATATTCATAACACTTGACACATTTTTTTGGAAACTCAAAAACCTTCCAAATAGAAAGTAAAACTAGGATGGGTGTGATAACCACAAGCTTTAGTACTACAATATAAATTTGGCATGTTAAGGATGACAATTGATCACTTTTGGAAATCTTCCCTATTAAAAGAAATAAGGACTATTAGGTCCAACTTGTGAAAGGATTTATACAATACAATGAAGTATGTATTCAGTTAGGAGATTTTGCATAAGACTATTAAGTCCACGTTATTAGAGGATTTGATTGATGCACCTATTAAGATGAAGTAGTAGTTGATCTCTACTATGCAACTTAGTTTTCTAAATGAGATTCCTTTAATGTAGAATGATCACCTAAATGTGATGGATGAGACTCTAATTTTCCTCTTATAATATTTGTATCCTTTAGTCAATCTTCATATTTTCTAGTTTTCTTCTCACTATGTTTTCCACATATTTTCTTCACATCTTTGGATTTGACAAGATATCTTACATTTATACCAATCCAAATAATTACCTTTTGAAGTTGGCTACAATACCATATTAGAAAATCTTCACCTAGTCGGCTCAATGCTGACACTCAAGTTTAGAAGACCACCCAGTTGACACTGGTGCTTAGTCCACATTGATCACTCAGGAGTTGGCATGGAACTCAATTAACACTTATGACTCAAAAATCATTGTCTAGAATGAAGAGCTTGGTCGATATTGCAATAACTTGGTTATTATTGCAGCTCCATCAACATTACTTTCTTCTTTACTTGGTTTACATTCCATGACTAGATTAGTTTACATTATCTACAGGGTTTACTCTGTGATGCTTGACAACAATGTAACCAACTAAATGACTAAATTTTTTGGCACTAATTAATAAGTAGTATGGCCATTAGGTCAAAAATCTCTCCCTTTGGCATTAGTGACAAAGACACTTATCATAATGAAAAAAAGGTGAGTTAAAACTCCCCCTATCAATGTGCGTGGGTTTTCAGCTCAATTTTGACTAGTGTGTTGATACTTGGCTGGCATTGACTCTATTTATTGATTTATCAAAATTGTTATTGTAGATTTTGTATCTTTTCTATACACATAAATTCCTTCTTCCTTGTATGATAATCTCCTCATATGCTATATTTTCCCTTTTTATATTATATAACTATATTTCCCCCTTGTTTTGGACACAAATGCCAAAAATTCATATTTACAAGATAATACAAAAAGGTGAGAGGAAATCACTATGTATCTTCAAAATTAGAGATGTGGTTTTGTCCCAATTTTTTTTCAAAATTTGAGAATTATGCAAAGCTATTTGAATTTCATCTGATAACTCCATCATGTGGTTGGCAATAGGAAATTTGTTATCATGGATTAATGTCTTTGCATGAACAATGTGTTTCTTTATTTCATCCATGTTTGGAATTATCATACTCTAAATATATGACAATGTAACTCTAATTATTGCTTCTTCTCTCAATCCTAAACTTCCTTCTTGATTTAATGGGTTTGTTGGTGGTAAAAGCATGGGTTGACCTTGCAACTCTCCTTGATATAGTTTTGCCCTAGGTGGTTCTTCTTTTGTTTCTTCTTCTTCACATTCCTCTACTTCTCCTTCCTTTGCAATGTCATCACCCTTACCTTATATGAGCACCAAGGGGAGCCATATTTCACATTCTCCTTCTAAATATTTTCTACCTTCTTCCTTCCTCTCTTCATAATTTGAGGACTCTTGATTTCAAGTGAAATCCTGGTTTTGGCTTCAGCATAGGTTCCAAAAAGAGGTTCTTTTGGGTCCATAGGCTCATTGATAAGAGCCTCAATGGTGTCCTTAGTACCATAAATATTCACTTTATAGGAAAAAGGTCTTACTCATGCAAATCTAGGCCTGACTGCCTAAATATGTATCTTATCACAGACTACAAGGAAACATATGTCTTGCTTATAGTCTTCTACTAGTTGCTTAGGAATTTTGAATCTTCTTTGCATCCTTTCCTTGAAAGTTTCAAAGCATACATCCATGATGCATTCAAAGTTGTCTCCCATTTTAGTTACATACTCATTAATTTGATCTGTAATGGGTCTATCCTTCTTCCATACTACATTACCCTTGGAAGGGAAGAATTTCTAAACATAAAAGAATAAGAAAACTAAAAGTGAACCAAACATACATGGATTTGTCTTTGACACCCAAATGCTTTCCATATTTTTTTCTGAACTAGTTTAGCTACAACTCGGTGAGGTCAAAGGAAAGATTGTTCTTAACTACCCTGTAAGCCAAGTCCACAGCTTCACATGGAATACTGTTTGGTTAGCTTGAACTATATATCTTATATGCAATCACATGAATACCAAAATTGATTTCTATGTTAGTGACACCATTTAGTTTCATTCCTCTACCATCCCACTTGGCAAGAGTCTTCTTTGCTAGCTCAAACTAACCTATGATTTTTGTTTCCTTGGGTTTATCATTAACAAGAAGCCTGGTAACCTTGTGAATCATTTTCTTCATGATCTTGATCAGCTGGTTGAGTAAAAATTACATATCATGAACTTGACTCAAGATGAACCTAATCTATTTGATTTGAAATTTCTTTAGCATATGCATAATATGAGTTAAGCCCTTCACTTCCAAGTGTCTATGCTCAAGTTTTAGGTTTATGTCCACACACAATGCTTCATATGCTTGATTAAGCTCTACTGTTCCCAATTCCTGAATTGAATAGTGATAAAAATATCTATTAGCATGAATTAATAATACCTTTGGTGGAATTTGTGAGTGCACACCAACTAGTTCTAGTTCCTCTACAATCAAAGGACAAAGCTTGAACTTTGAGGCTTCACACACATTATTCTTTACTAACATCTTGGATCCCTTTTGAACCTTGCTACTAGATGAGGATGCCATAATTCTTAGTGATGGACGAATAATCCTAGAAAAAATTGCTTTGAATTTCTCAGGGGCTAAAGGTTTCTTTGCACTTTTCACTCTTGAAATCATGGTGAAAAATGTGAATGATCAATTCTTCCTTATATTGAAATTTGTCTTTAAATCTCCATTAATGCATCATATGATAAATAGCTTGGTTACAACTTGTTTAACACAATAGACATGACATGCTTGGCTAATACCTTTAGCAACTATTTAGGCAAGCATAAGCTCAGTTATGTCCCTAAACTTGGTATACACCATCTACATCCAAGCTTAGTTAGAGCTAAATTTTCACTTTACTCGACTTCACTCAATTAGGTCATGCAACCTAGCTTTTGTTTGGTTAGTTCTAAGAAACTTGGTCCAAATTGACATTCAACTTGGTGAATTGGAAATGTTGATTTGGATCTTCATTCTTTCTTGACTAGAATTGATATAAGATGTATCTTTTGAATCATAGTTCTAGTCATCTCCATGGATAATTAGTTTGAAGTGATCAAATCACTTGACTCATTGACTTGGGTGTTAATGCCTTCATGAATTTTACTTGTATTCTATAGATATTTCTTTACTCATTGCTACTTCATTTGATTTCTAATATTTTTAGCCTTTTCTTTCTTTTCATCTTCAACTATAGCTTAGTTCATATAGTTCTTTTCTTGATGACCAAGCTCTTTGGATACAAAAATTCTCTTTGTAGGGTTTCTCTTCCTCATGCGAGTTCTAATGCAATGTTCTCTAATGTATCCATGCTCACCATAAAAGTGACATATGTACCATGTGTTATAATCCCAGCCAAAGATAGCTTTCAAAGTTTGTTCTATTGGATTCCATTTCTTGTTTTTGTATTCTGAAGATTTGTGCCCTCGATTATTGCATTTGAAACATTTTCCTTCAAACTTGGTTTTCTATGTGCACAACTTTAACATTTCCCAATTAATTTTAATTTACCATTTCTCCAACACTTTTTTGATGTATGCCCTATCTTTCCACAATGATTACATTTAGGCTTCTTTTTCTTCTAAGCTCCTTGTTGTGATGATTCACCTTCATTTGTATAGCCTAATCTAGTTTTTCCTTTGTGTTTGAATTGAGTTTTCTTAGTCAATTGATTCATTCTTTCTTGAGATTTCATAATCCTTTCATTGTTTTTCCTTTATATGTCAAGATCATTTTGTAATCTTACATTATCTATCCTCAAGTTGATAAGCCCTTGATTTGCATAATTGAGTTGATTTATCAAGTTTTCTTGTTGAAGAGATAGGTGGTGAATTTCATTATTTTTTCTTCTATCCTTTTAGTTAGAAATATTTTCTTTTCTTCTGCCATGTCCTTTTTCTCCATGATTTCACACATTCTAATTGACGAAATTTATTGTTCTCTTTTTAGTTTTTTGATTTCTTCATGTACAGTGAGATTCTTTTCAAGTAGATCTTTAATTGCTACATTAGCTTCATCTAAACTTTTATCTTGGAAAATGTCTCCAATTCTTTCTTCTATGTAGAGATTATCATTCATTTGTGTTGTTAGTTCTTTCCTTCTTTGCAAGGATTGAGAGAGTTGCTCCATTTTTAAAAATTGATCCATGGCCATATGCAGATCCAACTTTTCATTTTCAATAACTTTGTCTAGTCTGTACACTTCCATTGCCTCTGATATTTTCTTAAGATGCTAAACCTCTGATATGAGAACCAAACGCTCTGATACCAATTGTTGGAAATGTAGAGTAGGCTAGGTGACTAAGAGGTGGGGGGTGAATTAGGTACCAATAAAAGTTTTATCTTCAATTCCCCATTTAATCCTTTATAAACTAATTTGATCTAATTACATGCATGAAAAATTGAAAGGAATAAAACATTCATAACACTTGACACAATATTTGGTAACCTAGAAACTTTCTAAATAGACAGTAAAACTAGGGTGGAGATGATACCCACAAGCTTTAATACTATAATATAAAGTTGGCCTATTAAGGCTTATAATTGATGACTTCTACTGATCTTCCCTATTAAGAGAAATAAGGACTATTAGGTCCACCTTCTAAAGGATTTATACAATACCATGAAGTATGTACTTGGCAAGGAGATTATGCATAAGACTGTTAAGTCCACCTTGTTAGAGGATTTGACTGATGCACCTATTAGGATGAACTACTAGTTGATCTCTGCTATGCAACTCGGTATGTTGAATGAGATTCCTTTAATGGAAAAATGATCACCTAAATGTGATGAATGAGACTCAATTTTCCTCTTATACTACTTGTATCCTTTATTCAATTTTCATATTTGCTAGTTTTCTTCTCACTATGTTTTCCACATATTTCGTTCACATCTTTGGATTTGACAAGATATCTTACATTTATACCAATCCAAATAATTACCTTCTAAAGTTGGATACAATACCATATTGAAAAATCTTCACCTAGTCATCTTAGTGCTGATATTTGGGTTCAGAAGACCACTTGAGTGACATATTGCTACTTGATAATATAGTAAACTCAACAATCTTTGGCACTTGGTTGACACTAGTACTCATTCCACATTGATCACTTAGGAGTTGGTGTGGAACTTAGTTAACACTAATGACTTAGAAAGTATTTCTGAGAATAAAGAGCTTGATGATACTGCAACAGTTTGATTACTATTGCAACTCGGTCAACACTACTTTATGCTCTGCTTGATGTACATTGTCTACAAGGTTTACTTTGTGGTGCTCAGAAACAATGTAACCAAACAAATGACTAAGTTTTTTGACACTAATTGATTACTATTTTTTCCATAAGGTCAACATCCTTTTCAAATCTTGCTAGATACAACTTAAAAATTTAGAAAGCATTAGATTTTTCTCTCAAATATATCATTGTCATCATTCTAGATTAATAGTCAACAAATAGAATAAAATACATGTCACGTTTGTAGCTTTTCACATTAATTAGCCCACTTAAATCAGTATGAACTAATTCTAGAATTTCATTTGAAGTATGAGTCTTACTCTTAAAAGTAGATTTTTTCATCTTGCCTAACTGACATTATTTGCAAATCACATTATCAGGTTTCTTTAGTTTTGGAAAACCTCTGACTCTTTTCATCTTACTGATACTAACCAAGTTGTCAAGATTTACATGAAATAACCTTTTGTGCCATAGACACACATCATCAAATTGTATAACATAACAAGTTGCATTATTCATGTCAAGGTAAAATAGATTAGCTCTAGTTTGATCTCCACCTCTAATTAGTTTTCCATTAGTGTCATAGATATTGACCTTCCTATTACCAAATTCAACTTTACATCCTAAACTATTCAATTGTGACACACTCAACATATTATAGTTATGTCCTTCAACATAGTAAGCATTTTCACACATGACCTTGTCTATCAATCTTATTAATCCTTTACCTTTTATTAGATAGGGTGCATCATTACCAAATCTAACATGATTTCCATTATAATTCTCAAAGGTAATGACCTTACTTTTGTTTCTAGTCATGTGATGAGAACAACCACTATTAATGATCCATTTGTTACTATTGGTTACATAAGATACTGGTGCAGTTGCATCATCTTCATCAAAATCATCTTTCATAGAAACATAAATAAATTTATCATCATGATCATCTAATCCACCATAAGATTCCTCTTCACCAATGTAAAAGCCTTATTTCCTTTGTCTTTATAATCTTTCTTGCTCTCATCTTTTCTACCTTTGTATTTGTCTTCATTTTTTTTTTTTTGTCTTCTTAGGACATCTTGCTACAATATGACCAACATCATTACAATTAAAACATATGATGGGTAACTTACCTCTACATTTTCCTTTTACTTTGTGAAATTTCCTAGCCAATAGTGATTCAAGTTCTTCTAGATCTTCATCATCTATATAACTACCACTAGTAATGGTTTTGACCTTTTTATTTTTCTTATCTTTAGGTTCTTTTAGTGTTAGTTATCCAAGGTCCAAATGTACAAATTAAATATTTTAGTACTTAACATATATGTATGCATGCATTCATTAGGTCATCCAATATCTTAAACCTTTGTATATTACCATCTTAGGTCAAATGAACTTTGTAAAATTGTAAACATAAGTTAACAAAAAATCACCCACACAATTTGACACAAGGATTTAATGTGGAAACCCAATTTAGGATAAATGACTAGTAACATGCTACCAATTTTCACTCTTCTAAAGTGAGCTTTGTGAGGAGCCAACCCTATCAAAGGTTACAATACACGCTATTAAATGTGACCTTGTTCAAGGAATTCAATCACCCTATTAAAATTAATCCTTGTTAGTGGACTTTAGAACATCCCATTAGAATGTCATCTAGTTAAAGGAATTACTCATGACTGTTAGGTCAACCTTAATTCAAAGGATTTATCCAGACTAATACATTTTTTAGAAAGTAACAACATGACTTGATTTGATAATATGACAACTCACTTAGATATTACAGATCTCACATTATATCCTCGATTATGCTTGGCATTCATCCCCTCTGTCTCTAATAACTTGTTCACCCTTCAACTCCTTAAGCCTTCTTGCTTAGTATGCAAACTATAGATTCATTCATTGAGCCACCATATGAAGCAACACCTTTGGACTTCCTTGTCTATCTCTGGTTCACACTCTATTATTTTCCTTCTAGCTTGTTATCTCCTTATATAGAGAATTTAGATCTTTTGTTGCTTAATATCGATCATCCATCTTAGGTTTAAGTTAGATTCATTGAATCTTCCCTCTTTTACATTTTTTCCCTCTAGAAAATCTCTTACAATCCTTATTAAATTCACCACAAAATGGTTTATCTTGAATTTTGTGCCACCAGATCATCATATTGATCTTCAACATGCCTTGCACAATTCAAGAAATCAAATATGTTTGCTCGGATTCTTCAAGTCTTTGATCAAACTCATTTTACTGTCAATCAATAATAACATTTTCTTTTGTTAGCAATAACTATCTTCTAATACTTGGTCAATGCTTGGTTTCATTGCATACACTAAGTCTTTTCTCATTTTTTAATGTTATATTTTGATGCTTGGCACATACTAAGTTTTACTTATGCTCAACACATAATAAACTTGCTTTTCTTGACACATACTAAGATTTTATTTTCTCGGCTCATATTGAATTTTCTCAGTAGCAACTAACTTTCTTCTTGGCCTAAACTAACTTTCTCAGCTTCCACTATTTTCTTGGTCAGGCTTAGCAGACACATATATTTTCTTAGTCTTCTTCTTGTCTTAGTCTTAAGTATCATTTCTTTATAGCCTTAAGTAGATAAACAATACACTATATAATTAATGTCTTACTTGGTCTTAGTGCTCCTTTTATACACCATATAACTGAACATTTCTCTAGGTACTCGTGCTATCCTTTCTTTTCAAATCCTCTTCACCAATCAATCAAATGATATCATTCAAACCAAATTAGAAATTGTCTCACCAATAGTAATAGGTTTGACATCAGTGAAAAAGTAATGATTGTTCCATGATAGGTTTTATCAATCTCACTAATTTCTATACTTCAAAAATCTTTTGTTTCAACACAAATCATTGGAGATAAAGATTCATAAGTCATGAGAAGAAGGAGAGTGAAGATTTATATGTGTTTTTTACATAAATTTGAACCTAAATCTATAAAATATGCTTTGGAAAATGAATATTGGGTCAAGTTAATGAATAAAGAAATTGAGCAGATTGAGAAGATCAAATCATAGAAATTGGTACCTAGACCTAGAGATAAAAATGTGATCAGTACTAAGTGGGTGTTCAAAAATAAGTTGAATGAGAAAGGTTCATTTACAAGGAATAAGGAAAGATTGGTTTGTAAGGGATACACACAAGAGGAAGTGGTTGACTATGGAGAAACTGTTGCTATAGTTGCAAGATTAGAAGGATTGAGAACTTTTCTTGTAGATACTTCTTACAAGGGATTCAAAATATACTAGATGGATAAGAAATCTGCATTTTTGAATGGACTTATGGAGGAAGAAGTTTGTATTGAACAATCTAAAGGATTTGTTGATCCAAACAAAAAGACTATGGTATGTAAGTTACAAAATGATTTATATGGTTTGAAGCAAGCCCCTAGAGAATGGTATGGAAGGTTACACAATTACTTGGTAAAGATTGGTTCTACAAGAACTAGTGACAATAGAAATGATTAAGTTTTCATATTTTAGGGTAGAGAATGGTGAATAATTACTTGCACATTATGTTTTGGTGTGTTCATTATTCATCACCCAACACATATAATATATACATATTTGAGATGAAGAGGCAAGTCTTCCAAAAGACATGACACTTCAAATGGGGCCAATTAAGCTTTCCCATTTAATTGAATTACATATAATAAAATAATATATTTCATATTATTATTATTATATTTCCATTAAATATGTAGCCACTCTCAACTTACATTTTCATAGTTGCATATTTATTGTTGATCTTTCCCATAAAGGCCATAAACATTAACACTCCCTCTTGGAATTGAGAAGAAGATCAACCAATAAGCCTTAGTACTATCAAAGACCTCAAATTCTCTATTTTCATAATTGATAGAGGTACCAAGAACATAACTTTAATAAATCTCAAATCTATTTTATATCCCATACATCATCTCATGATGTAAAACTCATACAGATATCAAAAACTCTCAAAGTCATCATCATATACTCTTAAGTATTAGTCTCTTGAGTCTAACTAACTCAACCAATATCAAATCCATGATATCAAAAGCATTGGCCAAATATCAAGTTCATGATATTCAGTAAATGCTCTAAGTAATGGCTTCCTAACATCAAGTCCATGATGTCACCCTGTACTCAACCTATGGATCCAAGATCCACAAGTCACATGGACTCAATTGAAATCAAATCCATGATGTCACCCATACTAGTATCTAGACATTAAATCCACCAAGTACTAAAACTAACACCAAATCCATGATGTCACCTATATTGGTATCCAGACATTAAGTCCACCAAGTACTAAACCTGACATCAAATCCATGATGTCACCCATTTTTGGTATCCATACAATAAGTCTGCCAAGTACTCATTCTGACATCAAATCCATGATGTCACCCATACTGGTATCCGAACATTTGGTGGCTTCCTTTGTGCACCTCAAAGGTGTTTCACCTTCAATAGTGAATTCCCTCTCAATCAATATGATCAATATTGTCACAAGTTGACTATACCATCTACTCCCTCTAGAGCCAAGTTTATCAACTTCTCAACCTCTTTGAAGATGATAGACTACCTCTAAATTTAAATTTCATATGTGCTCTTCCTAAAAGTATGTCAAAGATAGATTACGAATAGTTCATAAAGCTAAACTATCTTGAACACAAATACAAATGATAGAAGCATACAAGATTTATTTAAAATTCACAAGGATAATAAAACATGAAATACTTATCTTTTATGAATTTAAAAGTTTTTCTTTTCATAAGATGAGTCCATATAATATCACACATGAATCAACTTTATATGATTTTTGAATCTGCAATGGATGTGCCCTGCATTCTCTATTGCATGTCACACTTCATTTCACCCTATCTATTGGTAATGTTTTTGGCTTATGTTGTCTTGATCATGTCATTCTATGAATTTTTCCTAGTTTTTATGAGAAAATTAGAGTTTGGTTCCTTTTAAAATTGTTAACCCTAAGAATAACCCTAATTAATATCTTGCATGATGTGCCCTAGGAAATCCCTTTAAGTTGTATGCCTTTGCTTCATTATTTGAGAAGGAAAAATCATTTTTGAAAAGGTATATATTTTCAAAAACTTTTTAAGAATTTTCATATTTGCTTCATAATCTCCCAAAATTTTCTTTATTGTTAAATCTTTCTAAGATCTATAGTGGTCGCATTGTCATTATAGAAAGTTTCATTCATTTTATAGCATGCGATATGGCAACCAAGTAAGTACCACCTATGTAACCTTGTTGATATCTAATATGAATTTAATGTGCTTTCTTTATGCTATCTAATCCTTTAAGATTTACAGTGGTCATTATCTTGTCACCGAGAATTGCAAGGTTTTTTTTGGTCATGACATGGTGACCTCTTGCAAAAGTGAAAAATGTTGGGACCAAGCCTAAAGATGAGCAGCAATATTTTGGTCTATCATAAATGAGCTTTGCTAGCATGATAGATTGTTAGGTGTATCAGGTGCAGTAAAAGAGGTACTAGGGAAATAACATGCTATTTTTTTTCCATGATGCCAATTTACTGTAGAGTCATGGTGGTTGCTATGTCACCACCATAAATTATGATAACTTCATCTATAGAGACATGGAAACCTCCCACAAAAGTGAAACATAATAGGGCTAAGACTAAAGATGGGCACTGTAAAATTTCTTTGTCATTAATAAGCCATGTCATCATTATGGAATGTTAAAGGTGCAATAAATAAAGTATCATAATGAGAACGTTCTTATTTCATGACACTAGATTTCTTTGAAATATATGGTGGTTGTTATGTCACCACCAAAAATAATGAGAACTTCGCTAGTAGTGACATGGCAACTTCCCATGAATTGAAAACATGGTGGGACCTGATTTTAAAAAGTAGTGCCAAAAGGGTTAACAGTTATAAATGACTATGCTAGCATGTCAAGCTGGTCTGATTTCACATACTACATGGATCTACACTCAAAAAAGGATACATGTTGATTGGAGCCATCAAATCAAAGATGCATCAATGGTGGGTGTCATGTCACTATGGAAACTTACTCGACCTTTAGTGCACCCAACATGGAAACCAAAGGAAAATGAGATGGACCCACCATAGTTGCATTACAACACTTGTAAAATGTACATCATCATATCAAGGTTGCATCAATGATGGTTGCTATGTCGCATGCAAAAATTACTAAATATTTATGCATAGTGACATAGTGAGAGTGTGACATGTGTCCATTAGTGTCAGTGGGTCCAGAATAAGTTCCTAGTAGTGGAAGGAAAATCTTATGTGGAGAAACATTATTGGGTTGATTGTTAACCTAGCAAATTAAAAGTGAGTCATTCATGATTTTATTCCTAGATTGTCTATTTTTTTAAGAATTGATGGCATGTTTCCAAAATTAGAAGGTGACGCTACCCTATTTCTCCTTACATTTTATTTATGAAAATTGAAAGCTCCCCATGTAAACTAGAACCAGAGATATATTTCAAAGATTTCACCATTTCTTCTCTATGAAAACTTAGAGAACTAAGAGCCATTAAAGAATTATTCCTTGTGTGATTAAAGTGTGAAAGAACTTACAGTATCCATAGTGTGTGCAGAATTGAAGTGAATGAAAAAAAAAACCAAGTATCCAAATCCATTAGATAGTAAAGAATTCTAATATTTTGCATCATTAATAAACATGCCTCCAAAGAGAGCTTTCTCAGGAGAGGTAGATTATGCAAGTAGACACCAGGGATTTTTTTAGTGGTGATTAATCACCAATTGGAAAATATGTCTTGATCGGGCTATAGAAATTGGCAAAAAAAACACAGTATACCAGTTGACTGGTTCACCCAAATTTTATAAAATACTCATATAGTGGTCAAAATGTTCACCACTATTATTACATAATTTCAGTTTGGTATTTAGGTTCTTCACCCATATTTATCTTTAATGTTTACTCTTATTCACCATGGAATTAATTGAGTGTCTCTTTCGACGATCATCATTGGCCAAATTCCCATTTTCCTATGTGAAATTTTTATTTGTCCTAAGACCCAATTTGCCATGCATCACACACAATGGGGTCCCAAATTCTCGCCTTATTCGTCCACTCGATTACTTGAAATTACGCGGGGTTCACCAAATATTAGTTCTTATCATATGTAATGGTTGGCCCATTCACCAAAATGAAAATGGTTTATTTGTAGTTGTCTATTTAAGATATATGAGATTCATTATTGAAACATGCCGAAAGAAGGAGCCTTCTTCATAGTATTGTGATCAGTAGAGAATCGAAACAACTATGACTAAGAGTCCATAGTATTTTATTGCAAACTTAATTTGATGAAGATGTCATAGTCAAATTTAAATAGGAAGAGTAGGACTAATAAAGTTGGAGATGTCCAAGAGAGGCCAACAAAATGCAAAAATATATCTTCATACTTTGGTGGGGGCAGACACAAAAATGTTGGTCAAAGTAAGGAAGGTACATCATCAAAGGAGCCTGTACAATTTGAACCTACACAAGAGTCCATTCAAAAAATTGGGGAGCCTAATAAATCTAGTGACGGAGTTGTAGAACCTGATATCTCTAATGAAGATGACCTTGAAGAATAATATCTAGTAAATAACCAGTACCAAGATGAATCAATCGACTTCAGTGATGATGATGGTGCAATTAATAGTAACACTAAAGGGAGAGAAAAGTCAAAATTAAAAACTGATCGTCAATGGGAGATGGCCAGGAGATTTAAATTTGATTGGGAAGCAAAGTATCCATTCATTGAGCTTGTGGACAATCCAATTGTAGGTGAGCCACTAGTAGAATGCAGATGTACAATTTGTAGTTGGAAGTATAAAAAGGAAAAGTAGTTGCAGCTTAAACTAGACACTATAGAGAAAAATGTTGGTAAGATTTATGAAACCTCAACTATAGATGGTAAGGAAATAAAAGTGGTAAGATATAAAACAAAGGAGCAATGTCAACATAAAAGGAAAGTTGAAGAATATTATATGTTTCAAAAATTTCAAATGAAGCCTAGTGAAGTTCAAGGTTCTATTAATGTTATTTTTTCAAAAGCAAGTGAAGTAGAAGAACGTGGAAAAGATGTCCAATTAAGTAATGTTTTCTATATTTTGAGCAAAGGGCATCCAATGATAGACTATCTAGAAATGAGTGGTTTTTTATGCTTTCTGGGAGTTCCTAACTATCCTGTCATTCATTGGTTGATAAACAGTGGATGGGAATGGGCAAGTTGTATTGCGTAGGTTGAAATAGAGGATGTACAAAGAAAAATAAAATAGTCAACCTTTATTGCATTGTCCTTAGATGAAGTTATGGCAATAGATAATATGTCGTGGGTATGCATGCATGTTTATACTGTACATAATAATGTCTGCCTACCACATCTACTATCTGTTGCTAAATTGAGAGACAATGAGACAGTAGAAACTTTATTTCAATTAGTAAAGAGAAATTTAATTGCATATGGAGCTATGGATGAATTGACAATAGCGAAGAAGTTGGTCTCTGTTGGAGTGGATGGAGCTTCAGTAATTCAAGGTCAAAAGAATGGTCTTTTCATAAAGATGTAGGCTTCTTGTTCACCATATGTTGTTGGCATTCACTGTATGGCCCATAGGATGAATCTTTCTTTTAGAGTTATGAAGAAGTTTCCTTCAATAAACAAGGTTGAAGATTTAGTAAGAGAGTTGCATGCATATTTTTGTCGAAATCCCAAGCATTTTATGGAATTTCAGCACTTTGCTGATGGAATTACCGATGGAAACAAGCTTCTAAAAGATGTTGATACCAGATGGATCTCTTTGGATGGACCAACACATCAAGTATTTTCTGAATATCAATCTTTGATTGGACTGATGTACAAAAATTGGGACAATGCAAAAAATCAGAGATGTGGCGACCTGCTTCGGAGGTTAAGCAATATAGAGACACTTTTGACTTTGGCATCTCTTCTTCCCATGCTAGAAGAAATGAGGTTAATTATGAAAAAATCCCAACAAAGAGCCATGTATATTGTAGAATATGATCAGTTGCATAAAATGTCATGCTGAGCCCTCGATAGTCTCTATCATAGTGACCTAAATTTATCCGATGATAGATTTAATCACTGGTGGAAACTAACAGATTTGGATGATCCTGATAATTATTTAAAGATTGTTGAAAATGGAGATTTGTGTGTTTGTGTAAGGGGATTTCAGATACCAATGTACTACAGTGGCCCAAAGAAGTGAGCTACAAGAGTTACAAGGGAAGAGTTTACCAAGATCGTTGGGTCTATAGCATCTACTATAAGGGGCATAGCCTATAGAGTTTCCTCTAAAATAATATCACAATTCCCATATGATCAACTACTTGAGGCCATGGTAATTGTGTTTCCTCAATATTGGTCCTTCAACAATAAGGAAGATTATTATAGAAGGTTGTTGATTTTGATAAAGGAATTTTGCAAATCTATAGAATTCAATGGAGTGACTATCAATGAAATATTAGATGAGGGTCTTCTTAGATAGTAATTGGGCACCTTTGCAAGGACCATGAAGCATCAATATCAATTAATGTGTAACCCACATGAAGAGGGCTCGACAACAAAGCTTTGGACAAAACTAAAATAGAGCACATTGTTGTGTGAAGAAATTTTAGAGTACTTCAAGCTTGTTGATCTATGTCAAACCATGATATTGGGTTTAGTGGAGGATGAGAGAGTTTTTAGTGCTTTGGGCTTCCTAAAATCAAAGCTAAGAAACAAACTAGACAAGAATTTGAAATCATGCTTGAGGGTATACACATCTAGGTATGATGTCAATACTTTTCCTTATCAAAAAGCAATGGAAATCTAGAAGAAAAGATGCAAAAGAAGAGGGGTGGGCAACACCATTAAGCAATCTACTACATCAACTCAAAGTGGGACAAGTACAGTTGGCAGTGGCACTAGCCATGGGATTGGGAGTCATAGAAGCAGAGGTTAGAGTGAACTTGAAGTTGAGGAAGACACAAAAAAAAATGAAGAGAACAATGAAGCAACTGGACTACCAGAATTGGATGATCATGACAACATAAAGATGAATTAAAAATTTAGGAAATTTTTGCTAAATTAGCAATGGCAACCAATAGGTATTTTTTGAACTTATTAACTACTATATGATATCCTATCATTCAATGTTCATTTTAGAAAAGCAAGAAATTAGAATGTATTATGTTTCATCATTAAAATTTGAGAACAAAGAGTATTATTATTGTAGAGTGTAGTTTATATCATGTCATCAATGATCATTCATATTTGAATTTAAAATTCTTGAATGAATTTTTTTTTCTATTTTATTCATTTATTCAACATACATTGAATTGGAAAACATGAAAATTAGATAGAATCATAGATTCAATTCCACAATTAATAATTATTAATGGTTTTCATTTGCAATATTTAGCTAATATGGTACAATTCTTGTAAGCCAATGACCTTGAATTCCCTTTTATAGAAACAAGGGAGCAACAATAGCTTCAGGTCAATTTGCCTAATGTGAAGTCTCAAAATCTAAATCAGTAAGACATCTACAAGTCTACAACATCTTTACAAATTTAGTTGTACATTTTTGCATTTGATAGGCCAGTTTAGTAAATTAGCAATTTAGCATAGGTAATAGCATCTATAAGACTACAACATTGATCCTATTCAAAAAAAAAAAAGTTCAAACTTGTTACTTTAAACTCAATTCTAGAGTCTAGACTATAGTATGTAGTATAATATGAAAGATATTCATGTATAGTAAAGATATAGAGATGATTGAAATTGAAAGTACTTTCACATACAAACTATAAGTTTATGTAGTATGCTCCATTCTTCTTTGGTTGGAAGGGAAATTTTTTTGATGTTATGGTAAATGACCTGCATTCTCGTCAGCATTCCATACTTGGAAGAGCAAGTTTCAAGCAATGTTCCTTCCACTAGTGCATGTAAATTTATGAATGTTTTGATGCACTTTGCAATGCCTTCATGAGTTCTACCTTGAGGAAGGTTGCCTAAATTAGAGGTTATTTGGTCCTCCAACTTTTTTTTGTAAACTTCTCTTCTAACAAAACCCGTTGTTGAAAAATTAGGTCTAGGACTTGGTAAACCAAGAGATATCAATTTTGCTATTTTATTGTTCATCTTGGTCAGCTTTGGCCCAAATAAAGCAAGAACTTCTTCTACTTCTATTAGTTTTTGACATTTATGAAATATAGAGGTTGCCTTTATTATTGAACCAATGTAGTCCTGAATTCCCTTGCTTGCCAAATGCCTATCAGCAGTGTTGTTGATTTCTTCCATAATCCACTTTACAATTTTTTGTCTCTGACCAAAACTTTTGTTCTCCTCAAGTTGCTCTTTCAACTTCCCAAAAACATCTGTAAGAGCTTCGTAGAGTTTGAACCAATCACACAACCTAATGCAAAAGTCTTTATTTGCCCCCAGAAGTAATTTTTTATTTGCTTTACGGTATTATTTACATGGTCATTCAAGTCGTTTTCATATTTTTTAATAGTATCATTTTCCTTCTTTAGGTCTTCTTTCATTTCTAAGTACTGGTGTTCACTATGTTTTCTTATTTGCTCTACTTTATTTTCTCACGCTTTTGCTTTCTCTTCCTACTATTTTTTTTTGACCCTCTCATTTTCAAATTCTTTATTTAACTTATTGTTTACATTTGCAACATTCTCCAAGTTTATGTATAACTTTGTTGAAGAGTCTTTTTCATCCTAAAGTTTTTTTTCCATTTTTTTCCAAATTTTCCCTTAGAGTTTTTAGTTCTACGTCCATTTGTTCTTGCTATTCAATTGATTCTTTAGAGCCAGAGGATGAATTTTTTATCCTTTTCTCTAATTCTTTGCACCTGTTTATTGTTGCTTTCTAACTTTACATTTTCCAAGTTTGCCTTTAACTTATCTATTGTGCCCTGAAGCTTTCCTTTCTCTCTCTCCAACTTCATCACTGAACTGTAGACCACTTGGTTGGTCATTTTGGACACATTTATCTTGTCCACATTTTTAATTTCGGATAAATCCATTTGGAGGGTGCTAACCTAAAATTCAGATGGATCTAACTAACTCTCTGGTGGATTGTTATCTCTAGCTAAGGGCATAACAACCATGAATTCCATCATATCTTTATTTGGGTCATATGTGGGAAATAACATGTTGGTTGCAGGCTCCACATCATGAGCTACAAAAATTACTTCCATCTTCATTGTCTTACTATTTTGTCTATTCTTGTTTTTTGATTTTTCATAGTTAGTTACAAATTCATTGTAACAAAAATCAAGATTTTGTGAGACAATTGAATTTTTGAATGGTGAAATAGCAGTAGCACTTGCACTGATATACGAACTTCCACCATTGCCATGAGGATAACCAACACCTAGACCCATTAGTGGGGTTTATGTACTATTTTTAGGGTTTTTTCCTAAAGGATGGGCAATTGTTGGACTCACAGTCACCATTGGCATTGTTGTACTAGTAGTACTACTAATACTTGCCATAACCTCTTGCTTCTTTACAATTTCTTGATCTTCAGGACCAAATTTTTTTGTATCTATATACAATGTCCTTTTCGGACCACTAGTTGTAGTTGTATCCATGATATCTACAGCTGTGGGAGTGATAGTTGATTCAGATTTAATCTGAGTACTTGGAAGTGGAACTATAAATGAAGCAGGAACAAATTTAATTAACTGAGATGAATCCAATGTGGATGGAATTGACTGAGTTGATGATTGATCTCCATGCCCAAGGCCTAGTTTCTAACCATGTTTTGGTGCTATAGCTGGTGGTTGAGGTGGTAACCAAACCACTTCTCCACTAGGACCCAGACCACTAGAACCTTGGTAGCCCATTTTTTCTACAATTTCTGCCCCTTTTCTATATAGAAGTTTGGTAGATGCATCAACTCCTCTCTAAATTTGTGTACTGGATGAGGGATTCAAAGATCTTGTTCATCATAATCATCATCAGTATCACTATGATGTGCTTCAAGTGGATGCTCCTTATTCCACAATTTGTCAAACATTTTATCCTCTTCAACCTCATCATGATTTTTAAAGGTCTTTGGCTCACCGAGATTCTTCCTCATTTCCCAAAATTGAGAAATTTTTCTTTGACTCTATCCAGCATCTATACATTCATTCATTAGCTCTTTTGGAATAGGTTTTGTAAATGGTTTATCATCTTTCTTGTAGAAATTGGATGATGTCATGCCTTGCACTTTTTCTATCTATTTGTGCAATGCCATTATTTGTGATGACAATTCCTGTATTGACATATTATTTTCAGCAGCATATTTCTCCATCTATTTTTTGACCTCCTCCCAAGAGTCCATGTTTCTAAATTTTTCAATCAAAAGCATATTTTCATGTTGATATTTTCTTGCAGAAGTCTCAATGCCCTTAAGCCTTGCTCCAATTATGTTTAGTGGATCATACTGCCAGTGACTTTCAACATCAAATCAAAAAGTTGAAAAAAAGCCTTCTACCACTTTGAATCCTCTTCTCTCAACTGCAAACCCTCCAAAGGAGAATGGCAAGGAGGGAAATATAATTTTCTTTTGCTGACCATGAAAGAGTACATCTGTGATCTCCATTTGTTGTACATATTCCAATGCAAATACCCTCTCTGTTACATGTAATGGAAGCTTGTAGGGTTCTACCCATGAACCGTAAAACCTTAACACAGTGTACTCTTCCATTAAGTACCAGTTAGCCAATTGTAGTTCACTTTCGAGTTGAATGCAATTTCTACAAGTAACAAGTAATCTAAGCATTGGAGTGCCTGTAATTTTATGGTACATTGGTGCCAAAAGAGGTCTACAAAATTGTTGTAGTTCCTTCTATTATCAATCATCCCTATCTAAGGTGTCCACTCATATATTGGATTTTGGCCTTGAGTCTGACTGCAAAGCTTGTTTGCCTCAAATAATGCATGATGCTTTGCTAGGAGAAGATAGCACAAGTAGGTTGTGAATCTAAATATCTTCTCTGAACCTATTTGAATCATTAGTAATTGATCTTGCATGCAACGACTAATGTGCTCAATAAAATGATATCTTACTGGTTCTTTTTTAAAATGAATATGATAAAGCATTTCAAGAGTGTTGGCATCTACTTGTTTGTTACTATCCAATCCCAAAAAAAATGCTAGCAAGGAAATACTGTCCTGTGCCCATGGCACAAAAAGTTCAAAATCATAAGGAGGCATGTGACTTGGACTCAGCCTACAACCACTTGTTATTCCTCTGATATAAGAATCTCTCTATTTTGCATCTAATTTTTCATAATCATCTGCCAGCTTTCCCAGGTCAATATGTACGTTTGACTATTGTTGTTGAAATCCTAGGCTCAATAGACTAGCAAATTCACTCTCAGTTATGGACAAAATTTCCTCCTGAGTAATTTTATTCACAATTTCTTTTCTATTTTCATCATAATTTTCGGCACAGAGCATAACAATTTCTAGGCAAGGGAATACTTGAGGTAACGCCATGTGTGTTGACCTAGCTACCCACGGTGTAATTTTATTTATAGTTGCATTTACACTAGGGTTAAATGAAAAAAAAATTGAAGCCTTTTTTGGATCATTCCACTTGTTTTCAAGTGCAAATCTTATCTCCATTATACCCTTATTTCCATGAATAACAAGATCATGTATATCATGGAATAAATCACTAAAACCTGGTATTTTAAGCATATTGTGGAATTCTGTTATTTTGCCCATCTTTTTATTCTTGGTATTTTTTTTTCCCATCATGGTAAATATTTAAACACAGCTACAAGCCTACAAGGGTGATTCAAAATTAAAACCTTACAGACTAATTTTTTTAATATAATATAAACAATAAAGTTGTAAATCAAGAGGCTTGAAAAATTTAAAATGCGGGATGTAAATTTTTAGGATTTTAGCAGTTACACTTACTCATTCACATTCATGTTGCCCTTAGTTTCAATTTTTGCAGAGAGCTGAGAGACTATAGTTTGTTGCTTTCCTCGGACCACAATCCTCAACCTAGAAATTAAGAATTTGTAACTTTGCTACGCTGTAACTTTGTAAATTGTAACCCATTTCTAATTTTTAAATTTGCAAATAATGTATAACTACAAAATTAAAGAAACTTAACGTGCCAAAATTGTACAATATGTACTCTATAGTCTATAGTTGTCACACTTGTCACATAGTACACTTTCAGTTTAAATGTGAGTGGAATCGTGGACCACTAGTTACTAGACACACGTTAAGTGTTAACTAACCCATTATAATGTATTAATGTCATTCATAACGTCACTATTAACTGCAAGTGGAATGTGATTATGTCAATTCATTAACTGAGAAATGACATATGTCATGATTCTGAGACATGTTTGCAATGATAGGGTTTCTTTTTCCTTTCAGCCCAAAACTCAACTTCGATCGTTGATCTATAAACATCCAACGACACTGGTGAATGGTGTGGTGGCCTCATGGGTCATGGGTCCCACTCCCATTGACTAAGCTAGTCAGGTATCAGGATGACTCACATCATGAGTCAAACGTGTTAGTGTCATGTCATCACCAAATTAAATCGACATTGTTATTTGTTGGTTGACCAAAGAGTTTAGTGATATGTGTCATGATTTTGGGATGTGTTTGAAATGATAGGGTTTCTTTTTCCTTTCAGCTTGAAACTCAACTTTAGTTGTTGATCTATAAACATCCAACAGCAATGGTGATTTGTGAATGGTGTAGTGGCCCTATGAGACAATCGAGTTGCATAATTGCATATACAGAGTAATTTAAGATAATATTACTATTTAATTTTGTTTGGAAACATTCTTTTATTTCAAAGACATATATTTTAGAATTGTTATTATATTATCATTTTAATAGTACTATTTTTTAATTGATTTTATTTTTCTATCATATAATTAATATTAATTTTTTATAATATATTTAGAAATACATATATATAGATATTGTTATTATATATTATTAGTCCCTGCTTGGGAACTATTGTTTTCACTAGTCTTTTCTATTACTTTTTGCAACTTACAAAAAGTAAATTTTATAGTTTGAGAAAGTTTTTGATTTTAAATTAATTTATGTTTATTAATTATTTTTTCCGAATTGGCTCCTTGCAATTTCGCTAGGGGTAATATTAATTTTTGAGTTCAAAAAATAAGGAAAAAATGAATAGACAACATTAAATGCATTTATCATAGTTTTCAAAAACAAAGATGACAATGCATATATTTATTTTGTAGAAGTAGGATTTTATATATACCTATTTTATTTAAGAACAAAATATGTTAATGTAAATATTTTTATGTTTGAATTTTTTATATTTCTATGATATTAAAACAACTAGCTAGTACAATCAAAACTAATATTAATAGATTTTTAAGACATTATCTATACATTAATATTTTGAATTAATATTAATATTATTAATCATCTCAAGATTTAATATATAAGTGCTAATCATATAATTAACATGGGTCAATGAGTCTGCCTCAAATCCTCAAATCAAAATTACAATTTAATATATTTGTTAATTTATAAAAATTAAATTATATTTTCTATATAGCTAAAATTAAATATATTTCATAAGACAGATATATATCTAAAATTTGTATTAAAATATTAATATTATATATTCACAAATTATATCTCTAACTAATATTATTTATCTTTAGCTATAATATTTCTACTTTCTTTTCACAATAGTTAGGGACTCGTGCTCCAATAGAGCTCTTGTAGTTGTTATTATTATTATTTGGCAAAACTTTATTTAAAATCAAAAGAAGTGGAAAATGGATCTTTTGTGCAAGCAACAAAATACATAAAATAATAAAATTTTACCTAACAATTGTAATGAAGGCAGAAATGTAATTATATACATAATTAATCTTGGTAGTTTAACTTTACTATTTGGACATTAGTTATTAGTGCCTATCGTAGGAACTATAGGCAACGAACTTTTTTAACCAATGTTTAAAATAAACAACTTTAACCAATCAAGTTTCACATAATTTTTTAATAATAAGTAATAACATATTTTTCTATTAGGTAAAGTTTGAGGCAAGAACTACGTTTCTCTGCAACCTTCTTTCTAGGGGAAATGTATGAGTGATTATCATTATAAATAATATTTTATAATCACATAGGCTTTTATAAACAATTCAATAGAAAATTCAAAAATGCAAAATATTGTAATGTTGCATAAGTAAGCATAAGAAGTTAAAACAATGAAATACAATTTTATATGGAATTAAAACTCTAGAAATTTCATTGATATTTCTTGAAATTTATAAATTTACAAAATTAGGGAAAACCCTAGACTCTAGTACTACTATACTATTCATCATAGAAACCACCAGAATTGACCATGGTTGTAAATTCTTGTATCCAGTGGTTTCCATCTTCCACTTCATCCAGGAAAAACCATTTTTGAAGAAAATTCAACCCAATTCTTGCACATTTCCTATGGTGCTTCAACTGCCCAGCAGTCAAGTCCAGTAAAAATGGTTGCAAGACCACATTCTGGCCAAGTTTTAGAAGCTTATGGACTTCACCTGCCCAAGGGATCCCCACTCCTAAAACCGCATGAGCAAAAATTTCAATGTCATCGTCCAAATATACTACTTTAAAAATCTTCCTCAGGAGCAGCACAATTTCGACCCTTGCTTCTCTGAGGTCAAGCAAGGAGGCTAGAAATTGTGATGTAATGTCACTGTTGACATGATACTAATTCTCATTCTCCAAAAACTCACACCCCAGAACCATTTTGATAGAAGCAATAACAAACTTCACACCAAAGCATGGAACAACCTCATTGCAAATTGACAAGAGGTTTTCCTTAGGAACGCGACCTAGAAAGGCCTTCTGCTCCTCTTCCAAAGTGCATCTCAAATGAATAGGGTTGTCCATCTTTACTACAAATTTCAAACTCTAAGCTCTAACAGACTAACACCAAACAAACCAGACCTATCGACTACCAAAAATGAGATGAGCAATGATGAAAGAAGTAGCTCAATCGCCTATAAATAAGTTTGGTGGGCAGGGTGCCATGGATTATTAATTTTTTTCCTAAATAAGCTTAGCCATTGAGAAATATTTCTTAAATATTTGTCTGTCTAACTACCAATTCAATTACATTAAATTAGCAAATATTCTCAAATCTTGAACAAAATTGCAAGTACATGCCGAAAAGGCCAATTGTAATTAAACACTAACACCATCCATTGTCCTGTAATGCGTGTGAAGCTGCTTAACTGATGGAAAATGCCAATTGTAATTAAGACTAATAGGACTACTTCTAGTGGACTGTGGCATGTCCTGTAATGCGTGTGAAGCCACTTAGCCAATGGAATAGGCCAATTGTAAATTGTAATTAACAGTGATAAGATATCAATATACTATCTCCTACAACTTAAGTGATACACACTGGATAGAAATGTGTCACCATTTTGGACACTTGACCAAGGTCGAGGCTTCATTCCAAACATTTGGTCCCAAAAAAAACCTTCAACTATTGATATATTATCATCGGATGGTAGTCTGAATCATGTAATTAATAATCTATATGTAATTAATGTTTATCATTTAAATAACCTGAGCTTTGTTCATTTTAAATTTTAAATTTTTGTCTATAATCTACATGTAATAATGTTTATCATTTCAATCATCCGAGCTTTGTTCATTTTGTATTGGTAATAATAATAAGATATCTTTCAGCTTATTATATATAGTTATAGATAAACTAAATTGCAATGGTATTGGTAACTATCAATAAAAAAATGTTAGAAATCGACTGTACAATTTGGGAAGTGGTGTGTGGTTAGTGGTAGCATACTAGTGAGAGAATGTCGCTATCATTGACATATCATTTAATTCTTTTTAGGTACATCGTACTTTGCAGACAACTTACCTTAATATGTGTCAACATTCTAGTGACTAACTCGACAATTCTTCTTCCTCTAAGAAATGTTGGCCGAAATTAAACCTCAACCATTGATCTTGGATCATCAGACAATTTGAGTTCTCAAATAATACATTTAACATAATTACAGTGATAGTGGCAAAGATTATGCTTCCATAATTTATGGTCAAACAACCACGTCTTTAAACCATCACTTGCCACTTGCCACTTGCCACTTGCCACTTGCCAATAATTTATGTAAGTTGGTATGTTAGGTTAGGCTACTTATTTCCCATCTTTTGAAAATAGCCATAACAACTATAACTTTCTAAAAACCATTAACCATAACAAATAAATTAATTCAATTATTTGGAAAATAATTTCACCATTTTTTTTATAAAAAAGGCATCGATTATTAAAATATTCACCAACCAATATCCATATTTCAAAACATAATTCGCCATCAATATTAATAATTTTATTAAAAACAAAAATTATAATCACCATTATTTTATAAAAATTGTCTAACCTATTAAAAAATTTGCCAACAAATATCCATCGATTGACTCATAATTCTCCAACACTATTATTTTTTTTTCACCCAAATGACATGTGATTCGCCACAATTTTATAAATTTTGGGAGGGGGGGGGGGGAGATTCCTTAAAGTTATCCTTGGTAGAGACATACATGATGACCTTCTTGAACTATTTCCTAAGTCTACAAATGAGTCTACCCAAATGAAAAAAAGCTAATTTCTATGAACCCTAGGCTCAAGATTGTAGATGGCTTAAATGATGGAGGGAATTGGGTTAGGGATGCTACTACTACTAAAATAGGGCTCCATCTTTTAAAAAGTGGTTTTTAAAAAGAATATTGTTTGCTCCTCATGGAAACATTTGGAATTTTGATTTGGGAAAACTAGTGGTCAGTGGTGTTTTCATGGATGTTGGCCTACTCATGGCCATTGCCCAAAATTATGACCCAATAGCCAAGATAGTGAGAAGAATAGATGGGGAATGACCAGTAAGAATAAATTTTGAAGAAATTTGAGAGGTTTTTGGTTTATAACCATTTCTAGATTATCGTATAACAATTGACCTACCAACTGACCAGGAGTGGAGAAAGAATACTTATATCTAAGAGGGATAAGATTAGGTAGGGTGCACTAAGGACAAACTTGTTCTTAATTGGAAGTTTTCCAGTAGTTACAACATCTACTAGAGAGCCTTTTAAGAAAGATTTTTTTACTTCTAGGGCCATAGAAATATATATGACTTTGTGAAGGGTTTTTGGTGAGGATGATCAAAATTTTGTGCCAATTTATGTATATGTTCACCCAAATTTCTTCTTTTGGTGTCAATATTATTTTTCATTTTGCATCATATATAGTAGAAGAGATCCATATAGGGTTAGTTGGAATTGCAAAGGGAAAGGTGGAAAAGACTTTTGGCCATTATTCATTGTTAATGTACATGTTACTTTTTAAAGGGGTTACATATTTTGAAAAGGAGATGGTCATGAACCAAAAATATGAAGAAGACACTCTGCTAGCCTAGTCCTAGAGTGCAGACATGACTTGGGATGCAGATGAGGCTAGTTTTGTTAGGTTTCATAGGTACTTTTCCTCTAGATTAACAAGCCTCTTATTAAGGGGCAGTCCCAGAATCCCAAAGGCATTGTTGGACTTTATCAGACCTATGGATAACACTTCTAATTTGAAAGTGTCCTTCAATTGGGCAGATATCATACCATACCCTGTTTCAACTATTTTTTGTCTTTATGGTTTCTAAGGTGCTCCCCATTTATTTACCTAGTAGGTTCCTTTGAAGGTAGGGATAGATGAGATGCTATAGCAGATAGGGGGATTGGAGGAAGCACAATTGGCTAGAAGAAATAGAGGTTCAATTTTCCCAACTTGTACTATGGCCCACCATTTCATAATTACAAAAGGTGGTTAGTTATTCTTGTATAAATTCCTAGATTAGTACAAGATGGATGTTTCTCATCTCTATTTTTGTGACATTGAGGGATTCTTCGATGTGTTTCAAAAAAGGGCTAAACTTGGTGCAAAAGACCATCAATTTTATTTCCTTGAAGACATAATAAGGAAGGAGTTCTCTCTACAAGAGAAGGAGATCAGAAAGTAAAAGTGGAGAGTTTACTCCAGATTGTTTTGATAACAATTATAAGCCTCTATCTAATGAAAAAATAGAGGCAAACAAATTAAACAAACTCATGACTACTTTTTTCTGAAATCATGGAAGTCATGAATGAAAAGAAACTATTCTTTATCAATTATTTTCTAGAAAAAGCCAAAAAGGTCATGAAGAGATTATCTTTTACTCCTATAGTAGGATCAGGGTAGTTGACTATTCAAAAGAGACCTAGCTATAGTGTGATCCAAAATAAAAGTGCCACTATCGATAAAGGAAAATAGATAATGAGATCAACCAGTGTTGTCCTTAAAGAGAGACTAGATGAGCCTATGCCCAAGAAGAAAAGAGTGGAAAAGCAACAAGCACCTCAAATTGAGAAATATTCACCCACACAATCCCCATTACAAATAGGAGATGAACAACTCACTAGGGAGTAGGTGGAACAATTAGGGTCACAAGGGGGAGTCTTCATTACCACAAGAGAATTGGAGGAAGGAAATATTTACAAACCTCCCATCCTAAGCCTTTAATTAACATTGGAAGATTACAAAGGAAAGGAGTTGGACCCTGTGATGGAATAGGCTAGCCATGAATTTACTTTTGATGATAATTTTATCAAATCCAGAGCCTTCTACCAATTTTTGTAGAGAACAAACATTGTAATGTTTGAGGAAAGACGTAGCAAATTGAAAATAGAGCACCTAGAGATGGAGGAAGCAGATGTGAAAAACCAAATCAAAGAAGAGATGATGCAAGAATTCAAGAACTTGACCCCTAAAAAAGGGAGACAAATGATAAAGGCATCTGGGGTATTATTGCTACTCAATTGGGATATGGTAGATGATATGGTTTTTAATTTTGTTATAGATAAAATGAGTACGTAGAGGATAAGGAAAAGAAAGAAATGAAAGGTGCTAAATTTAGTGAGTACAATGCTACATTGGTCATTTGGTCAATGAGAAAAGGATCTAGGACTAGCTCTTCCCAGCTTGATGATACTAGCTTAATAGGCAACCTAATTGTACAAAGAGTTGAAGAAACAACTAGTGTGGAAGCTACAGATCTAGGTGTTAGATCAGCCCACTTTAGCTTAGCCACAAGTCAAAGAGACAAAAAGGAAAGGTTGGAATTATAAGATAAGTATGAAAAGGTTCTAGCTGCCTACAATAAAGAAGTTCAAAAGAGGATTAAATTGGAGAATAAATTGATGGGACAACCCACCAAGCCTAGAATCACTTATCCTCGCCCACCAGTGGAGCCTTTTAAATCCACTCCTCTCATTGAGATTCTAGATACACCACAAAGGCCATAGTAGTATACTATAGACTATTTTGAAGAAGAAAAGAGTAAATTTTGTGCATTGCATGTGGAACTGGATGTACAATATGAGGATAAAAAAAGGAAATCCCTCATGTATTTAGTTAATAGAATTGATTGGCCGCCATTTTATGAGAAGCTAACAAAGATAGTAAATATATTGGATGAGATAAAGGAAAATTATAAAGCATTAAAGCCAATTGTCAATAAATGGATTAAAAGGAGTAGAGAGGTTACTCTTTTAAATTTTTCTATCATCAGTTTATCACATGAACATATAGAAAAGACTTATGATATTTCCAATGATCTCTTAGAATTTGATGATAAAAGAGTTGAGCTACAAAGTAGAATTGTTAGTTATCTAGACAAGTACAAAAGTGTTAAATTTTATTTGTTCCCACATGCTTTAGATAAAAATAATAAATTAAAAAATAAAGAGGAATGGGCCCAAGAACTAGATGACCTATTTTGTCTAAGGGTGAATAAAGTCATAAATGAGAATGGAAATACATGGTGGCCTATTACAACTAAAGAAATTGTAAAGGTTCAATTATTCTTTGATTCTTTAAGGCAATATTTTGTTGAAATTGAAAAATTTGCAAAGTATGTTATGAAAAAGTAACAGGACATTCTACAATTTAATTGGCTAGATGACACACTTTTTGACAAGTGGATGGCCGAATTTGTTGATGCAAAGAAGTTAGAACATACTGAAACTAATGATTAAGATATGGAACAAGATGAAGTACAAATTATTGACACATTAGTTAGAAAAGAAGAGGACAAAGATGAGAAACCAACTGCATTTGCAAGCATAGAAACTCAGACTAGTGAATTGGCAGAAGAGAAATTAGATATAATAGTTGTCTTATCAGTTCATGATGATATACATGGAGAGCCTCGAAGTGAAGTTAGCTTGCAGCAAGAAAATAAAGATATATCACAATTAATCCCATTGGCTACAACCTCTAAGGAGAAACAATAGTAATAAGGCCAATCATTAAATTTTTCACTCACAAAGAAATGCAAGAAAATGTGTAAAAGAAAATGGTCCCACAAAAGAATGTTATGATGTAAAGTTGTTCTTGTTGCACAAAATTTTGTCTTTTATGATAGTAAGATTGCAGATATTTTTCTTGCTTAAGGAAAATTGTTAGTTCCTCTATGCCTAAAGCTTGTTGCACCTCATACTATATAAGTGAGATTCCAAAGCTAGAGAAAGGGTCTGAGTCATTTATACTTTTAGTGTTACTAAGTATTGTTCAATCCAATTTCTTGGTGCAAATTTTGTGATGTTTTTCTCTGTAGATATCTGAGAATACATTGATGTTATAGGATTTGAATGTCTTATCTTGAGTTATTTTGAGTTCTATTACAATTTTTATACAATTTTCAAAGGAAATTAATACAAGGATGAACTTGTCGGGACTCAAAATTGAAGCCCCAATTTTGAGTACCATTGAAAAATTAAGACCTATAAGTGTTTTTTGATGCATATGTACCTGGCTATACATTTGAGGCCTAAGAGGTGTTTAATTTTTCTAACACCTTGAATTTAGTGCTTCTATGTGTTCCATGAAGATAAATTGTCAATCTGAGCCATTCTGTGAAGTCCAATTTTGAGTAATTCCCAAATTTGCATTTTTGCCCATGTTAAATAGTGACACGAGGCTATGTTTGCAATTGAATATCTCACACCTACTAGAGTTTAATCGCTCTCTTCTTTGGGAGTGTTTAGTGTCCATACTAGAGAGCCTATGTTTCAAATTTTGAGTCATTTTGAATCTATTTTACTAGGTTTTGAATCCCTCAAAGTTGATCATTTATTGTTGTGTATGCTGATGCAATTTGTTCTGAATTATGAGAAGCCCTATTTGACTTGTTATAATTTTGACCTAGTTGAATAAAATGAGATAAATCCTTTTGTGTTCCATTTTATAGGTCAGAGACATTCTATGCTTCAATTTTGAGCTTATGACAAATCCATTTGTTCAATTTTCAAATGTGATTCCAAATGCAACTTGTAACTTTTTACTGGTGTCAAAAGGTGCAGGTTTGTCAGAACCCCTATTCACGATGTCATAACTTCAAACACATGATAGGTGAGATCAAATGGATTGTGCCACTATGTTCTAATCTAAAAATACTTCAAGTATGCCAAATTTCAAGTTTTGATGAATCCATCTGCATACTTTCCTAGGTCCATTCCATTTACAAAAATCACCTTTTTGCCAGTGTTTCCAGCCAACAAAATTCAAGTATCCCACTTTGACCACTCACCAAATGTGCCTAGTTATTTTTCATGAGCCCTAATCCAAGATTTATGTTGTCTTCATGACAATGAACCAATGCCTTGGTTTTGGTTGCCCCAAGTATCTGTTTACCTAGTTTTCAAAGCCAAATCCAAACATGATGTACTATGTTCTAACGTGTTTGCTTGAAGGAAATTCTAAGAGGTAAACTATGTCAGTCAATATCTTTTGACTAATAATTTTTCATGAGATAAGATTTGACATGGTGCAAGAATGTAGAACAAAGAATTAGTATGTTCGATTTCAGAGCTTGATCAAGTGTTTTTATTAGTTTTTAAGGTCAGCCAAAGGATCTCTTGGCACAAAGTTGATAAGTCTATAGGAAGATGTAAAATGAGCTTTGAGATTTTTTCCAATGGTCAAATTTTAATCAAGTTAATTAAGGATGTTCAATAGGCCACTTTTAGGATTTAGGTGTTCAAAAATAATTTTTTTTTAGCTGGACCCACTTTGGGTCTCAACTAATTGTACTAGGCTAATAGAATAGAAATGTGAGGACAATATGTTTTAAAGCCAAGAATCATATATTGTTTTCTTTAGTGGGTGTGGGTATAATAAAATTGAAGAGGGAAAGGATTGTGGAAGTGTGAAGTGGTTCCCATATGAAATAAGTGTTCTAAGGAAGATATGATGTTTACACTCCCATTAATGTAAATGCAGAAAATAATGATGAAATAAATTGACATGATGTAGAGAATATGTCCAAGATGCCAATTCAAATGCCTACCATTTGAGGAACCATTGAGTCTCATGTGGATCATATTGAAGATAGAGATGATGAATAAATACAGTCAAAATTTCTCAAAGGCTACCAATCTCATCCATTTTGATGGCATTGCTAAGTGAATAAGGATTAATGTGGAGGTGAGATTAAAAGTTGTAAGTGTAAGGCACACCGACTTAAACAATTTTTTCTTCACTACCTTCCCCACTCCAATTCCTTGCCTATTTTTATCATAAATGTGCAATTCGAAGGTAGTCACCAACATCCAAAAATGAAAAGGACACCCAAAGAGTTTTAAAAGGAATATAGCATGTTAGAAGCCACCAATCAAGAAGAAGAGGAAGCCATCATAAAATTGACCAGCCTGACATGAAGAAAGGAAGATAGCCAATTGAAGAACTAAGACCCACATTGACTTGAAGCCACAACAACTAAGGGAGACCAAGCTTGGAAAGATGGATGAAATGGATTATTATGGTGGTGGCATTTTTTTTGAAGAGGCTGTAATTTGATTGGCAAGTTTTTGTAATATACATGGCAGGCATGTTGAAGAGAAAACCACACAAAGGGATGCTAGGTTAAGGCATGAGGAGTTGTTTCATGCTCAAAGTGGTAGATATAGAAGCCCAAAATCTGAATGTGATACAAACAAATCAAGCTCCATGCGATATAAAAAAGAAACAAGCCACAATCATAGAGGGAGGGATGCTAGTACAACCACATAAGGATACTGATAGATTCAAAAAGAACAAATAAAACCTAAAAAACATAGGATGAAGTACATCAAAAAGTGTATGGACTGCTCATGGTAAAATGAATATTGTAATCTCCAATATTATCTTTGGTGACTAAAAAAAGATAGGAAGAGCCAATAATAAGGGTTGAAGAAGGAATTCTAGACAAAGAAGAGCATAATACAATTGAGTGATGTGGTATTGACAAGAGGGCCTTGCACATATAGTGAGATAGGTCCAATGATGAAAATGACATAGTTGTGAGTGGAACCTACCTCCCAAGCGTTTTTGAGCATGATAAAGAAATGATATTTGTCCTTCACACAAGGTAAATTTGATAGTGGTTGTCATGTCACCAAGATGAATTTGCTTGATTGTTAACATAGAGACATGGTGACTCAATCAAAAACTGACACATGGCAATGAGCTGGTAGTAAGGTGGACAAGTCAAAAATTGACACATGGTGGAGCCTTTAGATGTGGCATGCTTCCTATGGTGCTGACATGGTAGAGAATGACACATGTCACAAGGTCGTTATGTCACTGATGACATGGTCGAATGTTGAATAGGATAGTGATAGCGACTAATGATGTGGCATGCTCATGTGGCAAGATGACATGAAAAAGTAGGTAACCAATGAGATGATGCCATCTATCAACATAGTCAAACTAGCTTTGATCTAGATTGAAAAATGAGGAAAATTTTGAAAAACACATAAATTTTAATATTTTATTATTTTCTCCTTAGAAAAGTATGTGGATCAGATTTTAAATAAAGTTTGAATTTATAGTATAGTTCAAGCTTTATAAAAAGGTCATTGTTTTGTAAATTTCTATGCAAGGCCATAGAAGGATCCTAATTTTCAAATGGCTACTAGAGGGGTTGATTTTATCTAAAATATCAAGTATCATGTACCATTGGAAAGGTCTCAAGATGAGGAATCTAGATATAGAATTAGATTTTGAGCAGGTCTTCACTAGTTCAAGTTATAGGAAGAAATGTAAAATTTGGTCCTTCTTAGTGGAATTGATAAAAGTTGAAAAAATAGTTACAAGCTTGGCAAAATATGGTAAAAATGTAGTTGGGGTCAATTTTTCTCACCTTTCAAATTAGTTTAAACCTAGATTTTTACCAGCATTTCATGATAAATCTCAATTATTTTGGTCACAAATTTTTCAATCATTCAACAGAGATATTTCCAAGTTTGTTACAAGATAGTGATGAAAACTAAATTAGATCAAATGGATAGAGAGATCAAAAAGGTTTCACAACTTCAAAGGATGGAATTTCAAGTGGACACATGTCATCTTTAGATCTTATTAGGGAATTCACTCCTTGTCTATATCTTCTTATTTCTCATCCATTGTAAGTGTTGGTAATTTTCAGTATGAGACTACTTTGTTGGATCTAAAACTATGATTCCACCACTATTCTTCAGTATATTTTCTCTTGTATGATAGCAGTAGTGAAGATAATATAGAAAGTTCATATCTATTAGGTATTTTCATGTTTTGATTTCATGCATTTGAATGTATTATTTCAAAGAAATGAATACAAGTGAGCAAGAATTTATTTAGTTTCATTTTGATTCTCATCTCCTATCTCAATAATTTGCAGTCTTATTGGTCTAGGAACTAAGAACTAAGACCCATTTGCATCCCTTTAAGGTTGTATGTTAGATATTTTTTACAGTTGGAACAAAGGGCCAAGTAAATGCTTAATGTGTTTGACAGGATTTTTGGCTATTTTGAGAAGGATATCTCATGAGAATGAGGTCTTTATGAACACTGATGTCTGATTCATAAAGTGATAGGATAGATATGATGTCTAGGTGTATGAAACACATCATGGATATCACAGATGTATGTATTTTATTTATGGAATTTCCCAATAGATAAAGCACTTATCAGCTATAGGATCATTTGTTCTTATTTGTGCATATTTGGGGTTTTTCTAAAATAAAATTATTAATCAAATGTTTTTTCCCTTTCATGTTGAAGAGGTAAAAAGGATGCACTCACTCAGCTTGTGAATTCCATAGACTTGCAACTTTCTACTGCATATCTTTTTTATTACATAAGCATAGGAGATTAAGGGTTTTATCTACTTTGTTAGATTAAAGAATATGTTTAGCATTGGTACCATATAAATTGAATCTAAGGTCCATTGGCCTAGGTTTTACAAATCCTGAAGTAGAAGAAGGGTCTACCCTTATAATTGGCTCGATGTCTAAAATGGTGTGTTGAAGATGGGAGTTAGTTGCCCCTAGATATACCTTATCCTCATCAGGATAATTTGAAACCCATAACATTTAAAAACATCAACAAAATTGTCCCTATATCTTTTCTTCCTGAATCTTGTCCCCACTTTTATCACCTGGTTATCTTGAAATTGTATGAGTAAAGTTGGTTTCAAATGAATACAATTTAATCAAGTTGTATGTCATTTCACCATTTTTTTTAATTCAATGAATTAAGTAATGCTTCAGTGAAGTTGATAAGATTTCCATGGTAGTAGGAAGGATGTGTATAAGAATGAGTTTAAGTGAGAATAATTGATAATATTAATTCCATTGCAATCAATTAGATCTGGAAATTGGATAGAATCTATATCCCAATGGATTAGGCACTAATCTATTAGTTCAGTCTACAAATGGAGACACAATGAATAAGAATTAAGCCTAAAATCAAATCAAATCAATTTTACTTTAGTGTTTGAAGAATGTCAAAGCTAGTCAGCACTTGTTTACATTTAACCTCTGATTCTTAGTTAGCTACTATTTCCCAAAATTACTTGTAAATCTAAGAAGAATTTTGACCAATCTACTATAAGGGATGTGTATTGTAAAATGTCATAGAACGAGTGAAAAATGTATGCAATATTAGGTTGAAAATTTTTTATCCCTTAGGTGCACCTTCCTTGGTTTTGCAGAGCCAAAAGAGTAGAAAATCTTGTATGATTTTGTTGAAGTTGGGTCCAGATCTGAAGAGAAGATAACAATTTATGGGAAATAGAAAATCCATAGTTTATTGTGATCTTTATTATCTTGGTATTAATTATTTTTTTAATTAATAGTGTAAAAAACACCAACACTATCAATACAACTTTTACAAAATAATGAACCAGAATGCAGTTGTTCCCCAAAAACTAGCTATTTTTTTTGCTTCAATGTAGCAATTAGCATGCCCCCTTCTTGAATGATAGGAAACCAGTATGACTCAAGAAATAATTCAATCTTCTTATTTATGTAGTCTAAATCAAATTTCCAGAACCATTACCATCTAACAAAATTTAAAGTAGATTTTAGAGCCACATTCGATCTACTATGTCTATACTAGAAGGCTAAAAGAAATCATAGAGCCCCTACCTTTGCTAGAAATCATGTAGTCCAATCTCATGTGACAAAGACATCCTCAGGTTTGGCTGAATAAACACCCCCTAAATCTTGGCTCTAAGTCTAAGAAATTAAAAGTTGAGTGTCATTATCCCAAACCCATGATCTCATAAAGGCAACATGCTCATTCTCTACAATCCACATAGCACCCTCATAGCTTGTTCATTTACTAAAAAATCGACAGTTAGAATTTTCTAGACACATGATGTGAATGCTTTTCACTTATCTTCTTATTGTGGTTGTTTGAATTGCTTTCAGGTTTATAAGCCCTTTCTATTTACAGAAGACAACCTGTCGACAAGCATCAATAGAACCTCATCAAATGCCACTAACTTTGTGTTGTATCATATGATATAGACTATAATTTAAACTACTCTAGCCACTTGTCATTCTAACTATCCCAAGTCACACAATTCACTTTTGGTACCCAAAAATTACTACCAAGAGATATGAGAGTTACAAGTAGTTATAGGCACACTGTGACTCCTTACTTTATGAGTAGTTATAGGCACACTGGGACTCCTTACTTCAAGATTTCCATATTAAGCTAGTAAACTCTGCCCAACTTCATAATCTCCAATAATAAATGTAACTCTTGTCTCAATCAGATGTCACCATAAATAAAGTCTTCTATCAGAGTGATATCACCATATAGGAATCAATATTTTTAGGCCAAATGGGTGCTCTAGAGAATAGTCATTGTATCTAGAGTCCTAACTATCAACTTGACACCCATGGAATTATAATTTCAACTCATTAGACAATGACATAATTTGATCAAAGTATCGATATAGTTAACTCAAAATTATTTGATTGAAATCTCTCCTTGTCTTTTCATGCCCCAAATATATAGGCTAGAATGGATAACTTATCCTACCTACAAACTAGATCAACCCCTTCAATACATTCTAAATCAATTGTCAAATTATAGAGAAATACACCAAGGCATTGATCTGGACTTGCTTGAAATATTATTTCAATGTTATATTGGAAGTTATTTGTTTTTGCCCATGAATCTAAATGGATCTACCTTCAAGTGGTTAAGCTTCCCACAAAGGAACTAGTCTCTGATATCATATTAAGTTTTTAGATTTTAGGGTAGAGAATGGTGAATAACTACTTGCACATTATGTTTTGGTGTGTTCATTATTCACCACCCAACACATATAATATATATACAAGATGAAGAGGTGCATCTTCCAGAAGACATGAAACTTCAAATGGGGCCAATTAAGCTTTCCCACTTAATTGAATAATCATTTAATCAAATAATATATTTCATATTATTATTATTATATTTCCATTAAATATGTAGCCACTCTTGGATAACATTTTCATATTTTCATATTTATTGTTTATCTTTTCCGTAAAGACCATAAAAATTAACACTAATTTGTATCTAAAATGTGAAGCTAAAAACAAGGTATTTCTAGTTGATTTTTTTTTTTGATGACATCATATTTGGAGGAAAGGATTCATTAAGTAAGTCATTTTTTTTATCAAATGAAAAAGGGAATTTGGAATGTCAGTGTTTGGAGAGATTAAAGTCTTTGTTGGTTTACAAGTTTATGAGATGAGAAAAGGTTTTTTTTATTACTCAATCAAACTATATTAAAGAACTTTTGAGGAATTTTGGTAAGAAAGACTCAAGACCAGTTGAAACACTAATGGTAACCAGACACAAATTGTCAAAGAGTAATGATTAGGTGAGGTGAATCAAACACTGTATATGTCAATGATTGGGAAACTATAATATATTATACATAGATGACCTAACATTGTATTATCGATTGGAATTGTTACTGGATTCTTAGCTAATCCTAGAGAAAAGCATATGTTGACAATAAAAATAATACTAAGATAGCTAAAAGTAACAAAAGACTATGGCCTATGGTAAAAGAGAAATGAAAATTTTGAATTGAAATTGTACAAAGATGTTTATTAAAAAGGTACAAGTGAAGGAGCATTTTTTTTGGGTAGAAGATTGATTTCATGGATGAGAAAGAAGAAAAACTCTATTTCACAAACTATATTAGAAGATGAATATGTTGTTGCAATAATGAATTGTTCAAATATTGTATGGATCAAGAAATTGTTGAAAGGGATGAGGGAACAGATCACTAAACCTATTGTTATTTATTTTGATAACACAAGTGCTATAAATATATCAAAGAACCTTGTGACACATACAAAGACCAATCATATTGAGATCAAGTATCATCACTTAAGAGAGTTTGTACAAGAGAAAGAAGTGAGACTAGAATATGCAAATACAAAGGAGTATTTGGATGATATATTCACTAAGACACTACCTAAGGATACTTTTGAGTACAAAATAAACAAGTTATAGGTGATTTCCTTACTTGAAGAAAAATGAGCAGAGATGTTGCATTGCATCAATATCTCTATATCAAAATATCATGAATATTGATGGAAGTGGTCACACTTTAGGAGCTCCCTAAAGGTGTGTAATGGAAGACATAAAAATATAGGTAGATAAAGCTACAAGTAATTAATGAAGAGATGATGTTGTATTATATGTCAGAGAAGTGACATGAAGCTGGCATGTCTATGTTAACTATACACGTGCAAGTCTATGTCTTTGGTATTGTTGTTAAAGAGGGAGAGAAGTATTATAAAGTTACCATACAAGACCAGAAATAAATATGAAGAAGTGTACAAGTGAGTTACCATAAAAATACAAAGTTATCATATAAAGAGGGAGATGAGCATCACATTCACAAAAAAAAATGAAGAGCATGCATTGAATTGATAGAGGGAGTAAATTAATATTGATTGAATGAGAAGCATAATAAAATTAAGAAAGAGATGAAACAAAGATAGAGGGAGAAGAAAATATAGTGTTGAAGCTTTTGGATTGCATGGTAACTAGTTAAGTTTGACTAGTATTGTCATCAATGCCAAAGAGGGAGATTGTTGGGAACTACAATTAGAGAAATTATTATGTTGTCATTGATGTCAAATATATCGATAAAATTGAGTGTCAAACCTACTAGAATGAAATTTATTAACAGGGTGGAGTGCAATATCATTTCATTGATTGAGAGGATTTGAAAATAAGTGATTATGTGATGACCTAGTGAAAGGTCGAGCTTAGATGTGATGAAGTATCATGGAATTACAATGGGCACATGATAAGTTAGTTCTTGACAAGAAAATGTGTTGTTCAATTAATACATGAAGTGTAGATGAAGTGTAGATGAAGCTAAGAGTTGAAACAAGTAAAAAATATAAGCTTGATCGAGTATCAATATTGTACAGTCCAGGAAGGAGTTAAAGTAGAATATTAAGAAACTTATGTACAAACTGAGAAAAATAGTCAGACCTAGCATCCAAGTCACCTACAAGAGTAAACATGATAGAAAAAAACAAGAATAACAATCACCAAAGGAGATAGGAGAAATATGATTTCTTATAGATTCATCAAATTGTCAAAATACATGCCCAACTGTAAGGCCTTCTGGGTTACGACCAACATACAATAATCCTTAATGATAAAATTTTGCATTTAAACTCTAATTTTACCTCCTTGATCTATCTTCTAACTCTACTAATACTAATACTCCTAAGACTCTACCCAAAACCTTCTTAGATCCATGCATGGGCACAAGTCAAATTGTTGCAAATACCAACTAATTAAACCCTTATATTAAATTCCAATACAAACCACAAGTCAGCTCTCAAAAAATATTAAATACAAATTATAAATTAAATAGAAAGGTTGGCTCAAACTAGAACTAGACATGTAGAAAAATAAGTCAACAAAGGACCCAAACCAAAATATTGTCACTCGAAATCCAAACAAACTTGGCAACCAAAGAAACTAGGTAGCAACTATGAACTTGACAACCATTGTGAACTTAACAACCAATGCAAACTCATTGGAAACTCACAAACTTAGAAACCACTATGAAATTAGAACCAACTATGAACTCAACACCAACTATGAACTTAGAAACAACTAATAAACTTGGCAGCACAAGCCATTGTGAATCAACAACAAGAAGAAAGAAGGAAAATATGAAGGATAGAAACACAACCCAGGATGCTCCTACATCAGACAACTCGAGTTGAAATAAATGATTCTCCTAAATCATTCAAATGTCATGACCTAAGCTGAATCCAACTCAAATTGAGAAATCCATCAAGCATCTTCAATACTTTTGTTCTTCCACTTTGCCAAATACTCATAGTAATATTTTCCTCTTGTTCTCTTACCAACTGTTCGATCCAATATATATTCAACTTCTTTAATATTCTTCTTAAGATAATCATCTGATACAAAAACTTCATCATCTGACTCATGATACTTATATAAATTAGAAGCATTGAATATAGGAGATATATCCATTTCATTAGGTAACTCAACTTCATAAGCATTACCATTGCCAAACTTTCTCAAGATCATACAGGGTCCAAAATTCTTCATATTCAACTTACTATATGTTCCAATAAGAAATATTTCTTTATCCAAATGAACCATTACCTCATCACAAACTTCAAAAAAATGACATCTCCTAGATTTATTAGCATTCTCATTATGCTTTTGATTACTTTGTTCCAGCCTCAACTTTACTTCCTTATGCAAAGAATCCATAAAATTAGCAAATTCTTCTCTTATAGCACTTCTGGTATAAGAGCATCTTGGGGTTGTTGTTTATCTTACATAATTAAGAAATTTTAGTGGTTTTGAGTGGACCTTTCTGGGTCTTGGTTAATTTTTTTGATGTATTTAATAAGTATTGTAAGCCTTTAAAGGTATTTGGTATTTAATTTCTATTAGAGGCCAACTTTTGGTTCTTCAAGTAGTTAATGTAAGGGATGTTTAATTTTTAGCTTACTGGACTGGCTTGTGGCTTAGAATGGTATAAGGAGGGTTTAAGTTGAAGTCTTTAGTCATTATTCATCCATCTTGAAGAAGACAAGGTGGTAGAGGAGTGAATTTTGAGAAGAGCTAGTATTTGAGGCTTGGGCAATAAGGAGATTTCTTGGTGGGATTACGAGTACTAGTTGGATCTTCCTTAGAGTTTTTTACTAGAGTGCAGATCTAGACTATCTAGGGTTTGGATTGGATCTTAAGGTATCTTGTAGAACTATTAATTTCTTTGTATTTGGCCATAACCAGGAAGGCCTTACAACCTAACACATTGCATGTAATCAGTTATATCTATGAATAAATTATTGTGATTTGGCTCCAAATATTGCATTATTGTTGAGTTTTCATTGTGTGGTTATTTGTTGGGGGCTAAGAAATCTCTTTTTGGGATTCTCCTACCTTGTACTATATCAAGTGGTATCAAAGAGAAGGTTGTTCCTGTGTGTGCAGACCGAGTGCCAAAGTTTAGGTAGTTTGCACCACGATCTTGATCTCAAACAGTTTGTGAAAATATTGGAAGATACCTCCAAGAATATTGGACCCTAGGGAAATTGATGATCTTATTAATGTTGTAAAAAAAATGATCTTAGAGAAGATTAGAGAAGAATGTAGATCTGAGATTACATTGATGAAAAATGACATGATTGTAGAAATTGTGAGTGCTTTAGGTGGTGTACCTCAGCATGTGGGTACTAAAGATGTTTATGAAGAAGTTGCTGAAGACTTTGAAGTTTATGGATCAAATGGTGATGATAGAACTGATCGTATGGAGAGACCTATGAGAAAGAGGGTTAGTCAGTTTGCTACACCTAGATCTTAGTTGAAGCTAAAGCATAAGATGGAGGTTTCTAATTTCATAGGTACTTTGAATCCTTAAGACTGGATTGATTAGATTGGTGAATTGGAAGACTACTTTGAGCTTGAGCATATTGAGGATCCACTGAGAGTAAAGTTGGCACAAACTGAGTTGAAGGGACATGTTACTCTTTGGTAGAAGAAATAAAAGGGACAGAGAGGAGGGAGGTGAAATGAAGATCACTAGATGGAGTTTGATGGTGACTAAATTTAAGGCTAAGTTCATTCTTGTTGATTATGAACTTGAGTTGTTTAAGGGGTTGTAGAATCTGAAGTAGAAGGATATGACTATGAAAGATTATACTGAGGAGTTCAACAAGTTGACTATTTAGTTTTTTCATAGAGAATTTTCAAGGTAACTTAGTACATTAATGGTTTGAGAATTAGTATTCAAGATGAGGTTAGTATGTTGAATATTTATTTGGTTTAGGATTCTTATCAATATGCTTTGAGAGTAGAAGAGAAGCTAAAGAGAAAGAATCAAGGAAGTTCTTAAGGGTATGAGAAGTAGGAATACTCAGTAAAGGTTAATCCAAGTGACAAAGATGAACCAAAACTTGTTGAGTAGAACAGAAGGACATGTAGAAGTGAGTTTAAGGGTACTTGTTTTAGATATCATGATAGACATAGATCTTATGAGCATCCATAGAAGGCTGATGAAAAAAGAGCTATTGTTGTGAATTAGGTTGAAGAACATGAACCTGAGAAAGGAGAGATTTTATTGGATCAATGAGTATTGGTTGGTTAGAGGACACTAGAATCTTGTCAAAGGAGTAATCTGTTTAGGACTCCTTTTAATTCTAGAGGTAAAGTCTACAATATGATTGTGGATGGTGGTAGTACTAATAACCTTATTTCTAAGGAGATGGTTTAGAAAATTAGTTTGAAGAGAGTGAGACATCCTTATCCTTATAGGATTGGTTGGTTGCGAGGTGAGCATTCTTTGGAAGTGAAGAAGTAGTGCCTTGTTGATTTCCAGATTAGGAAATATAAGGATCAAGTATTGTGTAATATTATGGACATGAACAGTTGTCATGTGTTTCTTGGTAGACCTTGGCAGTATGATTGTAAGCCTATGCATGATTGTATCAAGAATGTGTTTACAAATGAGAAAGGAGGTAGGAAGCATTCCTTGATTCCTTTGTAGATTGAAGAGGTTAGTAGAAGGAACCTAAGTATTGGTAGCTGAGTTAAGTTGGCAGATTTTGAAAGAGTTAGGGATCAGTGTGCATGAAAAACTTGTGGAACACCAAGGATGGATGTGTAGAAGTAGAAGTAAAACAAGGGAAAGAGTGTACAAGTTGAAGACTTGGAGGAAAGGTATGTGAAGAACTAGTTTGGGATTTATGTGTTGAATCCTAGAAGATTTTCTTCCAGCTATTGATTATATCTATTCACACCTAGGGAGTCTGATGTAGGAGCATCCTAGGGTTATTGTCTATCTTGCATAATTAAGGGATTTTAGTGGTTTTGAGTGGACTTATTTGGGTCTTGGTTAATTTTTTTCATGTATCTAGTAAGTATTGTAAGCCTTTAAAGGAATTTGGTACTTAATTTATATTAGAGGCCAACTTGTGGCTCTTCAAGTAATTAATGTAAGGGATATTTAATTTGTAGCTTACTAGATTGACTTGTGGCTTGGATGGGTATAAGTAGGGGTTATGGTGAAGTATTTAGTCATTATTCATCTATCTTGAAGAAGAGGAGGTGGTAGAGTAGCCAATTTTGTGAAGAGCTAGTAGCTGAGGCTTGGGAAACAAAGAGATTACTTGGTGGGCCACAAGAACTAGTTGGATCTTCCTTAGAGATTTCTACTATAGTGTGGATCTTGAATAGCTAGGGTTTGAATTAGATGTCAAGGGATCTTGCAAAACTATTACTTGCTTTGTATTTGGTTGTAACTAGAAAGGCCTTATAGCTCAACACATTACATGTAATCAGTTATATCTATGAATAAATTATTGTGATTTGGCTCCAAATCTTGCATTTTTGTTGATTTTTCATTGTGTGGTTATTTGATACGGGCTAGGAAATATCCTTTGGGGAATATCCTACCTTGTAAGTGCATCAACTTCACTTCTCTTCACCTACAACATCCCTTAAATCTGATATACCTCTAGGCTCCAATCTAGTAACAATCTCAAAAGATGCCTTCCTTATTTTCCTATTCACAAAATTATTATATGCAAACTCAGCTTATTCCAACAATACTTCCCAATTCCTTATCTTATCTCCAACTAAACATCTAAGAAAATTCTCCAATATTCTATTCACAACATCTATCTTCCCATCTATCTGTGGATGGAATGTAGAACTAAACTTCAACTCAATACCCATTTTCTTCCTTAGAGTTTTCCAAAAATAAGCAATAAACTTATTGTCTCTATCAGTAATAATACTTCTTGGTACTCCATGCAATCTCACAATCTCTTTAAAGAAAATTTAAACAACTTGCTCAACATCTTATGTCTTCTTACATTATATGAAATGATCCATTTTAAAAAATCTATCTACAACAAGAAATATAGAATCATACCCCTTCACTATCTTAGGTAATCCAAGGAAAAAATCCATACTAATGTCACTCCAAGGTTGCTCAGGATCAGTAATAGGTGTATACAAACTAGTATTCTAACTTACTCCTTTTCCAACTTGATTAACTGCACAACTCCTTACAAACTTCTGAATATGCTTATACATTTTTGGCTAATAATACTTATCCTTCAAAAAACTCAATGTCTTATCAATTCCAAAATGTCTAGCCAATCCATCACTATGCTTTTTCTTAATCAAATTCAACCTCATAGAACTTATAGGGAAACACAATTGAATTCTTTTGAACAACATACCTTCTTGATTAAAATACTCATCATAGTTACTTATGTGATCTATTAGGTTTGGAACTCTACACTCTCTCCACAGCTCAGAAAAATCAGGGTTAGTATCATAAAACTCTTTCATTTCATCAAAACTAAGATTTGCAACCTTCATTTTAGTTGATAAAGAATGTATTTTTCTCAATGCATCAACAACTCTATTAGTAACTCCACTTTTATGATTAATGACAAATGTGAAACTCTTCAAGTACTTAACCCATTTCATATGTCTTTTATTCAATTTATGTTGACTTCCCAAGTACTATAAAGCTTTATGTATACAACACAAACTCCTTAGGATTCAAATAATGTCTCCATTTCTTCAAGGCTTGAACAATAGCATCAAACTCTTTATCATACACATAATAATTCCTTTTCGCATCATTCAATTTTTCACTAAAGAAAGCAAAAAGTTTACCTTATTGAATTAATATAGCTCCTATTACACTACCACTTGCATCACATTCAACTTGAAATCCCTTATTGAAATTAGGAAAAGCCAATATAGGTAATTCAATAACCTTGTGTTTCAAATTATCAAGACTCTTATCAGCTTCATGTGTCCACTTGAATTCATTTTTATCTCCTCTCATTGTCTCAGTCATAACATTACAAACAGAACTAAAATTCCTTGCAAGCTTCCTATAGAAACTAACCAAACCATGAAATGATCTTACCTCACCCATATTCTTAGGTGTAGGCCATTACAAAATTGCTTTAATGTTCTCAGGATCCATTCTCAAACCATTAGTTGGAGTCACAAATACTAGATACATAATCTCTTCTTTCATAAAATAACACTTTTTCAAGTTAATCATCAACTTCTCTTCTTTCAATGTCTACAATACTTGACCAAAATGCTCAAGATTTCTTCCTTACTCTTATTGAATATTTGAATTTCATCCAAATAGACAATCACAAACTTACCAAAGAATCTTTTGAGAACTTCATTCATCAACCTCATGAAAGTACTAGGTGTATATGAGCAATGTTAGTATGCTAATAGAAACCAAATTTAAATAAAGCTTCTACAAACTAAACAAAATTCATAAACTTTAAGATAGACTAAGATGAGCTCTCAATTGAGAATATGAGCCATTAATGGGCTCTCTCAATGAGAAGCTCTCTTGTTGAGTAGCTTTGTCTAAATAGATAGGATGTATGCTCAAGCTTTATGCTTCAAAAAGGGCTTCAAATGGAGTTGGAATTTGGGTGTGAGTGTATGGTTTTGATGTAAAATGGCTTCTCAAAATGGCATTATGACTTTACTTCATGGATTGTGTTATTTTTCAAAGGGGAAGGATCTAATTTATAGGTAAGAGGCTTGAGGGATTGAGGGCTAAGATGCAAGGATGGGAAAAAGCTCATGGAGGGCTCAGATTGCATGAGAGGGGAGCACATGGATTGTGCTTCCTTACAGCCAATCAGGGAGTGACACATGTCACAAGGTGAGAGGATGGAGGAAAGGGGAAGGATGAGTCAACAAAGGAGGCTCAAGGGATAAAATCTTCATAAAGACCCTCATAATGGCTTCTAAGAGCAATAAAAGGGCTTGGAAGAGTCATTTATGGCCTAGTGGGCTTCATAAAATTTTATGGTTGAGATATTTTGAGGGAGATGAGAGAAATTTCGACTTGGGCTTGATTAGGAGGGTTTTAAGCTTGCTTAGGATTGTGGAAAATATTAGAGGATGGATTAGGATGGTTTAGGATTAGCTTAGGGATAGGAAAGTGGATGGCATTTAATGAGGGTGGGTGAAGGAGGAGATATTTGTTAACTTTGGCTTGGGTTAGTAAGTCTTAACCCATGTTTAGAAAATGTGACAAGGTTAGGAGGGGATTAGGATTAGGTTTAAAGACATCTTCTAGAAGAGTCTAGACTTTGGATGAGGATAAAGACTTTCTAGAATAGTCTAGAATTTTCTAGGATGAAGATGAAGACTTTCTAGAAGAGTCTAGAACTTCTTAGGATGAGGATGAATTAGATTTTTAGGAAATAAATAAAGTTTTATTTATTTCAAGGGTTTGGGTTGAGGAGATATTTATTTAAAAAAAATTAATAAACATGAGGATTAATATTTAATCTTAATTAAATATTTTGAGTTGGGATTAGGGGTAGGAAATGATGGGATTAGCCTTTAATCAAAATTAAAGAAGGATTAGAAGATTTTGGAAGAGGTTAGTGGTCTTAAGGAAATTGGCCAAGTTTTGGGCAAAAAAATAAATTTTTGATTTATTTTGGGTTTTTTGGTCAATTTATTAATTAAATAATTAATAAATAAGGAAATAATGTTTAAATAAGATTTAAACATTTTTGGGAGGGATGCCTTAATTAAATATTTTTAATTAAGATAAAGGGATTTAATGGCATAAAAATAAATAAATTAATTAAATAATTAATTAATTAATAAATGATGATGTCATCAAAAAATTTTCAGAAAATAAAAATACTTTATTTTCTAAAGGTTTTTAGGTGTCTACACTAGGTGCATTAGAAAAACCCAAAGGCATAACCAACCATTCATACAAACCATCTTTTGTCTTAAAAGATGTCTTCCATTCATCACCTTCTCTTATTCTAATATGATGATAACCACTCTTTAAAAAAATCTTGGTAAAATACTTTTCTCCACTTAAACAATCCATTATGTTATCCATCCTCAGCATAGGAAACCTTTATTTCACTTTGATCTTGTTAATAGCTCTAGAATTAGTATACATTCTCCATTCTCCATTCTTTTTAGGTGCTAATATAGTAGGTACAACATATGGACTCAAAATTTCTCTGATCAAACCTTTCTTCAAAAAATCATCCACTTGTTTGTTAAGCTCTTCATTCACTGTATGTGTCACTCTATATGGTGCTTTATTCTGAAAACTAGCTCTAGGAATTAGATCCATACAATGACTTATTCTCCTTACTAGAGGTAAACCATCAGGTATATCTTCTACAACAATTTAATTATACTCATTCAAAAAACAATTCAATTTGTACTAGCACTCGGTTAATACTACTAGTTTCTATTGTTACTCAGTCGCCACTTACTAGCACCCAGTTAACACTAGTTTTTGATACTTGGTTGCTACTACCACAACTCAGTCCTCTAGGAATTATAGTAAAAAAACCTTGGTTCTTTTTCATTTCCTTTTCAAATTGCTTCCTATTAACCATGAAAACCCTCAAAGTAATACAATTAACCTCATCTAGACTTTCAATCAAAGGTAATAATGTTTCTTTTCTCCCATTCACCCAAAGAGTATATTGATTCAATATTCCATCATGTATAGGATATCTATCATATTTCAAAGGTCTACCCAACATAATATGACAACAATCCATAGGCATAATATCACACAAAACTTCATCAAAGCAATGTCCATTCTTGAACTTCACAATACATTGCTCACTGACCAATATCTAATGCTCATCCTTGATCCGTGAAATATGATAGAGTTTAGGATGTTTTAGCCTCTAAAATTGCAACTTTGTAACCAACTCTTTTGATGCCAAATTTGTAGAACTTCCACTATTAATGATCACCTTATAACATTAGCCATCTTACATATGGTCTCAAAAATAATCCTCCCAAGGACAAGTTCCTCATCACTTCCCTTATTACACAAGGTTCTTCTCCTCAAGTCCACTTGATGAACCCTCAATGTCTCCTTGAATCACAACATTTCTATTACCTTGCCCATTTTTAGAGGATCTACATTCAAAGGATCTATGCCCTTATTTACCACATTTGAAACAATTACCATGAAAACCACCTTTAGAATAAGAATTACCTCTGCCTTGGTAAGAACCAGTACCTACTTGGTAAGAATTGTAACGCCCAAAAATTGGCCCATTGCCATGAAAACCAATTCTGGTCTATTTTGATCAACCCTAAAGCCCTATTTTGATAAGAAAATCTTATTTTTATTTTTGCTACTTGACTTAATTGTCAAAATGTAGGAAACCCTAATTTCTATTAATCATATTACTCATTTAATTCCTAAAGTATTGACTCAGAATAGATGCATTAAACCTATTGATTAAATTAGGTAAGATCCTACAACACATTGGTAAATTGCGAGCCTCTCATCAGAGAGGTCTTGGGTTTGAATCTACTCGCAATTAACACATAATAATAATAAATAACCTAGGCTTCGACCGTTTACCTATCAAAAAAAAAAACCTATTGATTAAATTTAATTTTATTATGAGTATTTATACTTTAATTAAAAAATTCACTCCTTTTAGCTAATATACATGAGGAATTAAATATATTTGATTTAATTAAATATTCTCATTCTAATTGTTGAATTTAATTATTCAATTTAGAATACTCAATTATGAGGTCATATTTAATTTCCTTAAATCAAATATCTTCTCCTATATTCTCTCTTTAGTTCAGAAATGGAAACTCTCGGTTGACTGAAATCAAAAAAGGAATTAAATCAGTTAACTTCCTTGTCATAAGGAAACTTTTTATTCTAACTGTATCTCATTTCTAATCTGGATCATTCATCCCAATTAATCTTGACTGTTGATAGATTTTGGGAATTCTATTTAAGCGGCTTCTAATCCCTCATTATGGAGGTTGGAATTTGAATTGCATCAAATTTTTGTCAAATTGCATACTCACCTATTTTATGTTATCATAGCTTTTCTTGAATAGCATCAATATCATCATTGATGGATTTTGGGAATTCTATTTTAGAGGCTTCTAATCCCTCATTACAGAGGTTGGAATTTGAATTGCATCAAATTTTTGTCGAATTGCATACTCACTTGTTTTATGTTATCATATCTTTTCTTTCTTAGCATCAATATCATTTGGTTTAATACAATTCATACATATAGATTAAATGCTTTTTCTTATTCCTAGATTAACACTTGCATCTTTCATCTAAATTAATTGCATTATCATATAGTTGTATAAAATCCTTCATGCTAAAAGGTTTGGTTGCTTGGTTTTCATTCTGAGAGCAATGACATAATTCTTCTAGTTAGAAGTCAATAGGTCATTCTGTTAGATCTTTTGGATAAACAATCCAATATTTATTTTGGGATGATCTTGCAGGTAAGGACTATGTTGAAGTGTATGTGAGGATCAGAGGCCCCCAATTTTGCATATAAATTTTTGGCATCCACCGTGGGGCCGAGAAAATCAATTTTTCTGACCTCATGTACTTAATTTTTTGATATTTTAATGATTATTTAGTACCTATACGTACATATTTCCAAATTTTTGCATTAAAAATATCATTTTTGCATGAGCATTTGAGGGTTTCACTTGTTTCTTCGCACTTCCTTGTATGAAAAAGTGCTCCATTATGCAATTTTTCATGTGGCATCTCATTTTCTCATGCGGGCTTGTGCAATATTTCACGTGGAATCTTGGAACAACACATGCAAAATGTAAAATTTCCAAAATTCAGTTCATCATTTGATTTAACTTACATATTTTCTCTGAAACACTTTCTTTTAGCTCTCTAATTTTTTTTCATAATAACAATGGTTTGCAGGATGATTGATGAGGATACCTTGTATACAAACATATCAAACATGAACTGACTATGTGTTTGTATGACATTATCAAAGATACAAATGCCAAAAATCAATTTTAAACCCACATAAAATGTTGTATCATTTTCCTACTTTCCACACTAGTATAATTAGGGCTTGTGAACTTCATAGGGTGCAAGATAAGGGAATAGGGGAGTACGCTCTTTAACACTTGGAGGTCATGACCAAGGGTAAATTAGAAAACTAGAAGCCTTTGAAAGATGACATTCAAGGGAGTCAAGCAAATTAGTGGTTCTCCAAAATGAATCCTTTAATGAAGAGATGTTGATTTCCTTTTATGGGATCAAAGTCTTCGAATAGGCTAAGGTGGGATCAATTAAGCTAACTTGATGATTAGCATGTCTTGCATGTTTGGGAAAGGAAATGAGGTAGAGGAGTATGTTCTTTCTCCTTGAGGAAAATCAAAAAATTTGACCCTTAGATCCAAACCACCAGTCAGAGTCAACCCTTAGAGGGTCTGCCAGTGTGATCCAACCACTGGGAATGACCCAAGTGAGCACACTCCTTTCGCTAGAGATTCCAACTCACTATAATAAAGAAGCTTTTTAAGTGAAATAATTGAAAGCCATATTAATTTTCTCTTCTTCATTCTTGATATCACATATCAAGAAGAGGATTTTTCTATTGCACTGGTCGGCACCAGGCCTAGTCTTGCTAGTCAAGTGTGTGCACTTTCAGATGATGGTGTGGGTTTCTAGTCTCAAATCCACTTGCTAAGGCACTGGGGATTAATATGAATGGAATCCAAGTAAAAAAATTTAGTTAGTTGTTACCCAATTCACCTCCGAAAGGAGAAATAATCTTTGTGCAAGGAAGGGGAAGAATCTCTCTTGTAGAACTCACCATAGCCATTCTATTAGGCATTGGAAGGTGGTATAAATTCTTGACCCCTACCATAAGGGTGTTCATTTAGTGGATATGTTATTGAGCCCTTTGAATACACCAAAAACATGGGTGCTCTTTAGTGGGGTGACACAACTATGTGAGGTGTACGCATGCACATTAGTTGTGGGACAAACATTTTGCCTTCTCTACCATTTTTGGTTTTAGAGATAAAGCATGTTTGTTATCAAGTTTTAAACATGTCCAAATTTATCTAAACAAACTAAAAGTCAAGATGCCCCCATCCCTTTGAGTTTGTTTTCCCTTGGTTGGATTGTATTCGACTACTACTTGCATCTCATGTCTCTTTGAAAATACTTGTCCCATTCAAAAACCAAATGCTATTAATGACTTGAAAAATAACCTTGCTATCTATCTAAAATCTATCAAAATTGACAAAAAATCTTTCTAGAATAGTCTAAAATCTTCAAAGTCTCTTCAAAATCTAGTTTTAGTTGTCATTCTAGTCTTTGTTTTCATGCCTAGTTTTGCTAGATTTCGCGCAAGTTTCTTTTGACTCTATGTCTCTTCACATGAGTAGGCATTTCTTCATGTGGCCCTATAAAGTTCTTCACATGTCCCAGTGAGAATCTCCATGTGAGACCTTTCAACTTTGTTCTTTTGTCAGAATCCTATTTCACTTATTAGCATAACACTTCCTCACGTGACTCTCTACAAGTCCTCGTGCAACATTCTAGGTTCAAAATTTATGTTGTAAGTCTTTGTTTTCCTTGGTGTAGTTTCTCGCATAGCTCCTAGAGAATTTTCACATAGAATCATTAGTTAAAACTCTTTTCTATCTATGAATAGTCCCAAACAATGGCATACCACTTGGCTAATGACTAGCGATCTACAGTTCAACTAGTCTCATTCTTTAGTTATCTTTTTCTTTTCCTTTAGTGCTTTTTATACTCATACCTTAGTATACAAAACTCTTTTCTTTCTTTTTTGAGACTATGTTCTAGTGTGATTCTTGTCTAGGTCTTTTCTTCTTGTCCTTGTCTATGATTGTAGCAACAAGAAGTGGAAATTTATTTCATCCCCTTAGACTTAGGTGAGGTCAAGTGAGGGGTCATAATTGCAGTAGAGGTCACCTTCCAATTTGTACATGGTCTGTGTCTAGTTCATCTAATAAGGAATCCTAATGAACTCCTTCACTTGTCAGATCACCTCATGTTTTGAGAACATTCTCTATAAACTTACAACAAACTAGGAAGCCCTTGTATCAAGAGGATCCTTGAACTAGAAAAGGTCCTGCATCTCCAAAAAATACATCTAAATTATTTTTCAAAGGACCTTTCCAATCAAAACATACTAAAACCAAACACATTCCTACAATGGTTGATCACGAACCTAAACTTGATGACCACAGTAGAAACCAAGATCAATCTAGAAATGGGAAACAGAAAGACCCATACATGTCTAAAGATGAGGTAGAGGTGGAAATACTTCCTAAACATGTAGAAAAGTTTCATAAAGACAAAAACTTCCAAAAGGTCATGGAAATCCCACTTAACAAAGAGAAATCAAAATACCTTCTCAAACTTTCTCAAGATGGAGCTAAGCTAACCCATCATTTTAATGTGGAAATTAGCATAACACCTAAAGAGGAAACTAAAACTTCCAAACTCCAAAAACAACTAAAAATCATGCAAGATCAACTAGCCCAGATGATGCATGATAAAGACATGCATGTAAAAGCATATACCTTAGAGGCTCTTTGTCCATTCCCATTTGACAAGAGTATAGACATGCCTCCTTTTCCAAGAGTAAAGTTACCTAAGTATGACAAAAAATTTGGAACTACTGATCCCCAAGATCATTTATTGGAATTTGGGGCCTTGTTTATGGAATTTATCCATAATCAAACATATCTCATGCATCTATTCCCAAGAAGTCTTGATGGTCAAGCTATGGAGTTGTTTTCACACTTGAATCTTGGTATCAAAATGTTTGATGAAATTGCCAACTTGTTTATCCAGTAGTATTCTCAAAACATTCAACACCTTGTTAACATATGAATTTTTGTAATCTTAAACAAAGGGTCGGGGAACCTTTCCTCACATTCCTTCAGAGATGGAGACAACTTTATACTAAATATTTAGGTAAGATTCGTGAAATAGAGAAGCTTGACATCTTCACTGATAATCTCCTACTTGATTTTGGGTGTAGAGTCCAACTTCAAGGTCCACACACCTTTGAGTACATGGTCACACAAGCTATCTACATAGAGGAATTCATGATCAAGAAGGGTGAATTTACCCTTGAAAAGAACATAAAACAAGGATCCACCTCTAAAAAGGACAAACCAAAGTACATCAACAAGAACCAAGAGGTTGTGCATGATGGGATTCTTGACAACATCACTCCTAAACCTACTAAGACAACCTTTAATCTCACCAATAATCTCAATGCAGCCAAGAATGTTGAAAAATCTCTTTTTGACAGTAAGGTACCTGGAAAAAAATTGAGGAATTCTTGGGTCTCATGCCCAAAATGAGAGTGTACACCTCTTGGTGAACCTTTGGATGTGGTCTATAAGACCTTACTATAAAACAAGATCATTTCACCATTGGACAACTCTTGCCCTTATGATTTGCAACGACAACCACCATTATGGAACAAAACTGCATTCTACAAATACCACCAAAACAAGGGTCACAAAATAGCAACTACATAAACCTACATTGCAAAGTCCAAGACCTGATTGACAATGGTGACATTATGATGGATGGACATAACAAGAACTTGGATCACAAGGCTTTCAAGGAGCCCTTCCTATCTTACAAAAAGGGAGAGAGCTCAAAACTAAAACCTAACAACAAGGTGAACTATATGTACTCTAATGACAACAATGTGATCAACATGGTTGAACTTGTAGATTTTGAGTACTATGATGTTATTACCATCAAGGGAAAGCAAGATAACAATAAACCAAAGACACCGTTCATCTTGAAGGGCCCTACTACCCACACATTTGACAATGAATCTCCACAATACTATGCCAATGTTGTTACATATTCTCATGCCAAGTTGGTACTCAAAATTTCTATGCCTTCTACTCCTGATCTTGAATAGCATAAAGATAAAACCCTTACTGGTCTATTTGGAAAAGGTGCAAAACTTGTGACAAATTTAGTACCCACCAGCTACAACGTTCTTGGTCAATTAAAATGAACTAATGCTCAAATTACAATACTTGAGCTACTTAAAATCTCACCTGCTCATAGGCAGATCCTTGACAAATCCCTCACTGAGGAAAACATCCCTCAAGATCTTGATCTTGAGGCTTTCCAATATATGGTAGGTCATCTAACCTCACCTTACTAAATGTCCTTCTCTAAGGAGGATGATAATTCATTGATTCACCTACATAATCAACCTCTACACATTGAGGTGATGATACATCATAAACATGTCTCATCGATAATGAAGCTAGGTTTAAAATTATCTCTATTACTCTACTTAGGAAATTAGACTATTCTGAGGAGTTTATTGATCCTCATCATAAGATCACTATCTAAGTGTATGATGAAGTCAAGTGAAAATCTCTAGGTCTTGTGGTGTTACCTCTCTGTGTTGGTCCTGTAGAAAGGAATGTCACTTGTTAGGTCCTTGATATTCCCTTGACTTATAATATTCTACTAGAAAGACTGTGGATACATGAGATGCGTGTTGTACCATCCACTTATCATCAATGCATAAAATTCCCATTTCATAGCTCCAAAGTTACTATCCTTGTAAGTGCTAGCTATACCTATAACATGCTAAAAGCTACTAAAAACTTTGTACCTACTAAAAGAAACTTGAATGGGTGTATATCATATAGAACCAATGTTGTCATTGACATCTCTTCCTAAGTCTCCCATCATTATGGGAGACCATCTGAAGTAAAGAAACCATTTGTGTCGACACCTCAAACCAAGTAAAATGGTACTTTCTTCAAGGCCATATTCCCCCTAGAGGATGAAAGTGAAAACATTTATATTGTTGTGTGGCTTTACAAAGAGGAGACTCTGACTGACCTCATAGAACAGACTTGTGAGATCACTCCTAAGAAATATGGCCCTAGTCTTAGACTCATAAAATTATTTGGCTATAAGGGAACTGGTCCTATTGGATGCAACAAGAATGGTCTAATCAATCCTATTAAAGCAATGGCTCAAAGAAATAGAGATACATTTGGTCTAGGCTTTAAGAAGGTCCCCTTCCATTTCGGGATTAACAAATTCATACTAGAGCCTGAGAGTTCATCTGGAAATGAGTCAGAAGTGGAGTTTGACAATTAGGAAGATAATATTGATGATGAGGATCCCTATCCTTATCCTATTCCTCATGACCTTGCTAAATTCTCTGCTAAACTTGATGACTTTCTGCCACGTGTTAGCACTATGGATGGAACTAGTGATTTTTCTAAGGATACTATTGATTTACATTATACTCATTTAGAATAGGGTGAGTCTAGTCAGGCTTTACTCATTGAGTACCTATGAAAAAATCTAGATGATGAAGGAGAGTATGTCCCTATCACTATTGGGCAATTCTATAGTCTATCGCCATATAGCACTAATTCTAAGGAATATAAATTTGACTCTCTTTCAGAAAAACTATAGATAAAGGCATCGATCAAGTTCATGTCTATGAAAACCAACTCAAAGTAGGTGAAACATCTATGGTTAGGTTAGACAATTCTAATCCAACTAGTATCCTCGAGTCTTCAACTGATGATGTTAATACTCAAAGGCATTTGAACACACCTATGGATGAAGCTTCTCTAGGTCTCAAATTGCTTGTCCAAACATGTAATGATTATACTGGGAATGAAATCAAACCTTCCACTACTCTTTCACTCACATATCCTGAGCTTATAGACTGGAGTTCCAATTTATCTAGTGAAGTCCCTACATTCCAGAATGACTATGCTCTTGCCTGCTACTTAAATGCCGTTGAACCAATAATGTCTTCCATTAGAAAACAAAGCATTAATATGACTAAGCCTAACATCAAATATCTTAGTCATATAATCAAAAGAAATAAATAGAAGGTCCGATGGTGAAAACCGCATTGTGGTAGTGTTGGAACCTTAAAAAGTAAAACTAAAAGACGTATCCAATGGTGAAAACCTCTCTAAGGCACCCATGGATGAGATATTTGATGTGCTTCCCAATAATTTTTAGGTAAGATCATCAGTATTGATAGAGCCAACACAACTAAATCCATACATGATACATCTTGCATAGTCATTATCCCTAGAGGGAAAAGAGGAGTTTATTGCTTTCTTCTCAAAAAAAAGATATACTTTGCATGGGCATATTTAGATATGCCAGGGTTAGATCCTAACCTCATTATGCATCACTTTTCAATCACACCAGGTGTTAAACTAGTCAAGCAAAAACTTACGAAAATGCATTCTCATGTTGCATTGCTTGTCAAAGCTGAATTGGAGAAACTTCTAAAAGCTAGTTTCATCTAAGCTATTGATTATGCTGAATGGATATCAAACATTGTTCCAATATCCAAGCACAAAAAATCTATTAGAGTTTGTACTAACTTTCATTATCTCAACCAAGCATGTCCTAAGGATGACTTTCCACTTCCTAACATTGATATGATAGTGGACATGACAATGAGATATGAGGTTTCCTCACTCATGGATGGATTTTCTAGTTATAATCAGATCAAAATTGTACTAGAAGATTAGGAAAAGACTAGTTTTACTTGTGCATGGGGGACCTTCTATTGGTATGTGATTCCATTTTCCTTGAAAATGTTGGTGCTACATATCAGAGAGAAATCACTACAATTTTTCATGATATGATGCATAAGACCATGGAGGACTACGTGAATGATACCTTGGTCAAGAGCACAAAATGTAATACTTATCTACAAGATTTGGGACCTATCCTAGATCACATGGAAAAATTTAGTCTAAGGCTTAATCCTAAGAAATGCACATTTGGCGTTACATCATAGAAACTACTGGGATACATTGTGTCTACAAAAGGAATCAAGGTGGATCTAGAGAAAGTACAAGCAATTATGGATATGTCACGACCTTGTAAAATCAATTAGATGAGAGGCTTACAAGGAAGACTTCAATCTATTTGCAGATTCATTTCAAAACTAGGGGATAGATCAAAACCTTTTACCAAGACTCTACATAAAGGTATGAAATATAACTAGAGTCAAGATTGCAAGAAAAGCTTGACATAGATAAAACAATACCTTTCTAATCCACCAATCTTGATGCCTCCTATCGATGGGAAGCCTCTAATTTTGTACATCTCAACAACAAAGACATCTCTAGGTATCTTATTAGCTCAAGAAGACCACAATAACAATGAAATGGCTATTTAATATTTGACTCATGCATTGATCTCTTCTAAGGTGAATTACAGTATCATTGAGAAAGCTTGCTTGGCAGTCATCTTTGCTTCCCAAAAGTTGAGACACTACATTCTTGCTCACACTACATGACTCTTGGCTAAAATTAATCCACTAAAGTACTTACTCAATAAGTAGCTCTCACAGTAAGAGTGGCTAAGTGGGTCATGATACTAAGTGAGTTTGACATCCAATATGTTGAACGAAAGGCTATCAAGGGATAAGCGATTGCTGATCAACTAGCAGATACATTGATGAAAAGTCTTCTCCCACTAAACATTGATTTTCCTAATGAATCAATTCTGACAATCACACACCAAACTTAGGTGATGTTATTTGATGGTTCCTTCACACAATAGGGACCTAGTGCTAGATTACTATTCATTAAACCATAGAGATATTTGCTACCTAAGGTGTACAAGATTATGTTTCCTTTTATAAACAACATTACAGAATATGAGGCTTTGATTAATGGCATGAAAATTGTAGCTAAATGGAGAGTAGATCAACTGAACATCTTTGGGGACTCTCAACTCATAATCAACTAGGTTAATGATTTGTATCAAACAAAGGATGAGAAATTGATCCCTTACAAATGCATGGTTTATGACATGAAGAAATACTTTGTTCATATCACATTTTAAAAAATTCCTCGAGCAAGCAAAAATGTGGCTGATGTCATGGCTACTCTAGCTTCTTTGCTACAAATGCTAGGGAATTATTTTTGACATGAGTTCCTAGTGGAAACATTACTCTACCCTACCTATGATATCCCTAAATCTCAAATTATTTGTTCTATTTTATGACAAGATTCATCTCTCTACCACCACATATACTCCTATCTAGATGACCAAACCATTCTAGATGGTCTAACCCAAAATGAAAAATGTCACCTTATCTATATTGCTTCACGATATGTCATTATTACTAACAAATTGTTTAGGAGAGGTCTTGATAGAACACTCCTCAAGTGTCTAGAATCCAAAGAGTTCAAACGTGCATTAATCAATGTCCATGAGGGTATTTTTGAATCTCACTCAAATGGCTTGACACTAGCTCGTAAACTTATTAGAGCTTGTTACTATTGGCCGAATATGGAGCAAGACACAATCAAATATTCCAAGTCTTGCAAACAATGTCAGCTCCATGGGAATCTAATCCATGCTCTAGCTAGGGAGCTCATTCCATCTACTACATTGTGGCCATTCCAAAAATGGGCCTTTGATCTTTTGGGATAGATTCATCCATCTTCTTCTAATGGACATAAGTTCATTATTACAGTTATAGACTACTTCACAAAGTGGGTCAAGGAGGTCCCTCTCTCAATAGTAAATGGAAAACCTATAGCTTTGTTCACCATGAATTACATCATATGCAGGTATGGTACACCTTCCTCCATTATTATGGACAATGGAGGATAGTTTAAAAACAAGGACCTTAAGGAGTTATACAAAAAGTTTAGAATCACGTAGTACTGGTATTCTATCTATTATTCCAAGGGTAATGGACAAGCAGAGGCATCCAATAAGGAAATCCTTAAGATCTTGTATCTCATAGTTAGTAAATCTAGAAGGGACTAGCACCTACATATCAATACTGCTTTATGGGCATATAAAACAAGTATCAGAACCCTGATGAGTACAATGCCCTTTTCTTTGGTCTATGAAGTGGATTCTATGCTTCCAATTGAGGTCGAGATCTCCACTATAAGAATCTCCATGAAGGGCCTCATTATTGATGAAGATTATAGAATATCTCAACTTCAAGTGCTAGAATTATTCGATGAACATCGACAAGTGGCGTGTGATCATCTTTGAGCTTATTATCAGTGTATGTCCAGAAGCTACAATAAGAAAGTTAAGCCATGTGACTTCCAACTAGGTGATCTTGTTCTAAGAGAAAACCCTAAGAATCAACAACAAAGGGTCCAATAAGGTAAATTTGAACCCAACTAGCTTGGTCCTTACATAGTTACTGCAGTGTATGGATCTAGTGCTTACCAACTTTCCATAGCCAAGGGAGAGGTTCTCAAGGAGCATATTAACACTCTCCACCTGATGTGGTTCTACAACTGATTTGATCTTAGAAGCTCTCTATATATACTTAAATGTCCTGAAAAAATATAAAAATTGCAAAGAGTTATGAAAAAAAAACTCATTACCTTCGTCAAAACCTAGCAATAGGTGCCTTGGTAACACCAAAAAAAATAAAAAATGCAAAAAAAATAAAAAAGGAAAAAGTGCCACTGATGAAAATATGTCAAATAAGTATTATGGTAGCAAAAAAAAGAATATCTGCTAAGAAGGTGAAAACCTAGTAAACAAACTCCTCTTATTCCCAACACTACATCTTGAGGTGCATCTTCTAGCTCATGTACAATTAATTTCCTTCTTTTCTTTGCTACTTTGCACTCATGTATCCATGGATTGAATCTTGTCAGAAATTGGGGGCAATACCCTACAGTGTCATAGAATCTCTTTTGTGATAGTCACTAGTTACTCTAACTACATCTGCCTACTATCTCTAGTGTCACTCTTTTTTGAGATTCTCCTCATAGAATCTCTTTTATGATAGTCACCAGTTGTTCTAACTACATCTGCCTATTGTCACTAATGTCTCTCTTTTTTGAGATTCTCCTCATAGAATCTCTTTTGCAATAGTTACCAGTTGTTCTAACTACGTCTACCTACTGTCACTAATGTCACTCTTTTTCGAGATTCTCCTCATAGAATCTCTTTTGCAATAGTTACTAGTTATTCTAACTATGTCTATCTACCATCACTAGTGTCACTCTTTTCCAAGATTCTCCTCATAGAATCTCTTTTGTGAGTCACTAGTTTTTCTAACTATGTCTTCCTACTATTACTACTATCATTATTTTTTTGAGATTCTCCCCCTAGAATCTTTTTCATGATAGTCACCAGTTGTTCTGACTACATTTGCCTACTATCACTCATGTCATGGCTAAGATTTCCTTCATGGAAGATCTCTCTTGCATCAGTCACTAGTTGTCCCAGTTGTGTTTATCTACTATCACTCAATCCTAGTTAGGTTCTTCTTACTAAAGATTCCTCTTTGGCTTCAGTCACTAGTTCTTCCGACTATGTCTATCTATTGTTGTCACCATACTAAAAAGATTTCTTTCATCCATGTTTTGGACATTGACACTTGACATCAATCCATTAACACTAAATTGCACTCAAAATGATGAATTTGTTTGGATGTATTGAGCTTTTCTTTATTTTCTTTACTTTTTTTCTTTCTCATGACTCTTCAAGAAACTTGATGATGTCATTTTTTGACTAGAGAGGTAAGGACTGTGGGCATGACCTTTTCTTTTCTTTCTATTCGTGATTTAGTTCCAAATAATCTAAAACACACATATAAGACGGGTGTCCACTATAAGAGCCTCCATCTCATATTGGATGAACATATGTACCTCAACTCCTTTTATATGGATAAATTAGTGCAGTTGATTCTTTTCCTTTCTTGTTGGAATGAACTCTTTTTGCTATAGTAATACTGATACTCATCCTGCTAAGTGAACATATGGGTCACTGGGAGTATATATAGCACACTTATGTTGTAGGTTACAACCACAAGGGTGATTGCAGATAGAATACTTACTAATTATTTAGCATAAGAAGGATCTCTTGTGTGTCTAGTGTGTTTGCATGCAAGAAACATTCTAGTCATCCTAGTGTTTATGCTTTGATGCTTATGTTAACTTGCTACATTAAAAGGGACAATTTTTTTGGTCATTCTAGCTTCTTGTGTAATGCACCACCCAAAGATCCTTGGGAACAAGGATGAAATACAAGTAAGACAAAAAAAAAATTTAAAGTGTAAGTGTACATGACAACAACATACATAGATCACAAAGATCACAACATAAGATTGACAATCGTCCAAACACCAAGGGATCTCCAAATGCCACTACTAACTAAAACATAAAAAAGAAAACATAAGAGATCAAACAAGATAAAAGGAAAATGCTAACTCCTAAAAATTGGCAAAGTCTGAAATCCTGAAGCCCTAAAATTTGCTTAAGTCTGAATTTCTATAGCCCTGAAATTTTCTAGAATCTTTATCTTAGCCCATAGAGGTCTGGAACCTATCTCAAAAGACTTGTCGCATATATTAAAATATATCTTAACTATAAGGAATTAAAGATACATAACTTATACTTAAATGATATATTTTAAACCCATTAGGAAATATATTTTGAACTAGGAAGGTATAAAACCCAAAAGGGTGTCCAAAACCAACTTTCAAACTTTTCTCTGACAAGCCTAAATAGAACCTATTTTCCGTGTGAAGCCAAAAGACTGCTAGTTTTCACATGAAGATGTGCAACATACCCTATAAGGAAGTTCCTTCCATGCAAGGATGTGAACCATGCCATGTGATAAATCACCTCTCTAATAGCATAAACTGATGTTGGATTTCATGTGAAGAAGTGAAAAGTTGCATGAAGAAACCCAACATTCCACAAGAGGACTTACATTCTCATGCGAGAAAATGCAAATTTTCATGAGAATCTTGAACAACAAGCCAGAAAAAAATAAAGAAACAAAACTAGAAAAAGTATTCCTCCACACTGGGGAGTACCAGATCCATATTTTGAAGCAAGAACACTCAAACCATATCAAAAGGACAGAAAGCTAGAAATAACATCTAACCATCTAATCATACAACAAAGGAAAACAATAGAAGGAAAACATTGTAGAGTATTGAAAGAAACATTGCAATGAATAGAATTCAAAATCTAAGTACGTAGTTCTCCCCAGTCATCAATGGCATCATAAGTCCACTGTGGGCCCTAGCCATCCCTTGCACATAACATCTCAAGTCATTGATTAGATCATTGGTGCCATCATAATAAGGATGTCACTACTAAACATGCTACAACACAAGCATAAGGAAATCTAACATGCTAGAATAAAGTATAAGGTAATCCTACAAGTAGATAACATCACCTATCACATGCTAATTATAGTAATAAGGAAATTTGTCAAATATAACATCATCTAAAAATGATATAGAAGCATCCCAATGAAAGCATAATTCACAAGAAAACATACCCTAAACCTTGAAGTACCAAGTGCAAACATCCAGCAATGGTCATAATAGAACAATAGACTGTCTCTGTACACCAATCCCTAGAAATGGTGAAGATAGCTATGCCTTCCAACCATATGGCACCCATAGGTACACACTCACCATGTTGATGGAGATAATGATCCAACCACAAATACACGTAGAGCAACATCCATGGCTAACACAAATGCCAAGCAGTAAGAGGACTGAATCCAAGACATAGAAAATGCATAAAGTATAGGTCCTAGTTAGACATCTCAATGGGCTACTATGTAGGGGCTAACATCATGGAGAGTCATTTGGCATCAACAAGCCCAAGCTAGTATTGGTGGCATCAACTTCCCAACAAAAGGTGCACAATTCCCACTTTTTAATTATCTTATATTTTATTACCACTCAAATGTTTTAATTTAATTATCACTTGTATAAAAAATTTTCTACCAACCAATGGGAAATAGTCATCAGGTTATAGGATAGAAGCCCCTCCATATGCTACACTACCCTACCCATGCTCATCCAAAGATGAGTTCCCGTAGGCATGCAAATTCCCAACCCAACCCCAATGATCATAACTTTTAGAAGTACCACAAAAGATTAGACCATACAAGTCACCCAAAAAATGAATGTGCACGTACTTGTGTGTGGTGTACCACCATCACGAAGATCAAACATAAGGACTATATGAGAACACAAGGCATAAAGTCACTCAACCAAAAATGGACTCGGGAGGACAAACACAACATGCATCCCAATGAAACGTAAAAATGCAATAGTGGTCTGCCTGATATCTAAATAGATCATCTAGGTCCACGACCCACATTGTGTCAAGAAAACTCATGAAAATAGGGCAGTAAACAAAATGAGGTAAAAGCTCTAAAATTTGGAAAAAAATTTGAAATTAAAACCCATTTGGCCTTTGGGTGTAAAAAACCTAAGAATCCAAAAATAAATGAATTCAAACACCATATGAAAAAATGGCTAGCATAACGGCTCAAAATCCAAAACCCCCATCCCAAAAATAGGGAAAACATTCATACCTGACCAACTGGGAAGAACCAGCAAATAAGAATTGGAGGGGAACACTAGTTCTCAGTCTTCTCACATATTGCTACAAGAAATAGAAGCTAAAATGGAGCAAAAACAATAAAACAAGAAGGTCGTACCTGATAGCAAAAGGGTAGGAATTGAAAATTGCACAATAAAATAAAATGTCTACTGAATCTACCAAAAATCATGGTCTACGTAAGCAGAATCCAATGAGACCATCCTCCTGTAGATCTCATGCTCACAGCTCCCAAAATAAACAAAAGTCCAATCCTTTAGAAGAGGATTTATGAAATGTTCTCCAAATTCTAAAATCCAAAATAGAAAAATTGAGGAATTAAATTCCTCTTTCAACACTTATTCACTTTTTGAGTGAATAGTTGATTAAGGCAAATAGCCAACTATAGTAGCTAGACTCTCAATTGACCCAATAAAAATAGGTTATTCTCCATAACAAGAATTCAGCTAAGGAAAAGCTACCAAAAATTAAATCTAAAAAGATTTAAAGCCTTAAAACCCAAAATCACATAAATCACTAAACAACTTTCACAAAAAGTAAACCTATAAATGCATAGACACGCTCACTGGTCTAGTGACATAATGCAGATGAGTTTAGATTTACTAATCATTGAAAGTTTTTAATTAAAATAATTAAAATAAGGATACATCGACCATACAAGAATGATATTGGTAAAATATGAACAACTAAATCACTAACTACATAGGCCACTTTCAGGGATATAAATCTTGCACACTAAAACACACAATCAAGTGCAATTGCATATAATATAATAGTTGAAGCAATTAATAGATTAAATAACTAATTAATTCATTTTAAATACTCACATTCATAGAAATTATAAAGATACATGAATGAAGTAAATTACCATAGCATAAAATCCATCACATAACATAATCAAAAAATATGTCTAATAAACCATAAAACCAAATATCATCATAGATCTATTGTCATCTCAAAATAGCATCAACATGCAAATATGATAAACTAAACAACATAGCAATAAAAATCTATGGTACTAAATCAAAGTATAACATTTCACCCTTAGGGAATCCTCCAAGTAGATAAAATAAGAGTATCAAGTATCTCTTGAATGAAAATAGATAAGGTATAGACTAAAAACATAAGAGGCACTACATCCTCCCCCACTAGCATAGGATTACTCCTAGAAGCTGGCATAAAGGTAGGGGTACAATCCCCTCAATTGTCGAGCATCCTCCCAAATCACAGAGGTCTAATTGCTTGGGTCCCATTGGACCCATACCTACTATATGTCCCAACCTCACAAGGTCAGCCTTTGGTGCTGTAGAATATGAATGGGTTCCAAATTAAGCTACCCGTCCACTACCTGCAAAGCAACCCAATCAAGAACATGGGTCACATTTGGAATATATAGCCTCAGAATAGAAATATGAAAAACATCATGGATGCCCAATATTCTAGGTGGAAATGCTAGTTGATAAGCAACATGACCAATCCTCATGAGGATCTCAAAAGGTCTAACAAAATGTGGTGCCAAATTAGAGCCTTTCCCATAATGGATGCGGCTCTTCCTCAGACGCACTCACAAAAACACCCTGTCACCAATAGAAAAGTGACAATCCAACTTATGGGCATCTACATACTTCTTCTTCCTATATTGAGAACTAACCAAATGCTCCCTAATGCGAGCAGCCTACTACTCCATATCTTGAAGCATCTTTGGACCCAGAAGAACTTGGTCCTCTAAATGATCCCAACTCAAAGTGGTACAACATGGTATACCATACAAGGCCTAAAAAGGTGACATGCCAAGAGAACTATGATACCAAAACTATACAAGCTACAAATAGTCCTCCCATTTCACCTACCTATCCATAACATAAATGTGAAGCATATCCTCCAAAACCTAATTCACTCTCTTAGTTTGACCATCGGTCTCTAGGTGATAAGCCGAATTGAAATTGAGCTATGCATCCAAAGCATACTATAGAGACATCTATAGTGCAGAAGTAAAAAATGGATCTTTATTTGAAATAATTTGATCAGGAATCCCATACAAATGAACAATATCTACTAAGAAACCTTGCACTATAGAAGAAGCTATGCAGGATGTGTTGGTGTTTTAAACTACTGAACAATAAAATGCTCAATACCAAGATGATAAAACTCACATAACCTAAGGATCAGCCAATTGCTATTAACAGTTACATGTGCAAACCTCTTGGACCCAACTTCAACAAAACCAAGGATGGTTTTCTACACTTTAGGCTCTGCAAAACCAAGGTAGGTATACCTAGGGATGATTCTAATGCATATTGGTGTATGAAAATTCTACTAGTTTCATTCTTATTCTCATCCTCAAATTATGACACATGCACAATTTCCTCGATTCTTGATACTTTTAGGTCTTATATACATCCCTTACATGTAGATCTAGTTATAATCCTCTCAAGGTTTACAAATATTTCTAGAAATAGCAACTACCTAAGACTCAGAAAATAGATATAAATGAGTAGTGACCAACATTTATAACTTCAAACAAAATGGAATGAAAAATGATTTTTATTTTATAATTGATTTGATATGCAGTAGTAGAATTCACCCTTGCTCACTTTTGACTTTTGTGACTAGTGCCTTATCCATTGGGCAAAAAATTGACTATTGGCAGGACATCTAATTCAAATAACTTATAAATGAATTAATCAATTGTAATCACCCATTTCCATTCTTATGAAATATACCTTTTATAAACTCACAAACACTACTGATTTACTAAAGCATTTATATAATTCCTTGAATTAAAAGCAACAATGAAACTAGCATACAACCCATCCAGATTGTATTCAGCCAATTATACCTTATTTAAATGACTTCAAAGTGAACAAATCCCTAAAATGGAGACAAAAATTGATGACAAAAATATAGTGTAAATACCCCTTTGTATTATCCTTATAGATGACTAATACAGTGACCAATAGAATCAATAAAAAGCTTAGAATGTCTTGTTGATTCTGTCATTTCTTAAAAGATTAGAAAGTACAATGGAAACATGTTGGAATCTGATTGAAAAGATCATTGTATGGAAGATTGTTGAATTAGAATGTGTTCAATCATTATTTTGTCACTGATGTTGAACCTACTATTTGCTAGAATGAAAACTACTTATAAGATCCAAGCACTATCAATTGGTTGATTGATGAAGAGGATTTAATCAATAAGATGTAACAAAAGCATCTAAGGGAAAGGTTGAGTTATGGTTTTGTAATGAAGTGCAAAGATCAGTTAAGACAATGATTAAATGATGTATTTTTAATCTACTTGAATATGAAGAAGTTGGCTATACTTAGAAACATTGAAGGAAGAAGTTGTAATATGACTGTCTGCAAAGCTTGACTAAATTCATTAGAGAGAGCCAAGCAAGCTAGTTCAAGCTAAGAGAATTTCAATGGAAGTTGAGTGAAGATCAAGTGCTGAGTAAGTATCAAGTGCAAAGTGATCTTCAAGTGCCAAGCAAGTATCATGTGCCAACTGAAGTTTAGGTGTCGAGTGATGTTCATGTGCCGAGTATCAGTAAAAATATAGTGGATGCCAAGTGCAAAAGTTTCAATAGTGCCAAGCTACTGCATTATTTAAAAAGTTGTAGATTCACAAAATCTGAGCTAACATGGTTGTTACATAGAATTTTGTGAATGAGCTAGAAGATAAGGATGATGAGCTAGTGGCATAGAACTTTATGTAAACCATTTTTGGGCAAATACAACTAGATTATTCAATAATTTTCTAGAGGAAATGAGATATGGGGTAGATACATAGTATCCTACCTAATCCATTAAAAACCCTAAATTGGAGAGGAAGAATTGAGTAGGAAAAGCTATCCAGACTTCTACTTAAGGAGTCATAGGTCATGAAGACAGAGGTTGATCAAGTGAGAAAGCATGAAGTGTTGAACAAGGTATTGAGAAGGAAGAGAGTACAGATACTCTATTTCAATAGGTGACCACACAAAGATGATTGCATTGGTATGATGAGTATGAGAACTCAAGGAGACAAAGCTTGAAAGGAGGACAAGCTGTCAGAGCTGCAGTGACTAATGCCAAGCAAAGGAATGAACTGAAGTGTGATCTAAAATCTACAAGATATGTTGTGAGTTGTATCAGATCAAAAGCCCTATTTGTTACTCTCTAGCAATTGTAATAGTTAATATAAATCCTATGGATTTAGGTTGGTTTAATAGCCATGTTGTAAATCTTTTAATAGGGTGACATTCTAACTGAATGTTCTAAAGTCCTTTAATCAGGTCCATTCCTAATAGTATGGTGAAATCCTCTAACAAGGTCACATTTAATAATGTTTTGTAAGCCTTTAACAGGGCATCATTCTAGAAGAATGAAAATTGAGTAGCATGTTACTAGTGGTTTTTCCCAAATTGGGTTTCCACGTAAATCATTGTGTCATGTGTTGATCTTGCATGTTTTATTGATGCATGTTGATTAGCTGTAATTTGCTAAGATGGATGTTTTAAGCGTGGATGCATGGATAGTTTAATGGTCTCACTATAATTAGTGAAAATGTATTGTTAGGGCATTTAGACCTTGGATAACTAATTCACCCACCTGCCCCCCACCTCCTTAGTTATTCTAAATCATTTCTAACAATTGGTATCAGAGCTTGGCTATTGATTTAGTTTAAAGGGACTAGAAGCAAAAAAGATCAAAATGCCTAAGAGAGAAGTTCCCAACCTTAACAAAGACAACTTTATTGCATGGAAAAGCTTCATGAAGCTACAGCTTGGATCCATAGGTGATTGTGCCCAAAGTTCAATTGTTACTGAACATGTTGATCCAGTCGGTACTCTTACTGTAGAAGATTTGAAGAACAAATAGGAACACAATTAGACAATGCTAGAGATTACATCTACACTCAACTATGTTGAATTTGATGATATCAAAGGATGTAACGTTGCATTCAAAATGTGGAAAGCCCTATCAAACATTTATGGAGGAGATCAGAATGTCCAAAGAGAAAAAAGAGAAAGCCTCAGAGGAAAGTTTGATGACATGAGAATGGAAGAAGGTGAGAATGCTACTCAATATGCTGCAAGAATAAAAGAAGTGGTGAGTGAAATAAGATGTTTGAGTGGTCAATTAGATAATGATATTGTTAATAGTAGGTTCTTAAGAACCTTTCTCCCTATGTATGTTATTAGAGTGTCAGCTATACAAGAGTTAAGATGTGTACCATGAAATAATCTAAGTTTTGAAGGTATAGTGGGTAGACTTACTACATTTGAGTTATCTAACTTTAATAACTATAGACCCAAGAAGGTTGAATATGCTTTCAAGGCCAAGCTATCTTTGCAAGATACTAAATAGGTGAAATCAAAGAAGGAAAGAAAGAAGAAATATGTATCCAGTGAAAGTAGCACTGATGAGGAAGATGTTGAACAATTGAAAGCATTGTTGGCTAGGAGATTTCACAGAGGCAAAGAAAAATTCAAAGGTAACCTACCTATCATTTGTTTCAATTACAATGAAGTAGGACATATTGCTGGAAGGTGTACACAAAAAAAGGATTACAAGGATGGTAACAAGTACAAAACTAATAAGAGAGATTAAAAAAATAGAAGAGAAGAGGATAAGAAAGACTACAAAGACAAAGGCAAGAAGTGTTATATTGCTGAAGAAGATTTTGATGGAAATAATGATGAAGTTGTTTATGTGGCCATGAAGGATCAGTTTGATGAAGAAGAGCCTATAGCACTAGTGACATGTATGAATAAGAATGACATATGGATCATAGATAGTGGATGCTCACATCACATGACTGGAGACAAAAGTAAGTTTGTTAACTTTACTCAATATGATGGAAATAGTGTTAGATTTGGAAATGATGCTCCATGTCAAATCAAAGGAAAAGGTTTCATTAAGCTTACAGAGAAAATCTCATGTGATAATGCATACTATGTTGAAGGTTCAAACTATGATTTGTTGAGTGTCTCATAGTTAGGCAATGTAGGATACAAAGTAGAATTTGGAAAAAAAACAGCAAAAGTTTATGATACTGATGGTAAACTGATAGGAAAAGGAGATCAAACAAGTAGTAATCTATTTTATCTTGATATGGAAAATACTTCTTGTTTTATTTCAAAATTTGATGATGTTTGGTTATGGTACAAAAGGCTATGTCATGTTAACTTTGATAATCTGGTCAACATTAGAAAAATGAATAAAGTCAAAGGTTTACCTTAACTGAAGAAGCCTGACAACATCATGTGCAACCAATGTCAGCTATGAAAGATGACTAAGTCAAGTTTCAAGAGTAAAACCTATACATCTAAAGAAGTGCTTGAGTTAGTTCATACTGATTTATGTGGTCCAATAGAAGTACAAAGATACAAAGGAGATAAATATATAATGATGCTTGTTGATGACTATTCCAGGATGATGACTGTTATGTTTCTAAAACAAAAATCTAATGCTTTTCAAATTTTTAAGTGGTATGTGGCTAGAGTTGAAAAAGAAATAGGAAAGAGTTTGAAATGCCTGAGATTAGATAGAGGTGGAGAGTTCACATCAAAAGAATTTGAGATATTCTGCAATGACAAAGGAATCAAGAGACAAACATAAGCACCTAGAACTCCCCCATAGAATTAAATTGCTAAGAGAAGAAATAGATCTATAATTGAGTGTGCCAGAACACTGATGATGGAAAATATTTTTGCTCTAAAATATTGGAGAGAAGCTGTAACTGTAGCTGTTCACACACTAAACCATGTACAAGCCAAGAAAGGTACAAATGCAACACCTTTTGAATTATGGTATGGTCACTCACCCAATGTAAAGCATTTCAATGTATTTGGTTACAAATGCTATATCCTTAAAGATGCTAGAAATGGAAATTTTGATGCAAAAAGTGATGAAGGCATATTCCTTGGCTACTCCACTAGAAGTAAAGCACATAAGTGTTTAAATACTAACACTAACAAAATTGTGGAGAGTGCAAATGTAAACTTTGATGAGCATGCAGAAGTCCAAGCTAAAGAACCAAAGAAATTAAATGAATACGGAACCTTTGTATATTATTATGAAGGAATGCCTATTGAAGAGGATACTGCCAATCAAATTGTGATTCAATAGCAAGTCTCAGTTTCAGCAGAGTCACAACCAGTGAATCTCAAGCTGCATTTAGAAGCTGAGTTGCAGAATGAAGAAGATGCACATTCTGACTCTGAAATTAGTGCACATGATAGAGATGTAGAACTACTTGAAAAATATGTTCATAGTGACCTTGAATATAAAAGATCAAACATGGAAACAAGGATAGAACAAAGATTATCCAAATATTTGAAGAAGCATCACCCTGCTGAACAGATAATTGGTGACAAAAATGCAAGACCAATGACAAGGAATAGACTAAGGAATGAATCATGTCTATTAAGAAAGCTTGAACCCAAAATAGTGTTTGATGCATTACAAGATGGTGACTGGTATAAAGCTATGGAAGAAGAGATTGATCAAATAAAGAAGAACAAAACTTGGAGTTTAGTTCCCAGACTTGATGACAAGAATGTAATTGGCACCAAGTGGGTATTCAAAAATAAGCTAGATGAAAATGGTGAGATTACTAGAAACAAAGCTAGACTAGTATGTAAGGGTTATGCTCAAGAAGAAGGATTAGTCTATGGGGAAACATTTGCCCCTATTGCTAGAATGGAAGGAGTAAGAAATTTACTTGCATATGCTGCATATAAAGGTTTTAAAGTCTATAAAATGGATGTAAAGTCTACTTTTCTGAATGGTATACTGGAAGAGGAAGTCTATATTGAACAACCAGAGGGATTTGTTGATGAGAACAATAGGGATAAGGTTTGTAAACTACACAAAGCTCTTTATGGTTTGAAATAAGCACCTAGAGCATGGTATGAGTGACTTCAAAAATATCTTGTCAAGATAGGATTTGAGAAAACAATGGACAATAGCAATCTGCATATCAAGGAAGAGAAAGGTAAAGATGTTTTAATATCTGAGATCTTTGTTGATCATATAACATTTGGAGGAAAAGATGTTCTATGCAAAGACTTTGCTGATTAGATGAAAAATGAATTTGAGATGTCAATGTTTGGATAGATCAAATTTTTTTTTGGATTGCAAGTACATCAATTAAAACATGGTATATTTGTAACCCAATCAAAATATATCAAGGAAATTCTCAAGACATTTGGTTTAGATGAATCAAAACTAGTGAGAACAACAATGGCTACAAGACATAAGTTATCTCAGAATTATGATTCAACCAAATTAAATCAGACAATGTACAGATCCATGATTGGTAAGCTACAATATGTTGTGCATAGTAGACCAGATATTGCCTTATTTATTGGTATAGTGGCAAGATTTTTTGTAAACCCAAGAGAGAACCATCTTATGGCTATCAAGAGAATAATGAGGTATCTAAAAGGTATAGATGATTTTGGTTTCTATTACAAGAGGACTGAAAAGTTTTATTTGAAGGCCTACACTGATGTAGATTGGGGAGGTAACATAGATGATAGAAAAAGCACCAGTGGAGGAGCACTTTTCTTAGGGAAAATATTAGTCACATAGACTAGTAAAAAGAAAAGTTGTACATCACAGTCCACATCAGAAGCTAAGTATGTTGCTGCTGTTATAAATTGTACCAATATTGTGTGGATCAAGCATCTGTTGAAGGGAATGAAGGAAGAAATAATTGAACCTATGATAATTTATTGTGATAACACAAGTGCTATCAACATATCAAAGAACCCTATGATGCATGCTAAAACAAAGCATATTGCAATCAAGTATCACTATGTAAGAGAATTGGTGGAAGACAAGGAAGTGAAGATGGAATATATCAATACAAAAGAACAAATTGCTGATATGTTCACAAAACCATTACCTAAAGATGCATTTGAATATCCTAGAGGTAATTTAGGGGTGATACCCCTAACCAAGGCTGTTTGAGTAACAACAAGGCTTCCCTACATCAAATGAGTCAAGTGTTCAGATGATACAAGTTGATGCAGAGGTTATTTACTTTAGGTCCAGCCTAAAGTAATAAAAGTATTGACATTCCAAATAAGTCACAAGCAAGGTGACAGAGGGAGAGATTGGAAATTTGTAACTGCTACATTTGCATGATGAGATGCTGAAACAATGTGTCTTTGTCATTGTTGTCAAAGAGGAAGAAATAAGTTGAGAAATTGATCACATATAGAAAAGAGGGAGCAATCCTGAATGAGGGAGAAATAGCCTAAAAGATCAAATCCTAAAAGAGGAAGAACTAGCAGAGGGAGAAATAAGTTGATAAAGAGAGAAAGAGCAGAACCTGGTTAGATCATGAAGAATGAAGCAACACAAAGGGAGAAATAGCAAAAAGGAACATGGGATATTAAAGGGAGAAGTAGAAGATAAAAAAAAAATCAAGATGACAGATCTCAGAGGGAGTAGCTCAGAAGACTAAGATCAGAAGGAGATACAAAAGTGAACAAGTTTTCTTTTTGGCATTTGACTTACTATTTTAGCCTAGTTAGTATTTTGTTAACTTGGTTGATCAATTAGTTTTTGGTTTGGTAGATCAATTTCATTTGCCATCAATGCCAACAAGGGAGATTGTTGGAATTTCATTGAAAAGATCATTGTATGGAAGATTGTTGAATTAGAATGTGTTCAATCATTATTTTTTCACTGATGTCAAACCTGCTATTTGCTGGAATGACAACTGCTTATCAGATCCAAGCACTATCAGTTAGTTGATTGATGAAGAGGATTTAATCAATAAGATGTAACAAAAGCACCTAAGGGAAAGGTTGAGTTATGGTTTTGTAATGAAGTGCAAAGATTAGTTAAGACAGTGATTTAATGATGTATTGTTAATCTACTTGGATATGAAGAAGTTGGTTATACTTAGAAATATTGAAGGAAGAAGTTGTAATATGACTGTTTGCAAAGCTTGACTAAATTCATCAGAGGGAGCCAAGCAAGCTAGTTCAAGCCAAGAAAATTTCAATGGGAGCTGAGTGAAGATGAAGTGTTGAGTGAGTATCAAGTGTCGAGCAAGTATCAAGTGCTGAGTGATCTTCAGGAGCCGAGTGAACCTCAGGTGCTAAGCAAGTATCATGTGTTGAGTGAAGTTCAAGTGCCAAGTGATGTTCATGTGCCAAGCATCAACAAAAATACAGTGGATGTCAAGTGCTAGAGTTTCAATAGTGTTGAGTTGCTGCATTATTTGAAAAGTTTTAGATTCGCCAGATCTAAGCCGACATGGTTGTTACATAGAATTTTTTGAATGAGCTAGAAGATAAGGATGATGAGCTAGTGGCACAAAACTTTATGTAAACCATTTTTGGGTGAATACAAATGGATAATTCAAGAATTTTCTAGAGGAAATGAGATATGGGGTAGATACATAGTATCCTACCTAATCCATTAAAAACCCTAAATTGGAGAGGAAGAATTGAGTGGGAAAAGCTATCCAGACTTCTACTTAAGGAGTCATAGGTAATGAAGATAGAGGTTGATCAAGTGAGAAAGCATGAAGATTTGAAGAATGTATTGAGAAGGAAGAGAGTATAGATACTCTAATTTGATAGGTGACCACACAAAGATGATTGCATTGGTATGACGAGTATGAGAACTCAAGGAGACAAAGCTTGAAAGGAGGACAAGCTGTTAGAGCTGCAGTGATTGATGCCAAGCAAAGGAATGAACTGAAGTGTGATCTGAAATCTGCAAGATATGTTGTGAGTTGTATTAGATCAAAAGCCCTATTTTTTACTCTCTAAAAATTGTAATAGTTAGTATAAATCCTATGGATTTAGTTGGTTTAATAACCATGTTGTAAATCCTTTAATAGGGTGACATTCCAAGTGAATGTTCTAAAGTCCTTTGATCAGGCCCATTCCTAATAGTATGGTGAAATCCTCTAACAAGGTCCCATTTAACAGTGTGTTGTAAGCCTTTAATAGGGCAGGCTTTTAATAGGGCATCATTCCAGAAGAATGAAAATTAAGTAGCATGTTACTGGTGGTTTTTCCCAAATTATGTTTCCACATAAATCATTGTGTTATGTGTTGATCTTGCATGTTTTATTGTTGCATGTTGATTTGCTATAATTTTCTAAGATGGATGTTTTAAGTGTGGATGCATGGATAGTTTAATGGGCTCACTATAATTAGTGAAAAAGTATTGTTAAGGCATTTAGACCTTGGATAACTGATTCACCCCTCCCCTCCTCCTCAGTTATTCTAAATCATTTCTAACAAAAAAAACTCAAATAGCTACATACTATTGGACCGACTGTACTGTACTTTTTGTTGAGAGAAAACAAAAATATATACAAGATTATAGACCATCAAATTTCCTTGAAAACTCATTTATATAGGTATGAGTTGCAACAAGCAAAGGGAAAATGTGATTGACAGGTGTCCTTTTACAACAATAAGTTTAGCAACCTTTTTAAAAAAATGTCTGGACACCTGAATTCCAAAAGAAACAACAAAAATAGTTGTAGATGATAGCTGGAGCATAAAATCTTTAACTTTTTCTTTTTTCTCTAACTGCTCCCTTTTGGTAAAGCTTTGATTTTTGCAATTGTCTCCCAGAAAAATATTTCTCTCTTGGTGGGCCATTCACATGTCTTGACTATTGCTAATTCATTAACAATATTCTGCCACCTAACATTAGTTATCACCCTTCCCTCTATAGTAAACATATTCATTTTAGTTTCAACCTTGAATAGGGTATCAATCAGTTCATTAAAAACACACTCATCCATATCACCCTAGAAAATGGATGCCACTTGTTGCAGGTCTACAATATGGTCAAAAGAATTAGACCATTCATTGAAATCCTTCACTTTTTCATCAACATTAAGAATAGAAAGAATTAAAGAATGAAAACCATTTGTTAGCACTTTCATTTTGCTTTGAATTATTGTCGATTTCCCTGTGAAAGATTGCAATAGATCTTTCACCTTATCCATGCCCTCCTTTATAGAAATAACTTTGTCTGGGAGATCTGGCCTTTTGGATAACAAAGGTATCAGTCTATCAAAGAATTGCATATATGGTCCCCATTGTTGAAAAATTATTTCAAGCCATCCAATTGCATCCTTGCATACCTATTTAGTAGATTGTAGACTTATGAATATATTATAAGCATCTTGAGATATTCTTTTCAAAGTGCTTATTCTATGGCTCAATATATTTATCATAACATTTTTCTTTGTTGCACTATCAGTTTGAAGAGCTCCTATCTCCACACTGACCATAGGTACTGGCACTATTACCCCTATAGGTATCTCCTCTATTTGGGTCTCTACTTCTATAGTATGCTTTTCTTCTTCCACCTGCTTTGGTGCATGTTTTGTGTCTACTGCTACCTTGAGTTGTTCCTTAAGGGATATTATTTTTGCTTCTAGAATTTGAATCTTCCTCTCCAACTCTTCAATTCTTAGCTTTTGTACATGGCTAGTTTTCAACTCTTCCTCATACAATTTCCTTGTATCTAAACAATCATTATATATGTTGTAGCTAGCTTGTCCTCAATTTCATTCACCTTTACCTCATTCATGAGAGAAAAGTGTTTGACCAAGATAGATATTTCTTTCCCAGTTGTGTTCTCCAATGTCCACACAATCATGTTGCCTTGTTCACTTTCTTCTATATCCATCATTCTGGGCTTTTTGGTGTCAGGGGCCACACTCCACACTACTAGGGTTTTTGTGTCAATGTTAAATCCTGACCCTCTCTTAAATACCTCACTACTAGTGGCTTCATAACTTATGGTTTTATCCTATCTTCTCATTTGATCTAGAACAAAAGCCCTCTCAATATCCCAATGTGGTATTAGAATCATACCACTCTTATGTACCAATTCCCTGGTCTCTACAAGGGTCATTGTCTCACTCTTAGGATCATAGGCTAATAGTTTTTCAACTAATTTTGTGTTCTTCTCTGGATCCTCTCTTGGCATGAAACTCAATATGAGCTCATTTTGTTTTATTTTATAAAGAAAACTTTTAAATTCTGATGATTTAATGAAATCATCATCCTCCATAAACTTTTCATATTGAATGAGCCCATCATCCAATCTTGATGCTACAATTTGAAGATCAATAGAGGCTTTTCCTGCCTCTATAGCCCTTTGATGTAAATAATTTTTCCTAATATTAGAAAAATACTTACCATTTCCTGGCATCACTTGTAAAGCTCTGCTCACCACCCTCTTCGAGATATGCATTATCTTCTGCCTTTTATTTCCTTTTGGCACCCAAGTGGAAGTTGATGGTTTCTCCTCCTCCAACTCAAAATCCAATTGCACATCTAGTTTAGGGGTATCCCTATTGATACTGGCTTCCTCTCCCTCTGGCTCTTGCGGCATTTGTGACATGATATAATCAATATTGTCCACCATTTTCCTCAGGTTATCAGGGTATGGAACCTCTGTATAAAAACCCTTAAAATTAGGGTTGGTCCTTTTCAAGGCCTCCTCTACTTTCCTTGCCTCTTCATACTTCTTTAGTAGCTCATCATCCTCCCCTATTGCTACTATATTGGCAATTAAATCCTCTATGGGGATTGGCTTACTTGGAGGTAGGATGTATCCCCTAATGGCCTTGACCTCATTGGAAATATAATTGTTAAGGTCATACATCCTATAGGGCCCAATAGAAAATTTGTAATGGCCTAGGTACTGGCTCAACTCCTCAAATACATTCTTCCCTATTTCAAAATCTCCTACTTTAAAGGTTCCACAAACAAAAGTAGGCTTGTGCAGAGAAGAAGGGATCATTTCTTTATTCATCAATAAAAACTGCCAAAAGAACTCAATAATATCCAATCTAGGGCTTAAATATTTAGGTAAAAGGTGAGGAGGTTGTGGGCATGCAAATACTCTCATTAATGTGCACTCTTTAAACAAAAAGATGCTCCCCCAGTTATGATCTAATTTGATTTTTTCATCTAAGAAGAACAGTCTAAGAAAAGTTTTCAAAACATTGGATGCCCTAAAGAAGGTGTGATCCAATTGCCTCATAATAACAAAATTAAAAAAAGTAAAGAAAACAAGTACATTTGAATAATGGAATTTTTTATCCCAAATGTGAGTCCACAATTGCACAAGTAACTCACCAAATTCATCAGAGGTTTGATCAACAAAATTTGGGCTGATGTTAGAAATGATTTAGAATAACTGGGGGGGTGAATCAGTTATTCAAGGTCTAAATGCCCTAATAATTCTTTTTCACTTATTTCAGTGAGCCCATTAAACTATCCATGCATCCTAGCCTAAAACATTCCTCTTAACAAACTACAGCAAATCAACATGTAACATGCAAGATCAACACATAAAACAATGATTTATGTGGAAACCCAATTTGGAAAAAACCACAAGTAAAATTCTACTCAATTTTCATTCTTCTGGAATGATGCCCTATTAAAAGCCTGCCCTGTTAAAGGCTTACAACACACTGTTAAATGTGACCTTGTTAGAGGATTTCACCATATTGTTAGGAATTGGCCTGATTAAGGGACTTTAGAACATTCACATGGAATGTCAACCTGTTAAAGGATTTATAACATGGCTATTAAAAAAACCTAAGTCCATAGGATTTATACTAACTGTTACAATTGCTAGAGAGTAACAAATAGGGCTTTTGATCTGATACAACTCACAACATAACTTGTAGATTTCAGATCACACTTTAGTTCATTCCTTTGCTTGGCTTTAGTAACTGTAGCTCTGACAACTTGTTCTCCTTTCAGGCTTTGTCTCCTTGAGTCTTCATATGGTTATGTGTAGGATCATGGTGTATCAAACTATGGCCTTAAGTGGTAGTGAAAAATCAGCAAATCAAGTTTATGTCAACTTTACACATAATTTTGAAGTGGTTATCGACTTTATATCAAAAATTTGTAAGGAAATAATCAGTAAGAAATTGAATGTAGTTTCTAAACTACTAGGCCTTATCAGGAGAAAAAAATAATTAATTGGTCAAAAGTTTGAATTTTAATGCGATACTAAAAAAATTTCGAAGCGAAAATAAAAAATTGTAAGAAAATAATCTATAAGAAATTGAATGTAGTTTCTAAACTACTAGGCCTTATCAGGAGAAAAAAATAATTAATTGGTCAAAAGTTTGAATTTTAATGTTTGACCACCTTAATCAAAATCAAATCATAATATTTTTTTAATATAATTATAGATATGAAAATTAGACTCATGCCTGGATGTGATGCATATTTTTTCGATATTTTTATTCCAAATAAATAATCAAATATGAATTTTCTACCAAAACTTTTTTGAAAAAAAAAGTCTCATGTCTGACCACCTTAACTAAAAGGAAAATTTTACCAAATTTAATTTTATGTTTTTTCTTATACTAGGCGAAGTATAGAATGTGACGCAACTTTTAGATTTAAAAAATGTTATACCATTTGAAAGTTATAGCTATTTTTCAATCAGTATGTTAATTAGCACTTTACATTAATCTTTATTGATAATTAACTAATAAATACTTATCGAACTCAGAATTTGACAGAAATTATATTGATGGAATCTAGAGAGCGATATAAAAAACCCTTTTCATTTCATTCAATTTCGATCAAAATAACATTGTCAGATGGCTACCCGAAGTCTGAGTATCACTAAAACCCTCTTTAAACATGTCTTTTGGGTTGACCGGGTAGGCTTGGTAAATACGAAGCATAATCGGATATTCGATCCAAAATGGGATATCCGATCTCAAATCAGATATCCGATATGCTCTAGGTGGGAAATTTCAAATCCCAACCCATTTTGGAGGGAAAAATAAGTTTAAACGTTATAACCTATGATTTATAAACTATTTCACTTATATTACTATGTAAAGACGTATTTTAATATTATATATATATATATATATATATATATATATATATAATAACGTAATATAAAGATATAAGATATAATCTAGTAATATATAATAATATATTATGTTAATCTTATTACAATCTATAAATATAATTTATATTATTATTATTTTTACTAAATATAATAACATAATTTTTATATATATATATATAATACTTATTATATTATTATATTAATATGTATGTTATTAATATATATATAATAACGTAATATATTAAATATAAATATATAATATGTATTATATATATTATTATATTAATATGTATGTTATCAATATATATAATAACATTATATATATATATATGTATATATGTATGCTATTAATATATGTATATTATTAATATATACGAGTCAAAGGGGGTCATAAGTAAACCATTGACCCCTTTTGACACATTAAATGATGACATATGTCCCTAGGGGTCCTAGGACCCCTAGGGACATATTACAGTGGTTAATATGGGTCAAAGGGGGTCATAGGTTGACCTATGACCCCTTTTGACCTATTAAATGAGAACATATGTCTCTACGGGTCCTAGGACCCCAAAAAACATATTTGAATCGTTTATATGGGTCAAAGGGGGTCATAGGGTGACCTATGACCCCCTTTGATCCATTAAATGATGACATATGTCTCTAGGGGTCCTAGGACCCCTAGGGACATATTCAAATGAGTAATATGGGTCAAAGTGGGTCATAGGTCCCTTTGACCCATTAAATGATGACATATGTCCCTAGGGGTCCTATGACCCCTAGGGACATATTCGAATGGGTACTATGGGTCAAAGGGGGTCATAGGGTGACCTATCACCCTCTTTGACCCATTAAACAATGACATATGTCTCTAGAGGTCCTACAACCCCTAACGACATATTCAAATGGGTAATATGGGTCAAAGGGGGTCATAGGGTGACCTATGACCCCCTTTGACCCATTAAACAACGACATATGTCCCTAAGAGTCCTAGGACCCCTAAGGACATATTTGAACAATTTATATGGGTCAAAGGGGGCCATAGGGTGACTTATGACCCCCTTTGACCCAATAAAGGATGACATATGTCCTTAGGGATCCTAAGACCCCTAGGGACATATTCGAATCATTCATATGGGTCAAAGGGGGTCATAGGTCACCCTATCATGCACTTTAACCCATTAAATGATGACATATGTCCCTAGGGGTCCTAGGACCCCTACGGACATATTCAAATGGGTAATATGAGTCAAATGGGGTCATAGGGTGACCTATGACCCTCTTTGACCCATTAAATGATGACATATGTCCGTAGGGGTCTTAGAAACCCTAAGGACATATTCGAATGGGTCATATGGATCAAAGAGGGTCCCTTTGACCCATTAAATGATGACATATGACCCATTCGAATATGTTCCTAGGGGTCCTAGGACCCTTAGGGACATATTTAAATTATTTATATGGGTCAAACATTGACCCATTAAACAACAACATATGTCTCTAGGGGTCCTAGAACCCCTAGGGACATATTCAAATCGTTCATATGGGTCAAAGGGGGTGATAAGTGGCCTATGACCCCCTTTGACCCATTCAACGACGACATATGTCTCTATGGGTCCTAGAACCCCTAGGGACATATTCGAATCATTCATATGGGTCAAAGGAGGTAATAGGTGACCTATGATCCCCTTTGACCTATTAAACGACGACATATGTTGCTACGATTCCTAGAACCGCTAGAGAGATATTTGAATCATTCTTATGGGTCAAAGGAGGTCATAAGGTGACCTATGGCCCCCTTTGACACATTAAATGATGACATATGTCTCTAGGGGTCCTAGGACCCCTAAGGACATATTCAAATTGTTGATATGGGTCAAAGGGGGTCATAGGGTGACCTATGACCCGCTTTGACCTATTGAATGATGACATATGTCTCTAAGGTTCCTTGGACCCCTAGGGACATATTCGAATAAGTAATATGGGTCAAAGGGAGTCATAGGTCCCTTTGACCCATTAAATGATGACATATGTCCCTAGGGGTCGTAGGGGTCCTATGACCCCTAGGGACATATTCAAATGGGTACTATGGGTCAAAGGGGGTCATAGGGTGACCTATCACCCTCTTTGACTGTAATGCCCAAATTTACTGTAAAAAATAACACAAATTTTTTTTTTCTTTTTTTCTTTTTTTTCTTTTTGCTTCCTAAGGAATACCTCAACATTCAATATAACAATATCAAATATTCAAACTAACTAGCCTAAAACATCTTATTGACCAATTAATACTAACTACCCTTTTTATTATTTATTCTAATTTAATTTAGAAGCCATTTGCTCCTAATGTCTTTAAAGCTAGTTTTAATAGAATTCCTATACTTAACCCAACATCATTACTATATATATACATATAATAACAACATCCTAAATAATCTTAATAGTTTTTTCTCCCACCTTATTCATAACAAAACTTATTACATCATTCAATATAAATTCTAAGTGCATTATTTACAACTTAATGCATATTTAGGTGTTTGTGACAATTAATAATCTACAAATATATATTAATACTTACCCCTTTCACATAAGTTCCAACCACTAACTATCACATAGTCGTCCTTAACTATCCAGCATATCTCCTACCTATCCTCTAAACCCAATACAATAATCCTTAAAACTTCACCATATTTAGATTCCAATATATAGATAAGTAGGAGATAATATTATAATTATAATAATTCCAATACATATATATATCCTAAATAAATTCACTACATTTAATTTCTTTTAGTCATTTATATAGGTGCAAACGTCTACACTCTTAAGTTTGTTGACTTACTCATACATAAATATTAATATATATCATCATGACTACTTAAGATCCTAACCCCTTTCCTTAAAAAATCTTAAGTAACTTTACCCCACACAAAATAGAATATTATGTCAAAACTAACTAAGAAACATAACCTCTTCTTTTTTTTAAAAATTGCTAGCACCCATACATAGGCTCACGTGCACATACAAATCTCTTTGAAAATGTCGACTTAGTTATCTCTGTTGTTCTTGGATAGGTCTGACACATAAATTTTGAAGTTTTCAAACATTCCCTAAGGAACTCCTTCCTAGCTTCCAACTCTGCATGCACTCTTACCAATACTTCCCTAGGCCTCCATTTCTTCCATGCATGTGATATTTCTAGGCATGTGAGGGAAAGTTTTTAAACCATTTGTACTTTTTCACATTGTCCAACATATTGGCACCTAGGATTATCTTGGGTTCATGTGCTTGTTAAGGGGAAAGTATGATTTGATGTTGAATTAATTCTTTCTTTAAAAAAACCCCCTTTTTTAACCATATCACCAAAGCTGTCTAATGTTAGCTTTTCTGCACTATTTGTCTCCTACATATGAGGAGAAGGAGGGTATGGGGAGCTCCCAAGGTGATCGACCTTGGGATGTTCCCCAAGATTTAGGCTTTTTGCATTAGTTGCTAGGTGTAGGAGTAAATTTAGTTAGTTTATTATTATTACTATTATTTTCTTCTTACAAGTTTTGAATCATATATGCTACTTCCATGGGATCACGTGACCCTTGGGGTGTTTAGGAGACCTTTTTAATTTGTATCCTATTATATGACCTCTATACTATATAGGCTTCCATTAGGGTATCAAGGTATATTCTTTATTATTTTATTAGTCTGTATTTTTAGACACACACATTATCTTCTCCTCTCATATATTTTCCAGAGAGGAAAAAAAGGCTCCTACAACAAGGTTTTCTCTTGAATTTAGACTATGAGTTTCCTTTCCTAAGCTCTTTATTTTATCCTGCCATAAATCTTAGTGATCATTTTAGTTAAAGAATGGTGTTTTCTAATAAGATTTGGTTTGAACTTGAAAACCAAAGGAAACAATAATCATTCATATACAAGAGTTGCTCAACATAAATATTTTCTTCTATCTTATTGAATGCATATGATATTTCAAGAAACAACTATGATTTTTAATTCACCAAATATAAACTTAATTTCTACCCACATACATTCATGACATATGTCTACTATTTATATTAGAATGAGAGGAAAGATCTCATACGTATCTTCTTCCTAATACATCCAATCTTACGATGAACATTTCTTGTAAGAACAATGATATGCTACTTCTCAATAAAATCATGATATACAACTTCTCAATAAAACTGTGACTCCTTTCATACATTAAACTGAAGATGTTATTTTACATCATGTTGAGATACCAAAAGTGACTCATAATCGTAACACATTTAAGATGGCATATTTCATAGAAGTTTTTTTTAAAAAAAAAAATTCTTTTATAGCTCAATACACAAAACAAGAGAACAGGAAACTATACTTTTACAAATACAATATTTGATGCCAAAATAATATCTCCTACTAGGTCTTCCATAACTCATGAAGCTTCAATTGATCATTTCCTAATAGGTAACATACATATACAACATTTTTCAATTATTTTCTCTACATATACATTAGGTAGCAATGATACAATCTCCTTTCATCACAAAGAGACAACATGAGACCTTTAGAAATCATATGAAACATGATCATTGAAAGAAATGCACATTGATCATCATGATCATTGAGAACATGAACAAGTTAGTGAATCCTCCTTCATGAATGGGGGGCACAATGTCAAGTTTTCTCATCCAAACATCAATCTGCAAGATGGTCATTTCAAGCCATTTCCATTGCTCCCTTGGGCACAAATCTACAAATGCATCACAAGGAAAACAAAAAAGACCATGGGTGCTTTCCACCCAACCATAGGCCTCCAAAGAGACCACCCCCGCGCTAGGGGAACAAAGCTCAAACCGGGTTTCACACATACATCACAAAATTTTGCATGAAGACATAGCACAAAACACAATCAACACCCTCCCATGGCTTGCACAATGATTCACCATTGGAATCATAAAATGTTGGGTGAAGGTGGGCTCTTCAAGGAGGAGAAATTCATAAATATCATATTGCCAATACATTTTGCCTCTCAAGGCCACCACAACATAAACAACATATTACCACTGCATTGCCTCTCAACACCTTCAAAACAACCATCTTCTCCTCATCCACCAAACCTCCTTGTACCTCCCAAACAACAAGATTCATGGCCATGGAGGAGCCCATGCTCCATAATAACAACCTCATCATGAGGTAAAAACAAAATTTTCTTTCTCACCTGCAATGTCAAGCCCAACTTATGTCCTTCACCCAAGGCTTCTCTACCCTCCCAAGGGTGAGTGAAGCCTTCACACCCATTATCACAATCCACACTCACATTCAAACAAGAACAACAGAAAAACAAATGAAGAACAACAAAACAAAACCAAGAAAGGATCTCCAAAAGCACAAAACACATTCACTTTCCATTCCAAAAAAAAAAAAACCAAGAAGGTGAACCAAGAAATTTACAAGAACATCACACATTCTTACATTGTCACAATACATAATCAATGCTCATAATGCAACAAGAACACCACACTTTCACACAATACCCAAAAATCCATATCACAAGATTTATAATGCAAATGCATACTCTATTAATGAACTCTCACACTTGCAGATTTGTTTAACCATGCTAAAAGCAAGAAATGAGAAAGAAACAAGTTTTGAGACACCAACCTTGGTCCAAGCTATGGTAAGGATAGTTTTAGTAGAGCTTCCTTAATCTCCCTCCAAAACCTAACAGTCTCTAAAATTAGAGAGTGGGTAGACACCCCACTAGTTTGGCCAAGACCCTCTAATAAAGCCTTCTCACTAACTTATTTTAGCAAAAACACTAAGCCACTACTTCTTACAAACTTGACTCCTCTAACTTTTCTATTTTTGACTAAGTGGGAACATGGATATGACAACTCCAAATTCGAATTGATGGGAGAATGCATGGGTAAAGGGGGCCTCTAAGTTGTCTAGGCACTCACATGGTAAAAATTAGGCCTCTAACTTGTTGTACTATCATAAGGATAGCTTATTCTCACATAAAAGACACTTTGGGACCACCTAATGACCCCTAAAAACCCTAGCCAAGTCCAAATTCGAATTTCCCTTGATTGAGACTCCTCATGGCATTTTTTTATTTATGTGAGGTTAACTTGGGTTATTTATTGGGGTTAGGTTTAGGTTACGTTACTTCTTGACAAACCCTAAATGACATGGCATCTCCACATGGACAAAACAATTTTCAAGTGACACACACAAAATATTACATTAAAAGTGACTTGTTTTACAATAATACATGAACTAGGCTACTACACACACATACAATTCACATATACGAAATAAAACACATTACAATGAGGTTTGAATCTTTTCCACTGATTCAACCTTGGCTATGTCATGTTTGTAGTAGTTTGAGCCTTAATTTCCCCTTTAAACCCATAGTCGAATTCCTGCACACTAAACTTGAGTGTCAGTAGTCCAAGAAAATCATATAAGCATATGTAAAATAAATCATTATCTCATTGGTACTATGACAGATCGAGTGAGGCCTCACATTAACCACTTAAACAATGACATATGTCTCTAGGGGTCGTAGAACCCTTAAAAACATATTTGAATGTGTAATATAGGTCAAAGGGGGTCATAGGGTGACCTATGACCCCCTTTGACCAATTAAATGATGACATATGTCCCTAGGAGTCCTAAGACACCTAAGGACATATTCGAATTGTTCATATGATTCAAAGGGGGCCATAGGGTGACCTATGACCCCCTTTGACCCATTAAAGGATGAAAAATGTCCCTAGGGGTCCTAGGACCCCTACGAACATATTCAAATGGGTAATATGGGTCAAAGGGTGTCATAGGTCATCCTATGACCCTCTTTGACCCATTAAATGATGACATATGTCCCTAGGGGCCCTAGGACCCCTAGGGACATATTCGAATGGGTCATATGGGTCACACTGGGTCATAGGGTGACCTATGATACCCTCTGACCCATTAAATGACAACATATGTCTCTAGGGGTAATAGGACTCCTTGCGACATATTCAAATCGTTCATATGGGTCAAAGGGGGTCATAAGTTTCCTATGACCCCCTTTGACCCATTAAAGGATGACATATGTCGTTAGGGGTCTTAGAACCCTTAGGGACATATTCGAATCGTTCATATGGGTTAAAGGGGGTTATAAGGTCACCTATGACCCCCTTTGATCCATAAAAAAATGAGATAAGTCTTTAGGGGTTCTAGGACCCCTAGGGACATATTCAAATCATTCATATAGATCAAAGTGGGTCAGAAGACATATATCTCTAGGGGTCCTCGGACCCCTAGAGACATATTCGAATGGGTAATATGGGTCAAAGGGAGTCATAGGTGTCTTTGACCTATTAAATGACAATATATGTCTCTAGGGTTCCTACGACCCCTAGGGACATATTTGAATGGGTACTATGGGTCAAAGAGGGTCATAGGGTGACCTATCACTCTCTTTGACCCATTAAACGATGACATATGTCTCTAGGGGTCCTAGAACCCTTAAGAATATATTTGAATGGGTAATATGGATCAAAGGGGGTCATACCGTGACGTATGACTCCCTTTGACCCAATAAATGACAGCATATATCCTTAGGAGTCCTGGTACCCCTAGGGACATATTTGAATCGTTCATATAGGTCAAAGAGGGCCATAGGGTGATCGATGACCCACTTTGACCTATTAAAAGATGACATATGTCCCTAGGGGTCCTAGGACCCCTAAGGACATATTCGAATCGTTCATATGGGTCAAAGGGAGTCATAGGTCACCCTATGACCCCCTTTTACCCATTAAATGATGACATATTTTCCTAGGGGTCCTAGGACCTCTACGGACATATTCAAATGGGTAATATGAGTCAAAGGGGGACATAGGGTGACCTATGACCCTATTTCACCCATTAAATGATGACATATGTCCCTAGGGCTCCTAGGACCTCTAAGGACATATTCGAATAGGTCATATGGGTCAAAGAGGGTCATAGGGTAACCTATGACCCCCTTTGACCCATTAAACAATGACATATGTCTCTAGGGGTCCTAAGACTCCTAGAGACATATTTGAATCTTTCATATGGGTCAAAATGGGTCATAGGTGACATATGACTGAATTTGATCCATTAAATAATGACATATGTCTCTAGGGGTCCTAGGACCCCTAGGGACATATTCAAATCATTCATATAGGTCAAAGGGGGTCATAGGTGACGTATGACCCCTTTTGACCTATTAAACGATGACATATTTCTCTACAGGTCTTAAAACCCCTAGGTACATATTTGAATCATTCATATGGGTAAAAGGTGGTCATAGGTGACTTATGAACCCCTTTAACTTATTAAACAATGACATATGTCCCTAGGGGTCATAGAACCCCTAGAGATATATTTGAATCATTCATATAGGTCAAAGGGGGTCATAGGGTGACCTATAACCCCTTTTGACCTATTAAATGATGACATATGTCTTTAGGAGTCCTAAGACCCCTAGCGACATATTTAAATTGTTCATATTGTTCAAAGGGAGTCATAGGGTGACCTATGACCCTCTTTGACCAATTAAATGATGACATATGTCTCTAAGGGTCCTTGCACTCCTAGGGACAAATTCGAATGGCTAATATGGATCAAAAGGGGTCATAAGGTGACCTATGACCCCCTTTGACCCATTAAATAATGACATATGACCCTAGGGGTACTAGAACCTCTAGAGACATATTCAAATGGGTAATGTGGGTCAAACAGGGTCACAAAGTGACCTATGACCCCCTTTGACCCATTAAACAATGACATATGTCCCTAGCTGTCCTAGGACCCCTAAAAAAATATTTGAATCATTCATATGGGTCAAAAGGAGTCATAGGGTGACCTATGACCCCTTTTGACCCATTAAATGAGAACATGTCCCTATGGGTCTTAGGACCCCAAGGGACATATTTGAATCGTTCATACGGGTCAAAAGGGGTCATAGGTCACCTATGACCCCCTTTGACCCATTAAACAACAACATATGTCTCTAGGTGTCCTAAGACGCCTAGAGACATATTTGAATGAGTAATATGGGTCAAAGGTGGTCATAGGTGGTCATAGGTCCCTTTGACCCATTAAATGATGACATATGTCCCTAAGAGTCCTACGAACCCTAGGAACATATTTGAATGGGTACTATGGGTCAAATGGGGTCATAGGTTGACCTATAACCCCCTTTGACCAATTAAACGACGTGCTGTGTCTCTAAGAGTCCTAAGACCCCTAAGGACATATTCAAATCGTTCATATGGGTCAAAGAGGGCCATAGGGTGAGCTATGACCCCCTTTGATCCATTAAAAGATGACATATGTCCCTAAAGGTCCTAAAACCCCTAGGGACATATTCGAATCATTCATATGGGTCAAAGGGGGTCATAGGTCACCTTATGACCTCCTTTGACCCATTAAATGACGACATATATCCCTATGAGTCCTAGGACCCCTACGGACATATTCAAATAGGTAATATGGGTCAAAGGGGGTCATAGGTCAGCCTATGACCCTCTTTGTCCCATTAAATGATTACATATGTTTCTAAGGGTCATAAGACCTATAGGGACATATTTGAATGGGTCATATGGGTCAAAGGGGGTCATAGAGTTACCTATAACCCCCTTTGACACATTAAACAATGACATACGTCTGTAGGGGTCCTAGGACACCTACGGACATATTCGAATCATTCATATGGGTCAAAGGGGGTCATAGGTGATCTATAACCCTCTTTGACTTATGAAATGATGACATATGTCTCTAGAAGTCCTAGAACCCATAGGGACGTATTCGAATCGTTCATATGGGTCAAACGGGGTCATCGGTCCTTTTGACCCATTAAATAATGACATATGTTGCTATGGGTCCTAGAACCCCTAAGGACATATTTGAATCATTCATATGGGGTCAAATTGGGTCATAAAGTGACCTATGACCCCCTTTGACATATTAAACGATGACATATGTCTCTAGGGGTCCTAAGACCCCTAAGGACATATTCAAATGGTTCATATGGGTCAAAAGGGGTCATAGGTCACCCATTAAATGATGAAATATGTCGCTAGGGGTCATAGGACCCCTAGAGACATATAAAAATCGTTCATATGGGTCAAAAGGGGTCATAGGGTGACCTATGACCCTCTTTGACCCAGTAAATGATGACATGTCTCTAGGGGTCCTCAGACCCCTAGGGACATATTCGAATGGGTAATATGGGTCCAAAGGGGTCATAGGTCCCTTTGACCCATTAAATGATGACATATGTCTCTAGGGACATATTCGAATGGGTACTATGAGTAAAAGGGGGTCATAGGGTGATCTATCACCCTTTTTGACCCATTAAACGATGACATATGTCTCTAGGGGTACTATAACCTGTAAGGATATATTCGAACGGGTAATATGGGTCAAAATCGTCATAGGGTGACCAATACCCCCTTTGACTCATTAAATGATGACATATATCTCTGGTAGTCTTCGGACCCCTAGTGACATATTTGAATCGTTCATATGAGTAAAAGGGGGCCATAGGGTGTCCTATGATCCTCTTTGACCCATTAAATGATGACATATGTCCCTAGGGGTCATTGGACCGCTACAGACATATTCAAATGGGTAATATGGCTCAAAGGGGATCATAGGGTGACCTATGACCCTCTTTGACACATTAAATGATGACATATGTCCCTAGGGCTCCTAAGACCCCTAGGGACATATTCGAATATGACAAATGGGTCAAAAGAGGTCATAGGTCACCCTATGACCCCCTTTGACCCATTAAATGATGACATATTTTTTTAAGGGTCTTAAGACCTCTAGTGACATATTCAAATTGTTCATATGGGTAAAAGTGGGTCATAGGTGACCTATGACCCCCTTTGACTCATTAAATGATGACATATGTCTCTAGGGGTCCTAGGACCCCTAAGGACATATTCTAATCATTCATATTAGTCAAAGGGGGTCATAGGTGACCTATGACCCCCTTTGACTCATTAAATGACAACATATGTCACTAGAGGTCCTAGAACCCTTAGGGACATATTCGAATCGTTCATATGGGTCAAAAGGGGTCATAAGTGACCTATGACCCGCTTTGACCTATTAAATGACAATATATGTCGCTAGGGGTCCTAGAATCCCAAGAGACATATTCGAATCATTCATTTGGGTCAAAGGGGGTCATATGGTGACCTATGACTAGATTTGCCCCATTAAATGATGACATATGGCTTTAGGGGTCCTAGGACCACTAGGGACATATTCAAATCATTCATATGGGTCAAAGGGTGTCATAGGGTGACCTATGACCCACTTTGATCCATTAAACGATGACTTATGCCTCTAGGGGTTCGAGTAAACGATGACTTATGCCTCTAGGGGTCCTCGAACCCCTAGGGCCATATTCGAATGGGTAATATGGGTCAAAAGGAATCATAGGGTGACCTATGAGCCCCTTTGACCCATTAAACGATGACATATGTCACTCAGAATTTTAGGACACCTAGAGAGATATTCAAATGGGTAATATGGGTCAAAAGGGGTCACAAGGTGACCTATGACCCCCTTTAACCCATTAAATGATGACATTTGTCTCTAAGAGCATTAGAACTCCTAAGGACATATTTTAATCGTTCATATGGATCAAAAGGAGTCATAGGGTGACCTTTGACCCCTTTTGACCCATTAAATGATGTCAAATGTCCTTAGGGGTCCTATGACCCTTAGGGACATATTCAAATGGGTAATATGAGTCAAAGGGGGTCATAGGTTTAGGACCCCTAGGGACATATGTCATCATTTAATGGGTCAAAGGGGGTCATAGGGTGACCTATGACCTATTTTGACCCATTAAATGAGAACATATGTCCCTACGGGTCCTAGGACCCCAAGGGACATATTTGAATTGTTCATATGGATTAAACCCTATGATCCCCTTTGACCCATTAAATGATGACATATGTCTCTAGGGATCCTAAGACCCCTAGGGACATACTTAAATGAGTAATATGGGTCAAAGGGGGTCATAGGTCCCTTTGATCAATTAAATGATGACATGTGTTCCTGGCGGTCCTACGAACCCTAAAGACATATTCAAATGGGTACTATGGGTCAAAAGGAGTCACAAGGTGACCTATCACCCTCTTTGACCAATTAAATGATGACATATGTCTCTTGGGGTCCTAAATCACCTAAGAACATATTCGAATAGGTAATATGGGTCAAAGGGGGTCATAGGGTGACCTATGACCCCTTTTGACCCATTACATGACAACATATGTCCTTAGGAGTCCTAGGACCCCTAAAGACATATTTGAACCGTTCATATGGGTCAAATGGGGCCATAGTGTGACCTATGACGCTCTTTGACCCATTAAAAGATGACATATGTCCGTAGGGGTCTTAAGACCCCTAGGGACATATTCAACTCATTGATATGGGTCAAAGGGGGTCATAGGTCACCCTATGACCCCCTTTGACCCATTAAATAATGACATATGTCCGTAGGGGTCCTAGGACCCCTATGGACATATTCAAATGGGTAATATGGGTCCCCATTAAATAATGACATATGTTCGTAGGGGTTCTAGGATCCCTATAGACATATTTAAATGGGTAATGTGGGTCAAAGGGGGTCATAGGGTGACCTATTACTCTCTTTGACCCATTAAATGATGACATATGTCCCTAGGGGTCCTAGGACCCCTAGGGACATATTTGAATGGGTATGGGTCAAAGGAGGTCATAGGGTGAACCGTGATCCCTTTTGACCCATTAAACAATGACATGTGTCTCTAGAGGTCCTAAGAACCTTAGGGACATATTCAAATCATTTATATGGGTCAAAGGAGGTCATAGGTGACATATGACCTCCTTTGACCCATTAAACGATGACATATGTCGCTAGGGCTCTTAGAACCCTTAGGGACATATTCGAATCGTTCATATGGGTCAAACGGGGTCTTAGGGTGACTTATGACCCTCTTTGACCAATTAAATGATGACATATGTCTCCAGGGGTCCTAGGACCCCTAAGGGCATATTTAAATCGTTCATATGGGTCAAATGGGGTCTTAGGGTGACCTATGACCCTCTTTGACCAATTAAATGATGACATATGTCTCCAGGGGTCCTAGGACCCCTAAGGGCATATTTAAATCGTTCATATGGGTTAAAGGGGGTCATAAGTTGCCCATTAAATGATGACATATATCTCTAGGAGTCTTTGGACCCCTAGGAATATATTCAAATGGGTAATATGGGTCAAAAGTGGTCATGGGTCCCTTTGACCCATTAAATGATGACATATGTCCCTAGGGGTCCTACGACCCCTAAGGACATATTCGAATGAGTACTATGGGTCAAAGGGGGTCATAGGGTGACCTATCACCCTCTTTAACCCATATTAGTCATTTGAATATGTCATTAGGGGTCCTAGGACCCCTAGGGACATATGCCATCATTTATTGGGTCAAAGGGGGTCATAGGGTGACCTATGACCCCCTTTGACCCAATAAATGATGGCATACCCTACCCTATGACCCCCTTTGACCCAATAAATGATGGCATATGTCCCTAGGGGTCCTAGGACCCCTAATGACATATTCAAATGGCTAATATGAGTCAAAGAGGGTCACAAAGTGACCTATGACCCCCTTTGACCCATTAAACAATGACATATGTCCCTAGGGGTCTTAGGACCCCTAGGGACATATTCAAATCGTTCATATGGGTCTAACCTATGACCCCCTTTCACCTATTTAATGATGACACATGCCTATAGGGGTCCTAGAACCCCTAGGGACATATTCAAATCATTCATATGGGTAAAAAGGGGTCATAGGGTGACCTATGACCATTTTTGACCCATTAAACAATGACATATGTCTCTAGGGGTCCTCGAACCCCTAGGGACAAATTTGAATGACTAATATAGGTCAAAGGGGGTCATAAGTCTATGACCCCCTTTGACCCATTAAATGACGACATATGTCCCTAGGGGTCCTAGGACCCCTTGGGACATATTCAAATGGGTAATATTGGTCAAAGGGGGTCACAAAGTGACCTATGACCCCCTTTAACCCATTAAATGATGACGTATGTCCCTCGAGGTCCTAGGATCCCTAGAGAAATATTTGAATCATTCATATGGGTCAAAAGGGGTCATAGGGTGACCTATGACCCTCTTTGACTCATTAAACGATGACATATGTCCCTAGGGGTCCTAGGACCCTTAGGGACATTAAAATGGGTAATATGGGTCAAAAGGGGTCACAGAGTGACCTATGACCCCCTTTGACCCATTAAATGACAACATATGTCTCTAGGGGTCCTAGGACCCCTGGGGACATATTCTAATCGTTCTTGTGACTCAATGGGGGTCATAGGGTCACTTATGACACCTTTTGACCCATTAAACGACGACATATGTCCCTAGGGGTCCTAGGACCCCTAGGGACATATTTGAATCATTCATATGGGTCAAAGTGACCTATGACCCCCTTTGACCCATTAAATAATGACATATGTCCCTAGGGGTCCTAGGACCCCTAAGGACATATTGGAATCATTATAATAATATAAAAATAATAATAATATAAATTATATTTATAGATTATAATAAGAATAATTTATTATTTATTATTATATATTAATAGATAATATGTTATATCTTTACCTTTAAACATCATTATATATATATATATGTGTGTTATATCCTACTATATATCGCTATATACTAAGGAATATACTATTAACATAGTATATATATAATATATTATGTATATATATAATATATACTATGTATATAAAGCAATTATATACTATATAAATATAAGAACAAATATATTACCCACTTAAATATATATATGATGCACAAAAACATCTTGTAATATACCACTATATACTAAAGCAAAAAGAGCATGTAAAAATTATAAACAATGTCAAAAGTGCGCATATATATACATATATATACATACATACATACATATATATATATATATATACCCACAAATATATAAATATAAAAAATAAATATATAAATATATTTATATATTTATATATATTCATCTATTTCTTAATATAAATATAAATTTAAAAATAAAAACATATATGTATTTGTATAAAGAAAATATAAATACATATATACAAATATTTAATTACTATCACAAACTATTTTTCCCTCCAAAATTTCGTGGGGAACATATCGGATATCCGATTTTACTAGCATCAAATTTCAACTTATTTGTTGTCCCTGCAGACCCGACAACATCACTTTTTGACTTTTTTTTCATGGATTTTTATAAAAAGTCACTTTTTGGGGCCCAACCAATCGAAAAAAATTTGAAAATACAACCTTAGGTGTTCGATATTGTCATCTGAATGGGGAGTAGTAGTTGTCAAAAGGCTAAACGCAAAATGAAGTTATCTAATGAAGACATTGCGGCATATAGGGAAAGGAACAAAATGGGACACCAAAGAAAAAGACAAGGTATGATAAATATTAGTCAAGTTGATGATGAAATAGTCAAAGGTGAAATCATAGAGTTAGATAATGAATATGTACAGTTGGAGAATGAAAATGTACCTATTGAAAATAATAATGCCGAAATTGACAATTTAGAGAATGAAAATTTTGATGACGAAATGTTACCAAGTCATAATCCAAATTGCATGATTGACTATGTCGAACATGACAATGCATAGGAATCTAATGCACAAGAACCTTACATATCTCCTAATTATAATCGAAATGAAGGTTCTAGAACACCAAAATGGATAATTGAAATTGATGAAATGATTATTAAAAATTTGGAAGGGAAAAAATCAGAAAGAACCATTCGGTTATGGGCTACAAGACTATATAACATGTTCTTTGGCAACAAGATAGTGGTGGAGCAATGTCAGCTTTTCACGCACTTATTAAAGATGCAAAAGATGAGACCTATGCTTTCCAAATTGAAGATTCCTATCAATAAAAAGTTGGAAAGAAATGCCATTATTATGAAGAATCTTTTCAGTGCTCTCAATAGCATTGAAAAAAATAGCAGGGAGAAGGATAAAAAAACTGCTCGAAGGGTTATTAAAATATCTTTGGTAAGCCATCATTTGAGAAAGGGTAGATATATGAGACAAACTTGTATTGATTTGAATCTAAATCGTATTACTTTGAGAAGAGTACTTAGTCGACGAGAGAAAATTGATGATCCTCTTCAAAATGAAATATGGGCATTTGGTGGGAGATTTTCACATATTGATAAGAAGCTATCTGATGATGTGAAGGAAGAAATTACACAGTTTTGTTACTCTAACTCATGGGTATCACCCAATGCTAAAGATGTGTTAAAGTTGAGAATTGGCATTAGAGATCGCATGCCACATCCTAAATAGTATTTGGAGGTAAGTCAAACTATATTATTCAAACAATTTAGAGAGAGTCATCCAAGTATTCATATATCACAAAGGGCTTTTGAATCTTTGAAGCCATTTTATTGTGTGCCACTCAAAATTTGAAATACATGTTGTTGCAAATATCATGTTGAGTTTTCTATGCTCCATGAACTATTATGCTCCATCTATTCTACTTTGCATACTAAATAAATGTTGGAGGATTGTAGGGCTAGTGGGCTTCCAAAATCATCAAGAGACTTGCTAGATCAACTTTTATGTCGTAGAGTTGATGGTTGTTTTTTTTATAGAAATACTTGCTTAAATGAGAAGTGTTCAGAATGTGGTGGTTTATCCAATTTTGACACATGTTTCCATGAGTTGTGCGAATAAGATCTTGGAAAGACAATAGTGAAAAAAAAAAGGTACATAAAATGGTGAAATACACATTGAAGAGTGGGGGTGAGAGCTCTAGATCTGAATTGGTTGGAAAAGATATCAGTGTGGCTAGTTTTATTTCAGATTTCAAAGAAAATCTTTTCTACAAGTATGCAAGACATAGTCATAGGTCTCAGTGGTTGGATTAACAATTTAGAATGTGTAAGGATACTTTTACCATTGGCACTATTGTATCAGTTGTTGATTTTGCTGAGAACTACACATTCCAACCTCAAAATGAGACACAATCTCAGTATTACAACTCTATTCAGATTTCTATTTTCGTTCACATAACACATAGACATGTCCCTGATAGTGCAGAAGATAATCGAAAGATTATTAGAGAGTATCATTTTTATATGAGTGATGATAGATCTCACTCTCATGAGTTTGTGCAACATTGTTTCGAAAATTATTTTGATTTCTTACATGAACATGCAATTGTTATGGATAGACATATCATTTGGTTAGATAATTGTACAAGTCAATTCAAGAATGCTTGCATGTTTTATTGGTTGTGTAGGATGCATGTAGAGAGAGGGGTGCCTCATATTTGAAGTTTTTTTGAGTTCGAAAATGGAAAAGGGGAACATGATGTAGCAGGGGCATGTGTGAAGAGAGCTCTAGTTAAGGAGCAACTGAAGGTTTCAACAATAGAGCTTCTTGATGCTCGTAGCATTGTTGATTGGTGTAGTTTAGCATTATCACAAGGGGAGACTCTTGATTCAGTGGTATGCAGGTTCTTTTGGTTGGTTGAGGAAGGGTCCATAGCTAATAGATCAGATTGTGCTACACTAAGAGACTCATCAAAAATGCATTCATTCTAGAGCTCTGATTCTAGTACATGGACCATTTGGACATGACAGCTAGCTTGCTTTTTTCTTAGTTTTTTTCAGTGTGATTGGGATCACTGTGAGTCAAGTGAGTGGGTGGACACATGGGCTCCACATTATCTTACACCATTGTCTATCATACCCTCTATCAGAAATGATGACATGGAAAGTTCACTTGAGCATAACCATCTGTCAAATCTACTTCAGCCAAGACATGTCTTTGCATTGGTTGTACCATAGGGGAATGATGAGAAATTTTCTTATTTGTTAGCACGTTGTGTAAGAGGTAAACAAAAACTTGCTAAGGCAGACAGGCCCAAAAAGGTGAAGTTTCAGCAAAAAGGGGATAATCTTTGGAAGAAAATGAACTAATAAATTAAAATTATTATTAAAATATGTTTTATTAACCCCTCTTGGATGTGAGTTAAGGTTATGCCCTCTTTTAAGGGGTTTGGAGGCATTTTGGGCCCATTCCAGAATTTGATTTTTGCTCATTTCTTTGTTATTCTTCAGAGGTTGCCAAACCTGTGGAGAAGGAGACCCAAGAATGGGAGTTTGCAGGTTTCCAGGGAGACCCAAGAATAGGAGTTTGCAGGTTTTCAAGAAGGCTAAGGATGGGAGTTTAAAGCCATTCCATGTGCATGCTCATGCAGAGTTTTCCTTTGTGCTGAACAATGCAAATTTGTGAGTTTTCAAGTGTATTTTTTATAAGAGTTTGGTGTTTTTGGTTGAGTATTTCATATTAGTTTGGGTTGCTACTGTAGACACCTAAATTTGATTACACTATTTTAGTAATCCTATTTAGTTATCTAAAAAGGCATTATTAATTAAATTTCTATTTAATTAATCCTTTGTCATCCCCTAGTTGATTAATTTAATTAATCATCTATAGTCCTAATTGATAAATCAAATAATCTATTATTTATCAATTAAATCCTATTCTTCTATCTAATTCCAAAAATCCCCATTTATTAAATAAATCTATTTGATAAATGAAATCCTCAAATTCAAAAACCCCTAACCTATCTCTAATCCTCCATTTAGCCTAATCCACCCCATCCACCCATACTAACCAAGCTTAGCCACTAACTCACCCACCCTCATTAATGCCATCCACTTGCACATCTCTAACATCCCTAATCTAATCCTAAACCTAAGCCTAATCCACCCCCTAATGTTGTCACATTCCTTAAACAAGTTTAAGACTTTCCTAATCCAAACCAAAGTCTCCCCTCAAAAAACCCAACCACTAAGTCATGAGTGCTCTTACAAAACATAAAAGACTCTTACAAACCCACTCATGACTCTTACATCTATCTTCCACACTCTTCCCTCTTCCACACTCATTCCTCTTACATCCCTCTTACATACTCAACCCCACTGATCATGCCTTTAACCAACCCTTTACCCTACCCTCTCACACTCATCCTCCTTGTGACAAGTGTCACCTTCCCATTGGTGCTAAACAAGCACAATCCATGTGCTCCCCTTTGAGTGCATCTTAGCCCTCCTTAAGCCTTTATCCATCCTTGCATCTAAGCCCTCCATCTCTCTACCCCTTAGCCTATAAATTGAATCCCATCCCAAGCCATTTCATCAACAATCTTTGAGCTAAAGTTACCATGCTATTTTGAGAACCAAAGCCATCAACCATACCCTTATAATGCCAAATTGAGAGCTCACAAAGCTACCAATTTGCCATTACCCATCTCCATTGAAGCAGCTTTTGAGCATCTTGAGCATACATCCACAGAAAAAGGACACATCTACAGAATCAAGAAAATCATGGAGTGCTTTTTCTTGTGAGGTTTGCACTTCTTGTTTTCTTTCTTTGTCTAAGCATATATGTGAATTTAGTTTTTGGTTTGTGAATGTTTACTTTATTTGTTAATGTTCTTTGCATACTAAATCTTGTTCTACATTTTGGCACGCCCGGTGGGACCCCACTATGGGTCATTTAATCATCTATTTTCATCTATATGTCATTTTTCTAACCATCTAATGTTTGTTTTTGTTTGAGTGTGTTGTGAGGGTGTTTTCCTTGTTTTTGCAGGTTAAAGAACGCACTTAGGAAGAAGAAATACCATCTAAAAAAAAATTCACGTTTTTCAACTTTTTTGGCACAGTTTTGGTTTGCAACCTGTTCTGTCTATGAAAATTTGTGTCTGTGCAAATCGACGTCTGCGAAAATCCGCGTCTGCGCAAATCGACGTCTGCAAAAATTCGCACCTGCGCAAATCGACGTCTGCGAAAATCCGCGTCTGCGCAAATCGACATCTGCGAAAATCCGCATCTGCGCAAATCGGCGTCCCTGCTTGTCACCTATTTTTTCTGCTGCAAAATCTATTTTTTGACTTTTAGTGGTTCCATAGGATTTAGACCATTTTAAGCATTTTTACGCGTAGAAAAAAAAACAAAAAAAGTTAAAAATTTTTTTCCCATAGTTAAGCTCTCATTTTTGAAGATTTTGGCTAACTAACTAAATTGCTTTTTTTTGTCTCATTGCAGGTTGGAGCACATATGGAACCCCTAACCATGTTTCTTGTAGGTTTTCATGTTGCTAAAAAATGAACTTGAATGGTTAAACACATTTTCCATTGAATGAATGTTGCTCAAAACACACTCTTGAATGCCATGGATTAAAATCAACTTTCATTGAAATGCATGCTTAAAACAACAAATCCAATCTTGAATGCCAAGGATCAATTAACCATTGCAATATCAAACACTTCATTTGGAGCTTCTAAAATTGAACAAAACAAATCTCTTTTCCACATGCAATCTAGGTAAAGTTTGATTTTTGGAACATTTAAGAAACTTTGTTAAGTTAAAATACAAATTTACAAAAATCAATTTGAGTAGTTCCTTGGACTCACCTCTTTTCTAATCACCCATCAAATATTAACCATTGGTTGCAATCTTAGCGCCATTTATGGGGATGGGTCTACTTGAAAAAGGTGTTAAATGTTCCACAATCTAACTCACTCACTTGGTCTTTGAACGTTTGCTTTAACTTTACCAAAATTCTTAAATGGCCAAAACTCTAGATTAAATCGATCACACTTCAAGTTTGGACACTAAAATTGAACAAAAACTAACGTGGAGAGCCTCCGGGCGTGCGCTTGAAATCGAATCTCACACACTTTTGTTTTGGGCTTAAAACAAACTCACACTCAATCTTGAATGCCTTAAAGAAAATTAATCGATACTTGACGTGGAGGGCCTCCGGGCGCACGAGTTTACTTTTGTTGACCCTAACTCTTCTTATTGTTTGCATTCTTTGATCGATTTACTTTTGTTGGCACTTCAAGTTGGAATTGAACATTGTCTCTTAAACATGAGTGCTTGAAAAGTCTAGATTAGCACACATAAGAGTCAGTTGGTAAAAGAACAAGCATGTTTTTTAGCCCAAGGTCATCCAAGTCTTCTCTCCCCTTGTCGTCTTTCGAGGCCATCTTGGGTGCATAAGATTAGGATCCAAAACCTTGTTTCTTTTTAGGAGGCCTGCTTGGGGATTTCATCACCCCTTGGATGACCTCAACTCCAATGTTCTGACGGAGTATAAGAATCGGGAGGTGAATCGAAAGACACCTCTCTTGGGATCAAGATTTTGTCATTTGGGCTAAGCCTCAAGGAACTTTATACCCTTGAGAAGTGAAAGAGGAGAAGTGGGTTACTGCTCCTCTCGGCTGTGTGACATCCTTTTGGTCTCATCTATGGATTTGGGCCTCATGTACCTTGCATATATCGAGGACTCCCTAGCTAAACCAATTGTTTGCCTTGCAGAAAACCATCTAGGATGTTAATGTGTTTGGAGTGACTGATCGAAACATTTGTAGAACATACACACTCCTCGGTGCAAGTACCACATTCTGAGAACCACAAACTTCTATCTGGGTGTTCCTATCTATTGCTTGTTTTTATTTATTGAATGAATGTTTGCCAAAATTTGGTCAATCCTAGCTTAGGGCACACTTAGCGTAGTCACTGCGTATTTTGGAAGTTGAACAAGTTGAAGCAGGCAAAACAACTGAGATTTTTCCCAAAGCCAAGCAAATTCAAGAATTTATGTCGGAACAACCCAAACCCAAACAAAAGTTTCACAAGGTCAAACTCAAGCCATCTCTAGCATACCAAGAACTTTCAGCCAAGAGAAAAGAAATAACACCAAGCCCATGAATTGCCAAACTCCACAAAGTAGAGGACAAAGCTACCGACGAAGCACTTCAAGAGGCCTGGTTAGAGTGCACCATCAAATTTAGTCAACATCTAGGAGTTAATCCTGCTTATGCCTTACCAACTAGGCATGATTTCTATAATTAGACACCCTTGTTTCTCCACATCTTCTTGGATAAGCTTCACTTTAGAGTCATCTTTGTAGAAAAGCCAGCCATCTTAGATTACCCCCTTAAGCATTATTAGCTCATCCACCTCATTTAGAATCATACCATCTAGCTAGTAATCGAAAATCTGCACATCTAAGCTTTCAAAATTGTTGTCACCTTGCTAAAAGTTTTCCATTCCTAAAATCTTCCAAATCCACCAATCTCACCAAGGTTATCCCTTTGACAGAGCTTTGTCTAGGGTAATCTAGCTTTGTCACTTGTTATCCCTCATCACCTTGAGCTAAAGGGTGGGATCTACAAGTGGTCAATCTTGTGTTCTTCCTAAAGGATCATCAGTCTATCCTTAAGTTGACACAATCACCACCAAGCTTGCACATAGGAAAGCAGACCTTTTGCACTTTGGCAACATATCTTTGAAGTTAGAATCCCCAACCCAATCCTCCTTAGGTTTTGTCATATAGCTTTGCCTCAACCTAGGAAATCATTTGCATAGAAAAGCCTTCCCCCTTTTGTATCCATCAGCATTATTGCATCTCATCCCTAGGAGCATTTTTCAAGCCACCCATCACTCGCCTAGCCAAGAAGAAAGAAACAATGGAGCCCTATCATTTGGATCGAACAACCTCACCCCCCTTGAGCACTCAGCCATCCTTCAGCCCAGAGCAAGCTATGCCATCACCTACTGACATTGAAGCTTTCATGAACCAACTAGGAAATGTAGTATTGGTAAACGCCATTATAGACAAAAACAAAGAGACAATCATGGCTAATTTTCGAAGGGACAATGTAGGAACCTTTGACTTTGGAAGACCCCCTCCATTATCAGATCCATCTCACCCATTGTTTGGGCAGCTGCCACCACCCATAGGCTCTTATGATCCAAATTATCCTCAATATATTCCAAAAGAAGAGCCTCCATCCAATCCATATGACCCAAGAGACCCAAACATACCATCATCCACCCAAGTAGAAATCTCCATGCCGCAAGCCAACCTAGCCACCACCACTCCATCCTTGGTTCATACCTCTCCGCTCCAAACCCCCTTTACTCAAAACACCTCACTGTTCACCCCCTTCACTATTGCTGCTGCTCCCCAACCCAGCCTTCCAAATCCACCCATCTCCCAAATCAGTGCTAGCATCTTTGGCCAACCTCATCAATATACAATAGGGATGCCACCCATGGGGCCAAGTAATCAACCTTTCATCACCCCCAGCTTGTTCACCACAGCCCAAAGTACAATCCCATCATTTCCATTAAGTCTTGGGAGCTCAATACCACCAGCCACAAATCCACAAGCTACTACCTTCACTCCACAAAGCTATCAAAACCCACAAGCTACTGCCAATCTTCTACCAAGCTTCCAAGTGACCCCAGCTCCCGCCACCACTCTACCAAGCTTCCAAATCCAGCCACAAAGCTATCAAACCCCATCAGTTCCATTCCCAAGATTTCAATTCCCACCACCTCCACCACCAACTAATCCATTACCTCCAATTACCAACTAATTTTCAATGCCACTTCTAGGAGGTAATCCACCACCCCAACCAACCACCAATTATTTGTAGATACCATCCCAAATGGGGGCACAACCCACATATATTGGTCAAACCCCACAAGCCCTCTGATCCTTTCCCCATGCCTCACAACCATCTTATACCTTACCTCCACAAAGAAATCCATTTATCCCACAGCTAGCTTATGTTCCTCAATCCCAACCTCAAATCCCATATCAACATCAAGCCTCGCAGCACATGCAGCAATATGCACCACCTCCCCCTCAACAACCCATCATCCACCATGCAGCTGCCCAAACAATGTACAAACCCTATCAAAAAATCCCTCACAGCCATCCATATTCAGTGGCCCCATCCAGAACATACCTACCTCAAGGCACTCCTACATTGGGGCACCCCAACCATCACCTATCAATTTAGAGTGGGAGCAAATGAAGACAGCTCTGAAAACCATCCAAGAAGGGAATGATCCAAAGACATTCAAGTTTGAGAATGTGTGTCCTTACCCATTTGACAGAGCCATTACCACGACACCATTTCCCAAACACTTTGAGGTACCTAAATTTGACAAATTCAGAGGAAAAGGAGACCCTGTCACACATATCAAAGAATTTTACATGCATTGCTAGGACGTGGCATACAATGATGTCTTCCTCTTGCGCCTTTTTCCCAAAAGCTTGGCTGGACCAGCTTTTGAATGGTTTTATAGAATCCCCTATGGCACAATTAAAAACTTTGCTGAATTATCTGAGGCATTTGTAGCCCAATATGCCCATCTTGTTGAAACAGAGCTATCAATAGTTGATCTTGTCCACACTAACCAAAAAGGTGGAGAAAGCCTTGTCGAATACTTGCAAAGATGGCAAACCCTTACCACTCGCATATCCTACACCTTGCCAGAACGCCATGTGGTGATAATGTTTATTGATAATGCACATCCCAGCTTGGCCCACCACATGACCATGAACTGTTTGCAGACCTATAAGGATATCAAAGAGAAAGGAATGATCCTTGAGCAAGGACTCATCAAAGATGGTGTGGTAAAGATTTACAAAGAGGCCAACCAAAATCGATCACATTCCAATGACAACTCTAGGTATTGAAACAAAAACAAGCATGTTGCAACAGATGGGGTTACTAACACCAGACATGTGAATATCGTTGGTCCTTCTCAAAACTAGTCTAACCCACCATATCAAATAAACAACCAACAAGCTATCAATTACCAACAATGAAATAACCAAAGCTATCAAAACCACAATACAAGACCCAACTTTCAAGGGTCTAACAATCAAGCTAATGCCATCAATGTAGCTGCAGGGCAAAAGCCCAGATTCCAACCTGCACCTAGAAACTACACACCCCTTGGTGAGCCATTGGATGTTATTTTTGAGAAATTGGCTAAGGAAAACCTCATCAAATTTCCTCCTACCCAGCAAATTGATCCAAGCCAATCCAAAGCTACATGGTACAAGGACAATGAGTATTGCAAGTTCCATAGGGTAAACGGTCACACCACACTCAGATGCATGAAACTGAAAGACTATGTGCAAGACCTCATTGATCGGAAGGAAATCACTGTTGGTGCCCAAACCTCTCCCAATGCAGGCTTACAGATTTATCAAAATGCTTTTCCTCAACACAACAACCAAAATCCTGGAAAAGCACCTATCCAAAACAACACCAACAACTGCCAGCCAAACCAACAGCATGGGAAGAACAATGACCACACTTCATCCTATATAGACTATGGTAGCCTTATAGGTTGTATATTTGAGAAAGAGCCTTCTGTCAATGTTATCAATATCCGAGGACCAGACAATGAGTGTGCGGTCACCACTCGAAGAGCGCAATTTAACATCGCAGGCCCACCAATTTCATCAGCACCATCATCTCCATCAAAAAGTAGGTACAATATCTTGGAACACCTTGGGAACATGCCAGCCCAAATATCCATTTTAGACCTTCTCCGCACTAGTCCTGTGTACAAAGACATCCTTGACAGTGTTCTCATAGAATCCCGTGTCCCTTCTGATATCAATGCTACTGATTTTCATAATCTTGTTGGACACCTTTCATCCTTATGTGCCCTATCTTTCAAACCCACCGACATACCCATGGTTGAGCCAGATCACACCCTTCCGCTTCGCATAGCCATCATGGTATCCAATTTTTCCGTAAAAAGAGTAATGATAGATAATGGATCAGCCTTGAAAATTTGCACCCTAAAATTCATAAAACAAGCTGGGTATACTGAGGCAGATATGATCAGTGAGGTTATCACCATCAAAGCTTATGACAACTTGGAAAGGACCACAAAAGGGACTATTTTGCTACCAATCAAGGTTGGGTCGGTCATTCAAGAGACAGTTTTCCATGTTGTTGATCTAAACCTACCATTTAACATCCTCCTCGATCGCCCATGGATTCATGCTATGAAGGCCGTTCCATCCACCTACCATCAGTGCATCAAATTTCCACATCAGGGCACTGAGGTAACCATCCATGTCGATCCAGAACCCTTTGCTTACTGCAATGCAGTTGAAGCTTCATATACAAACCATTGCCTTGGAATAGACATCGGCACAGCCATCGCTAGCTCATCCCACACTTGTAATGATGCAGAAACCATCCTCGCCTCCACCCTATCTACTGTAAAGATCAACAATAGAGGTTGTGGAGAATATAGTCTATCAGATGCATTTGCTGTTGGATCAATCCCACTTGATCCACATACCCATGGATGGCCAACATATCACAAAGCTAAGGAGATTCCACCTCCTCGATACAAACAGTTTGGCCCAACCACCTTTGTGTCCTAAAAAACCCCTCTTTATGAGGAGCTCACTCCAGATATCAACAATTGGTTACATAAGGATGCACCTCCAAGAAATTAAGCATGCCTTGATCACTTCAGCCAGAAGTATCCCCAACAACATAAGCTCATCACTGAAAAATGGAACTATCAAGGAGGTGGACTAGGACCAGAAGAAAGGGGCATGCAATGTCCCATCGAAGCACATGATTGGGAAATGAAGTCAAGTCTTGGCTTTGGCATACCCACAACTGGGGGCACCAACGAGAACGGTCACGCTTTTTCAAACATTCACTGCGACCTTGTCGAAATCGAAGACATTCCTGAGGAAGTTGAAAAGAGAGCCTACGACGATATCCCAGACCAAATCTTCCTAGGAGACTCTATTCTCCGAGAACTATCCATCCATCTCATTGACCTACCACTCGCTCATCCACAACTCATAGATTGGGACCAACCAAGTGTCATACATATTGATGAGTTCACATTAGAAGAAGCACTTCTAAGATTCATGGGAGCTGAAACTCCTCCTAAGAAGACAAAGCCAGATTTTGCCTACATCTACAAGCTAGATCCCAAGGGGTATTTTGGAGAAAATCCCCAACCTAGTTTCGATACACCCAAAATTGGAACTAAGGTAAATCTGGGACTAGCTAAGGTAGCGAAGAGAACCCCTCAGCAAGAAAATCTAGAGCCACAAGTAGAACATGAGGATTTAGTATTGCCTCCTCAAGATAATCAACCAGAGGTGTCTTCTATTCTAATAGAGGATACTAGAGAAGTCAACATTGGTTCTTCAAAGATCCCTAGAATTGTTCGCATTGCTGCATCCCTATCACAAGACCAAGCTGACCTCCTCTTTGAGGTTTTACGAGAGAACATTGGCCGATTTGCATGGTCATATCAGGACATGCCAGGACTTGATCTAAAGCTTGTAGTTCATCATCTTGCAGTCGATCCAAAGATCAAGCCCGTCAAACAAAAGCTTAGAAAAATGCACCCCGAGGTGGCATTACTAGTCAAAGCTGAACTAGAAAGAATGTTAGTTGCTAAGGTTATCCAACCTATCGACTACTCAGAATGGATCTCCAATATGGTACCTGTCACTAAGCCTTCCGATGACATCAGAATCTGCACTGATTTTAGAGATCTTAACAAAGCTTGTCCAAAGGATGATTTTCCCTTGCCCAACATAGATATGATTGTAGATCTTACAGCTAGACATGAAATTATGTCCCTTATGGATGGATTTTTTGGGTATAATCAGATCAATATTGCAGAAGAGGACCAACATAAGATAGCATTCACTACCCCTTGGGGAACCTTTTGCTACACCATGATGCCTTTTGGCCTAAAGAATGTTGGGGCTACCTATCAAAGAGCTATGATAGCCATTTTCCATGATCTTATCCATAGCATTTTGGAAGATTATGTAGACGATATCCTAGTCAAGTCTCACACCTTCATGGATCATCTTGCTGACCTCGAAAAAGTCTTTGATAGGTTGGCCCAATATCATCTCATGCTAAATCCCAAGAAGTGTGTCTTTGGGGTCACATCTGGCAAGCGTCTAGGCTTCATAGTTTCTAAACAAGGTATAGAGATCGACCCCAAAAAGGTCAAGGCTATCTTAGACATGCCTCCTCCCCAGACACTGCGACAGCTTCGTTCTCTTCAGGGAAAACTTCAATCTATCCGGTGCTTCATCTCCCAACTTGCAGATAAGTGTACACCATTTTCACACTTGCTAAAGAAGAATGAGAACTTCAAGTGGGATCTTTTATGTCAGCGCAGCTTCGATCAGCTCAAGCAGTATCTCACCAATCCCCCTATCTTGGTTCCACCAGTTCCTAGTCGTCCCTTGATCTTTTATATATCAGCAACACCTACTGCTCTAGGGGCACTTCTAGCACAACATGATGATTATAGTAGAGAGAGAGCCATCTACTATATCAGTAGGACCCTAGTTGGTTATGAACTCAATTACACTCCTATGGAAAAAGCTTGTTTGGCAGTTGTTTTCTCAACTCAAAAGCTTTGCCACTACATGCTAAGTCATACCATCCAACTAGTCTCCAAGATTGACCCTCTCAAGTATATGCTCTCCAAAATAGCACTTACAGGCCGTTTGGCCAAATGGGTTATGCTACTAAGTGAGTTTGACATCCAGTATATGGACAGAAAGGCAATCAAAGGGGAAGCTATAGCAGATCACCTAGCTGATGCACCTCTAGTAGATGCATATCCTTTGCTCACAGAATTTCTAGATGAGCATATCTGCCTAATTGAAGAACAACCCCCATGGAAGCTTTATTTTGATGGCTCATACACCTCTCATGGATTAGGGGCAGGAATATTATTAGTTACACCTCAAGGAGATTACATTCCAAAAGCCTTCAAGCTACAATTCCCTAGCACCAACAATATAGCAGAATATGAAGCTCTTGTAGCAGGATTAAAGATAGCTATAGAATGGAATATCACTGACTTACAAGTCTTTGGTGATTCCCAACTCATCATCAAACAAGTCTTAAATGAATATCAAACCAAAGATGAAAAGCTATTACCCTACAAAGAGCTAGTTGATCAGCTGACCCATCATTTTACAAAGCTTCAGTTTACACAAGCACCTCAAATGTAGAACAAGGCAGCAGATGCCATGGCCACTATCGGCTTGCTCTTGGAAATTCCCCAAGAAGCTATGCAGTATGAATTTTTAGTTGAGCAGCTCCTCACACCTGCTTATGCGAATAAGGATTCAAACCGTGTTTGTATCTTGGTTGGTCCCCAATCCTCTTGGTACCATGAAATTCATGCTTACCTTAACGATGGTATCATATCCCCTCACCTCACACGCACCCAACGCCAGAACCTTATTCAAAAATCATCTCGCTGTGTTATCATAGCCAATACCCTATATCATCGGGGTTATCATGATACTCTCTCTCGATGTTTAGATGAAAATGAGGCCGTGATGGCATTAAAAGAAGTACATTCCAGACTTTGCGATGCCCACACGAGTGGTATTGTCCTAGCACGACAAATCCTTAGAGCAAGGTACTATTGGCCTACCATTGAAGAAGAATCTTGTGACTTTTTTAAAAAGTGTCTCCCATGTCAGCAGCATGCAAATCTTGTGCACGCTCCAGCACAGGATCTACAGCCTATTGCACCACCTTGGCGTTTTGCTTGTTGGGGCCTTGATCTAGTTGGAACTATCACACCTCTCTCATCTGATGGACATAAATGGATAATAACAGCTACAGACTATTTCACTAAGTGGGTGGAAGCAGTCCCCCTAGTCTCAGCTATAGGAGTTCAAGTCTCCAAGTTCATCTTGTACCACATTGTTTGCCGCTTCGGCATCCCATCCACCATCTTCACTGACCACGGAGGTAACTTTGAAAATCTCAACATGGAAGAATTATGCACTTCCCTCTACATCCATCACCACTTTTCTAGCCCATATTTCCCACAAGGTAATGGCCAGGCGGAGGCATCTAATAAAACCCTCCTCAAAATCCTAAAGAAAGTTGTCAATGATTCCGGCCGTGATTGGCACCTTCAAATAAATTCGGCTCTATGGGCCTATCGAACTTCCTTCCGTACATCCACAGGCACAACTCCATACTCCCTAGTCTATGGTGCCAAAGTGGTATTACCTATAGAAGTTGAACTTCCCTCACTACATATATCTTTGCGAGGGCAAATCTCAGATGAAGAATACAGAGTAGCTCGACTCACCCAGCTAGATCTCTTAGATGAGAAGAGACAACAAGCCTATGACCATCTCACAGTCTACCAAACTCGTCTCAAAAGGAATTTCAATAAGAAGGTGCTCCCATGACACTTTTAGCCAGGTGATATGGTCCTCAAACAAAATATGAAAGTCCAAACAGATCGAGAAAAGAAAGGCAAGTTTGAACCTACATGGCTTGGTCCCTATGTGCTTACTGCCTCCTTTGGCTCCAGAGCCTATCAATTATCTACACCAGAAGGAGAACTCTTGAATGATCCCACTAACATCATTCATCTCAAGAATTTCTATGCTTGAAGATCTTTGGTATACCCAGTTTTTGAAAAATACAAGAAAAAAATAGTAAAGAGAAATAAGTGTCCAATGGTGAAAACTTGGCAATTCAAGCACCTTGGATAGGTACCTTGGTGAAAACCTGGTAATTCAGGCACCTTGTGTGCTAAAGACTAATCCATTATCTATCACTATCCTATCCCTCATCCATCCACCCACCATCCCATAAAACACCTGCTTGTTCCCTTGGTGTTCCAATCAAATATCCAAAATCTGGTGGAGCTTGTCAATACCTCCTGTACAACTTGTAAATCTTGTACCAAAGCTTGTATTACACCTTGTAAATCTTGTACCATACCTTGTATATATCAGAATCTTGTCCAAAGCTTGTACCATATTCCAGCTTGTAAATAATCTTGTATCCTAGCCTATATCCTATCACATGCACACACAGAATCCCATTTTCCTTAAGCTTTTCACAAACCATCTACCTATCCACCTATCAACTATTATAGACATCCCATCCTTCACAAACATTTCCATCTCACAAAAAACCAAAACATGAACAAACTTGTACATTTGTAACATATCTTGGTCTGTCAGCTTGTACATCCTCTTTAGCTTAGTACCATTGTATCTATCCAGCGTTCGTGTTAGTTTGTCCTTGATCAACATCTTGCACACATCTCACACCTTGGTTAGCTATTCCAATACATCCTTTAGCTAGATCTCCTATCACCAAAGTGTTATCCTTTTTAGTTCAGCTTGCCAGATGCATCACTCATCCTAATCCATCAACTTAGGTGCTCTCTGATAGGTCATTGTAGGATATAGCTTTCCTCATGTCTGATCTTGGTCCGTTAGTACCTTGTCCTATCCATCTCATTGGCAAACAGTTCTCTTTTGGATTTTCGCTTTCTTTTGATTTGGGATCTTCCCTTTTGGGTCTTGAAATATCTTTTTCAAGCAATCTCCTTGTTCCCTCCTCAAGGTTGCCACGATCTTCCATATCATGGTATGTTGCGAATGGGGCAATTAGAGCCTAAGGTCTTGATCAGGTCTTTTGCTTGTTTTCTTTTTCTGCTTGTGGGTTACCTAGTGTCGTTTCCATGCTACTTCCTCTGGGATTCATGTGTGATACTGGGGCAATCCTTATGTGTTTGTTTTGAGTCAGTTCGTCAGTCCTTTGGACGGTTGGTGAAAAAGCCTTGATGTTCTTGGTAACCTTGGCAATTAACCAATAGTCCTATAGTAAATCTAGTGCTCAACTACATGGTGGTACTTCTCTTTGAAGTATCCCCCCGCTCAAAAAGCTTCAATGGATTCCCTTCATCTCCATTATCCCCCATCCATATCCAGCACCTATCCCAGCTTATGCATCAGTATCTCTTTGAATCACTCCTCACCTTTAGCTTTAGGGATCCACAATCCTAGTCTTAGGAAAAGCACCAATCCAAATCAATCCACCAAGCCTCATCTTTCGAGATCCACAATCCTAGTCCTAGGGATCTCCAAAACCCATCTTTCGCCAATTTGACTCTTTGAAATCCTGTTGCATCAACTTTATCATTCTATCTCCCTACCACAGATTCTGTTTATAGCGCTCCGCTCCTCCATCTCCCCCCCCAATCCTGGAAAGTCTTAAGCTTGCTTTACTATTGTGCTTCTGATTTCTCTTTATCATTCTTCCGTAGTAAGAGTTTGAGCTAATTCAGCCCCTTCTCTTCGCCAACCTGCATCTCAGCTCATCTCAATTTCTTGTACTTTTCAAGAAGTCGTCGAGCCTCATTTCTCTCCCCGTTGCCTTCTTGAGGGGGCATCATCTAAGTCTAGTCTCTCCTCTTCTTATCCAAGACTAGGAAAACCTTGTTGCTAAAACATCTTCTTCATGTCGTCTTCATTCAAACTTCTTTGAAATAGTGTTGTCTCAACACTATGTCAAAGAGGGGCAAAATGTAGACACCTAAATTTGATTACACTATTTTAGTAATCCTATTTAGTTATCTAAAAAGGCATTATTAATCAAATTTCTATTTAATTAATCCTTTGTCATCTCCTAGTTGATTAATTTAATTAATCATCTATAGTCCTAATTGATAAATCAAATAATCTATTATTTATCAATTAAATCCTATTCTTCTATCTAATTTCAAAAATCCCCATTTATTAAATAAATCTATTTGATAAATAAAATCCTCAAATTCAAAAACCCCTAACCTATCTCTAATCCTCCATTTAGCCTAATCCACCCCATCCACCCATACTAACCAAGCTTAGCCACTAACTCACCCACCCTCATTAATGCCATCCACTTTCACATCTCTAACATCCCTAATCTAATCCTAAACTTAAGCCTAATCCACCCCCTAATGTTGTCACATTCCTTAAACAAGTTTAAGACTTTCCTAATCCAAAGCAAAGTCTCCCCTCAAAAAACCCAACCACTAAGTCATGAGTGCTCTTACAAAACATAAAAGACTCTTACAAACCCACTCATGACTCTTACATCCATCTTCCACACTCTTCCCTCTTCCACACTCATTCCTCTTACATCCCTCTTACATACTCAACCCCACTCATCATGCCTTTAACCAACCCTTTACCCTACCCTCTCACACTCATCCTCCTTGTGACAAGTGTCACCTTCCCATTGGTGCTAAACAAGCACAATCCATGTGCTCCCCTTTGAGTGCATCTTAGCCCTCCTTAAGCCTTCATCCATCCTTGCATCTAAGCCCTCCATCTCTCTACCCCTTAGCCTATAAATTGAATCCCATCCCAAGCCATTTCATCAAAAATCTTTGAGTTAAAGTTACCATGCTATTTTGAGAACCAAAGCCATCAACCATACCCTTATAATGCCAAATTGAGAGCTCACAAAGCTACCAATTTTCCATTACCCATCTCCATTGAAGCAGCTTTTGAGCATCTTGAGCATACATCCACAGCAAAAGTACACATCTACAGAATCAAGAAAAGCATGGAGTGCTTTTTCTTGTGAGGTTTGCACTTCTTGTTTTCTTTCTTTGTCTAAGCATATATGTGAATTTAGTTTTTGGTTTGTGAATGTTTACTTTATTTGTTAATGTTCTTTGCATACTAAATCTTGTTCTATAGTTACTATATATCAGACTTTTAAATGTTAAAATAGAGCTAAAAATATGTATTTGGATATGATTATACTTCTATGATAGATTATTAAGTTTTTGTGGTGATTCCGGGCTATTTTGTGCTATTTTCGGGAGCCCGATGAGCATTGTTTTTGTCCTTCATTTGGGAGCTATTGTGTGCATGTTATACAGATCTGGAAATGTCATTTTATAGGCTGTTATGCTACTCAAATTTTTGTAAAAATGTCAACTTTCAAATTTATTAATAATATGTGAAGCTGTGAAGCTTTTGGCACTATTTCTGGCATACCCGATTTGGGGTTTATTGAGAAATTGGTGGATCTTTGAAATATTGGTTGTTTGATCTTAAAGATCTAATCAGAGGTTGAAAATATCATATAAAATCAGAGAAAGAGAAATTTTAGTGGTATCAGAGCCATGATCTTGCCAGCCTGAGGGTTTGTAGAAGTTTGCATGTCTGTTTTGACAACTACCCAGATCTTGCATGTCAGTTTTGACAACTACCCAGATCTTGCATGTTAGTTTGACACTACCCAAATCTTGCATGCTAGTTTTGATAACTAGCTAGATCTTGCATGTCAGTTTTGACAACTACCTAGATCTTGCATGTCAGTTTTGACAACTACCCAGATCTTGAATGTCAATTTTGATAACTACCCAAATCTTGCATGTCATAATTTATGGTTGCATGTTGCTTCCAATCAGATGGATGTCAAAACTTATGGTTGCATGCTACTTCTAATCATTTGCATGTTAGTTCTTGGTAAATTTGATGGTTGTATGTTGCTTCTAATCAGCTGCATGTCAAAATATATGGTTGCATGCTACTTCTAATCATTTGCATGTTAGTTCTTGGTGTTTGAAGAAGTTATAACCTATTGGGGTTACACTCTACTTTATCCAGAATGGACAGGTATAGTACAAAGTCTCAGAGGACATGATCTTGGACAATTGATATCCAAATTCAGAATAGTAGAAAGGATGGTTATTTAGACATTTGAGATAAACTTAGGAAAATAAGCCATGACATGTCTGAATAGTTGGTTGAGCACCACTGTATGATGAATGAAATGTTGTCCGACCTAGCTTAGGTGGATAAGTTGACTAGATTTCTATTTGGCAGATTTTCTCACAAGGCAGATGACACAATTACCAAGAACTTGCATGAGGAGTTTGAGAAACTAGCTTATAGCCAAGTAGAGGTCTCAGATTCTACTCCGCCACAGGAGGTAGTGAGAAAGGATATTACACAGATTGATAGTAATGGTCAACTTGATACTCAAATTGAGACAATTGTATACAAGTCGTTAAAGGGTGATATCACAGGTATTCAGGATGGTATAGTTACAATAGGTAGTGACTACAGCGTAGTGGTTTCAGATGATGATTATGAGGATGTTGTTGTGCATGATGGTGAGATACCTGGTAGAGATGAGAAGACATTGAGCATTCATGACTTTTTTGAGAAAGAGTACCAAGAACAGTTAGATGCTTTGTCACATGAGGTTGAGGCTGGTAGTACTTCACATGATTTGTCTAGCTAGCTGAAAGTGAACAAAGATAGTATTGTGACTTTATTATCTCATCATGACAGGTATGTGGAGTTAGTTGGTATTGGTCATATTACTCAAGTGAGGATTTTGCTTGAGTCACCAACTGATTCTAGTTTACAGATATGGACTCGAGATTGTTATATTGGCATTTGGGATTCAGTTGACTAGAGATCTTTAATACTTTTTGGTAGCAGTGTTTGTTTGGGTGCTATGATGGATTTGTTTAGCAGATTGCATGGTGTTGTCTTTTCTTGTGCTAGCAGCTTGTCCGATGTTGGTATTAGTTTTTATACACTAGTGTTGGGCTTTGTTCATATATCCAGTTGACCATACTTGTTGGAATGTGTTGATGATCTTTCATATGTGGCAATGTGTACAAATGAGTCCCAAGATCATATTGGGATTGATGACATTTGGGAGGATGTAGTGGGCAGTTTTGAAGACTTAGTTTCCTTGGGTACAAAGGATTTGGAAATCAATGCTATAGTTTTTAATACTCCATTTGTTGATATGAGCTTTAGAGTTGATTCATAGGATATGGATGGTAATAATCTAGAGACTAGTAACTTTGAGGATACTTCTTTAGACAGTGCATCAGAGGAGGTTTGTAGGAGACAGTCAAGCCACTGCCATCATGTGTCTAATCAGTTGAGAGTTAGTGAGTGAGACATTGCTATCACTTGCCAACATTTTGATGCCACTCATCAATTGTTAGCAGTTTATGGATGGGGTTCTCCTACTAGTGATGAGTAGGGAGGCAGTTATCTTTTCTTGACAGAGTTCCACTCTTTATGGGAGGCTATCCAGATTCTGAGACATGATTATATGCAGTTGGTAGCTGATAGAGATTATCTTATGGAGTGGAACAGTACAACATATGATGCATTGTTGACCAAGGAAGATGAGGTGAGTGAGCTTATTGAGCAGCTTGAGGTGACTTCTGAGATTCTTGAGAGTACACAGTTGGCTTTCAAGGAGTCACAGTTTCATTTGGCTAAGGTGACCATGGAGTTAGAGAAACTACAGTCTTTACTAGATTCTATACAGTCACAAGATGTAGTGTCTGATGATCCAAGGATGTCCATGGTCAAGATTGTCAAAGATAGTGGAGAATGGGATGCATCCATCCTTGATACTAACATTGGCATATCAGGTTCATCCCCACTAGAGTTAGGTTCAGTTGAGTTGGGTGCTGCAACAAATTGTTGTGATATGCCTAACACGGTGGTGGCCTCTAGTACTAATGGCACAGAGACTAGATATGTTGTATCAAAGATCATGTGTGATATTGGTGAGCTGATAGTTGGCATGGTTCCTGCTAGTAACATTACTCCCTTGGCAATGTCTTCAGAGGTAGTAGTCAATTCCAACTTGGTTAGTGATCGATTGCAGTTAGTTTCATCTGGATTGCAGTCTGAACCATCAACTGAGATTGGCACATTCCATCAACACTACACTATGAGTTATGCTCATCAATTTACCTTTGATGACCATGTTGATGAGATGATGATACAGAGATGTACTTTAGTTCCTAGTGCTTTTCATCAGTTATCGGATGGTTTGACACCCCAGGATGAGAGTTCTGATGGGCATGACATGACAATAGGTTATACAGTTGACAGCTTGATAATACATGACTTAGAGTAGGAGTTTTGGAGTGATGCTTTAGCAGTTGTTAATACTGATTCTACTCCTTTGGCTATGACATCTCTTGACTTAGCTGGTGGTCAGTCACAGTGGGCTATACCACTTGTTCATGGAAAATTTGGTTTGGGTTCCATTCCTTGCCCCTTTATCTTGTAATGTCTTTTCACCATCAACAGTGCATGGGAGTTATGGTTATGAGATAGTGGCCAGTGATTTGTAGAGTTGTGTTGACTGTAGGAGTTGTACAGTGTGTGGATTCTCCATACTTGGTATAGTTTCATGTGAGAGCATTCACCATTGTTGCAGAGTTGGATTGTACATTCCATATAGGCCAGTGGGATGCGTTGATGGTATTTACTATGTTGGCAGTTTGATTTGTCCACTTTACCTGGGTTCTAATGTTCTAAGAGTTTGTGTCTTGTGGGTTTCTGACTTTGGCAGTGGTGATTTTGGAGTTTGGTTGAGCTATAATTGTCAATTTGATTATGGATTCCTTTTGGTCATATTGCAAAGGATATTGCAGGGGCCTGTGTTAATTGGCAGTAGTATAGTTCATGACTACATTTGGGATCTAGGTGGATTGATTGGTTTAATGTTCATCCATTGCTTGAGGACAGGCAATATTTGGGAGGGGAGGACTTGTCATGTCCCCTTTTCAAATAATTAAAAAATAATAATCTTTGCTAAGGTAGGCATGCCCAAAAAGGCGAAGTTTCAGCAAAAAGAGGATAATCTTTAGAAGCGAATGGACTAATAAATGAAAATTATTATTAAAATATGTTTCATTAACCCCTCTTGGACATGAGTTAGGGTTATGCCCTCTTTTAAGGGGTTTTGAAGCATTTTGGGACCATTCTAGAACTTGATTTTTGCTCATTTCTTTGTTATTCTTCAGAGGCTGCCAAACTCGTGGAGAAGGAGACCCAAGAACGAGAGTTTGCAAGTTTTCAGGGAAACCCAAGAATGAGAGTTTGCAATTTTTTAGGAAGGCTAAGGATGAAAGTTTGAAGCCATTCCATGTGCATGCTCATGCAGAGTTTTCCTTTGTACTGAACAGTGCAGATTTGTGAGTTTTTGGGTGTATATTTTTGTAAGAGTTTGGTGTTTCTGGTTGAGTATTTCATATCAGTTTGGGTTGCTGCTGTATATCAGACTTTTAAATGTTAAAATAGAGCTGAAAATATGTCAGTATAGATTATTAAGTTTTTGTGGTGATTCCAGGCTATTTTGTGCTATTTTCGGGAGCTCGATGAGCATTGTTTTTGTCCCCCGTTTGGGAGCTATTGTGTGCATGTTATACAGATCTATAAATATCATTTTATAGGATGTTATGCTACTCAAATTTTTGTAAAAATTTTCACTTTCAGATTTATTAATAATAGGTGAAGCTGTGAAGCTTTTGGCACTATTTCTAGCATACCCAATTTGGGGTTTATTGAGAAATTGGTCGATCTTTGAAATATTGATTGTTTGATCTTAAAGATCTGATTAGAGGTTGGAAATATCATATAAAATCAGAGAAAGGGACATTTCATTGTCACTGGAACATGGCTACGGAAATACATGCTTAGAAAGAACAGAATTCTTGCATTCGAAGACTATCAGAAGCACAAAATAATTCTCATATATTCGCATCTTATTATAGCAACAAATGTAAAGTTGTTGAAGCATCAAGGAAGATCAAAAGTAAAAGAACTTTTTACTATTGCTAATTCTGATCATGAAGCCTTGTTGGAGACCTTAAAATAGAGAGAGGACCATACTGGAACACTCGACTAGGTATATTTACTTCTTATGTTATTTTCTTCATAATGATTCAATGAACTAATGATTATCTTGTTTAATACAATAAGTTACTAATTTTTTTTATGGGGGGGGGGGGGGGGGGGGGGGGGGGTTGTTTGGGAGAATTTATAAGATTTATGGTGTATTATGATGTAAAATGTGAACTTTTTTTGTATATGATTTTTGTAATAACGAAAAAGATAGGTTAAATTAGTTGCACATTGTAATTTGTATTTTGGTAGGTTCTTTATAAGGAATTATAAGAGGAAGATATTGAACAAGTTCTTGCAAATCATATTTGCATGTGATACAAGTCTATAAGGACAATTTTAAGAGCATTTATAACTATATGAAAGATAATTGCTTGCGGATATCTTATTTCAAGTTTGACTTTTTTCTTATTTGACATAGAGGTGACATTATGATTATTAAAACTATTTTTATCAAACTAATCAAATAAGAAAAATCTAAGAAACAGATGAACAATTAGAATACTTGATTTCTTAAAAAATAATTTGGGGAATGTGTCAATAAGTTTGAATACTCATTCGCAATGAGGCATTGAAAGAAAAAGTGATTTTATGATTACAAGTAAATGTAAGCCTTTTACTACAAGTTTTATCAATGCATTTCATTATTTTTTATGGTGTGAGGTTTCCATTGTATATTTTACTTATTATTTTTACTTTTGTAATGGATATAAGACCCCATGGTGCAACTATAAGCCTGTTATTTAGGCGGTCTAGGTTTTTATAACAATAGTAGGGTCCCTAGGCATTTGTGGAATCCATTTACAAACAAATTTGCAATAAAAATTGTAACTCCTAACAACAAAATCCTCATTATGCCCATTTTGAGGGAGGTTTTCATATTTGGATTGAATTGGGTGCATGTGGTTTTGGGTCGTACTTATGGAAGGTAAGTCTAGAAACCATTTGTAGTGTTTTGGGTCCCATGAGAATGCAATTTGAGCTTTGAATCTATCTTAAATTGGAAATTATATTATGAAGGGTGTTATATACTCATCTTATAGGTAAATTATGTGGAATTTATTTTGTGAAAATGAACTATGGGTCATGTGTTGATGAAACATGAAAGTTTGTGAAGGTATTTAATCCAAATGTTTATGCTAAAATGTTATTAGACATTGATACTCAATAGTCACTTACATGTACATGTAAGTTAAGGTGGGAGTTCCTTAGAAAGGTGTTAATTTATTCTATTGGGTGAGTTATGAATTGATAAAATAGAGGTGGTGAGAAAATGCTAAGATCTACTAGTTGATGTTTACCATCATATATATACATGCTATATGCATATGGTTTCTAGGACATGAAAGAAGCATTAATAAAATAGTAGATGTAAATTGTATTAGGTCAAGAACTAGTTCCATGGTTGAAATTATGTATGATTTTTAATTTTTCTAGTGAACCATTATGCTAGCCATGATATGATAAAATTAGTTGTTGATTGTTAAATTACAATGTTTTACTATTTTATGAATTCGACTATCTTGATAGAGATGCATAGCAAAGGATATGAGGATTTTACTAGATAATTGACTTTTACAAGTTTATGTTTACCTTACTTTGTATCCAACCTAAATAGTTACTGGATACTAAAATCCATTGGGCTCATGATTAGCACCAAAAAAGAGGCATATCATATTCTATACTAAAATTCAAAGGAATAAACAATCTTGAAATCATAAAGTAGGGTATCTAGATGGAGAAAAAGAAAAGGAGAGAAAACCTGATGAAAGAGTGACCAGAATTTTCACTCCTACTAGAAAAAAGTTATCAAAATTCTCACCCAAAAACCATATTCATGTCCTTCATAAATAGGAAAACCTTGAAATTTCTTACATGCTACACACACTCCCTAAATCCTCTCTTTGAGTTCTTAAAATTGTCATCTATTTATTCACATGACTCTCCCATTTTGGTATGAGCAAGCTAAGGGTCAATTTTAACAACAGGACAACCCTTAGTTGACTTGAGAGGCCTCCCTAAAGTTGGTTTTCCAAGATGGATGAAAATCAACTTTTGGAAGCATGACCTTGGTTAGAAAAGCTTTCATTTTTGTGCAAAGACTTTTTTCCTTTATAAAGCCATTTTTATAGTTTGTAAACTTAGAAGTTGTAAGGGTTTGGGAAGAGTGACCAATGAGATCTCACACTTTCACCAAGAGGATTATAGGAAATGTGTGGATCTCTTTTAGGAGTTTTCTCCATGGTTGGAAAAATCATTGCCCACTCTCCAACTTTGGGAGACAAGCTTAGGAGTTAAAGAATTTTGGAGAATTGGAAGGGAGCTCTTCATCAACCATCTTTCCATAACTTGGACCAAAGTTGGTTCTCTTCTCATGTTGTGTAACTGATGTTCTTACTACAAAATTGGTATTGTAAATGTTGTTGCTTTCCTATAATGGGTAGTTTGGATGACATTTGTTTGTCATTATTTTTCCTTATGTGTTGTTGTGGTTTTTTTTTTTCTTGTTGATTGTTATGGGTGTGGTTTTCTTCTTTGTGTGTTTTTATGGGTGTTCAAGGCATCACTCACCCTTAGGAGGGAAGTAGTGGCCTTATGAGTGAAGGGGCTAGTTGGGCCATCCCATAAGTGTAGAGTCTCTTCCCTTGGAGGGAAGAGGGAAAAAGAACGAAGTATGGTCTCCGTGTGCCACAACTTATTTTACACTTGGGGTGATAAGGGGAGAATTTGTGAAAAGAATTATATATGCATCTTGAAGCCTTCATGGAATTTTTTTTTTTGGAATTTGAAGCCTTGTGAAGGCATGATACTTAGTGACTTTTTGGCTTCTCCACTTGGGTTTGGCACACCTTCACTCTACTTATTGAGCCCTTAGAGTGGTCTATTGTACAAGCTTGATAAAATGGTGTTTATTGTTGTTTTGTTGAAGCAGTCCATTATTGACAATTGTAGGTCATTGTGAAGCTTGGGAATGAAAATAGTGTTTCTTGGTTTGTGTATCTTATTTTGTTTTGTGTGTGGTGTGTGTGTACCCTAGTTTGGTATCTAGTTCTCCTATCTCCTTGAAGGTTGTGTAGGAGTTGGCTTGATCCTTTCTTCCATTGTGCTATATTTGCATCATCCATGGTCAAGGAGTTTGATGCAGAGCCAAGGAGGTAACAACAATAACTTCACAAATTTGAATGATTTCACAAGGTTTTCTAGGCTTCTTCAAGGCACCTAATGGCTTCACATGCACACTTTTGAAATATACCTCTAGAGGTGTTGAAACTTGAAGATGGTGTTTGGAACATGTTAGATAGGCTAGAAAAAACCTATTAAAGCCTAAAAACATCATACAGTTGACTATTTGTGGGATTTTCCTATTAGGACCTAAAAGGATCACTAGGAACACAACCAAAATCTTGCTCATTTTGGGTGGTTACTTGGGTCCATCACACTATCCTCTACACCAAAAAGCTTGTTAATCGATCACATACCAACCACATCTCATCAAAAATAAATAAATCAAGTAACACATACATGAGGTATGCACAACCACTAACCATTCTATGCACTTTTTTATCACATCAATACATGGAACACTAGTGCAAAGCACCTAATCATTTTTATTTTCTTGATGTAATAAGGTCTAGGGATAGATCTAATGATCTCCCTATGACCATCCACATTTGTAATGGACACAAGACCCCATTGTGCAACTATAAGCCTTGGCCATCAATTTGTCCAATAAAGTGGATTTTTGATAAATTCTATTTTTTTTATGTAAGCCTAGATTTTTAGAACATTATTGGGGTTCCTAGGAGTTTGTAAAGTCCATTTGCAAACAAATTTGTAATAAAACTTGTCTTAGTGCAAAAATTGCAAAAATTGCAAAAAGTTGCTTAGCAACTTTTGAAATTTTCTTGAAAACTTTTCAAAATCTAACTTCTAATGGCTAGAACCATTCAAATCATCAGTGCCATTAGCTCCAGGTGGGCAGGTGAACCCTAGTGACACCCTTTTTCTAGCCATGAAGACCATCCATCGTCTGTGGGCACCCCGTACTGAGGAGTCTCCAAGGAGCTCTAAGTGTGTTTCGAGGTCAATCTTTCGAGGGTCATAACTCAGAGCTTGTGAGGGCTATTGATGAACTATTGAATGCTACAGGATGGTGATGCTAAGGCCCAAAATAACCTATCTCATTTTTGAGAGATCACATTCTATTTGGATTTGACACAACGATCTCACTCGATGCCAAAACTTAGTGTGCCTCAGTTCATAGGTGCACCACAACGTAACTTTGAAACCGCTGATCTTGCCATCAAATCATCAGTTCCATTAGCTCCAGGTGGGTAGGTGAACCCTAGTGACACCCTTGTTCTAGCCACAGAGACCATCCATCGTCCGTGAGCACCCCGTACCGAGGAGTCTCCAAGGTGCTCTAAGTGCATTTCGAGGGTCATAACTTGAAGCTCGTGAGGGCTATCGATGAACTATTGAATGCTATAGGATGGTGATGTTAAGGCTTAAAATAAACTATCTCATTTTCAAGGGATCACATTCCATTTGGATTCGGCACAACAATCTCGCTCGATACCAAAACTCGTAGTGTGCCTCAGTTCATAGGTGCACCACAACATAACTTTGAAACCGTTGATCTTGGCATCGAATCATCAATGCCATTAGCTTCGGGTGGGTGGGTGAACCCTTGTGACACCCTTGTTCTTACCATGAAGACCATCCATCATCTGTAGGCACCTTGTACCGAGGAGTCTCCAAGGTGCTCTAAGTGCGTTTCGAGGTCAATCTTTCGAGGGTCATAACTCAGAGCTTGTGAGGGCTATTGATGAACTATTGAATGCTACAGGATGGTGATGTTGAGGCCTAAAATAACTTAGAGCTTGTGAGGTCTATCAATGAGCCATCCAATCAATTCTCTTAAGTTGATATATTTTTAGGTTTTGTTGAAATTGAAAAGTTGTAGTATGAGGATAGTAACAAAGTGAAGTGCTAGTTATCAAAGATTATGAATCTATGAATGACTTGGTGGTTGAGAATAGAATCCATGGTTGAGGAGTGGAGTCATTAACTATGTTGAGATTAGATTTGATGCCAAGAGTTAGTTTCAAGGTTGAAGGTGGAGTTTAAAATCAGATTTGGGGTTACCTGAACCTTGTGTAGGATCTTAAAAAGTATGTTTATGTTATGATAGCACTTCAAGTTATACATTGCATCCAAATTTGATAATAAAGGTTGTTAAAATTATATTCAAAAATTATTGCATTTGAATCGAATATAACAAGCATAATCAAAATTAATGATATTCCATAAACATGAACAATACACATGATCCACGATAAATTGAACATTACTAGATACTAAATTAATATGTATATCATTGTGCACATAAATGACAAAAATATATATCAAAATACATGTATCCATAGACAAAATTTTACACAAATATATATCAAAGATCATGTATCCATAGAAAAAGTACTCAAATATATATCAAAATACCTAAATCCATATACAAAATGTGGCTGATCATGTCATCAGAATGTGTATAATATCAATGTTTCTGTATACAATGTAGCATATGCCATCTCAAAATGTCTCATGATGCATCCTATGACAACTATACTATCCTAGGGTGCTAGTGGATGATCAAAATGTAGCCTCTTTGCTGCACTAGGTGGATTGGATGCCTCCTACATAAACAAAAAAGGAAAACCAAAAGTTAGACTACTAAATTTATATGATTCTTTATATCTAACATTGAATTACTCAAATGCATAATGATCTTTTTTGTAATGAAGATTTATACTATCAAAATTTTATAATAAATACCTCTCTTGTCGACCTCCTGTTCTAATCAGGAGTCCTCTCATATGCCATCGGCAATGATGGTACCTCGCTGATTGTGGGCTGTATATGTTCAAATATGTTTGTCAGATCAATCTAAATTTAAACTATAACATTATAACTCATCAATGCTAAATTTATAACATATTTAATCATGAATTCAAACTACAAGTTACTATTGTAAGCTTTGCGTGAGGATACATCATCAAATCTACATAACTCTCCCATCAGATCTCATGTGCACTAGGAGTCTCCTATGGGATATAAAATAGTAGTTGTTAATATCACGAAAAATTAGTTTTGAATTTATTTATGAAGATAAGTGATGCAGGAGCATCCCATGCTCATCAGGGGAACATTGAAGATCTAAGGCATTACAGAGGTCATGGAGCATCTCTTGAAGTCAACTAGGTAATCCTTGCACCAATTATGGCTCATGGAAGCATAAAAAGTTATAATGTTGGACTCATATGTGGAAAAAAGTTGTAATTGGGCATGAGATAGGATTTTAGGATTTCATATGCTAGATGAGTAATTTTATAGGTTCATGTAGGTTTTCATGATTATATATTTTCATTAGACAAGTCAAAACATTCAATAAGCCCATTAAAAGCATAGTTTAATAGTTAGAAATTTCAATAGTAACGGTTATGTGTTTTTTGGAGGGAAACTCCATAATTTAAATTTTATGAAGAGTTAACAAATGAAACTGATTGGAGGTGGTTTATGGTGTTACTAACCATCTCTTGAAACTTATAAATTGTGATTGTACAGCCTGGAGGGTCAGATTTGTATGGACTATCTCAGAAAATTGAATGAAAGTGCTTGGTTTTCAAGAGGAACTTGAAGAATCCTTTGTTTTGTAAGTACTTTCTGATATTGGAATGAGTGGTAATATCATCTTAGATATGTAATTGCATGGTGAATGCTGAAGGAGAAGTTCTAGAATTGAGTTTTGGGGTTTGAACAAGCAGGCCTTGGTTTTTAAGCCATTTTAAGGAGGGTTTTGAAGTTTGGGTGTTTAGGAGTGTGACCAAGACCTATAATCCTGAAAATCCTTTGATTTATATCTTTAATAGAGACTATGAAAAAGTATTAAGTCATATTACAAGTTTGAAGGGTACTTGCTTTGTAAAAGTGGTCTAATTAGGCCTAATTCTAAGACAAACTGCCTTGTTCTATACAATCTTTCCAAAGGAGTGACATCTAATTTTTGGATATGTTATAAAAATCAAAAAAGGGTATCTTAAAAGTTAGTTTATTTTTTTGGTGTTTTGGAAAGTTTGGGAGAAAAATCAAGAAAATAGGGTCTGCTGATCCAAAGAAGAGAATAGCCTAGTAAAGGGCAAAACTGGTCTCTTTTGTATCTACTGAAGATTTGTGGGTTTGGAAACCTTAGAAAAATGTTTTTTGAAATTTTTTAAGGTGTGTAGAGGTGGAGGGAACACTTGGTGAATGTAAATCCAAGTTTGGAGTCTTTGGTGGCATTGTGTGCATTTGGGAACATCATTGAAACATAGGGGTTGGGTCCATATTGTGCTTGAATTTGCAAGTTTTTTTGGTTAGATCCTCCATCCTCTGCATAAAATGGTATTAGAGAATCAAAAAGGTCTTTTGGGAGTAGATAAGTTGTAGGTTTCATCATCACAGGAGTCTTTGTCATCCTTAGTGTGTTGGTCCCTTTGTTGAAGCCTTGGAGTGTCTAATTCCTCCTTGTGTGTCCCAGAGTTGAAAGGTACATAAGTGGTGTCCAGAGATTTCTTGGTGAGGAAAGATAGAGAATCAGTGAGTTGGGCCTTGGGAAGGAAGAAAACTTGTTGTGAAAATGCCTCCTAAAAATCAAATGGCTAGAGAACTTGAAGAATTGACAGAAGAGTTGGCAAGAGAGAAAAGAGAGAGGAGAGAACTTGAAGCATCTAGAGTGAGGGAAGAAAGATAGATGAGAAGAGAGAGGCTACAACTTATTGCAAGGATAGAATCCTTAGAAAAGGAAAGGCAAGAACCTAGAGGAGAAGAGGTTAGAGGAAGAAATCATGGAGAGAACCATGAAGAAGAAGAGGTTGGTAATGCAAGGCAAGAGCATGAGACAATAGATGATCCTGAAGAAAGGAGATTTATGAGAATCATTAAGATAGTACAAGGAAATGGTGGGAAGAACCATATTGATTTTCTAATATACCAGGGTAAAATGGATAGTGAAGAAGTGCTAGGGTGGATAGAGGCCCTTGAGAACTACTTTGATCTTGAAGACATAAAGGCAGATAAGAAGGTAAAAGTAGCAAAAGCAAGACAAAGAGGAACAACACTCACTTGGTGGACTAGTGTTTAGAATGAGAGAGAGGAAAGGTGGTGCAGGGCACCTAACCTATGTGGTAGGGGGGGAACAAGTATCTATGTTGTCGGACACCTTGCCACTCCATGAAAGTGAGGATTCAAGTAGATTAGGAAGTTGGAATAAAGGTTTGGTCCATATTTTACAAGTTGGTCTATGTTTTGTAATAAAGGCACATGTAAGGCCCATGAGCATTTTGGTGTGGTTATAAACCAAGTGACTCCATGGGACCAAAAGGCCTTAGAATAGGGTATTTAGAGTCTAAACAGTATTAGCAAAAAGTGGTTGTTTGTTTGTTTTATGGTTGGGAATGCCTATATGGTTGTTCCAACAATCATGTAGACCTTTATATATGTCATATGTGATTTCAATTGAAAGGGGGAGATTAGAGTGTATAGTGGTTTGGAGAAAAAATAATAAAAACTTCAATTTTCTAAAAATTTACTGGTAATCGCTTGGTTGTTACACTGGTACAGATCTATATGGAACTTTTATGATTGCTAAGTTTATGAAATAGTTGCAAGGGTGAGTTAGGAAACTTTTGGTTTTGGTTTGACTCAAAAAGGAGTTGGGGTTTAAAAGTTATCTACATTTTAGTAGAAGGTGGTCTGAAAAGACTTGTTTCCTAGACCCTTCCACAAATGCATTCCTAAATTACATTCCCACCAGTGGCACCCTCCAAAACTAAGGGATATGTAAGTTAGGAGACTAGGCAACATAATGCCAGAGGTTGGAGGCTTGGAGGGAAGGGAAACTATTTTTCCAAATCGGCCCTAGGTCAAGCAAGCCCATGTTCTTGATCGGTTTTTGCAAGGTAATTGGTGACAGTCATGGTTGTAGGCACTTCTAATTAGATTGATTTCTGGAGTTGGATGCATTGAGTATTTTTGAGATTTTCTTAAGTGTTTTGGGTCTTGGGAACCCACCTTTCCCATTCTTCCTTGAACCCCTAGCCTATCTTGATCAACTAGGCCTAGGTACCAAGAAGCAGTTTGGAGGGTGTTGGAGCAAGATCAACCCAAAAGCTTTTGGATTCTTAGTAGGTGCCAAGAAGGGTTTTTGGGCCTATGGAGAATTCTCTATTCTATTAAGGGATATTGGGAGAAAAGTGCAAAGAAGCTAATTGGAAGGCTACAAGGTTTGTAGGCGTAGAAGTGCAAAGGTGTGTTGAGAGTTTGGTGGAACCAAACAAATTGATGATTTTGGGTTGGAATAGTATGTCCATGATTTTCTCCATTTTTTCTGATAGTTGGTGAGGCTTTTGAAGTTAGATTTCCTTGTTTGGCTTGGAGGTTGAGTATACCCGGAGTGGGTAAGAGGACTTGTGAGAAGTCCTAGAATCCTAAGTTGGATTGTGACAGCCATTTATTGGCTTGTGGAAGGTAGTTGCTACAAACTTTGCATCAAAAGGGGATTGAATAAGATTTCAAATTCGGAGAGAATGAAGACCATGTTGAGAAATCAATTCTTGCCATTTGATTTAGCAATCCAAATAAAGATAAGAAGGAACAATTTGAAATAGAGGGATATGGATGTCATGTCCTATACTAAGAAATTCCATACCTTGAGTATTAGGGGAGGACAGGAAGATGAAGATGAGAAGGTGGCTAGATACATTAATGGCCTCAAGTATAATATTCAAGATGAAATAGGATTAAATGTACCAAGGACACTTGGAGAATGTTTTAAGTTGGCAATCTGGGCAGAGGAGAAGTTGAAAAGAAAGAATGAGAGGCAAGCAAATCAAAGAGGAGGTGGAACAATGAGAGGAAGAGGTGTAAGAAGTCAGTTTGACACTTCAAACAATCAAGACAAAGATAAAGGAAAATAGATTACATTTGAGACAAGAGGAAGTTTCAGGGGAGTAAGATTTGGAAGTGGAAGAGGTAATAGTGTTTTCATAGGTAAATGCTTCACATGTGGAGGAGTAGGCAATCAATCCTACAAGTTCCTTGAGAAAGGTGTGGATTTCAAGATGGAGGAGAGGAGAGTCACCTTGACCCAAGGAGAAGAGGAAGAGAAGAAGTATGATAATGCAGACCCTAAACTTGAAGGAGAATCTTTGATGGTGAGAAGAGGACCACAAATGCAACACCAAAAGGAGACCAGACCATCCATTTTTAGGACAAATTGCATGAGCCATGGTAAGATTTGTAAGATGATAATAGAATTTGGTTCCTTTGATAATTTAGTGTCTTATGAAATGGTAAATAAACTAAGATTGAAGAAGTATCCTATTGATAGATCATATAGGGCATCTTGGGTCAGTGATGCACAAAATATTGTTGTAAGGGAGCAAGCAATAGTGGATTTCTCTATAGGAGAATATAAAGATCAAGTTATATGTGATGTCATTCTAATGACATGCTGCCATATAATCCTTGGAAGGCCTTAGCAAGCCTCAAGGAACACTATTCATTTTGGCTCATCAAATGTTTATATAGTACACAAAGATGGTGTGAAGTTTAAGCTAAATCCTTTGACTGGTCATGATTAGGAAAGAGTTTTTTGTTTTGGAAAGAAAGAGTTTGTGGACTTGCAGGAGCAAAGGGAGAGTAAACATGATATTACAAATCTACCACTGAAGCCATCTCTTTTGGTTACGAAGGACGAGATTGTTCAAGACAAAACTCAGAATTCTACTTACAAGCAGACAGTGATAGCAAAAGGAGTGATGATAGGAATAGTATGGTGTCCTTTGGTGATGAGAGTGAAAAAAGAAGTGAAAATATCCATGGAGGATAAGAGACAGGGTCAGCATGACCTCAGACAACAAGTTATTCAGGCTTTGTCAAGGATAAAACATGACTGTTCACAATCAGCAGACAGTAAGGTTACCATGACTGGTAACAAGGATCCAATGTTTTTTGTTTCTACTAATTTGTATGCAAGTGTGCAAGGTAATACATTGAAGGTGAAAAGTTGCAAACATCCCTCTACAAGGATGGGAGGAAAGAAGATATTACCCCTTAACTCTTGGGACAAGAGTTTCTTTGAAGGTGGGGTGTTTGGTGCAGGGGTGCCAATTAAATCATCTAAGAGAGCCTTGGTACCAGATGAAGATAGAGGATCAAACACATCATTGATTGTTAATTGGGATATATTAAAACCAATAATGGAATTATGTAATAAACAATGTACTTTGAAAGACAACAGTCATAAAAGTCCTAGTAAGGACCTAAGAGCAACATGATGTAAAATGGCCAAAACAGCCATATGGGGTAATCTTAGGATAGTTTCATACTTAGTTGCATTTAATAAATCCATATGACCAATTTTGAGTCAATGGAATAGTTTAGAAAGTTAGGAAATGCATAAAAAACTATAGTTTGAAATTTGAATTTCAAATTCAAACGGTCATATTAGTTTTGGAGGGAAAGTAGTAATTTGGTATTTGTTTGATTAAATAAACCTTTGTAACCAACTTGGTCGGTTGGACAGGTGCATATAAGCCTATTTAAGTTGTAATAAACATATGCAAGACATGAATCATTATTGATACAAAAAAAATCACAAAAATTGTATGGAACAACAATCATACTTTCCTCTACATCAATAAGAAAAATTAAAAAAATGATACTTATACATACAATGGGGCTCTCTATGTGAATGGAAATCTTTGATGATCTAGGATGCTAAATCTGTACAGGCTCATCACCAGTAGCCACACCCTATATATAATAAAGAATGTAATTAAATGGGATTACCACAAACATTTTACAAGAATGCATCGATATTTAATCAAATAGAAAACATCTAATTACCTTTCCTTTGTCAGTGCATGTTGGCTCACCCCCCGCACTTTGTTCCCCCAGGGCAGGTGGCATCTACAAGATAAAGGAAAGATTAGCAATCATATATGCTACAATATCAAATAGAAAAAAAATGTGAACACAACATAATGTACCGTAGATGTCTCAAGGCCAAATGAAATGGCCAAGAGTGTAGCATCGTCTATCTATTTGAGCTCCTCCTCGGTCATCAACTAAACATGAATGAAGATCACATACTTGTAAAAGTCTGTATGGCTTAAAAATTAAAATTACTCTATTATAAAAATTAACTTTAAATCCCATATGTCATAACAAAAAAATGTATACACATATCAACACCGAAGGAGTCCATGCCTCTGCATTCCCCTCCTCTCTCGCATCAGGGTCTATAGCCTCTATACGTGTGTCTGGTGTATCCTCATCTAATACAAAATGATACTTAGGAAGATCATCTATGAGACCCAGGAAAATATTCTTGCATGTAATGCAAGTGTGAGGCACACAAATGTGTGATGAACTGGCACCAACATCATCAACACAAGGAGTCAGGACTGACCTAGCCTGAGATATCATTAGGCTACTTAGCCTATGAATGACTCTGATGGTCTAAGAGCTAGCCTTTTCCATAATATCTGGATGCTACACTCGAGGTGGGGGGGACAAAAGTGCCAGGTTTCTTCCACTGGGAAGAGGGTCTATCCTGAGGAGGTCCTAGTCCTAAGCCCATGTTGGGCTTCATGCTCCAATAGTTTACTTTAAGTTTCAACACAAATTCTGCATATAATTTTCTAAGGAAATAAAATGGTATGTCTAAATTTCCATGTGGAGAGATATCAAAGACCATCCACCAACGATCCCAAAAATTTGCATGTATGGCATCATTTGTGCACCATTTAATCAATAGTTTGGTTTTTTTTGGGTCAACTGGTATACCTGTTTTTGGGTTAGCAAAAAGGCTAGCCAAATCATCTTTGGTTATGTTGGGGGTTGCAACCTCATCATAATCCAAACCATCATCAAACATCTAGTGCATTTCATCATGCCAACGAAGAGCGGCATTTTGTTGGTTTGTAAGGGTTTCAATGTTATCCACTATAGTGTTTAATGTGTATAACATAGGAACTAGTGCAAGTACATTATTATATGTTCTATGCAAATCTCTCAACTCGATGAGATTTTCATTTATCAAATCCTCAATTCGAGGAGGGTTTTGAGGAGGTAGAGGATCATTTGGTGGATGATTTTGTGGGGGTACTGGATCGTTTGATGGTGGGTTACAAGAAATATTATTCCCTACCTCAATGTCATCATTCTGATTAGCCATTCCTATTGAATTGCAAAATGTAATATATATTTAAAAAAATCTAAATTTTAACCATTTTTGTCAAAAAACCCCTAGTTCAACTAAAACAAACAAAATCATCCTAAAATCTATTAAATTTAGGTTAAAAATGAGTTGGGGAAAAAAAAAACATACCTAAATATCTAATATTCGATCTCGTATCTGATATTCATTGGCTAATGGTAATATTGGCCCCAAATTCACGTGAAATGAGGGCCCATGGGTTTGTGATTTTATTTTATCTTGTGGTTTACATGGTGTACTATGCCACCAGCTCATCATTCTTATCTTCCATCTCATTCACAAAATTTCATGTAACAACTATGTCAGCTCAGATTTGGCGAATCTACAACTTTTCAAATAATACAGCGGCTTGACACTATTGAAACTCTATCACTCGGCATCCACTATAAATTTCATTGATGCTTGGCACTTGAACATCACTTGGCACCTAAACTTCACTCGGCACTTGGTACTTTCTTGGCACCTAAAGTTCACTCGGCACTTGAAGATCACTCGGCACTTGATACTTGCTCAACACTTGATACTTACTCGGCACTTGATAACTGCTCAGCACTTGATACTTACTTGGCACTTGATACCTACTCAAAACTTGATACTTACTTAGCAATTGATCTTCACTTAGCTCCTATTGAAATTTTTCTCAGCTTGAAAATAACTTGCTCAACTCCCTCTAATGAATTTAGTCAAGCTCTGCAAATAGTCATGTTACAACTTCTTACTTAAGTGTAGCCAACTTCTTCAACTTCAACTAGATTAACAATACATTACTTAATTAGTGTCTTAACTGATCTTTGCACTTCATTACAAAATCATAACTCAACCTTTCCCTTAGGTACTTTTGTTACATCTTATTGATTAAAATCTCTTCATTAATCAACTAACTAATAGTGCTTGGATCTTATAAGCAGTTGTCATTCCAGCAAATAACAGGTTTGACATTAGTGACAAAATAATCATTGAAACACATTCTACATCATCAATATTTCAATCAAATTCCAAAAATCTCCCTTTACTTCAATCATATTTCAATAGATGAGATGCATTAGTAGTGAGTAATGGTGGAATTTGAAGTTATCCATCTCTCCCTTCTATGCACTGACAAGCTAATTGTGCATGTTTTCCATGATAAAGGGTATATAGTCATACTATTTATGGTGGAAGGGGTCTTGTATATCACAAGCCATTAGAAACAAAGAACCATAAACACAATCTTATGCACCATCCCTCCCCAATACTTTGTGTAGCCCATAGATTGTATTTTTGAAATAATGTATGAATCTGCTTAAGGGAAAGAAATATCCCACATTCTTTGGAATTTGCACTACCTTTTTTACATTATAGGAGATGTGGGGTAGCATGACATTGTTCAAAAAATATGACTTATTGCTCCCAAATTTCCTCTGCAAGTCTTCAAGATCAATAGGTGTATCCATTTTCCCTTCTAGTCCAAAAGCTTCTATAAAAGAAGTTCTATCTAGTGTGCACAAAAAAATCCCATTATGTCTTTGGAATGTCCTAGTGACTGGATTGTAATCATTTATCAATGCTTTCAACAAGTCCACATCAACAAATACTTCAAGAAATATCAACTTTTCCATGTTTTTATTCTAAGGGTTACAGATTGGCACCTTCTCTATTCTATACTGATAAAAATATAAAAACAAATTGAAACCATTAGTTCTAGGCCACTGTGCATCCCTAACTAGAAAATAAGGGTCTCTAAAGATGTGATCATTTGCCAAAATAGCATTTGACAACCCTAGAAGAAGTTTCAACCAATCCTCTGCATGTTTATTTGTTTTTCTAACCCTCAACTTCTTCTCAATTTCGACAGTCCCCTTTTTTCTTTTCCCTTCCGCTGTGACTTCCATGACATCATCAGCTTCATCTTCAACTTCGACCTCTTCTTCAAGAACCTCTTTGACCTCTTTATCAGCCATATTTTTTGCAAATTATACTTTAAAATCTTGCATAGATAATATAGAACTCACAAATCTATGGATACTTGGATAAAATTTTTAGAGCAGGAGAACAAATTCTTCAGAGTGGCAATATTCTAGATGTTCAATCAAACCTTTATGGCTTAATCATGCATCTACTAGCTTTTTCCTAATAAATTCTACATGCTCAAGCTTTCATACCACCCTTGTAGGTTGTCAGTAGTAAAAATAAGTTGCAAAATTTTATTCTGAGGTTGTTTTTTTCTTTTTGTTTTACTTGGTTGAGAGGGATTTGTCCTTTTTTTTTCTAATTGGCATGACAGCTCAGCCACTCCCTTTTCAAATTTTGGTCTTTTGTTCTTATGTTGAGTCAAGATCTTTCAATCTTCATAACCTCAAAAATATTCTTAGCAAGCCTTTACATTCTTCTGGTGATGCTTCACGACATCCCAAGCATAGGACCATTAGGGCCTTTTTAAAAATTGCACTAAAATTTCTTTTATGCCTTTACGCAACCTTTTACACCGTAAGATCTCAAACCTTCTCAACTAACATATTTGCTCTTATGAATCAACCATTCCTCGTATGAGCATAAAACCTTTGTTAAAACTTTCTCTTTACCCTTTATGCTCATACGCACACATATTGTTGGAAATAGAGATGGAGTAACTGAGAGGGGAGGGGTGAATTAGTTACCACAAAAATAAATCCATAGATCCTTAGATGTCTTAAAATATAGTTGTTGCTGATACTTGGTAACCACACAAATAAATGTTGAAACTATTTAAAGTGATTAACATGCATGCATAAAGGAAATAACATGAACACAAGAGACACTAGATTTAACGTGGAAACCCAATTTGGGAAAAACCACCAAGTAACTAGTCACCAATTTTCACTCTTCTAAAGTGAGCCCTATTAGGAGCCAACCTTGTTAAGGTTACAAAACACACTGTTAGGTGTGACCCTGTTAGAGGATTTAATCACCTTGTAAGGAGTGGCCTTGTTGGAGGTCTTAAGAACAATTCAACTGAATTTTCACCTTGTTAGAGGATTTAAAAAATGGCTACTAAACCAATTCTGTTAAGAGATTTTGAATGACTGTTACAATGATTAGAAAGTAACAATGAAGTGACCTAAAATATATGCAACTTACCTTTGCTGAATACAGATCTCTATTCTACTTCACTAGATCTTTACTGATCAAATACAACTTTGTAGCTCCATAAGGATATCTAATCCTTCCACAACATTCACTCATTCCATTTACATCCATACATTCACACTCTTATGCATCCACACTCTTACATATACATGAATTCATGACTTGACATTTTATATATAATTCTTCGATGCCCGACCTAGCTTGGTGACCACTGCTCCAGAATGGCTTCCCCAGTGTTACCCAAGTGAAGCTTGGTAAACACTGCAAACCTTGCAACTTCCTTCGGAGACTAAGTTAACTTGGTAAACACTAACCTTCCTTCGCTTACCGAGTGATCTCAGTAAAATCTAACTTTCTCTTTAATGACTGAGTGAACTTGGTAGACATTGACTTTCCCTTTGTTAACCTTGGGAGCTCGGTTAACATTAACTTTCTACTACAAAATCTTTTGATGCTCGAGTGAGCTCGGTAAGAGCTAACTTACTGTGTAATGTTTAGGTATGCTCAATAGTCACTATAAATTTCTTTACTAACCATCTGAGCTCGGTAGACTCTATCTGATGGCTGATATGACATTTTTGTAACATCAAAGACAATACACAATTAATAATTATATCCAAAAATATTCCTCTTTGGCATTGATGGCAACACAACATGTCATAGCAGAATGAAATTTGAAAATAAGTCTTTCTCTTATATGCCAACACAACATCTCAACATAACAATTCTCCTTCTAAGATAGAAAACTCTCCCTCTTACAGTGATCTCCCTCTGTGAAGGAATTGCATAGCAAACTCTTTATCTTACAAAAGTTTCAGAGAGATATAATAGTAAAACTCTCCCTCTTTGACAACACATGCTAAAGACAAATCAACTCAAATGAATTTTAGAGTACCTTTAATACTGATTCATATGCAATATTTTTTGATTATGCTACATCAACTGATAGATCTTCAACCTAGTATGAGTTGATGCATCACTAAAACTTCATTTTAGTGAACTTTAGATAGGGGAGTGACCCCTAGCTTACCTCTTAGATACAAGAATGCATCCTTAGGTAATGGTTTTGTGAATATGTCAGCAATTTTTTCTTTTGTATGAACATATTACAATCTGGTCTCCTTATCTTGCACCAATTCTCTAACAAAATGATATTTTATTACAATGTGCTTGGTTTTGGAATGCATCACTGGATTCTTAGATATGTTGATTGCACTTGTATTATCACAGAACATAACAACTGGTTCTTTGATTTCCACCTTCATGCCTTCCAACAATTGTTTAAAAGAAACAATATTAGAATAGTTTTCTACTGTAGCAACATACTCTGCCTCTGCTGTAGATTGGGATGTACAATTCTACTTTTTTCTTGTCTAAGAAACCAACCTTTTTCCAAGAAAGAATACACCTCCACTTGTACTTTTTTTTTCATCAAGGTTTCCTGCCTAATCAGCATCAGTAAAAACTTTCAAATCTAGATTAGCTCCAAATTTGTACCATAAACCATAATCCTCAGTTCCTTTCAAATATCTCATTATTCTTTTGATTTCCATTATGTGATTTTCTCTTGGTTTTACTGAAAATCTTGCTACAATACCAACTGCAAGGGAAATATCTGGCCTAGTATGAACTACATATTGCAACATTCCAATCATAGATCTATACAATGTTTGATCTACTTCTTTTGATTCATCTTCCTTGGTAATTTTTAATCCAGTACACATAGGAGTCCCAACTGGTTTACAATCTTCCATTCCAAAAAATTTCAATATCTCTTTGATGTATTTTGATTGAGTGATGTAGATACCATTTTTATTTTGTTGAATTTGAAGACCAACAAAGAATTTGATTCCACCAAACATAGACATTTTAAATTCCTTTTTCATTTGTTCTAAGAATTCTTTGCAAAGATCATCATTTCCTATGAACATAGTGTCATCTACAAATATCTTTTCTAAAACAATCTTATCATTTGATCCTTCATTTATATACAAGCTAATGTTATCATTAGTTCTTTGAAAACCAATCTAAATAAGATAGTTATGCAATCTTTCATACCATGCTCTAGGGGCTTTTTTCAGACCGTACAATGCCTTGTGTAATTTGTAGACCATGTTCATTTTATCTGGATCAACAAAACCTTCAGGTTGTTCAATGTAAACCTCTACAACTAGTATACCATTGAGGAATGCTGACTTGACATCCATCTGATAAACTTTGAATCTTTTGTGAGCAACATATGCTAGTAAGGTTCTAACTCCTTCCAATCTTGCAATAGAAGCAAAAGTTTCTCCATAGTCTATTCCTTCTTCTTGAGCATATCCTTTGCATACTACTCTAGCTTTTTTTCTTGATACCTTACCATCTTCATCTAACTTGTTTCTATATACCCACTTAGTTCCAATCACATTTTTGTCTTTAGGTCTAGGTACAAGAGTCCATGTCTTATTTTTTTCTATATGTTCTATCTCTTCATTCATAGCTTCAATCCAACTATCATTTCCCAATGCATCTTTGATATTTTTAGGTTCAAAATTAACAAGTAAACAAGTACCTTTCAACTTATTTCTTGTCATGGTTCCTTCAGATTTATCTCCAATGATCTGATCTGTTGAATGATGTTTCCTGACATACTTAGCTAATATAGGTTCCTTTCCTTTTGAATGAATTTCATTATTATCCTCTTGCATTTCAACTTCAGGTTCTATCTGTTTAGGCTCAGTAGATATTTACTCGGTAGATGTTGGTTCGGGTCCTTCAGACTCAATAGACACTTGCTCACTAGTCACTAAATTTAACTCGATTTGCTATGGCTCGGTTTGAACTTCATGTAACTCAGTTACAAATGACTCAAGAGTAGAAGATTCTTGATTTGCTGATGTAATCGATACTATATTAGGTTCAATGAAGAAAAACCTTTTATAATCTTTTGGTTCCCTTTTGCTTTCTTCTTTAGTCCTTTCTGCAAACTCATCAACTTTCACATGTGCACTTTCTATGACTTTGTGAGTAGACAAGCTCAAACATCTATATGTCTTACTTTTGCATGAGTATCCAAAGAATATACCTTCATCACCTTTCACATCAAATTTTCCTTTTCTAGATTCTTTCAAAATGTCACATTTACTTCCAAATACTTTAAGGTAACTTACATTAGGTTTATAGCCATACCATAACTCATAGGGAGTTTTGAATGAGTCTTTCTTTAGCTATACTCGGTTCAGGGTATGAACTACAGTGCTAATAGCTTCCTTCCAATATTTGATAGCAATGCTTTTTTCAATCATTAAAGTTCTTGCAGAATCCATGATGGATCTATTCCTTCTTTCAGCTATTCCATTTTGTTGGGGTGTTCTAGGGGCTGATACCTATCTTTTGATTCCTCTTTCAATGCAAAAGTTATTAAACTTATGTGAAATGAATTCTCCACCTCTGTCTGACCTCAAGCATTTTAATCTTTTCCCTGTTTCCTTTTCTACTCTAGCCAAATACCATTTGAACTTTTCAAATGCTTATGATTTGTTTCTTAGATACATGACTGTCATCATTCTTGAGTAATCATCAACAAAAAAAATGAAGAATTTTTCTCTAGTATAGCTTTCAATTCCAATGGGTCTACATAAATCAGTATGCACAATTTCTAATATATCTTTAGACTGATAGTTTTTACTTTTAAAACTAGTCTTTCCCATTTTACCAATCTGACAATTTTTGCATAGACCGACCTTAGGTTTCTTTATGTTAGGAATGCCTCTTACTTTCTTAAATTTTCTTATCTTTACCAAATTATCAAAATTTACATGACACAACCTTTTATGCCATAACCAACTTTCTTCAACTTGAGCAATAAAACATGAACATTCATCTAGTTCAAGATAGAACAAGTTACCTTTAGTTTGAGTACTTGATCCAATCAGCTTTCCTTTGCCATCCAGCAGTCTTGCTTTACCATGCATGAATTCTACTTTGAATCCATTATTGAGTAGCTGTGCCACACTTAACAAATTATTCTTTAGTCCTTCTACCCAATAGGTATTATCACATATAAGTTCTTTAGATAGAGAGATTCTCCCTCTTCCTTTTATACAACAAAGTTCATTGTTACCAAATCTTACACTGCCACCATCGTAGTCTTCAAAGTATTCAAACTTAGTTTTGTCACCAGTCATGTGATGAGAACAACCACTGTCTATAATCCATATATCATTTTTACTTACATGAGAAATGAGTGCTATTTTCTCATCATTATTAGATTCATCTTTCACAGCAATGTAGACAATTTCATCTTCTTCTTCATCATTAGAATCATTAGAATCTTTAGCCATAAAACATGTTTTCTTACCTTTATCCTTGAATGATCTGAAGTCTTTCTTGCCATTGAACTTGTATCCTTTCTTCTCATCTTTATTCTGCTTGTTTGGACACCTAGTAGCAATAGGACCAACTTTTTCACATGAAAAATAGATTAGAGGTACTTTGCCTTTGTATTTTCCTCTGCCTCTAGAATATTTCCTTGCTAGAAGGGCTTTTATTACTTCAAGATCACTGTCTGAACTTTGGTCTGATTCATCTTCACTTTCTGACTGAGATTCCTTTTTCTTTTTTCCTTTCTCCTTGAGTGAAATCTTGGCTTCAAATGCTGATTCAATGTTCTTGGAAGCTGGAACATAGTTGTCAAAGTTGTCTAGTTCAAATGCAGTTAATCTTTCAACTACGGCCTCTAGGTTTATCTTATGATTTTCTTCACATCTTCTTTTTTGAATTGTAGAAACTCTGATTGCATAAATGGGAAGTAAAGTTTTGAGAACTTTACTTATAACTATCTCTTCCTTGATATCTCCTCTAGATGCTTTGATTACACTGACACATGTTTTGACTCTTTCAACATATTTTGCAATGTTTTCATCCTCTCTCATTCTCATTTGATCAAATTGTCCTCTCAGACTTTTTGCTTTGGATCTTCTAACATTATCATCTCCTCCATAGATCTCTTTCAACTTTTTCCACATTTCAAAAGCAAATTTGCAGTCCTTGATATCATCAAATTCTTCATAACTCAGAGCAAATGCTATATCTATCATCATAATGTTGTGGGTCTTCTTTTTAGCAATATCATTGATAGATAGTGTACCAGTTGGTTTTGCATATTTTTCATCAAGGTATTTTAGTCTCGTGTCTCCAACAGAAGCTAGATGAAGTCTCATCAACCCTTTCCATGCTAAGAAGTTTTTCTTGTTAAGTCTTGGAATTTCTTCTTTATAAGACATCTTGATCATTGGCTTAGATCCTTCAAATCTTATCCTACAAGCACGAAAAGCTCTGATACCAATTGTTGGAAATAGAGGTGGAGTAACTGAGAGGGGAGGGGTGAATCAGTTACCACAAAAATAAATCCACAGATCCTTAGATGTCTTAAAATATAGTTACTGCTGAAACTATTTAAAGTGATTAACATGCATGCATAAAGGAAATAACATGAACACAAGAGACACTAGATTGAATGTGGAAACCCAATTTGAGAAAAACCACCAAGTAACTAGTCACAAATTTTCACTCTTTTGAAGTGAGTCCTGTTAGGAGCCAACCTTGTTAAAGGTTACAAAACACACTGTTAGGTGTGACCCTATTAGAAGATTTAATCACCTTGTAAGGAGTGGCCTAGTTGGAGGTCTTAAGAACAATTCAACTGAATTGTCACCTTGTTAGAAAATTTATAAAATAGCTGTTAAACCAACTCTGTTAAGAGATTTTGAATCACTATTACAATGATTAGAAAGCAACAATGAAGTGATCTGAAATATATACAACATATCTTTCTGAATACAAATCTCTATTTTGCTTCACTAGATCCTCACTAATCAAATACAACTTTGCAGCTCCATAAGGATATCTAATCCTTCCACAACATTCACTCATATATTCAATATTTGCTCATTCCATTTACATCCATACATTCACACTCTTACATGCATCCACACTCTTACACATACATGAATTCATGACTTGACCTTTCATATATACCTTATAGATTGTCAAGTCAGCTCAATTACAAGTTACAACAATTGAAAAATATTAAATCAATCGACTGCAAAAATTGCACAAAAAAATTAAACTTAATTATTTAGAACAATAAAATTCTTCACTGCCTGACCCAGCTTGGTGACCACTGCTCCAAAATGGTTTCCCTAGTGTTAACCAAGTGAAGCTTAGTAAACAATGCAAACCTTGCAACTTCCTTCGAAGACCGAGTTAACTCAGTAAACACTGACCTTCCTTCGCTTACCGAGTGATCTCGATAAAAGCTAACTTTCTCTTCAATGACTGAGTGAACTTGGTAGACATTGACTTTCCCTTTGTTAACCTTGGGAGCTTGGTTAACATTAACTTTCTGTTACAAAATCCTTTGATGGTCGAGTGAGCTCGGTAAGAGCTAACTTACTGTGTAATGTTCAGGAATGCTCGGTAGTCACTATAAATTGCTTTTCTAACCATCTCAGCTCAGTAGACTCTATCTGATGGCTGATATGACATTTGTGTAACATCAAAGACAATACACAATTAACAATTATATCCAACATGTATAAGGGGAAACCCTAAAAATTTTCTTTACATTGCTCTGCTCACTTCATTACCTAGGACACTATAAGACTTCAAATTTCATCCTCCGATCATACCCTGAAAGCTTTACTCATAGCACTACAATACCTTTTTACCTTTCTTTATTTCTCCTTTATGCTTTTATGAGGTACCTTTACCTTGTAACCTCAAAAAGCCTTCTCAAATGGTATTCTACTCTTATCTTTATCCTTTCTCATAGAAGCATAAAGCCTTCTCTTCATTTCCCTTATCTATCCTTTTACACTTATACGCTGAGACTCAACTCATAACCATAGAGAAAAGATAAAAAATCTCTTCATTCATATGCTTACCTTGCAATCATAAAGGTGTAATGACAAAACTTCCCTTTTCACTTATCAACGACCCAGATTTGATCTTAGAAAGTCAGAAAATAACATCACCATTGATTTTATGCACATGCAAAATTTAGAGCTCAAGTTGTATGCCACGTGGGTTGGGCCCATCTGCCTTAGATGACATGTCACCATTTGATTCACTTGCACTAGGGCCCATCTGACAACTCAATAGGTCCCACTTAACATGACCACCACTATAATATGGATTTATGATTGTCTGCAAGCCCAAGGAGCATATGCATGAAAACACAACTAAACCTTACTTTTGCTCTTATGAAATCCTTTTACCTGTAGAACTGTAAAACATTTCATGCACTCTTAGAAAGCATCCTTTATGCCATGCTGGGGTATTACACTCTTACACTACTCATTGAAATGTAGATGCATAGAACATAACTCAACACCTTTCTGCCCCTTCGTTCAGCTATTTACTCGTATCCCCATTAAGTGGCATAACACATTGCTTTCAAAACCTTTTACGATCACACTCTTAACACCTTTATCGTATGACCAGAGATATCTCTTCAAGCTTCTTTCACTTACCTGCTTAACTATTTACTGTAAAGCCATAATACCTCTTTCAAGGCACAAAGAGCCTTTACATTTCTTTGCTAAAAGACCACTTGTATGATTTGGGAGCCTTAGAATGAACCATTTTGCTATTACAAAAAAGAAAAAAACATATCCTCGTAAAATAAGAAATCCTTTACACTTTTATGCTGCATTACAAAATGCGACCACAAAAAGAAAATAAAGAAAGTGTTTCATTCCTACGTGAAACCCTACATCGTAAGATCATAAAGGGAAAAATTTAAGCACCTTACAAACTTCTTTTAAAAAATTTAAAAGAGTCTTAGTGTTTTTTCATACTTAGGGTATTTTGATGGCTATGTTGAGAGATAAACCTTGAGAATTTAATAGAAATCAACAACACATGAATTAGGGCACAACTAGGATAACCTAAAATTTTGAAGAAGATAAGGAATGAAACCCTAATCTACACAAATAAAAGACCTAAATGATTTTTCACCAAAATTTCAAACTTTTTCCATACTATGAAAAATTGGACCAATAGGATCTTCTCATGGGTGAAAAAGTGCTACCTTGGAAAATTTTTCTACTATTACCATGATACAATCATTCCTTTGTGATGACATAGGCAACCCTATGATAAAATTAATGGATATTGTATCCCACTTCCACTCTAGAATGGTATGCGGCTGCAAAAGATCCACTACATGCTGATGCTTTGTCTTCACTCTCTAGCACTCAAGACATCTAGAAAAAAAAAAAAAAAAACATCATGCCTCATCCCTACCCAAAAGTACAACTATTTGAGATCATCATGCATCTTCTTGACTCTAGGATATGCAAAATATGATGCATGATGCACTTTTGACAAAACCAAGGTACGAAATCACTTGACATGGGTACATATATATGCACTATGTGATGCAGTAGTGCATTAGACTCAAGCACATTACCTAAAAATCTCCCCTCAAGGGTATGTCCAAAAATGAACTCCACCCTCACCTCCTGATACCAAGTATCACTAGGCAAGGCCTCCAAGATATAGCCTCATAAATTCACTCCCAATGACATCACTGATACCTCATGTCACCTCTGACTCAAAGCATTTGTGATAACATTCTCCTTCCTTTTAATGTAATGAACATCAAAGTAATACTCACACAAGAACTCCATCCAATGATGTTGTCATGAATTCAAGTTTGGCTGAGTAAAGATATATTGCAAGTTCCTATGATCACTATGCAACTCAAACCTATGTCCCAAAAGAAAATGCCTCCAATGGAAAAGGGCATGTACTATGGCCATGAGTTCCAAATCATGAGTGGAGTAATTAAGCTCATGGTACTTGAGTTTCCTAGACTCATATGCAATTACATGACCATCCTGCATCAATACTACACCCACGCCTTCCAATAAAGCATCTGTGCAAACCATGAAATTACCTATTGAATTAGGCATTGCAAGGACTGGTGCACTTGTCAAACCCTCTTTAAGAGTATTAAATGATAACTCACACTAGTCTAACCAAACATAATTCTTCCCTTTCCTCTTAAGAGAAGTGATGGGATGAGCTACTCATGAGAAATCCTTTATAAAGTGATGATAGTAACCAACAAATCCCATGAAACTACAAACTTCTAAGACATTAGTGGGTACCAACTAATCCATGATTGCACAAATCTTCTCTGTATCCACTAAAATTCCATCACCTGTAATGATGTGCCATAAATACTTCAACTCAAACTGGAAGAACCCACATTTACTCAAGTTTCCATATAACTAATGGTCCCTAACATAAATGGACTTTGTGCTTCTCCATAGTCTTCAAATAGATCAATATGTCATCCAAGAATAGAATGATACTCTAGTTGATGTAAGTGTAAAATACACCATTCATCAAGCTCATAAACATTGATGGCACATTGGTTAACCCAAAGGGTACAACCATGAACTCATAATGCCCATATAGTGTACAAAAAGTTGTTCAATGAATATCAACCTCCTAAATATGAAGAGGATGGTGTCCTGACTTAAGATCAATCTTTGAGGACACTCATGCTCCATTCATCTAATCAAACAAGTCATCTATCCTTGGCAAAGGATAATGGTTCTTCACTATCACCTTATTCAGCTACCGGTAATCAATGCACAAATGCAAAAAAATCATCCTTCTTCTTCACAAAGATGACTGGTGTACCCCACAGGGATACACTAGGATGAATATGGCTCTTGGCCAACAATTGCTCCAACTACAATCTGAGCTCACTCAACTCTTGAGTAGTCATGTGGTAAGGATCTCATAAAATTGGCTCTGCTCTTGGTACAAGATCAATCTCAAAATCAATTTCATGTTGTGGTGGCATAGAAAAAATCTCATCAGGAAACACATCAGCATACTCATGAAGGAGTGGGTGATCATCAAGTGTCACCGTATGACTCCTGGCTTCCATGAGATCATTAAGAGACATAATAAATAATTGGCAACCTTTTCACACACTCCACTTTAGTTGATTAGCTGACATCATATGAAGTGAGACTGGTCTTGGGACTCCCAAAAGTTCTACCTACCCACCCATGTCATCAACACACTATACTGTCTTATGATGACAATTGATATTCATCTAATGGGTGGCTAATCAATCCATGCCCAACACAATGACATATGATCCTAGAGGTAGAATGCATAGATCCATTGTAGTGGTGAAGGTTCCCAAATGCAAAACACAACTGCTGACCAACAAGTCTACAATCACTTTGGAACCTATGGCTAACTCAACCTACAACCTATCTACCTAACGCACTACCACTAGCCCACATCACTAAAAAAGAAATTTTGATATAAAAGAGTCTGAAGCACCAAAGTGAAACAAAATTGAAGTTGAAATACCATGTAACATACCTATAGGTTTGACTACCATACTCTAATGATCTATTTGACAGTTGTCAACTACTGTAAAGACTATTATTCCTATCTGCATCTCCTATATTAGGCTTAGACCTCGTTGTGCCCTTATTAGGTCTTGAAGATGGTTTAACTGAACAATCAAAAGATTTATGGCTAGGTTGGCCACAAGAGTAATAGTTCCCTAAAAAATTGGAACCTATACCATGACCACCCTGGGTAGCACTAGGATAAGATGTACTTCCCCTACTAGAATTCTGCTAAGATTTCTACCCATAGTTCTGGTTATCTCCTCCCTTACTTGAGGTACCATAATTTTGTCCACCTTTTGTCCAAAATATCTTCTACCAAGATCCGCAATGACTACCACCACCTTGGGTGGGTATAGATTGAGCTTGTCCCTTCCTTGAGGACTAGGAATACTGTGCATCCTATCTAGAATTCCTTGCACTTTGGTTTTGAGAACCAAATCTACTACTATAACCTCTAGCCACATTTTCCTCAATAATACATGCCTTCTCAAAAGTGAGAACAAGAGTCATAGGTTGATGCATGTGGACTTCCCCAATGAGGGCATCCTTAAGGCCTCAAATGAAATGATGAACTAAGAGTAAATCATCATTTTTGTAGCATGAATACTAGTTAAGCTCAAAGAATCAAATTTTGTACTGATCCATAGTAATGTTACCTTGTCGAATTGTGTGGAACTCATCAACATGGGCCTCTTTGAACTAAGGAGATAAGAATCTCTCTTGGAACCTCTCCTCAAAGATCTCCTAGGTGAGATCTACAACACTAACCTAAATCTTCTGACTCTCAATATTCCACCAAATAGATGCATGGTCCCTCAACTACATAATTTCACAATGGTATTTCATATTGGTAGAATATGGATACATGGTAAAGCATCACTCAATGTCCAACAACCAAGTATCAACCTTGAGGCCACTTCCCTTACCATAAAATAATGGTAGTCTGGATTACTGAAGAGACTTCATGATATCCAACTTGATGGAATCTTAACTACTACAGTCCCTACCACCCTAATGGTTTCCTCTATCACTTGGTAGAGTACGAGAATGTTCATGTTCACATTCCTCCTCTCTGTGCTCTAAATGATGGGAATCTCCATGATGAGATTCCTCTTCCCAATCATGATCATATTGGCTCTCCTCAACTAATATTGGGTTTCATGTGAAGAAGTGTAAAGCTACATTCTACATGAGGACTTGCATTCTTGCATGAGAAAATGCAATTTTGCATGAGAATCTAGAATAGCAATCTAGAAACTAATAAAGGAAGAAAACTAGAAAAAAGAATTCCTCCACACTGGGGGGTACTAGATCCACATTTTGAGGCAAGAACACTCAAACCATATCTAAAGAAGAGAAAGAAACAAATAAGATCTAATCATCATATCATATAGCAATGGAAAAGAATAGAAGGAAAATATTGCAGAGTACTGAAAGCAACATCACAATGAATAGAATTAACAAACTAAGTATGTGGTTCCTCCCAAACAATAATGGCATCATAAGACCATTTTAGGCCCTAGCCATCCCTCACTCGTAACATCCCAAGTCACTGATCAGATCATCAATACAATCATAATAAGAACATCACTACTAAACATACAACAACATAAGCATAAGGAAATCTGACATGCTAGAATAAAGCATAAGATAATCCCACAAGTAGATAACATCACCTATCACATGCTAATTATCATAATAAGGAAATGTGTCAAATCTAACATCATCTAAACATGATATACAAGAATCCCAATGAAAGCATAATTCACAAAAAATCATACTCTGAAACCTGAAGTACTAAGTGAAAACATCCAACAACGGTCACACTAGAACAATAGACTATCTTTTTACACTAGTCCCTAGTAGTGGTGAAGGTAACTATGCCTCCCAACCAAATGGCACCTATAGGTCCACACCCATTGTGCTGATGGAGATAATGATCCAACCACAACCACACATAGAACAACATCCATGTCTAATACACATGCCAATCAGTATGAGGATTGAATCCAAGATGTAGACAATGCATAAACTATAGGTCATGGTAAAACATTTCAATGGGCTACTACATAGGGGCTAACATCATGGAGAGTTGCTTGGCATTGACAAGCCCAAGCTAGTATTGGTAGCAACAACTTCCCAATGGAAGGTGCACAATTCCATGTAGCATCAACTTCCCAATGGAAGGCACACAATTCCCACTTTTTGATAATCTTATATTTTATTGCCACCCAAATTTTTTATTTTAGTTATGACTTATATAAAACTTCTTCTACCAACCAATGGGAAATAGTCACTAGGTTGCAGGATAGAAGCCCCTCCATATGCTACCCTACCCTACCCATGCTCATCCAACAATGAGTGCCCATAGGCATGCAAATTCCCAACCCAACCCAAATGATCTTAACTTCTAGAACTACCACAAAACATCAAGCCCTGTAAGTCACCCAAAAAATGTGTGTTCACATACATCTGTGTGGCACACTACCATCAAAAAGATCGAACACAAGGATCGGATGAGAACACAAGGTAGAAAGTTACTCAACTAAAAATAGACTCTAAAGGATGGATGCAACATGCATCCCAATGCAATGTAAAAATGCAATAGTGGTCTGACTGATATCCAAATGGATCATCCAAGTCTATGACCTAGATTGTGCCAAGAAAACTCAAGAAAATAGGGTTGCATGCAAAATGAGGTAAAAACCCAAAAACTTGGAAATTTTTTGAAATTAAAACTCATTTTGCCTTTAGTTGTAAAAACCATGAGAATCCAAAAATAACTAAATTCGGATACTGTATGCAAAAATGTCTAGCATAATGACTCAAAATCCCAAACCCCCATTCTAAAAATAGGGAAAACATTCATACCTGACCAACTGGGTAGAACCAGCAAACAAAAATGGAGGGGAACACTAGTTCTTAGCCTCTTAACATATTGCTACAAGAAATGGAAGCTAAAATAAAGAAAAAACAATAAAACAAGAAGGCCCTACCTAACAACAAAAGGGCAAAAATTGAAACTCGCACAATAAAATAAAATGCCTGCCAAATCTACTAAAAATCATGGCAAAGCATGGTCTACCCAAGCCGAATCCAATGAGACCAACCTCATGAAGATCCCATGCACATAGCTCCTAGAATGAACAAAAGACCAATACTTTAGAAGAGGATTTTGGAAATGCTCTCCAAATTCTAAAATCCAAAATAGAATAATTGAGGAATTAAATTCCTCTTTCAACACTTACTGAATTTTTGAGTGAATAGTCGATTAGGGAAAATAGCCAACTATAGTAGCTAGACTCTAGGTTGACCTAAACAAAAATAGGTTATTCTCTATAATGAGAATTTACCTAAGGAAAAGCTGGCAGAAATTAAATCCAAAAAGATTTAAAGCCTAAAAACCCAAAATCATAGAAATCACTAAATAACTTTTGCAACAAAGCGAACCTCTAAATGCACAGACACACTCACTAGTCTAGTCATATAATGCAGATGAGTTTAGATTTACTAATCACTGAAAGGTTTTAATTAAAACAATTAAAATAAGGATATGTCAACCATATAGGGATGACATTAGTAAAATATGAACAACTGAATCACTAACTCCATAGGCCATTGCTAGGGATATAAATCATGTACACTAAAACACATGATCAAGTGCAATTGCATATAATATAATATCCAAAGAAATTAATGCATTAGATAACTAATTAATTCATTTACACCACTCACATTTGCAAAAAGCATAAAGATACATGAATGAAGTAAATCACCATAGCATAAAATCTATCACATAACATAATCAACAAATATGTCCAATAAACCATAAAAATAGATATCATCATAGATCTAGTATTATCTCAAAATAGCATCAACATGCAAATATGATAAATTGAACATCATAGCAATAAAGCATCTAGGGTACTAAATCAAAGTATAACATTCAACCCTAAGGTCATCCTCAAAACACATAAAATAAGAGTATCAAGTATCTCTCGAATCAAAATAGACAAGGTATAGACTACAAAAATGAGAGGCACTACATCTTGTGCCTTGAATGCTTATTTCTAATCTTGAAAAAACTAGAATAGATGTCCTATTCATATTCCTATAATTGCAATGTCAGTGGGGATTGTATGATGTCTAGGATTCACTATATTCTTAGTGATGAAAATTGAAGAAACTTGGTAACTAGACCTATAGTTACATCTAGCATAGGGTTGCACTACATAAGTACATGGTTTGATGGAAAATATACTTCTATCCTTTGTGATGAGGAATTCCTAGTCTCTTCAACATATTGTGATTCTTCATGGCTGCACAAGTGTTCAATTCTTTGGTTTGATCTCTCACTCCTCAATGAAATACCTGTCATTGTTAACAAAAACATGGAACACTACATGAGATGAAAATCCATTCACATTTGTATTTCATACATAATTTCATAATCAATCTCATTTACACTACATCCATACATCATATCATGTTTACATTTCATAATCATAGCATAAACATCTCATGTACATCAACTTACAAGATAGACAATGACACATACACATGATACTTGACTCAAAATCTCGTATATATATATATATATATATAGCCAAGTCAAAACTTAGAGAAAAATTGATCTAACTCTCTCCTGCTCCCTCACCCTCTAGAGGAGGAGGAGGAGGAGGAGGTAGTGTTTTGGTGTGTCATCTTTTAATTTCTCTCCCAAGGGGGTAGGATGATTACATCATTCAACCTAAATTTCAACTCAATTTGAATCTTCATCACTCAGGGCATCTTGTTCTCATCTTATGTCCTCATCACTAGGGGCATCTCATCACTCAAGGCATCTTTTTCCCCTTTATCTAGCATATTTGTCATCTATCCTATCTTTTCATCAACTGATCACACTATATAATAGTCTTTATTAGAGTTTGATAGATAGGTATCAGGACAGTCTAAACCCTAACTCCTAAGGATGAAGCCTTGTTCTAGGGATGATTCTATGACTCATGATTAGATATTGTTATCTTTTATGGTTAGGTATCTAGGTGTTCTATATGGATCCCTTAAGATTAAGCTCCATTCTAGAGATAATATTTAAAAGCTTATCAATCTAGGTATCTAGGTGTTCTATCTGGGTCCCTTAAGATTAATCTCCATTCTAGAGATAATCTTTTAAAGATTATCAATCTAGATATCTAGGTGTTCTATCTAGATTCCTTAACATTAAGCTCTGTTTTGGACATAATCTTTAAAATCTTATCAATATATGTATCTAGGTGTTCTATCTAGATCCCTTAAGCTTAAGCTCCATTCTAGAGATAATCTTTAAAAGCTTATCAATCTAGGTATCTAGGTGTTCTATCTAGATTCCTTAAGATTAAGCTCCATTCTAGAGATAATCTTTAAAAGCTTGTCAATCTAGGTATCTAGGTGTTCTATTTAGATCCCTTAAGATTAAGCTCTATTCTAGAGATAATCTTTAAAAGCTTATCAATTGGTCTCTATGTCATCAATTTTGGAACCAATTTTATTTACTCTAGTTAGCTAGATCTTCTATCTAGATCCCTTAAGGTTAAGCTCCGTTCTGGTGATAATCTTTAAAAGCTTATTGATTGATTTTTGTGCCATGAAATTTCCAAATCAATCTCATTTCTTGATTTGTGTATCATGATTTCTAATTTTCTTTGAATCAAACATGATGCTTTCACATTCATTCAAAGAGGGGCAAAATGTAATACCCCAAAATTGGTGCATTACCATGACAACCAATTCTGGTCTATTTTGATCAACCCTAAAGTCCTATTTTGATAGGCAATTCTTATTCTAATTTTTGCTACTTGACTCAATTGTCAAAATATAGGAAACCCTAATATGCATTAATTATATTACTCATTTAATTCGTAAAGTATTGACTATATTAGCTACATTAAACCTATTGATTAAATTTAATTTAATTATGAGTGTTTATATTTTGATTAAATTAAATTCACTTCTTTTAGCTAGCATACATGAGGAATTAAATATATTTTATTTAATTAAATACTCTCATTCTAATTGTTGAATTTAATTATTCAATTTACAATACTCAATTATGAGGTCATATTTAATTTCCTTAAATCAAATATCTTCTCCAATATTCTCTTTTTAGTTTAGAGATGGAAACTCTTAGTTGATTGAAATCAAAAAAGGAATTAAATCAGTTAATTCCTTATTCCACTCAAAAGAAATTAGTTGACTTCCTTGTCATAAGGAAGCTTTCCATTCTAATTGAATCTTATTTTTAATATCAATCGTTCATCCCAATTAATATTTACCATTGATGGATTTTGGGAATTTTATTTAAGAGGCTTCTAATCCCTCATTATGGAAATTGGAATTTGAATTGCATCAAATTTTTGTTGAATTGCATACTTACTTGTTTTGTGTTATCATAGCTTTTCTTTCTTAGCATCAATATAATTTGGTTTAATACAATGCATACATATAGATTAATTTTCTTTCTTATTCCTAGATTAAAACCTACATCTTTCATCTAGATTAATTGCATTATCATATAGCTGTATAAAATCCTTCATACTAAAAGGTTTGGTTGCTAGCTTCTTTTTCTAAGAGAAAAGGCATAATCATTCTAGTTAGAAGGCAACAGGCTATTCCTGTTGGATCTTTCAGATAAACAATCCAACTTTTATTTTGGGATGATCTTGCAGGTAAGGACTATGTTGAAGTGTATGTGAGGATCAAAGGCCCCCAATTTCGCATATACAAGAATTACCAACTTTCCATTCAATCTTGATCTTGTCATCACTTTTACATTTAGATTTTTCCTTATCTTGCATAGAACTGTTAGATCTGCCACCTTCTCCATAAGATCTACCTTTTCCTCTCTTGAATCTACCATCTCTACCTCTTTGTCTTTGTTCGTGCTTCTTTGTCAAGATCTCCTCAGCTTTTAAGGAATATTGGTATGCTCCCTCCACACTTTCTAATTTCACAAAACTTATCTTATCTTGAATTTTGGATCTTAATCCATTTAGATATCTTGTATTTTTCTCAACATCATCAACCACATGTCCAAATCTAATGTCCAACCTATAGAATTCCTTAGTATACTCCTTCATACTCATGTCTCTTTGTCTCAAATTTTGCATCTTCCTTAATAAACTAACTTGGTAATCAACAAGAAGGAATTTCTTTTACCTTGTTCATCATATTTGGCCAAGTCTTGATCTTATCTTTTCCTCTCCTTTGTCTATAAGTTTACAAATGCTCCCACCATAGTGAGATATGAGCTTTCAAGTTAGTAACTGCATTTTTCACCTTTCTATTATCAAGAGTATTTTCATACTCAAAGAACTTCTCTATATCAAAGATCCAATGCAACACAACATTGGTATCCAATTTTCCATCATAAGGAACAACTTCCACAATAGGCTTTGATTTTTCCCTAGACAATACTTTCAACAACCTTGCATCATCTTGATCTTCTTCACTACTTCATCATCATTGACATCATCAAGATGTTCTCCTCTCCTCTAGGATATCTCCATAGCATCTAATATGACTATAATTTGTCTCAATGTATCCAATATTTCATTATCAAAATTTCCTCTACCTCGAACCATTTTTACAATTAGGTTCTTGCAAGATCATAACCCTTTACAAGTTTTAGGTTAAATTTGCAGATCTACAACCCTATAACCAAATTCACTTGGGGTTCTAAATGATCCAATATTTACAAGGACAAACCTCAACTCTGATACCACTTGATTTCTGATGCATGGAGAACAAGGAATAATAAGGGACAAAGGCACACCCAACTATTCAAGTCACCTATAAGAGTAAACATAGCAAAAAATAACACGAATAATATTCACTAAAGGAGATAGGAGAAACATGATTCCTATAGATTCATCAAATTGTAAAAATACATGCCCATTTGTAAGGCTTTCTGAGTTACAACCAACATACACTAATCCTCAATGGTAAAACTTTTCATTTCAACTCTACTTCAACCTCCTTGATCTATCTTCTAACTCTGCTACTACTAATACTCCTAAGACTCTACCCAAAACCTTCTTAAATACATGCATGACGACAAGTCATCCTATTACAAATACCAACTAATTAAACCCTTATATTAAATTCTGAAACAAGCCATCAGTTGGCTCTCAATAGATATTAAATATGAATTAAAAATAAACTAGCAACATCCCAAACTATAACTATACATAAACAACTTGGTCAATGAAGTCCCCAAACCAAAATAATGTCACTCGGCAGAAACTACAAACTCATCAACTACTATGAAATTGACAACCACTGTGAACTCAAAAACCACTATGTGTTAGCATGAATGCTAATGATACTATATTGGGGGAGTGTCCTAAGCATTGGAGATTATTGACTTGTTGCATTCATAACTATGTTTGTTATTGATGTCAACATAGCATTGTTTCTGTAAAGACTAGAAGAACAATAGTCAGAGATCTTACTAGTATGCAAAATGGTTTGATTTTCTTGTAATGCATAGTTGAGGACATGTTCTAGAATATTTTGCAATATGAAATAATTGTAATCAAGTTATGTGGATGAAGTAGATGTTGAAGGATATTGGGATTGAGTCTATAGAACCTGTTATCATTTTCTTTGATAACACAAGTATAATGAGTATGTCTAAGAATCATGTATTGCACTCTAAGATGAAGCACATATCTATTAAGTATCATGTCTAGAGAGATAAGGTAGCAAAAAATGAGAGCAGATTGGAGCATATAAGTACTAAAGATCAGATTTCAAATATCTTTACAAAGCCTTTGCTTAAAGATATGATGCAGTGCAAGGTAGAAGAATTCCCAAAGGAGATGTCCTATCCCCTATCAAATAACCACACAATGGAAACACAATAATAATTCAAGATCTAATACTAAATCACAACTCTTTACTCATAAAATAACTAATTACATGCAATATACCAGGATGTAAGGCCTTCTTGATTACAACCAAATACAAAGAAAGTAATAGTTCTGCAAGATCTCTTAAGATCCAATCCAAACCCTAGGTAGTCCAAATCTGCACTTTGGTAGAAACCTCCAAGGAAGATCTAAACTTATGCTCACAATCCCACCAAGAAATCTCCTTCTTTACTAAGCTTTAGCTACTAGATTTTCTCCAAAATCCACTCTTATACCACATCCTCTACTCCAAGATGGATTAATACTGACTAAAGACTCAACAATACCCCCTACTTATACCAAACTAAGCCAAAAGTTAGCCTAGTAAGCTACAAATTAAATAACCCTTACATTAAATACATGTAGAGCCATAAGTCAGCCTACAACATAAATTAAATACCAAATGCCTTTAAACATTTACAAAACTTATTAAATACATCAAAAATAGTTAACCAAGACCCAAATAGGTCCACACAACTCCACCAAAATCCTTACAATATGTAGGATGGCAAACTACCCTAGGATGCTCCTATATCAAACTCCCCAGGTGTGAAAAAAAAAGTGTGTCCCACACTTTGATTCCCAAATGAAAAAATACGCAAATGTCTTCATCTTCACCAAAGGTTTCAACTTCAACAAAGAGAAAAAAACCAACATGAAAATCATCCACATCTACATCATTTTTTCAAACACCATCCAATTAGCATGCTCACTCCTAGTAGCAAACTAAACATAATGCTTCATCGACAAAACCTCATCCACATCAGCAACTAGGGAATCCACACCAATAGCAATAAACTCCATATCACCAATAATATGTAGATCTCCATTAATACATTCTAAACTCAAAACACTAATGGTCTTATTGCTCACAACAAGATGCTTTATGACATACATGTCACCAACAACAACAACCAAATCATCCATGACCAAGTGCTCTGCAATCTCCATATCAAACTCAACCAAATAATCATGAAAACCAGTCTCCACCATAGCATGAACAAGGTTAGGAAGATCCTAAGTAATAGCATCTAGTTTCTCTATAGATTCCATATTTGACTCCACAAACTGATCAAGAAAACCAACCTCCACCCCAACCTTTCCATTCTCTCTTCTATCTCAAAAAAGTCTTCTAACTGGCTAGAAAACTCTCTTCCAGATTAGTAGATTTCAACTCCAATAGCATACAACTTCCTTCTTTTTTTTCTCAACTCTTTTAGAAAAAACAACATCTACAGAAGCATCCACAGAAGCTATTGTCTCATTAATCCTCCTCTCCACTATATAATGGAGATTTGTAATTATCCTAGGGTCCAATCCTCTTAGAGCCATCTTCCAAGATCTTCACAAAGCCTCTACAATAAATCACCAATAGATCAATCTTTTCAAACAAGATCAACCTTCCATCTTCACAACCATAGATACATCTGCATGTCCTCCCAAGGTCTTGGTGAAAACTACCTCAACTTCAATGATTTTTCTACATTCTACATACACAGGAACAATTGTGCTCTGATACCAGCTAATGCAATGTAAAGAAGGAGAATACCCAAAGGACATGTCATAGCCCTAAGAAAATAACCAAACAATGGAAACACAATAACAATGCAAGATTTGATACCAAATCACAACTCTTTATTCATAAAATATTTGATTACATGCAATTTGCCAGGATGTAATGCCTTCCCAATTATAGCCAAATACAAAGCAAGTAATATTTTTTCAAGATCACTGAAGATCTAATCCAAACCCTAGCTATTCGAAATCCACACTCTGGTAGAAACCTCCAAGAAACATCTAAAATCATGCTCGCAAGCCCACCAAGCAATCTCCTTGTTTCCCAAGCCTCAACTACTAGCTCTTCTCCAAGAGTTGCTCCTCTACCATATACTTTTCTCCAATATGGATGAATAATGATGAAAGACTCAAAAATACCCCCTACTTATACCCAACTAAGCCATAATTCAACCTAGTAGGATATAAATAAAATAATCCTTACATTAAATACATGTAGAGCCACAAGTTGGCCTCCAATAGAAATTAAATACCAAATACCTTAAAAGGCTTACAATACTTATTAAATACATCAAAAATAGTTAATAAAGACCAAAATAAGTCCACATAACTCCACCAAAATCCCTCCAACATGCAAGATGGAAAACTACTCTAGGATGCTCTTGCATCAACATACATTTGAGTACCTAAGAGGTATGCTTTGTGTTATGCCCCAACCTATTTTTGAGTAGGTGATGTAGAGTGTGTGTCAGTAAAGTGGTCTAAAGCACCATTTTTAGAGTAGACTAAATGCTAATTCTTCTTGTGTGGGGGAATATCTATTTTGTATTAAGTCACTAAGGACTCTTTGTATTTGGTATTTGGTATCGAACTGTTAGGTATTCTTGGTACTTAGATTTTTTCATCTATGTTGCCATCAATGTGAAAGGGGGAGATTGTTAGCATGAATGTTGATGATACTACATTGAGGGAGTATCCTAAGAATTGGAGAGAATTGACATGTTGTATTCATGACTGTGTTTGTCATTGATGCCAACATAGCATTATTTTTGTAAAGATTGGAAGAAAAATAGTCAAAGATCTTATTGGTATGGATAGTGGTTTGATTATCTAGTAATGCATAGTTGAGGACATATTCTAGACTATGTCTTGATGGCATGGTTAAGTGAATAGAGTTTAAGTCAATGATGTACAACAATTGTACCTCATTTACTAAGAGTAATATAGAAATAAATTATTGGAGAACAATGTTACAATGTTTGATTGGTATCTAACATCTAAGATACAATGAAGAAGTGTGTAGTCACATAGTTGTAAAGGATAGTCCTAAGGTGATTTTAGTGAGTGCATCAGCCCTAGTATGGTATGTGTGAAGTTTTCTATAGACTATGAGTTGATAGTGCTATTGTAATTGAAATTAATTAATTATCTTATTATAATTAATTGGGAAAGCCTCACAACTAACTCAAGGAATTATTATGAAGATATGGTATAAAGGAAAGTTTTTTCCTTATTTGTAGGGTATGGATTATATCAAGTGTAAAAAAATAGAAGTGCAAAGTGCGAAAAGGAGTAGAGTGCTTACTAAATGTGAGTAAGCGATCGAAGGGATTATTAGATGCAAATTATGAGATCTAGTTATAGGATCTGAAGTAGAATAAGTCTAGTTGATAGGATAGAGATAGAGGAAGGAAGTACATTTTAGTTCTATTATTCTACAAGGAATGATATAGAGATCATTTTGATAGTGCATTCATTGGTCTTGATCTTGAAGCTATTTGGGTAGTGGGTCCAGCTATCTTTCATAACTTGTAATAGGGTTGGCACAACTCCTAATAGGGTTGGAATCTCCTAACAAGGATTTGAAAGTCTCCTAATAGGAACTCATATGTAATGAATGTTTTAATAGACTCCTAATAGGGTCTATTCACTAATAAGTAATATTTATATTAGTTCATCATCTAGATGATACCATCCCCACTGGGGTTTTCCCTCTTATCAAGGGTTTCTCTAGTTTACATATCTGGTGTTAATTGTGTATGAGTATCCTATTGTGGTTTTAGTTTATATTTATCATATGGTTGAGATTGTTTAAGGTTGATAATTGTGATATTAGTTACATAACTAATTCATCCTCTCCCGCCCCCCCACACACACACACAACTCATTTATATCAGTAGACTATATATTCTAACACTACAAACTTGACAACCACTATGAACTTGACACCAACTACAAACTTGGCACCAACTAGAAACTCAACAAAAACTAAGAAACTTAGCAATGCAAGATATTGCAACTCAATAAAAACAAGAAAAAAGGGAAATAGGTAGGATAACAATGCAACCTAGGATACTTATGCATTAGAGTGAGCTAAAGAATGTAGTGATCAAAAGTTATAGTTTGAGAAATTTTTAAGTTTGAGGCCAACATATTTTGAATTTTTAGTTATCCAAATGGTGTGGAAGATAAGGATTGATTAGTTTTCATATTTAATGCACAAGTAGAGTTTGGTACATGATCAAAGGAAAGGATTTGATCAGAAGTTTTTAGAAGAGGAAGAATGGAAGGATTTGATGAATTTGACCTAACCCTAACATCAACGGTGATGTTTAACTAGAAAAAAATTGAAATGCCTATTTATGGAGGCATAAGGAATGAGTTGTAAGTTTGTTTCATGGTTGATTAGTGATCTTGAGGAGAATTTGTGAAGAGGTGAACAACAAAGGTGAAGTGTGATGAGTTTGTGAAGTATGATTTCTTGAGTAATTTATTTCTTATTATGCTTGGCCAACATTATCCCCCTCATTAACATGGATTTACCAACCTTGGGTGAAGCTAAATTAACATCATATTCTTTTTCATTCTGATCATCATGTACTACCAAGTTACTTTTAGAAATCAACATATCAAAACATTCAAAATCTTGGTGCCCTTCTTTACCACATTTGAAACAAGCAACTTTGAAGGAAAATTTCTTATCCAAAATTACCTTCTTACCTTTATCCACGCATGTAATTGTTTACCTTTATTTCTTCTAAAATTATCTTCTTCCTTGAATGCATATTGATAAGAATCCTCAATTCAACCAAGTTTCAACATACTAAACTAATCTTGAATGTTAAACTTCAAGTCACTAACATACCTCGCATCTTTTTCCTTAGAAGACTCACAATATCCAAACCTAATTTGTATCTTGTAAAATTGTTAAATATATTTCTTCACAAATATATCCTTCTATTTTAAATTTTACAACATCTTAAACAATTCAAGTTCATAATCTTCAGGGGTAAATTTATCATTCAATATACAAACCATAACCTTCCATCTACAAAGCTTAGGTTTATCATTATTTTATTTATCTTGCTATGATTCTTTCCACCCATAAAGCAAAAAAACCTTTCAAAATGTTTTTTTCAAACTTATCCCTTGTAGATATATACTATTGTAAATTTGAAAATAATAATCAAGTTCAATAATCCTATCTATCAATTCCTTAGGATTTAATGAACCAAAATAATTAGATACCTCCATTCTATTACCCTTACCAACTTGTGCCATAACTCTCAACAATTTTTCTTCTTCTGTAAGGATCTCAACTTTAGGCATTCCAATATCTTAAGAAACTTCTTCATATTCAACTTTTTTCTTAGGATTCCTTCTCAATTCATTCAAGGAATTATGAATCTTAGTCCTCATTTCTACCTTAAATTCTTCAAACAAATATTCCAACCTCCTAGGATTCATCCTTCTAGGAAACACACTAAATCTAAAAAACATGCAACTAACTCAATCTTCATTGATCTATCCACCAACAAGAATTAAATAGTTATTTAATAGGTTACCAAAAAAAATTTCAAGTCCTCTTCAATTGCAAACCCAAACCATGATTGACCACCTCACAACCAAGAATTCTAGGTCTAGATAAAACATCAAGAAGATCAACTACACTTTCATACCATCCACAATTATAGTGCCTCTCCCATTTGACTTCTATAACTCATCCCAATGGATGCAACCTTGTTGATATCTCCTTAAGAAGGAATCATGATTGTAACCATGAGTAGTCTACACCATTGAGGTGATTGGATTTATGTTACTATATAAGTTGCTTTGATTATGCTTATGGCTAATTTATGAGATTATAATGTGTTAGATTCCACATTGAGGTTTGTGCCAATGGTTACCAAGATCAATGTGGTATCATAATCTTATTCCATGATTACACTAAGATGTGTGCAGAGACTGCATTATGTACTATTACAGTGCTTCACTTGACTAGGTTCTTGTAGCAGTGGTTAGTCATTATGTGTTTTAAGTTCCTTTTTAATGTTATCTAAACTACGATTATTAATTTATTAAATAATTAGAAATGGATTGTCCATTTTGGATTCATTGGTTTTGTGTTGTAGATATTTACCTTATTATATTCTAATATGAGAGATATTTGTTACTCATGTTATGTTTTACATTTGAGATGACCTAAGGGTCAGATATTATACTTTGATTTTAGTATCATAGATGTTGGACAACTATGTTTTTTAGTTGATCATATTGCATGATGATGCCATTTTGAGATGACAATAAGTTTTATGACGATATCTAGTTATCAAGTATTTCGACATATCTTTGATTATGCTATGTCGTGGATTTAATATTATGGGTATTTACTTCATTCCTATGTTGTTATGCTTTATGCAAATGTGAGTGATGTATGTTGGTGTTTTTATACTACTAAGAAAAAAATACTTAATACCAAGATGATGTAAAAGACAATAACCTAAGGATTAGCTACTTCTTTTGAACAAATATATGTTTTTTCAGATTTGGACCCAACCTCAACAAAATTCTAAAAGATTTTCTACTCTTTTGGCTTTGCAAAATCAAGGCCGGTGCACCTAAGGGATAAAACATTCACAACCTCATAATACATTCATATTTCATTCATTCCATTGAATTTTTTAACAATATTCATCCCTAACAACATATTGGTCACAATTCTTGTTAGATCTATAGATAATTCTGGGTGATAGTAGCTAAGTAAGACTCAGAGGTTAAATCTAAACAAGTGTTGACCAGCTTTGACATTCTTCAAACATTTGAAGTAAAATTGATATTGATTATTTTAGATATTTTCTTGACACCTATCTATGATCTTTCCATATGCTTGCTGAAATAATTGATCAATGCCTTATCCATTGGGAATCAAAGTCTATCCAATTTGTTGACCCAATTGACTGCATTACAATCAATTTTATTAGCAATTCTCACTAAAACTCATTCTTACACATATTCTTTTACTACTTGGAAATCCCATCATATTCATTGAAGCATTTACTTAATTCATTAAATTAAAAACAATAATGAACTGATATACAACCTACCCTAGCTTCATTCAATCAGACAAGATTTTCCCATACAATCTCAAGATAATGGGGACAATTCAGCTTTGCATTAATTTTCTTTGAAAATTATAACATTGTAATATAACTCATAAAAAACTTAGGATAAGACACTATGATCCTATAACATCAATGTATTCTCAGAATATGCAAGGAAAATACATCAAAGAGTTGATATCAAGAAAAACTAGACCGAAAAAAGATTAGTAAAACTAAAATTGTATAATGACTCGGACCCTTTTTCTAGCCCTGGAATCTCACTTATATAATGTGAGATGCAACAAGCTTTAGGCATAGAAGATGCTGACAGCTGTCCTTAGGATAGAAAAATATTTGCATTTTTAGTACCACAAAAAAAAAAATTTGGTGCAAAAGAATGTTTTCATCATGAATATTCTTTGGTGGGACCACTTTTTGTTACATCTTGTTGCCAAAAAGAGTTTATGATTGGCCTTGTTGTTGTCATTCTTCCTCAGAATACATGATCACTGGATCTGCATGTGATGGGCCTCATTCTCATACTTGTAGGCTAAGCTGGACTTGAGGTATTCCATCCATGTTGTCTTGCACTGATAGATTGATAGTCACCATTGGTTTTCCTATTGTCAAGTCGTCATTTTGGATCCCTATTCTAGTAAATGCAATTGGTTGCTTTCCCTTGTCCTTTTCTACTGGTACTGATGTATCAATTATTTGAACTTCATCTTATTCCATCTCATCATCATCAATTTTACCACATTCTAATTTCTTTAAATGAATGAAATACACCATCCACTTGTCAAAAAGTGTATCATCTAGCTAGTCAAAATATAGAATATCATGTTGCTTCTTCATCGCATACTCTCCAATCTTGTCAATCTCAACAAAATCTTGCCTCAAAGAATCAAAGAATAATTTAACTTTTACAACCTCTTCAGTTGTAGCTAGCCACCATGTATTTCCCTTTTCATTTATGACCTTATTCATTCAAAGGCACAATAGGTCATTCAATTCTTGGACCCATTCCTCCTTATTTTTTAGCTTATCCTTTTTATCTGTGGCATGTGAGAAGAGTTCAAAATTAATACTCTTATACTTGTCAAGATAACTTATGATCCCTTTTTGCAATACAGCTCTCTTATCATCAAATTTTGATAGATCATTGGTTAAATCATAAGTCCTTTCTATATACTCATAGGATAAAATAATAACAGAAAAACATAAAAGAGTAACATTCTTATTTCTTCTACTCCATTTTTTGACAATTGGATTTAGGGCATCATCATTTTCTTTCAGTTCTTCCCATGTATTTACTACCTTTGTTAACTGCTCATAGAAAGTTGGCCAATCAATCTTATTAACTGAAATACATGATGTATTTCTTAACCTATCCTCATATTGGATCTCCAACTCTACATGCAACACCCATAGTTTACTCTTTTCTTCTTTAAAATCCTCTATAGTGTAGTATTGAGGTCTCTATGGTGTGTCTGGAATCTCAATAAGAGGAGTGGATTTAAAAGGCTCCACTGGTGGATAGAGATAAGTAATTCTAGGCCTACTAGATTTCACTTGGTGTCCCATCAATTCATTCTTTAGTTCAATTCTCTTTTGAACTTCATTATTGTAATCAACTAAAACTTTCTCATACTAATCCTATAACTCTAACCTTTCCTTTTTGTCCCTTAGGGTTGTGTCTATGGTGAAGTTGACTGATATAACACCTAACTCTATAGCTTCTTCCCTAGTAGTTTCCTCAACTCCTTTCACAATTAGGTTTCCTATTATTTTAGTGTCATTGGGCTGGGAAGAGCTAGTCCTAGATCCTTTTCTCATTGACCATATCACCACTGCAACATGATCCTCACTGAACTTAGCACCTTTTCATTTCTTTCTTTCCTTTCTCATCTCTACTTAATTTCTTTGTAACAAAACTAAAAATCATTGCATCTAGAATATCCCAATTGGGCAGTAGCAAAACCTTGAATGATTTTATCATTTGCTTCCGTTCTTTAGGGGCCAAGCGTTTAAACTCTTGCATCATACATTCATTTATTTGGTTCTATATGTCTATTGCCTCTATCTTGGGATGCTCTATTTTCAAGTTACCACACCTTTCTTCAAATAATATAATGTTTTTTCTCCAAGTAAACTAATAAAAAGCTCTAGAATTAACAAAATTATCATAAAAAATGAACTCATGGCTGGCTTGTTCTACAATAGGTCCAAATCCCTTCCTCTATAGTCTGTAATAGTCAACTCAAGACTTGGCATTGGAGGTTCCTATGAATTTACCTCTTCCAATTCTAATGTGGTGATGAAAATTCCCCCTTGGGATCCCAACTATTCCACCTACTCCTTAGTGAGTTGTTCATATCCTATGTGTAAGGTGGATTAGGTGGCTAAAAATTCATCTATTTGATGCACTTGTTCTTTTTCTATCCTCTACCTCTTAAGCATGGGCTCATCAGGTCTCTCCTCTAGAACAACATTGGTTGACCCTATTTTTTTTTCCCTTATCTACTATGGCCCTTTTATTTTGACTTATATTATATAACTATGTCTTTTTTAAACAATTAATTACCCTAATCCTACTGCAGGGGTGAAGGACAAATGTCTCATGACCTCTTGGGCCTTTTCTGGAAAAAAATAATAAAGAATAAATGTTTCTTATTCATGACTTCCATAATCTTAGGAAAAGTAGTCATTAGTTTATTCAACTTATCTACCTCTATTTTTGCATCATCTAGAGGCTTATACTTATTGTCAAAACAATTAATGAATTCTAAAACCCTAAACTCTCCACTTGTCTTTTTTGATCTCTTGCTCTTGCAAAGAAAACTCATTCCTTATTATGTCTTCAAGGAAGTAGGGTTGATGCTCTTTTGAACAATTTTTAGCCCTTCACTTGAATACATCAAAAGATCCCTTAGTATCACAAAAACATACATGAGATACAACCCTTTTATACTAGTTCAAGAATTTATATAGGAACACCTAGCCACCCTTAGTGATTATGACCTGCTGAGCCATAGTAAAAGTGGATAAAATTGAGCCTCTATATCTACCAACCAACTGTGCTTCCTCTAATCCACCTATTTTCCATATCATTTCAACTATTCCTACCTTTAGAGGCAATTGGTAGGGCAGTACATGGGGAGTCCCTTGGAAACCATATACCCTAAAAACTATAGAAATAGGGTAAGGTATAATATAAGCCCTATTGTGGGATACTTTCAAACCAAAAGGATTGTTCATAGGCCTAATAAAATCTAGTAGTGCCTTGGGAATTCTTGGATTGTCCCTTAATATGAGGCTTCTCAACCTAGATCACAAATATCTATCAAATCTAACAAAACTGGCCTCCTCTGCATCCCAAGTCATATTTGCACTCCATAATTGGGCTGACAAAGCTTTTGCTTCATATTCTCTATTTCAAACCATCTCTTTTTCAAAGTAGGTAACCCCTTTAAATAAGAACATGTTCATCAACAATGAATAATGGCCAAATGTCTTTTCCACCTTGCTCCTTGCAATTCTATTCAATCCTATATGAATCTCCTCACCTATATAAGATGCAAAAACAAATATGATGTTCACACCAAAAGAAGAAATTTGTTTCATCATATACATGAATTTTATTGGCATAACATTTTTTTTATCCTCACCAAAAACCCTACACAAGGTCATGTCTATATCTATAGCTCTGCTAGTGAAAAATTCCTTCTTAAAAGGCTCTTTAATTGACATTGTAATAAAAGTCAAACTCCTAATTATAGCTAAGTGTTCTCTTAATGCACCTTGCCTAACTTGATCCTTCTTAAATAAGTATTCCTTCTCCAAACCCTTAAAATCAATGGGTTCATGGTACTATGTGACTAGCTCCAAACCAAAAACCTCTCTAATTTCTTCAACATTAATCCTTATTAGAGGTTCCCCATCTACCCTCCTTACTATCCTAGCTATGGGGTCATAATTTTTGGCTATAGCAATAAGAAGGTCTGAGTCCATGAAAACCCCATGGACTACTAGTTTTCCCAAATTAAAATTCCAAACATTTCCATGGGAAGTGTACAACTTCCTCTCCAAAAACTATTTCTTAAAAAGTTAGAATCCTATTTTTGAGGTGACAACATCCCTAACCCAATTCCATTTGTCATATAAACCATGTACAATTTTAAGCATGGGGTTCATAGGGATTATCTTTTTAATCTAATTTGACTCATTTGTGGACTCATTTAATTGTTCCAGGAAGTCATCGTGTATGTTCCTACTGGCTTATTCTACTTTTCCAAAGAAACCTTTCTTTGGAGGCATATTTAATAATGAAGCAGAATACCAGAATTCTTTGAACTATTTGATGGATTAATAGACATACTTGGCTTTTCATTAGTCCTTTTTGAAATTCTTGTGGCAAATAGCGGACACAAAAAAGTCTTTTGCAATCCAATCAAGCAAAAAAAACTCTTCAACAAGCTCTTGGCTCTCTAAATTTTTTAAATTTGTTTGCACAAAGAAGAACTTTGAAATTCTACAATATATCTCTAGTTTTAATTTGCATAGGGAGCCTTATTCTTCATAAATGGATCATAAGAAAAATAGGGTGGCACCACCTTCTAATTTTGAAAACAAGCTATCAATTTTAAAAAATTAGATGATTGAGGAATAAAATCATTAATGACTCAGTTTTAATCATCCAAGTTGGTAGTCAACCCAATAAAAACCTTCCATAGAGGCCTTTCCTTTTACTACTAGAAAGTTACACTGGACCCACTTGTACTCTTGGACACGTGTCATGCTCTTGCTATGTCACTAAGCATAAACATTGGAAAACTTCTCATAGCGACATAGTGACCACCGTTGATTGTGCCTTGATTAGACAATGAACATTTCATGATCATTTTATTGCAAATGTGGTAGGTCCTCCTAAATTTCCTTTGGTTGCCATGTCATGATCAGTAAAGATTGAGAAAATTTCCATAATGACATAGTGGCCACCATTGATCTGGGAGAGATTGATGGTACAAATCAATAAGTACATTTCCTTGAGTGTGAGTCCATAGTGGTATATGACATTAGACCATCCTAACCTACTGACATGGCCATTTGTGATAGGTAACCTTTATGATGCCACTATTAAAGTCAAGTCCTATCATATTCTCTTTTTATGGGAGGTCACTATGTTACAATTGGTAAAGTTCCTACAACTTTTGATAGCGACATAGAGACCACCGTTGATGTCAAGGAAATCTGACAGCATGGTTCAATAGCTATTTCTTGCTAGGATATATCTTTTAATTGCTTCTGACATGTCTAACAATCCAATGTACTGACAATGCTTATTACTTACAATTAAAATTATGGCATTTGTCTTTAGGTTGGGTTCTTCCATGTTTCATTTTTGTGACAGTCTCTATGTTGCCAAGGGTTAAAACCTTGTGACTTTTGGTAGCAAAAATGCGACCACCGTTGATCTTAAAAAGATCTGACATGTGGGTTATTCACTTTTAAACCATGCTCATTCACTAACTAGGTCCCATATGTAGTGCTTTCTTGGTCACTATGTCATGATCAATAAAATGTATACAAGTTCTTATAATGACAACACAACCATCATAGATTCTAAAGAGATCTGATGTTAGGTTATTTCAGGAGCTTTATGGAACAAAATGACTAATCTTTTAAAAGGTTTTGAGAGAAGGATATTTTAAAATGATTTTCCTGGTTGATTATAAGGTAAGTGCATACAACCTAAAAAGATTTATTAGGGAAACAAAATGTAGAACACTAATTAGGGTTTCTTAGGGTAAAAAAAATTTAAAATAGACCAAATGCTAATTTGCACAAAAGGAACCTGGGACATTCACTACAAAGCACACTCAGAAAACATGAAGTGAAAACATGACCAATAATGTAAATGAATTATTTTGGTATAATTGAATAAATGGTTAAATTAGTTATTTAATGCATTTATTGCTTTGAGTATTTTATTATATGCAATTTCACTTGATTGTGTTTTTTAGTGTGCATGATTTATATCCCTGGCAGTGGCATATGAAGTTAGTGATTCAACCATTCATATTTTACCAATGTCATCCCTGTATGGTCAACATATCCTTATTTTAATTGATTAATTAAACCTTCTAGTGATTTGATAAATGTGGAATCATTTGCATTATGTGATTAGACCAATGAGTGTATCTATACATTTAGAGGTTCACATTGTCATGAAAGTTGTTAAGGAAATGTTTTTGTTTTTGGGTTTTTGGGATTTATTTAATTGATTTTTAATTTTTGGCAATTTTTCCATATATGAATTCCTATTACTAGGAATAACATGTTTTCATTTGGGTCAATTAGGGGTTTAACTAGGTTGTCATGTTTTCACTTGTTTGTTTTGAATTAGAAAGTTGGAGAGTAAAACCCAAAATCCTCTTCATGAGGATTTACTATTTTGTTAATTATGGGAGCAACAAGTGTGGCATCATCATGAGATTAGTCTCATTGTATCCAACTTGGGGAGACCTTGGATTGTCATAATTTTTGGCTACTTCCCTAGGCTTTTTATTTTATGGTTTAGATTCCCATTTTTCCCTTTTGGTATTCACGTAGGGTTCTCCCATTTTATCATTTCTGCTCCATTTTAGCTTCTATTTTTGGTAACCATTTGTTAGGAGGCTGAGAACTAGTGTTTCCCTTCATTTCTATTTGCTAGTTCTACCCAGTTGGTCATGTATGAACATTTTACTTGATTTTGAGATGGGGGTTTGGAGTTTCATGTAATTATTATGGTCATTTTAGCATACAATGTCTAAACCCAAATTTTATTGCAAATTCAAGGTTTTTGTGCCCAAATACCAAATGTGTTTTAATTTTGAAGTTTCCCATTTTTTTTGGTTTTTTACCTCAATTTGTATGTCACCCAATTTTCTCAAGTTTTCTTGGCATGATGTTGGTCGTTGACTTAGATTATCCATAGGATGTGTGTTAGACCATTGTTGCACTTTTATGTGTCATTGGGATTCATGTCACATTCATACTCTAGACTTTGTGTTTGGTTGAGTGATTTTATACTTGGTGTTATTGATTATTTTCAACCCTCATTATTATGTCATGGACACTAGGATTCATGTAGAATCTATATTCCTAGATTGAGGTTCATTGAGTGAGTTTATGATGTCTATTCTTGTTGTATCATTGGGATTCATGTATAATCTATACTCCCAGATTGAGGCTGGTTGAGCGAGTTCATGATGTATAGTTTTATAGTTCCTTGGGATTCATGTAGAATCTATCCTCTTGAGATTTTTTTTTTTGAGTGATATTTTTCTTGTGTTCTTGTCTAGTCCTTGTGTTATGATCTTCGTGATGGTGGTGCACCACACATGAGTATGTGTGCATACATTTGTCAGGTGACTTGCAAGGCCTAATCTTTTGTGGTACTTCCAAGAGTTATGATCACTAGGGTTGGGTTGGGAATATGCATGCCTATGGGCACTCATTCTTGGATGAGCATTAGTAGGGTAGGGTACCATATGGAGGGGGCTTCTATCTTGCAACCTGGTATTTATAGTGCTAGAGGGTTAGTAGAGGAAGTTTTAAGTAAGTGATAACTAAATAAAATGTGTGAATGGTAATAAAAATGAAGATAATAAAAATGCTTCAGTGTGAGAGCCTTCCATTGGGAATTTGAGTCCACACAGTTCAAAGCTTGGGCTTTTAAATGCCAAGAAACTCTTCATGATGTCAACCCCTACATAGTGGCCCATTGAGTGTCTAACCAAGACATGTACTTTATGCATTATCTATGTTCTTAGTTTTAGTCATCATACTGTCTAGCGTGATTTTTAGCCATGGACATTTGTTGTATGTTTGTGTTTGTGATTGGATCTTTATCTCCATCAGCATGGTAGGAGTGGACCTATAGATCCCACATGGTTGGGAGGCATAGCTACCTATGTTATTGCTGGGGAATGGTGTACAAAGATGGTCGTTTATCCTAGTGCAACCGTTGTTTGATGTTTTCACTTGATACTTTGAGTTCCAAAGTAGGCTTTATTGTCAATTATGCTTTCATGGGGTTGCTTAGTTATCATGTTTAGATGATGCTATTTTATTTCACACATTCCTATATTATGATGTTTAGCATATGATTAGATGATGTGAATTTATTCGTTGGTGTATCTAATGCTTATTGGTTTAGGATGTTAGTTTTCCTATATGTTCAATTTTTAAGATATGTTAGATGATGTGTTTGATTTGTAGGATTATCTTATGCTTTACTTCTAACATGTTAGATTTCCTTATTCTTATGTTGTAACTCATTTTAGTAGTGATGTCCTCATAAGATAGCTCTAAAGATATGGTTGGTGGTTTGGGATGTTACATACTGGGGATGCCTAGAACCCACAATGGTCTCATGATGCTATTAATGGTTGGGAGGAACCACACACTTATTTTTTTATTTTAGTACATTACAATGTTTCTTTTGTACACTGTGATGTTGCTTTGAGTTATTTCCCTTCACTACTCTATTAGATTGTTAGATGAAGTTTCCATCTTTCAGTTATTTTGTTTGATTTCTTTCCTTGATTGTGGATCCACTACTCCCTAGTCTGGAGGAAATTTATTTCCTAACTTTTTATCTTTTTATTTTTTGGCTTGCTAATTTGTATCCTCACATGGGCTTGTACTTTCTCACATGAGAATGTAATTTTTCATGTATTTTGTTGGGTTTCCTTGCATGGGTTATGGTGTTTCCTCATGTGGCTTGGTGTACTTTCTCATGTTAAGAGGTACTTCCTCATGCGAGACTATCAATTATTATTCTCTTGTGCAAAAAATAGGGGGCATCTTCATTGTCTTTTAGAGAATGCAATTTGGACTTTTGAGTACCCTTTAGGAATGCTAGTGCTTCCATGATTCAATAGATAGAAGATTTTGTGTTCTGATGTCATCTTGGGATTTTGTTCTTTAGTTTGGTTGTGTTAGGTTGTAGCATTTGGAGATCTATTGGTAGCTGGGATTGTTGGTGAAGTCTTCCATTACAATCTTGTGATCCCTATATGATGTTGTCTTGTGCATTCATAATTGTAAAATGAAATATCTTGGCTTTTATTGAGTCCTTGTTCCAAGGATCTCTAGGTCAAGCATTACATCTGGTATTAGATCCTATATTCAAACATTTGGATCTCTGCGTATATGTTGCCTATATGGTTAATGTTGAATTTGTGTGAGTTCATGTGTCTTGATGAGAGCTCATGAGTTTTGTTACTTTGGTATCTACTTGTTATGGACTAGCTTGTCTAGTATATGTGAGTAGAGAAATGTGACGAGAAGGAAGTGAGTCTTCCTAGTTTTGTAGGTGGAATCAATGTGTCTTTGTTTGGTTGGTTGCATGTGTGACCCTATTGGATGGAGCCACTGATTGGTGTCCATATGTGGGCTTGATTGCCTCTTTTTGTTTCTCCTTATAGAGTAAGGTGTATCGTTTCCCTATTTTCTCCTATTTTTAGGTAAATAAATGAATCTTATTTGTGATTTTGTGTTTTTTCATTAAAGTAATGAAATGCTTCCTTTCATTAAGAAATGAGTGTATGTTGTGAATCATTCCAAGAAGTAGGTTTTGTATTATATCCTTGGGTTAATGACTTAAGTCCCCAATCTGATTGCTTCATAAGATTATGTAAATTGTTTTAAATTTATGGATATATAAAGTTTTCATTGCATAGAAAATAATTAAGAACATTATTGTAGTCTTCATATGCATGTGGTTATTGATGGTATACTACTTGATGTGTGTGAATGTGTTCTCTAACCCTGCTATGGTGATGTATCCATTTGCATTGTGTGGTGGTTTATCCCTCTTCTATCACTATTTTTAGTCATCACATGTTACATGATTTCATTGATTCCTTATTTTATCTAGCTGGAGGTACTTTTCTCATGTTGTTGGGCTAGCATTAGTTTTCAATATTTTTCTTTCTTGGACTAGTAATCAAATTTTCTCTATCGCTCTCTTTGTGTCTGTTGTCACACTTGACTTATTATTGAAATGAGCTCCTTGTGGTTTACTGTTGGAGTTGAAAATTTTCCCATTTGGGCCTTCTGATTATGTTCCATGATGACTATTTTCAATTTATTTTACTACTACCTAGTTGTGTGTTGTGACTCTATCATGTTCATCTTGAACCTCTGGTAGTACGTACAAGAAATAATATCATAGAGAACATTCTAGTGTGTTTTTTATAGATGTGAAATTGTTAATGTAATTGGATGGCTTAAATGATGATTAAACATAATTCTATTTTTGAAAGAAAATTGAAAAGATATGTACTTGTTTTATGGTAAGTGACTTGAACCCTTGCTTTGAAAACCTTTTAGTTCATTGTGCATTAGTGCTTGTGTTATGTTTTTCTAATAAAATTATGAAAGATAATTAATGATGGTTTTTGTGTGTGAATTTACTTTCATTTCATGTCTTATATCATTCTAGGCATGTGTTCTCTTTGGTTGTTTTGGACATTTTGTCCATTACTTGTCTTGGTAATCAAGATGGTTTGCGTTGCCTATGATGTTTTATCTTGAGTGGTGATTCAAACTCTTAGGTTTTAGGACTCTCTAAGACCCATCAGGTTGTAGGCCTCATCAATATCTTCCCAATGCTTTTCAAACAGAGTCAATCAAAGTTTGAACATGAAAGTTATGGCCTCCAAAGTAAAGGTAGTCTTCATGTTGATTTGAAATTTTGGGTGAAAATCAAGTGGTCATGCACTTTCTCACCTAGTTCATTGCATTATCTCACATGGTTTGTTAACAAACTTCACATGAGACTATGCTTATGCAATTTTTTTCCTAGGAAACAAAAAGCACCTTTTTCATACTTTTGAATGTGTTGATTGATGTCCAGAGTACCCTTTATCAAGTAGAGGAAGATTCAATCATGACATATCACATTTATTCCATTGGGAAGTTTAACCCTTCATGTTATTCTTAAGGGAGAATTTGGCCAGATTTCATAATATACTAGGTACTTGTTGGGATTCATGCTTGGGTTTGTGTGTTTCCTATAGCATTGTCCCACCTTTGTGAGAAGAAGCATGGAGTTTGAGTATTCCTTGCTTGAGGTGGATGTCGCCTTGTCATTTGAGAGTGACTTAGTCTTTTGGTGAGTGTAGATCCTCATTTTGGATGTTGACTTTGGCACATCTCTATATCCTTGCCTCTCTTAAGGAAGTATGCTAGCATGGTTATACCATTAGCTTAGTTAGTATTGATTCATTATGTTGATGGTTGGTGGAATTATGAGTTTCCCTAATGTGTCTTGGGAAGATTTAGTGTAGAGGTTGAGTGAGGATTCCACTCAGCCTTAATACTCTATAGTTCTTTCTCCCTAAGCTTGTATCTTCAAGAGGATTGTCTTAGTCAAGTTGCTCTTTTATAGTTGGCTTGAGGCTAGAGATTGAGTTTAATGGTAGGTTAGGTGTAGTTTTCCCAACATATTGCTAGAGGGACATGGTATCATTTGACACATGTTACCATCTTATGAGTTGGTATGAAGTTATTGCATGATTTTGTCCATTAATGAAATTCTTTGCAACCTTGTGGAAAGGTGATATCTTGTCTGGTTGGGTTAAGTAATCCTAGTTCCAGTGATAGTTGAGCTTTTTGTACCATAGAGGCTATGTGCTCCTATACTTGGTGGTTAGTTGTCAAAATTATCCTTTGGAGGGTGTGATTTTGTTAGTGAACCACCATCCTCTTTGTTCAAAGGGTGAATTTATGTGGATCCAAGGATACTCATGTGTGACATGATAGTATTCTTGGGAATTTTGGGATGGTTATTCCTATGATTACAACTTTTTTTGGACGTGTGTAGCATTTTTAAATGGTTTTGTGGTCACATGATAGGTGCATGTTATAGTTGGGCACTTGTGGATGAGGTAGAGTGGGTTTTTCCTTACCTTGTATTGTTGACTTTATGGCTAGATGGGCTTTCCTAGTGCATAGGAGGTTCCCTATTAGAGGATCTTGTGTCAGTCTGACACCTATTCTCTTGTGGTTGACATATTTGGGGGTTGACATGATGGTTTGAGAATGTGGGAGTGATTTGGTTGGAGTTGTGAAGAAGTCAGTGAGTCATCTCTATTGCTCAATTTTGATTTTTCTCTTGGTGTGTTTGGTTTCCATTCTTGGATTAGAGGCTTCCATGAGTAAGCCTAATCTTTGGGGGGGATAATGTAGTGCCTCTCCCATTTGACTTATGTAAGTCATCTCAATGGATGTAACCTTTTTGATCTATCATTGAGAAGTGATCATGATTATGACCATGAGTGGTCTAAAATGTTGAGATTATGATGTGTTATATGGTTCACTAAGGTTTGTGCCAATGGTTACCAGGATCGATGTGGTATCATGATGTTATTCTGTGATTACCCAGAGATGTGTGCAGAGATTGCACTATGTACTATTACCATAATTCACTAGACTAGGTTCCTATAGCAGTGGTTAGTAATGTTTATGACTATGTTTGCTTGTGTTTTAAGTGCCTATTTAATGTTGTGTAAACTACCATCATTAATTGCTTAAATAATTAGAAATGGATTGTCCATGTTGGATTCATTGGTTTTGTGTTTTGGATATTTACCTTGTTATATTCTGATACGAGAGATATTTGTTGCTCATGTTATGTTTTACATTTGAGATAACTTGAGGGCTAGATGTTATACTTTGATTTCAATATCATAGATGTTGGAATACTATGATGTTCAATTGATCATATTGCATGATGGTACCATTTTGATAGGACAATATGTTTTATGATGATATCTAGTTATCTAGTATTTGGACATATCTCTGATTATGTTATGTGGTGGATTTAACATTGGGCATTTACTTCATTCCTATGTTGTTATGCTTTATGCGACTGTGAGTGATGTAAATGGATTATTTTGGTATAATTAAATAAATGGTTAAATTAAGTTATTTAATGCATTTATTGTTTCGACTATGTTATTATATGTAATTGCACTTGATTATGTTGTTTAGTGTGAAATTTTTATATCGCTAGTAGTGGCATATGGAGTTAGTGATTCAGCCATTCATATTTTACCAATGTCATCCCTGTATGATTGATGTATCCTTATATTAATTGATTAATTAAACCTTCCAGTGAGTTGATAAATCTAGACTCATTTGCATTATGTGATTAGACTAGTGAGTGTGTTTGTTCAGTTATAGGTTCACATTATCACAAAAGTTGTTAATAAATTTAATTAATTATCATGAAAGTTGTGTTTTTTGGTTTTTGAGCTTTATTTAATTGATTTTTAATTTCTAGTAGCTCTTCCATAGATGAATTCCTATTACTAGGAATAGTCTATTTTCATTTAGGTTGATTAGGGGTTTAACTAGGTTGGCTAGTTATTTTCCCTAATTGATTATTCACTCAAAAAGTGAATAAGTATCCAAAAAGGAATTTAATTCCTCACTTCTCACTTTTGAATTAGAAAGTTGGAGAGTAAAACCCAAAATCCTCTTCATTCAGATTCACTGTTTTGTTCATTGTGGGAGCTACAGGTGTGGGATCTATTGGTCTGGTTTTCACTTGAATTTCATTCTAATACATCTCTAAGTGAATGTTCCACGTTCCTTTTGTGAAAATTAGGGTTTGGTGTTTAAAAAAAATTTAACTCTAGAATAATTCTAATTTTTGTTTCACTAGGTGTTTCCCTAGAAAGCACTGGTTTTATGTTTGCATAGCATGCCCTTTTTAAAAAAGGAGTGCACGAGAAAAATCTTTTAAAGTAACCTTTTTATTATTTCCTAGGTACCTTTACAAAAATCTTGTTGCAGTGTCTAAAAATTTCCTGTTGGTGTAAATAAGTATTTATTGATTACACTTTACTTAAGTTTACTTAGGTGAATGCATTATTTTATTATTTATTTAGGTGAGATACTTAGGAGTTTACATGCTCTCATGAGCTATAATATTGACACCACATAAGTATGCAACTCTAATTTAGCATATGGTGTCTACAACACTGCAATTTGCATCATTCACTGAGTTTTCATGTATGCAACATAGTTATTCACACTCCCATTTTAGCACATATTGTCTACAACATTAATTTGCATGCTACACCTTTGTAGGCTTATCCTCTCATCATTGCACTTACTCTCGTGCTTAATGGAGAATAACCCATATCTGGTGGACATGTGCTTAGCTATATGACTTATCATGTTGCAGACTTCTATGCATTCTAGAAGCTCTCCAGAGGCCTTTATATAAAGGAGTGTACTTTCATATGGCATATTGATTGAATATGTCATCATTCTGATCATACTCTCTTTGGTCTACTATTGTGCTTGTGTTTGAGTTCCTTGGTCTTGGGTGAATTACTCTCTAAGGGAAATTCTTACATGTTATCAGAGCTTGAGGAAATTCTCATCACATAGCCATTCAAGACCATTCATGCTTCAACACCTCAATTTGAATCTAGAGAATCTACAAAAATTGGGAGCATCTAGAGCCAAATCTAACCTTGGCATTGCATCTTGAACATTGATTTGGGGAAGATCGACTGTAAATTCACGTATGTTGGGCTAAAGTTAATTGTGAGGAAATTTTTTTTTGCAAAACTAGCACCTGAAGGCACTGATTTGCAACTATGTATGGTCATTTAAATCGATCTGTGCACTTATTTTCAGATCTGAATTTAATTTAATCTTTGCAATTATTTCAAATTTTTTGTTTTCAGAATTTTTTTTTGCCCAGTTGGGCTAGTAGAGAATATTTTTGTAGAATCGGGCAATTGCACCCCAGCCCTACAATTTGGGAGGAATATTTTGTTAATTGGAGGAAAGCATATTCTATTTAGCGAGCATCTATAAAAATCTACCATTGGCATAGGAAATTCGGCTAACCCTCATTATTACATAACCAACAACCCACTCTCTAAATTCTGGCAAGCTCACTTTTCTTTCCTACTCATGGGCTTTGTTTTATATATTGTGTTGGGTTAGCCCCATATCGAATGTGGGACTAAACCCCACTTTCCCAATAGTACTATTACAAGTTTTAGACAATCACAAAACAAATTTGCGACACGAACCATATTTCCCACCTGCCATGAAGATATTTCTGGCTCGCAACTTTCTCCTGACTACACAATGATATCCCAGCATTGCCAAACCTATTTTTGCCACCAATAAAGGCTCACAGTGGTAAAGAAATTTTTTTTGGCACCTATGGAAGTCCACACCTCTACTCATCGTAGGACCCTATTCCCGCTTGCCATGTGGACCAATACATGCCCTCCCACCTACTCACACAATGCCCAATTACCTATATAGTCAACCAAAATCATATAGGCACATTAGTATTTGACTCAGTAGCACCGTACCTTTCCCCATCATCCATCCATACAAGCCATATGATTATATACTACTGACATCACATTGATGTCATCATAGGGCTTGGAGTCACTAATATCATCAATCTGCTGGACTTAATTTGATGGCCATCTAATTGTCATTACAAGAAAAATTTGAACTACTATGAGATCCATATGATTGTCAAATTTAACCCTATCTTTTGCTGATGCAACCCCTCTCTAGATTGATTTTTTATTTTGCAGTTTGACTTTAGGAGGTCATATCTTAGTCATCCGAACTCCAAATTAGGTGCAATTTTTTTTGAAATTGGGTAGAATTTCCTAAATTTTTTAGTGGTTAGCTATTTTCTAGTTTTGGCTCATGGATTTGTTAGAAATTGCTTCTTTTGGTGATTGTACCTCTCCGATCTTACATTTTGCAACTTCAAATGCTCCATATAGGTTCATCTGGACACAAAAACAGGTTCTTTTTTTTTTTAAAGTGCATTAATTTTTGTCTACTTTCTAGATTTGTAATTAGATTATATGGTTGTGTGGACAAAATTATCACTTTCAAAATTAGGTTCTTTTTTGCATTGTAACACTTTGATATATCTTCATAATTGTAGTATATCTAAGATATAATGTAATGTTCCAATTTTAAACTCCACAAAGAGGTTGTAAACAAGAAAAAATAGAAGTCCACTAAGGCCAAAATTGGCAAGTGGCCATTGTAATCTCACTACATATAAAGTTTCCAAAGCATCTTTTTTTGGGGGGTTTCTTGATTTAGTGAAAAGAGGGGATGTTCTTGGTGTTGTGTTCCTCTTTTCTGCAACTTTGTTTCATTTTTTGCATCGTGGGAAATTTTAAGTTTCCAAAATTAACTCCACATAACTATGTTACATGATCCATTATAATGTGGTGTCACTTAATGAATAAAGGAGTTTCTCAATATGTGGAATGTATCCTTCCTAAACCAACAGGTTATCAAGTATCTACTAGTGAAATCACTAATTGGAAAACAATGGATAGGAAATCCCTAGGTGATATTTGTTTGGGGGTTGATGACAAGATCATGTATCAGATCCAGAAGTCTCATACATCCAAAGAAGCTTGAGATACCCTCCAAAATCTATCTTGTAAAGTGTTTGAAGAGGATGTTTTCAAAGTTGAAGATGAGCTTGTCTCCTTCGATCCTAAGCCATTTGATTCTATACATGATTTCATCATTAAGGTGAATGAACTAAGAAAAAAGCTTAATGATTGTGGGAGTCCTATCAAAGATGAAAGATTGATCTACTCCCTATCAAAGATGACAGATTGATCTAAGTACTCCACACTTGTTTCTACTTATAACATCTCAAAGACTACTTTAGGGTCTAGCTATCAGAAAGTCTCTTTTGATGATTATGCTGACTTGTTGGATAAAGAAGAAAAGAAGTTGAAATCAATGGGGATTCTCAATTTGCCAAAGTCTAAGGCATTAGTGGAAATTAATGAGGGTTCTCAACATTCAGTTGGTCAATCTTCAAACAAAGGAAAGGGCAAGAATAAGAAGTTGAAGAATAAATCAAAGGATACAGAAAAGACAACACCACAATCAAATCAACAAGGCAAGTCCTCAAAATCAAACGAGAAGGGGGACAATAATAAGGACAAGAAAAAGTTTGCTTATTGCAAGAAATTGGGTCATGAAGAACATGAGTGTTATCATAAAAATATTGATGAATTGACCACCATCATGAAGAAACATAATGTTCCACTACCTAATTCTTACAAGGACAAAGGATCTTCTTCAGATTCAGAAGCCAAAGGACAAGCACTCATGGAAAATTCAAATTCTTCAAAGGAGTGGATTCTTGAGTCAGGTGTCTCATATCATATGGGTTCTTCAAAAGGGGATTTTTCTTCATTGAAGCAGTCAAAGGTACCACACATCTTTGTGGGAGATGATACAAAAATGGAATTTGAAGGGAAAGGAAACATGGAAATGGAAAATGGAGAGTTTAAAGATGTTCTCTATGTTCCAAACCTAAGTTCTAATCTCCTCTCAATTTACCAAATCACTCACCTTGGAGATGGTCATAAAGTTGAGTTCCTTCCTGACTTAGTAAAGGTACATAATCTAAAAGATGACTCATTAGTTGCAGTGGGGAAAGTTAATCATGACAAAAGGTTGTATTCTTTCTCTCACTTTGTGCCCAAGTTTCCTTCACAAGCCTTCTTGACTCAATCTAATTTACACATCCAATTATGGCATGAGTGATTTTTTCATCTTGCCTTCTACTATCTTTAGAAACTTAGCTCAATCAAAATGGTCAAAGGTCTACCTACAATCAACTTTTTTGTAGGGGAATGTTCAACAAGTTTTAGTGGATATTCATCTAGAGGAGAAGTTACATAAAGGAAATTCTTCAAGATCACCAATTGTTCTTCAGTTGGTTCGCATGGTAGTAGTAGGTCCTTTTATAGTGACATCAGTCAGTCAGGGTTGCTACATACTTTCTTTGATGACTTTTAAGGTACATGTTGGTGTTTGAAAATGTTGTAGGTTTCCAATTACCTCGATGAGAACAAGACACATCTAGGGGCAGCTAACTTCCATTTTCAACATGAAATTTTAGACATCAGGCCAACTATAAGGCTAGACCCTTCTTCTTCTCTAGGCTTTGCAAAACCTAGGTAGGTAGACCTATAGATTCTTTATATGGTACCAGTTATCAAAGCATACACTGAATCTACTACAAAGTAGATATAAACCCTTATTTCTCCTAATAACTTATGAAATAACATATATCTACAGTAGCTAGATGCAAAAAAATGAAGTTCATAAGTTGAGTGAGGGCATTCCATTTATAGCTCTTCAACATGAAAGGAAAATTCATTTGATTAAAGATGTTGATTCAACAAAACCTCAAATATGCAATAGTATAACCAATGATCCTATAACTGATTAGTGCCTAATCCATTGGGCAATTCCATGAATTCAAAACATACATCTGTGATATCAGGACATATTATGTATACCCAGACATTAGATCTATCCAATCACCTTGTGATTCAGACATCAATGTTCATTTAGACCTCATTCTCATGAAATATCATTCTCAACATAACCAGCAACCCTGTTAAACATATCAAGCATTTACTTGGCCCTTTGGTCCAATAGCAAAATACATCAAACATACAACCTGAAAGGGATGCAAATGGATCTCAGATCTTTGTTTCAAGACCACATAAGACTAAAGATTACTGAGACAGAAAACAAGAACCAGAATGAAACTAATGAAATTCTTGTTAATATGTATTCATTTCCTTGAAACAATACAATCAAATGCATGCAATTAAAACATGAGACAACCTAATATATCAAAACATTCTGTATTATCTCTACAACTACTATTTGCATGAGAGTTCTACTGAAGGAAATGGTGCCACAGTCATGGGAATGCATCAAGAACTGGATCCAAAACCTTGGTATCACAATAATGTGCAGATTTTCTCCAAAGAGCTAGAACCAAGTGGTTTCTCTCTCACAAAAATTGGAACCCTTCAAATGAAAAAAAGAAAGCAAGATATAGGAGGGTGATGAATTCTCAGATCTATTATACAACTGACAGCTGTCCACTTGGAATCCAATCTCTTGTAACTGAATCACTTCTTTCTCCTCTGTACCATTTTGATCTTATCCTTTTTTCATCATTACTATAATTGATTTGAAAATATCCTTTGTTCAATGATGAAAACTTGTTGAGTCATTCAAAATATCTGAAAACTTCACTGAAATGCTTGGTAAAATTTGGGTTTTACTAAGTGAATGTGATCAGAAATCGTCCCAAACTAAGTCTTTAATGCCTTTTAACCATATTCAGGTCATTTCCATGCTAGAAATTAATTTTGAACTTTTTCATCTGAATTCGATTGCAATCTGGAAACTTGGGACAAAACCCCTTGTAGCAGGAACTAATGGCACTCTGTGCAGAATCTGACCTCATATTCAAAAAGCTCGCTCTCTCCCAATTTTGATGATATATAACATTGCCTATCTAGCCTTCAGAGACCCCCAAAATATTAGTTTGAAAATGTCTTCCTTTGCTATAAAACCCAAGTATGCATCCTTGACATTTAAATTTTTTGAAAAATTTAAATGAGACTAAAGTTTAAAACTTTAAAATATAACCCTTTTGAATTAAAAAATGAATTTGCATGTTCAGATGTTGAAAACAATTTGAATCACATTTTTTAAATCATTTTCTATTTTTTGGACCATTTATCCATCCGGGTCAACTCTTCTTTAACCAGGTGCCATGTGGCAGCCTCTGATTGGTCGCCTTGCCACCTCATTGCCACGTGGCACTTCCTCGCATTATTTAAATCTTGAGCAACTTTTTATCATGGGGATGCGCCAACCGCTTGATCTACCACATGGCACGATCTGAGTGCTTCTAACTTCGACCTATTTTGGATTGCCACCTATTTCATCCTCGCCATGTGGTGACCTTTCATTTTTTGCCCAAATTGCCACCTCAGTGAGTGACAGAGCCTTTCCAATTCATCTCACGACTTAGGCCCACTGCCATGTGGTAGCAGCCCACTTTCTCGCATTATTTAACTTCCTCGCATCTTGATAATGTGGGGAAGCAGGCACCATCGAATGCAGACACTTGTCATCATCTCGTTGCATTTGAAGTCAAACTCACCACCTCAGCACACTCGTTGGTTTGTCTAAAATTGTGCTTTGGTCAAATTCAGCTGATAGCATTCCATGAGCCCCACTTGGGTGTTGCCTTTCCAAAAAACCTTTTCTTCAAGACATTAAGTCATTTGTGTAGACTTATATTTAAACATCTTAATATCCTTCTACATTCCAAATGTGGGATAATGGCATTTTGATAGTTTTTCCTTTGTACCTGCAATTTCTTCTTCCATGTGCGGGGATTCCTCTACTACTTATCGTGGAGTTCTTCCTAACCTTTGGCATCCTTTTAAATGTACTAAGCTCCTCTTTCAAATGCTGTGGTTGCCCTTTTAAATTGGTGGCTTTCATCCTAAAAAATGCCTTCTTTATTTTTCGCTACGTCCTCCTATGCTTAGACGTCTCTACCCTGTACGTGGGGTCTTCTTGCTTTGACCTTTCTCTGTGTTTTTTCTTTTGTGTGGGTTTGTTACCTTCTAATAGCAGTAATTCCCCCTTTAATCTGCTGTAAAATCATGAACTGCGGCCTCCTCTTCCTCATGCGTTGACTGCCCATACATGAGCATTCTTTTTATGCACTGCCGCCTCCTTTTATTGGCTACGAATTCTGTTATTGACGCTATGGCCCTCTGCCTTCACATTGTGTAGATCCTTCATGCATCGACTTTTCTCATTGAGTGGAGCTTTCTCCATTACTAGTTGCTCGACGCTGGTTGTCTATGTTTTCCACGCTTCCCCTGCTCTATGAGTTCCTTAGTTGATATGAAAAACACATGGATAATTTCCTCCTTGTGACGTCTCCACCTGCTACCTCCTTTGCAATACACATGGATAAAAAATCAAAGGATTCAACAGGTCTTCCACGTCGCTTGAATATGAGTCAATTCTTACACTAAATGATCTCTTCTTTATTTGATTCCATACTTTGAGCCACTTGAGACCTTGTCAACTAAGAAAGGAAATGTAGAAAAGATGTTCTTACAAGCGATAAGATAAGACCAAGAGAAAACTACACAAATTTTTTTTTATGAAAACCAAACTTAGAATATTTGTGAAAAATCTTGTAATAACTCCATCCATGTCAGCTTATAAATAATAGTTGCTATGCTCTAACCCTTCATAGATTCTTTGTGTTCACTTATGCCTTGGTTGTGACAAAAACCACAACCCCCTTCATAAAGCAAAGCCTCTTGAATAGGACTTCTACCATTAATATTGCTAAGTTTTTTGTGAGATGATCATAATTTGCATGATCCCCATCTTGAAAACATTTCACTTCTCCACAACTTCTGTCAATCTGATAAAATCAGTCAAACCCGAAAGTGGGTCCCACTTTAAAAAAATTCATTTTCAAATGACTGATTCCTCAAACTTACCTATTAATCATCTCAAACTGATTAGAAACAAGTTCAAACACTGAACTATCGATTTGAAACTCATTTTACATCCTTTTTTTAAAACTGTCAATTTCATGCCAGGAGGTCCGTTGACTGGCCTAAAAAACTAATCCAAATAGATAACTAAGCTCCGAAATCTGGCACATAGAATCTTTGCTCCACACTCTTATACCCTGTGAGATCTCATCTTATGATGAATTCCTAGTCAAAAGATATATTTCGTCAAAGTTGCCTTCTCAGAATTACCTGCAAGTAAACAAGTCAGAAAATAACAAACTAGGTCTGGATTCGGCTTTGAAAACTAGGCAAATGAGCACATGGGGAAATGAAAACTAGGGCGTTGAATCTTTGTCATGAGGTGAATATGAATCTTTGATTTGGGCTCATGAAAAATCACGGGGCGCAAATGGCGATCAGTCAAAGTAGGTTACTCGAAATTGTTGACTAAAAACATTGACAAGATAACAATTTTTGCAAATGGAATTGACCTAGAAAAGTGTGCTAATGAATTCGTCAAATCTTGAAAATTGGCACACTTAAATGATTTTCAGAGAAAAACATAGTGGTATAATCCATTTGATCTCACCAATCATGGATTAGGAGTTATAACGCCACGAATAGGGGTCCTGACAAATCTGCAAATGCTGACACTAGTAAAATGTTACAAATTGCATTTGGAATCACGTTTGAAAATTGATCAAACGAATTTTTCAAGACTTAAAAATTTGAAACATAGGAAGTATCTAATGTTTTCAACACAAAAAAAAAAGAATTTTATCATTTTGGTCAATTTTGTCAAAGTTATAACTCGTCAAATAGGGCTTCCCAAAAATGTGTGCAAAGTGCATCAGCATGAAAACATTAAACTGCCAACTTTGAGGGATTCAAAACCTAATCAAATGGACTTGAAACAACTTGAAATCTAAAACATAGGCTCTTAGGTATGGATACTAGACACTCTCAAAGCAAAATGTCACAAAACCTTTCTGGGTGCAAGATATTCAATGGAAAACATAGCCTCTTGTCACTGTTTGACACTTAGGGTAAAATGCAGATTTGGAAATTTCTCAAAATGGGACTTCACAGAATGACTCAGAATCTCAATATATCAAAACGAAACAAGTAGACGCACTAAATGAAAGGTATTAGAAGCATTAAACACCTCCCAGACCTCAGACTGATAGTCGGGTACATGTGCATCAAAAGCTTTTATAGGGCTTAATTTTCTCAATGGTGCTCAAAATGGGGACGCAATTTTGAGTGCCAATAGTACACTTGGGTCTACTTTCTTCTCTACTTTCTTCATAATAAGAATAAAGTGTGGGACAAGTTTCTAGCCTTCAAAACTCATGTTGAACAAAAATTGAGGAAAGCCATCAAAGTTCTAAGGATGGACAATGAAAGAAGATATGTGAACAAAAGACTTAGAGACTTTTGCAAACTTGAGGGAATTAATCTTCAGAATCCACTAGAATTTAGTCTGCACAAGATATATGTTATAGCATTGAGGATTTGAACTCTTAAGTCAATGGAAAGTTGCATGATACAAGTTGAGTCTCTAGATCCATCACTTGAAGTCGAAGCAATTAGCAGTGCCAATCACATACTTAATAGGTCTCCTCATCCTACCTTAGATGGCAAGACTCCTTTTGAGGCATGGTGCAGTAGTAAACCAATTTTGACACACTTTGGAGTCTTTGGTTGTCCTACATGGGAAAACAAATCTTCCAAGGGATGCAAGGCACCATCACCTTAGCCTTGTACCTTCATTAGATATGAAGATAATGTGAAGGCATACAAACTTATGGATCCTAAGACACATCAGATATTTGTGGAGAAGGATGCACACTTTGAAGAAAGTTCACCTAGCTTGTCCTCTAATCCTCTTCGTACATCACACATTATGGAAACTGATAGTGACACCAGCGATAGTGCTTCAAAAAATTTTGGTACATGAGGTTCTATCAACAGTTGTAGTGAGAGGTCATGACATCATTATAGTCCACATGCATATATCACCATAGTGATAGGTCCATGAAAGTAGGGTACACCCAATCTTCCAACTCCAGTAACAAAGGATGACTACATGGAAGATATTTCAAGTTTGTTTGTGGAGTCATACATAAAGGATTTTGGGGACATCATTGATGGTTTACACCTTCTCTTTGATGGAGAAGATCCTTCTACAGGTTTTGCAAGGGCTCACTCTAACCCTCATGTCCATTCTCTACATGATCAATCTACATAGGTTGATGTGATTGTGGATACTTATGTACAATAGTTGTAGAAGGTCTCTTGATTAGTTGAGGAGATAGTATATTCTTTGGGACACATTCTACATTCATCCTTCACATGGATAGTTGAGCAAGTTTTAGAGACATCAGTGATCATTGAGATTCTTTCCACATATAGCAGAAGCATCTCACTTGTACCTAGGGTATTGTTTCTTCCAAAGGGGAGAAACACTATTCAATAGTCCTGGATCAGCTTCTACATTAGAGTAGTCATTGGTTTGCATTCTTCTTTGGGGGGAGCCTACCCTATCTCTCACATTTCTCTATTGTATATACTTCATGTATGTTGTAATGGGGGGTCTTGATTACTCCATCCATCCATGCATCTAGTTTTTTCATCTCTCTTTTTGGGGGAGGGTTTTTCCCATGATGTTTTCCCTCTTTCTCCATTTTATGAGGGATTGCATTTCATTATGTACATGGGTACCTAACATGGCCTAGTAGCCAGGACCCATTATGCATATCATCCTAGTTTTTGTCCTAGTTTTTGTGAACTTAAGCACATTCCCCTAAGTTGCACTTAAGGGGGATGTTGCTGTAAATAAGTATTTACTATTTATACTTTACTTAAGTTTACTTATGTTAATGCATTATTTTGTTATATTTCATTATTTTATTATTTATTTAGGTGAGACACTTAGGAGTTTGAGTGCTCTCATGAGTTGTCATGTTGACAACATAGAAGTACACAACTCTAAATCAACACATGATGTCTACAATACTAGAGTTTGCATCATTCACTAAGTTGTCATGTAGAAAACATAATTATTCACACTCCCATTTTAGCACATGTTGTCTACAACATTAATTTGCGTGCTACACCTTTGTAGGCTTATCTTCTCATCATTACACTTACTCCCATGCTTAATGGAAGATAACCCATATCTTGTGGACATGTACCTAGTTGTATGACTTATCATGTTGCTAACTTCTATGCATTCTAGAAGCTCTCCAAAGGCCTTTATATATAGACACTCCAAGTGTACTTTCATATGGCATATTGAATGAATATATCATCATTCTAATCATACTCTCTTTGGTCTACTATTGTGCTTGTGTTTGAGTTCCTTGGTCTTGGGTGAATTTTCCCCTAAGGCAAATTCTTACATTTCCCAAGTCTCTAAAATAATTCTTTAACCTAAGTTTTCACTTTAATATTTGGCAAGATTATTTGAAAAATCAATTTAATAACGATAATCCTTGATCTTCCTTAAAATCTAAGGTTTTTGTTATATTGCCATAGAAAATTGCATGCTATTTATTCCTAGTGACATAGTGACCAAGCAATACTTGCTTGCAGGACCTAGTCAATGAAGGAATGAGGTTTTAAGAAAAAGACTCACATGGTTGCTTTATCACCAAGGGAAACCATAAGTTTTTTACCCTTGGCAACATAGTGACAACCTGCCACTTGGATATGTGGCAGGACCAACCTTTGAAGATAGCTCCATAATTTACATGTCATTAATAGGAAGTTAGGTTGTTAGGATGCCATATGCCATGGGAGGTTCGCATTGAAGGAAATGGAACATTGATCTACACCATCAAATCTTCTCAAGATCAATGGTGTTTGCCTTGCTGCCAAAGGAAGTTGAATGAACTTTATCCTTGGTGACATAGAAACCAAAAGGAAATACCACAAGCACAATCCATTTATAACAAAATTATCATATGAGTTCTATCGTTTGATGCAAGGGTCATCAATGATGGTCGCTATGTCACTAATGGGAGTTGCTCAACTTTTACCTTTGGTGAAATAGCGAGAACATGACACATGTCCAGAGGTGTAAGTGGGTCCAATGTAAGTCACAAGTAGTAAAAGAAGAGTCTTATGAGGAATAATTCAATTAGATTGACCACAAACTTGGAGGGTTGAAGCTAAGTCATTAAAGGTTTTATTCCTTAATCTTTAGATTTTTTTAAAAATTGACAGCCTATTTTCAAATTTGAAAGGTGATGCCACTCTATTTCTCTGTGATCCATTTATGAGAATTAAAGTTTCATGTACAAAGTAAAACTAGGAATATAGTGTAGATAATCAATATCTTCTTCATTGAAAATGCATTTCTAATTTTCTGAGAGCTAGAACCTATTGAAGAGCTATTTTCCTGCCTAGTTAAATTGTGAAGAATTTTCTATACTAGTGATTCACTACTAAATTCAAAAAGAAGAAAACAAAGAGCCAAGTAAGTATCTCAGTCTATATATCATTCAAGGAGTTTTGATTTTTTTGCATTATTATCAAATATGCCTCCAAAGAAGGGTTTTTTGAGGAAAGTAAAGTATGCTAGCATGAAAATCAATGATGATTTTCTCAAACAATTAGGTGAATCCACAAATGAATTAGCCCAAATTAAAAAGATATTTCATATAAACCCTAGGTTCTAAATTGTAGATGGTTTATATAATAAGGGGAATTATACTAGGGATCCCATAACCTCTAAAACAAGGCTCCAATTGTTCAAGAAATGGTTCTTAGAGAGGAAATTGTTTGCCCCCCATGTGAATATTTAGAATTTTGATTTGGGTAAGTTAGTAGTCCTTGGGGTTTTCATAGATTCAGACCTTCTCATAGTCGTAGCCCTAAATTATGACCAAGTAGCATGGATGGTGAGGAAAATTCATGGGTAGTGTTTGATAAGAATCATTGTAGAAGAGATTCAAGAGGTTTCTAAATAGGATCCAACCATAGATTATCATGAGATCATTGACTTTTAGAGATTGGAAAAGGTGTATTTGTCTAGAAAATATCAAATTAGACAAGGCTCATTGAGAGGACACATGGCCACAATTGGAAATTTGACTTTTGTCACAACATCAACTAAAGAGCCTTTTAAGAAGCAATTTTTCAATGCTAGGGCCATTGATATTTACATTACTTTATGTAGGATTTTTGGTGAAGATGAACAAGATTTTATGCCAATAAAGTTCATGTATATGATGACACAGATCTCTTCTTTTGGTGTGGATATTATTTTTTATTTTGCATCTAATTTAGTAGAGAAAATTCACATAGAATTGATTGGAATTGCAAAGAGAAAAGTTGAGAAAACATTTGGCCATTATTCATTGTTAATGCATATGTTCTTGTATAAAGGTGTTACTTTCTTTGAAAATGAAATGGTATTGAACATAAAATTTGAGGGAGAAGCTCTACCAATCCAATTATGGAGTTTGGATATGAGTTGGGATGCAGAAGAGGCCAACATTGCGAGATTTGATTGATAATTTGCATCTAGGTTGAGGAGCCTTATATTAAGGGATAATCCCAAATTCCTAAGGCACCAGTAGATATTATTACACCTATGGATAACCCTATTGGTTTAAATGTTTCCCATAATTGGGTAGATCATATCATAACCTAGGTCTATAGTTTTTTGAGTGTATGGATTCCAAGGGACTCCTCATGTTCCTTATCAAGTACCTTTGAAGGTGGGAATAGCTAAAATATTATGGCAGATAGGTGGATTAGAGGAAGCACAATTGACTACTTGGTCTAGGGGCACAATTTTCTCATCTTCCACAGTTGCTCACTAGTTCATAATAAAAAAGGGTTGTTGGTTTTTTTGTACAAATTCTTAAACCCATAAAAAATGGCCGTCTCCCATGATCGTTTCAATGATAGTGAAGGATATTTTGATATTTTCAGATGGAGGGCTAAGATTGCTGCCAAGGATCATCAACTTGACTTCCCTGAAGACATAATAAGAAATGAATTCTCTCTTTAGGAGAAATAGATCAAGAAGGATAAGTGGAGAGTTTACTCCAGGGTTCTAGAATTTATTAATTGTTTTGATAAGGATTATAAGCCCCTAAAAGATGCCAAGACATGTTGGCACTAAAAATTGCATGGAAAATTTTGAGCACCCTTGAGAAATTGAGCCCTACAAATGCTTTTAATGCTTATGTACCCAGCTATCCATCTGAGATCCCTAAGGTGTTTAATGCTTCTAACACTTTCCTTTCAGCCTGTTTATGTGTTCCATGAAGATCAATTGTCATTCTGAGTTATTTGGCAATCTTGTTTTGAGCTAGTTCCAAATTTGCATTTTCACCTAAGTGTCAAACAACGACAGGAGGCTTTGTTTGCCAATGAATATATCGCACCCAGAAAAGTTTTGTGATTCACCACTTTGGGAGTGTCTAGTGTCCATACCCAAAAATCTATGTTTCAATTTTCGAGTCATTTCAAGTTTGTTTGACTACGTTTTGAATCCCTCAAAGTTGGTAGTTTACTGTTTTCACACATTTGCAAAATATTCAAAATTTTGGGAAGCCCTATTTGATGCGATATAACTTTTGACCAGTTGACCCAAATACTAAAATTCCTTTTGCATTGCACTATAGACATCAGAGACTTGTCTTGTTTCAATTTTTAAGTCTTGACGAATCCGTTTGCTTAGTTTTCAAATGCGATTCCAAACGCAATTTATGACTTTTTACTGGTGTCAGCATTTGCAAATTTTTTAGGACCCCTGTTCGTGGCGTTATAACTCCTAACCTGTGATTAATAAGATTGAATGGATCATACCACTGTGTTGTCCTCTGAAAATACTACAAGTGTGCCAGTTTTTAGAACTTGATGAATCCATCTTCACACTTTCCAGCGTCATTCCATTTGCAAAAAAAATTACCTTACTGATGTTCACTGTTCTGCAATTCTAAGTAACCAAATTTAGACGCTCGCCAAACTTGCCCCGTGATTCATCATGAGCCCAAATCATAGAAACATATTCTCCTCATGATAATGTACCAGTGCCCCAATTTTCGGTACCTCACGTGCTCATTTGCCCAGTTTTCCTGGCCATTTCCAAACACGCTTTTCAGTTTTCTAACACATTTATCTGCAGGTGAATTTAAGTTCGCAACTTCAAAGTTCAATATCTTTTGACCATGATGTCCTCATGCAACAAGCTCTGATGGGCCTATTGATGAGGTTAGAGAGAATAAAGATCTTGAGTTTCAGAGGTTTGCGAGATGTTCTATTCAGTTTTTAAAGCCAGGCAACAAGCCTCCTGACAGAGATTTCACAATGGTGTGAAAATGATTAAAATGTGTTTTCAACGATCAATCAGTGATCAATTTGATTTCATTCAGTTTGAAGATCTCAATGGATTAGTTTTCCATATCAGTTGATCGGAAACAAATTTTTTTTTAGTCAGACCCACTTTGGGGCCTGACTAATCCTGTCAGATTGATAAGGCAAGAATGGAGTTTATCTTTCCTCTTCTTGCCCCAATTTGTGGCCAGCATTCAGCTTCTAATTTTTTTTCTAAGAAATATCAAATTGAAAGTGCCTTCATTTTTCCTGGGGATGGGTTCTTGGTCAACTAGGAATGAAGGAAGTACACTTCAAATGCACACGGAGAAAATGGCAGGAATTGAAATGATTCCACAATGATGGGCACTGAACTAATGATGTGTTTTGATAGATCCAAAAAGGAAGCTTCTCAATGGAGGGTGCCAGAGAATATAGGAGGTCCATGAGTATAAGAGGAGGTGTCCAAGACATGGAAGATCACACCATTTAAAAGGGCATTCCCATTTTTCTAGCAGCCATAGAAGAAGGCGGCAACAAGGGGCAAAATTATAGAGCTCACGCAGGGCATATAGAGAAGTCATGAGCAGAGAAGCAGGCCACGACGTGGAGCTGTGAAGTCAAAGCTATAGGTTTAAGACTCATGACTTTCAGTAGCAGAATAACTTCCATGCAAATAACAAAGAAAGAGCATGCCATTTGCATAAGGCAGTAGTCAACGTATACAAAAGAAGCCGCCCTTTGTGAAAATAGAGTACTCCACATGGTAGCATGAAAGAGACCGCAGGCAAACAAGAGGAGGGTTCCAATAGAAAAACAATGAAGCTCCATGTCTAAGAACAAGGCCCACGACTTGGGCAAGAGATGGGTTTCACGCTGGAGAGTGCAGCGAGAAAATGGGGCAGTAGGGGACGACATCAATTAACACACCCACAAGAGATGACTCACGCCATGAAACAAGCCTTCCCCCATGTTAAAAAGAAGAGAAGCCGTGCTAGTAAGTGAAGACAAAGGTCTGCGCATTAAAGGAAATTTGTGCCATTTAAAAAAAAGAACAACTGTAGTTAGCATATGAAAGAACTCATGCATGGAGGAAGATGTGAAGGCCAAGCTGACTAGCAAAAGAAGCTAAGGATCAGTCAAAGAAGAACCCAACTGTGAGTCAGGAATAAAGAGCAGACAGGGGAAAAGGGTTTCTAAAATGATTTATCCCACATTGTCCCTGTGGGGAGTTTCAAAATATCTAAATATTTCTCCATGCATAGTGTATTGTGTCTTATGAGTCATTGCCTTTTGAAAGGGCAACGCTCGTGCACCTAGGGCCTGTTGTGGCCAGGTGGCAATAACCCAAAAGTTTCGATCGGATGATGTCAGCGCATAAAGTATAATTTTAAATGAAATAACAAAGCTAATGACATGGCACCGAGATTGTAGGTTGAAGGAGATTTTTCCAAGTGTTTGGATCCGACGGTGGGCGCGCGCCCACAAAATAGAGTTGCGCCCAGTTTAAAAAATGCAGGAAAGCAAAATGAGGACACGTGGCAAGTGGGTCCTAGTTGGCAGCGGTGAACCAATCAAAAAGTGCCACGTGGTGCTTGGTCAAAAGAGGTTTGACCTTGGATTTAAAAGCCAAGGAAAAATATGAAAGTCATAAAAAAATATTTTTATTTCTTTCTCAAGCAAAAATGCACGTCAGAAATTTTAATTTTCAAAAGGGCTTTTTTCTAAAGTTTATCCTTTAGAAAATTTTCAATTTTTTCAAAATTTAAAACTGACTGGGTTGCAGACTTGATAGTTATAGCAGAGGACTATTTTTCAAAATGACTTTTAGTGAGTTTCTGGAAGCCAAAACAGGTAATGTTATATATCGCCAAAATCGAAAGAAGACAAAATTTCTAATTTTGGAGTTAGTTTTTGCACAGGTATTAATCTATTTGAGCTACACAAGGTTTTCTATCAAGTACCTGAATTGTAACCGTTTTCAGACCAGGAAGTTCAGTTATGATTTTTGGCAAATTGATAGCTTGAAAATGCGTAAAAGACAAGGAGAATTCAGATGGGGGCATCTCTGAGTCAGTTAAAGCAAGTTTTATTAGCATTTTGATGCAAATCAGATTTTTAGCAAATCAGGGATTTCATCATTCAACTGGGGATATTTTGCAAATCAGTTGCAATGTAATGATGAAACAAGAAAATCAAATCAGATGGAAGAAAGAGGTTAGAGAGAGTCTTTACAGTTGCAGGAGATGGATTTCTAAGTCGACAGATGGTAGTCGCAGGTTCAATTTGAGATTTCATCTTCATCCTATATTATTCTTTCTTTCTTCCATTTGAAGGGTTCCAATTTTTGTTACTGAGAAACTAGTGGGTTCCAGTTCCTTGGAAAAAATGGGCTCATGACTGTGATACTAGATTTTGGATCCAGTTCTTGATGCATTTCCAATACTAAGACACCATTTTCTTCAGCAGAACTCTCATGTGAATAGCATTGTAGAGATAATATAGATAGTTCTAAGATATTAGGTAGTTTCATGTTTTAATTTTATGCATCTAAATGTATAGTTTCAATGAAATGAATACATATGAGCAACAATTTCACTAGTTTTGTTCTGGTTCTTGTCTCCTGTCTCAGCAATCTGTAAGTCTTATGTGGTTTTGGAACAAATATTTGAGACCCATTTGCATCCCTTTCAAGTTGTATGTTTGATGTATTTTGCTGTTGGACCAAAGGGCCAACTAAATGCTCGATATGTTTAAACAAGGTTACTGGTTGTTTGAGAAGGATATTTCATGAGAATGAGACCTGAATGAACACTAATGTCTGAATCACAAGGTAGTTGGATAGATCTGATGTCTAGGTATATGAGATACGTCCTGATGTCACAGATGTATGTTATGAATTCATGGAATTTCCCAATGGATTAGGCACTGATCAATTATAGGATCACTAGTTATACTGTTGCATTTTTGAGGTTTTGTTGAATCAACATCTTTAATCAAATGAATTTCCCTTTCATGTTTAAGAGCTATAAATAGAATGCCCTCACTCAGCTTATGAGATTCCTAGATCTGCATTTAGCTACTGTAGATTTATGTTATTTCATGAGTTATTAGGAGAAATAAGGGTTTTATCTGCTTCATAATAGATTCAGTGTATGCTTTGACAACTGATATCATATAAAGAATCTGTAGGTCCACCCGCCTAGGTTTTGCAGAGCTTGAAGAAGAAGAAGAAGGGTCATGCCTTATAGTTGGCCTAATGTCTGAATGGATGTGTTAATAATGGGAGTTAGCTGCCTCTAGATGTGTCATATTCTCATCAGGGTAATTGGAAATGGGTAACGTTTTCAAAAACCAACAAAATGGTGACTCTGCTGGGGACATAAGATTGCAATCCATTTTGTTAAAAGGACAAGAATCTCTGGTGTTCATTTGAAAATTTTAGTCCTACTCTCAGTTGGGTTTTTCCCATCCGAGTCGCCAAGAAAATGGCGACTCTACTAGGGAGTTGTATTTAGAAAGAACTAAAATCTCTGGCATGAAACAGATTGGATATAACAAATCTATAGTGAGAGGCATCTCTTATTTTCCTTGCTGAAGTTTCATGTTCCCTAGTTAAGCTTTATTCATTATCAGCAGTATATTGAAACTAGATGAAAATTGTGTTCTATGACTGTCATAGGTCTATCTTCAATCAGTCTAGTTTGCAAATACTGTTGAGAAATTTTTAGAGTCAAGAATTCATTTATAAAGTGTAAATTCTTTTCAAGATAATAATGATCTGCAAGTTTCCTACATTGAAGGTCTGGTTCAGATTTGTCAAGTGAAAAATTATGTTTTATTTCTCACATGAGTGAGTGGCGACTCTCAAATCTCTGTCCCAGTTGTTCCTAGTTGATTTCATTGTAAAAATTTTAAAGGACTTTCAGATGTATGGGGAGATCTAAAATTGTTAATAGATCTTGGAAAGAAGTTTTAAATTCTTGATAAGTTTTAAAGTGCTGTTTGAAATTTGCTATTATAAAGAAATTGAAATGTAAAAAATCAATCACAACAGTGGTTATTTTATTCCTCTTGCAAAGAGGTGGCAACTCTACAAAGTTTTGACCAGTAGGGTAAAGGATTTTCAGTCTTGCACCTATGCCTGATCAGCAGATCGAAGTTTTCCATCAGCACTTGAGGTATTTTGGTTTTCATGTTTTCTTTTCATGAAAGTCAAATGTTAGAATCAGTGCCTCTATTCAGTGATTTTTAGCACTAGTAAGAAGAGGTAGAAATTTTTTTGTAAGATGGACTCAGATCTCAGATCTGAGATTAGTTTACCAAATTCTAAGAGTTTAAAAATTGTGAGTAATAACATTGGTATGTTGAATAGACTAGTTTACAAAAGGATTGTCAGTCTTATAAGAATTGAAGTAGGTAGTACTCAAGGTCTAAGTGTCGAACAATGTTATTTAAGGCTTAAGTCAGTAATTAGTAAGATGCCTTTTCATTGTAGACCTGAGGAATCTTCCCTGCCTAGTGTTTTCCTTGATGTTCTAGTACCTGATTCAGTCAATTGGCCAACACCTACTAGATTACAAAGAATTTTGCAAACTGAAAAATTCATTGAGGAGATGGAAAGTGGTGATTATAGATTTCATGATATGTCTCTTGATGATAATGAATGTGCTGAAAGCCAAGGTAGCAATGAATATAATGAATCCGTAGAGCAAGATAATCTATCTTCTGAGTGTGAAGAGGTGGATTCAAATATTAATGAATTAGGTAACAGCAATCAGCATGAAAAAGATGGATATAAAAGAGAAGATAAATTTTGTTACAGTACATATGAAGTTGAAGAAAGTTGTAACAACAGTAGATCTAGTGATTGCTATGATAAGAAAGAATGTTGTAATAATGTTGATTTTCCATATTGTTACACTAAGGATCTTGCTGTTGTAAGTTCTTCATGTTGTCCAGATGATAACCACAACTGGGAGAAGATTTATGAGGCAATCTTTTTGAGCTCTGATTAAATCTCTATTTTGTTGGCTCATGAGTTTGAAAAGCATGTAAGTATATCTAAGGATCTTCATATGTTCTCTCATAATACTCTCATTTAGTCAAAACATTTCCCCAAAGTTTGATGTGGGAAAATAGGTAGAATCCGAACAATCTTGGTTAGACTTTGGAGGTGTATATAACAAAACCTCAAATGTTTTTGCACATGACAATTTGCTAGATATAGGGAATGTTAATGAAGGGAAGGTTAATGCTGTTTCAGATTCTTTTTATGTTGATCTTGCTAAACATTGTTTTGATGTTTCATGTAGTGAAGTGGAAAACAGTGAGTATTGTCAATCCGATTATAAATTTTCTTCATGTTTTGATAAGTCATGTAAAGATAAGTTCAAGGTATATTCTGACATTCAGTCTAATGAAGAAAGTGATAATGATCAGCATAGTTTGGATAAGCACTTTTAGAACGAATTTTCATGTATGGTGACTAATCAATGTTTTGAGTGTGAAGCAGTTTCAGCAAAGAATAAATCTGATTCAAAGAGTAACATGGTTGCAAGCAGGCAACGGTCAGATTTCACATACTTTTCATTTATGGAAGCACAAGGTGAGTTACAATATGCTCCATGTAACTCGTTGAATGAAGTTGAATATGAGCACTTTGTGTTTCCAATTAAAAGAATCCATATTTCAATCAGTAGTGATCAGTTTCAGTTTGATATTAGTTGTTATGGTCATTCTGGGCAAGATGAAGAAAGTATGTCTAATTTTTATACGCACTATGAAGATGATGATAGTTTTTTTTTTGCCTATTGAGCTAATTGCAAATGTTGATATGTTGGGTGAAACAAATGATAATGATAATTTCAGTTTACCTTAGAAGGATGTAAATGAGAATTTTAGTTTACCTCAGAAGGATGTAAATGAGAATCAAGTTTTTGACAGAGGTAAGGAGTTCTGAAACTTTTCGGTGGCTCGGGTCATCATGTGTACATAATAGTGTAGTTTCCCTGCTTTCAATAAAGCTGTTCAAGAAAGTTTTGATGTTAAGATGTGTGGTCTACTTCTTCCAGAGATCTGAAATCTTGCCATTCCCACAAGGGGCATGCGTCCCTAGATAGAGCCACTTTTGGCGCTAAAAATTGCATGGCAAATTTTGAGCACCCTTGAGAAATTGAGCCCTATAAATGCTTTTAATGCCTATGTACCCAACTATCCATCTGAGATCCCTAAGGTGTTTAATGCTTCTAACACTTTCCTTTCAGCCTGTTTATGCATTCCATGAAGATCAATTGTCATTCTGAGTTATTTGGCAAAGTCTTGTTTTGAGCTAGTTCCAAATTTGCATTTTCACCCGTGTCAAACAACGACAGGAGGCTTTGTTTGCCAATGAATATCTCGCACCCAAAAAAGTTTTGTGATTCACCACTTTGGGAGTGTCTAGTGTCCATACCCAAAAATCTATGTTTCAAATTTTGAGTCATTTTGAGTTCTTTTGACTAGGTTTTGAATCCCTCAAAGTTGGTAGTTTACTGTTTTCACACATTTGCAAAATATTCAAAATTCTGGGAAGCTCTATTTGACACGATATAGCTTTTGACCAATTGATCCAAATACTAAAATTTCTTTTGCATTGCACTATAGACATCAAAGAATTTTCTTGTTTCAATTTTTAAGTCTTGACAAATCCGTTTGGTCAGTTTTCAAATGCGATTCCAAACACAATTTATGACTTTTTACTGGTGTCAGCATTTGCAGATTTTTTAGGACCCCTGTTCGTGGCGTTATAACTCCTAACCCGTGATTAATAAGATTGAATGGATCATACCACTGTGTTTTCCTCTAAAAATACTACAAGTGTTCCAGTTTGTAGAACTTGATGAATCCGTCTTCACACTTTCCAGCGTCATTCCATTTGCAAAAAACATTACCTTACTGATGTTCACTGTTTTGCAATTCTAAGTAGCCAAATTTAGACGCTCACCAAAATTTTCTTGTGATTCGTCATGAGCCCAAATCGTAGAAACATATTCTCCTCATGATAATGTACCAGTGCCCCAATTTTCAATACCTCACATGCTCATTTGCCTAGTTTTCCTGGCCATTTCCAAATGCACTTTCCAATTTTCTAACACGTTTATCTGCAGGTGAATTTAAGTTCACAACTTCAAAGGTCAATATCTTTTGACCATGATGTCATCATGCAACAAGATCTAATGGGCCTGTTGATGAGGTCAGAGAGAATAAAGATCTTGATTTTCAGAGCTTTTCCAGATGTTTTATTTAGTTTTTAAAGCCAGGCAACAAGCCTCGTGATAGAGATTTCACAATGGTGCGAAAATGATTAAAATGTGTTTTCAGTGATCAATTTGATTTCATTCAGTTTGAAGATCTCAGTGGATCAATTTTCCATATCAGTTGATCGGAAACGAATTTTTTTTTTAGTCAGACCCACTCTGGGGCCCGACTAATCTTGTCAGATTGATAAGGCAAGAATGGAGTTTTTCTTTCCTCTTCCTACCCCAATTAGTGGCCAGCATTCAGCTTCTAATTTTTTGTCTAAGAAAGATCGAATTGAAAGTGCCTTTATTTTTCCTGGGGATGGGTTCTTGGTCAACTGGGAATGAAGGAAGTACACTTCAAATGCACATGGAGAAAATGGCAGGAATTGAAATGATTCCACAATGATGGGCACTGAACTAATGATGTGTTTTGACAGCTCCAAAAAGGAAGCTTCTCAATGGAGGGTGCCAAAGAATATAGGAGGTCCATGAGTATGAGAGGAGGTGTCCAAGACATGGCAGATCACGCCATTTAAAAGGGCATTCCCATTTTTCTAGCAGCCATAGAAGAACGTGGCAACAAGGGGCAAAATTATAGAGCTCACGCAGGGCATATAGAGAAGTCGTGAGCAAAGAAGCAGGCCACGACGTGGAGCTGTGAAGTCAAAGCTACAGGTATAAGACTCACAACTTTCAGTAGCAGAATAACTTCCATGCAAATAACAAAGAAAGAGCATGCCATTTGCATAAGGCAGTAGTCAACGTATACAAAAGAAGCTACCCTCCGTGAAAACAAAGTACTCCACTTGGTAGCATGAAAGAGACCACAGACAAAGAAGAGGAGGGCGCCAATAGCAAAACAATGAAGCTCCACGCCTGAGAACAAGGCCCACAACTTTGGCAAGAGATGGGTTTCACGCTGGAGAGCACAGCGAGCAAATGGGGCAGTAGGGGACAACATCAATTAACACACCCCTAGGAGATGACTCATGCCATGAAACAAGCCTTTTGCCGTGTTAAAAAGAAGAGAAGCCGTGCTAGTAAGTGAAGCCAAAGATCTGCGCATAAAAGGAAATTTGTGCCATTTTAAAAAAAGAACAACTGTAGTTAGCATATGAAAGAACTCATGCATGGAGGAAGATGTGAAGGCCAAGCTGACTAGCAAAAGAAGCTAAGGATCAGTCAAAGAAGAACCCAACCGTGAGTCAGGAATAAAGAGCAGACAGGGGAAAAGGGTTTCTAAAATAATGGGAGTTAGCTGCCCCTAGATGTGTCATATTCTCATCAGGGTAATTGAAAATGGGTAACATTTTCAAACACCAATAAGACAAAGGTAGATAAAATAAATAAATTGATAATCACTTTCCCAAAGATCATGGAGGCACTGAATGAGAAGAAGACATCCTTTATTAATTCTTATCCTAATAAGGTTTGAGAGGTCATGAAAAGGTTATCTTTTACGCCTATAGTAGGATTAGGGAAGCTAGGTACTCATAGGAGACTTCGCTACAATGTCATTCAGAATAAAAGGTCTGCAATTGATAAAGGTAAATAGATAGTTGGGACAACTAGTACTATTTTGGAAGAAAGGTTTGATGAGCCAATTCCCAAGATGCAAAAGATAAAAGAGAAATAGGTGACCCAAATAGGGGAGTAGTCACCCACCCAGTCCCCACTAGAATAGGAGATGAAAATCTCATTAATGAGAAAATGGAGCAATTGGGATCCCAATGGGAACTCTTTATTACTGCTATGGAACTAGAAGAAGGGAATCCTTAAGAACCTCCCATGAAAACCCTTGAGTTAGTTGTTTTTGATCACAGAGGAAGGGAGTTGGACCCTATTGTAGAACAAGCTAGTCATGAATTTATTTATGATGACAACTTAATTAAATCAAGAGCTTTTTATCAATTTTCATGGAGAACCAATATTGGATTATTTGAAGAAAGATGCAATAAGAAAAAGGAAAAGCATCTTGAGATAGAAGAGGCTTCCATACAAGACCAAATAAAAGATGAGATGATGCAATATTTTAAGAGTTGGACCCCTAAAGAGGGAAGAAAAATGATAAAATCATCAAGGGTCTTGCTTCTACCAAATTTAGACATTACAAATGCAATAGTCTTTAACTATATTAATAAGAAGTTGAATGTAGATAAAAAGTTGTAAAAGGAGTTGAAAGGTGCCATATTTAGTAAAGATCATGTTGCCTGAGTAATTTAATCTATGAGAAAAGGATCTAGAGCTAGTTCTTCCCAGCTTGATGATATCGACTTTATTGGAAACCTGATTGTAGAAAGGCTAGTAGAGGACACTCCAAATGAAGAGGCCACATAGCTAAATTTTGAAATAGCCAACCTCACCCTAGTGCACCATAGCCTTGAGGGAAAAAAGGGATAGACTAGAGCTACAAGAAAATTATGAGAAGGTTTTGGCTACTTACAATAAAGAAGTGCAAAAAAGAATAGAGCCTGAGAATAAGGTGATGGGATATGAAGGACAGTCTAGTAGACCTAGAATTACTTATCCTCGTCCACCAGTGGATCCTTTTAAATATAATCCTAAAATTAAAATTTGAGACACACCACAGAGGCCTCAATATTATACTATTGAGGATTTTGAAGAAGAAAAAAGCAAACTGTGGACATTGCATGTGGAACTAGATATCCAATATGAGGATAGGTTGAGGAAAGCAATCATGTATTTGGTTGATAAAATTGATCAGACCACATTCTATGAACAACTAGAAACGGTAATAAATATATGTAATGAGCTGAAACAAATTGAGGAGGCCTTGAAGCCAATTATTAATAAATGGAATAATAGGGATAACAATGTCACCCTTTTAAGTTTTTTAGTTCTCACTCTGTCCTGTGAGTATATAGAAAAGATTTATGACTTGACTAATGATGTCTTCGAGTTTCATGATAAAAGAATTGTATTGCAAAGGAGGATCATATATTATCTTACAAAGTATGAGAGCATTGGATAGAAAAGATAATTTAAAATATAAAGAAGAATGGGCCCAGGAATTGGATGATCTATTATGTCTTTGGATGAATAGAGTCATAACTGAAAAAAGACATGCATGGTTATTTTGAGGTTGTATGGGAAAAGGCTTTCTCAATTGAATGCAACTAAGATAGGTTGTATATTAGTATACTATTACTTTTAATTCAATGAATTAATTAAATGCTTTAGTGGTATGATAAGATTTCTAGACAGTAAGAAGGATATGCATAAGAATGAGTTTTAGGGAAGATTGTTGATATTATTGATTATAATGCAATCAATTAGGTCAAAATAGTTGGATAGACTCTAAATCCCAATGGATGAGGCATTGATCAATTATTTTAGTTTGCATATGAAGAAATCATATACAAGCATCAAGAAAAATCTTAAAGTCAACATCAATTTTACTTTAAATGTATGAAGAGTATCATAGTTGGTCAATACTTATTTGCATTTAATCTTTGTGTTTTAGTTTGTTTTCATTACCTAGAATTACTTGTAAATCTGAGAAGAATTATGACCAATCTACTGTAGGAGATGAATTTTGTAATAGAATGTCATTGAATGAATGAAATGTCATGATAGTATGAAGATTTGGACCTTTTTATCCCTCAGGTGCACCCTCCTTGGTTTTGCACAACCAAAAGAGTAGAAAATCTTTATGATTTTGTTGAAGTTGGGTCTAGATCTAAAGACCATCTACCTAATCATAGGAAGTAGGTAATCCTTAGGTTATTTTGATCTTCACCATCTCGGCATAAGGTATCTTATTACTTGGTAGTTGAAAACACCAAAAAGATTGTCACGATATCGGTCTCCTTGGATCCAACATGGGGAGAGCTCAGATTGTCATGGTTTTTGGCTAGTTCTGTAGGCTTTTTATTTTATGGTTCAGATTCCCATTTTTCCCTTTTGGTTGTGAGGTAGGGCTCTCCTATTTTATCAATTATGCACAATGTTAGCTTCTATTTTTGGTAGCTATTTTTTAGGAGGTTGAGAACTATTGTTCCCCTTCATTTATGTTTGTTGGTTTTGCACGGTTGGTTGTGTATGCACATTTTCCCTCATTACAAGATGTGGGTTTGGGGTTTCAGGCCTTTATGCTAGCTATTTTTGCATATAGTGTCTAAACCCAAATTTTATTGGATTTTTGTACCCAAAGACCAAATGTATTTTAATTTTGAAGTTTTCTAATTTTTGGGGTTTTTACCTCGATTTGCATGCCACCAAATTTTCTCTAGTTTTTTGGCATGATATTGGTCATGGACTTGGATTATCCATAGGATGTTAGTCAAAACATTGATGCACTTTTTATGTTGCATTGGGATGTATGCGACATCCGTACTCCCAACTTTGTGTTTGGTTGAGTAATTTTATACCTAATGTTATTGTTTCTTTTGGACCCTTGTTATTATTTTGTGGACACTAGGATTTGTAGAGAATCCATACTCCCAGATTGAGGCTAGTTGAGTGAGTTCATGATGTCTAGTCTTGTTGTATCATTGGGATTTGTGAAGAATATGTACTCCCAAATTGAGGCTAGTTGAGTAAGTTCATGATGTATGGTTTTATTTTTCTTTGGGATTCATGTAGAATCTGTCCTCCCAAACTTGTTTTTGGTTGAGTGATATTTTGCTTGTGTTCTCATCTAGTCCTTGTGTTATGATCTTCTTGATGGTGGTGCACCACACATGAGTATGTGCGAGTACATTTTTTGGGTGACTTGCGAGGCCTAATCTTCTATGGTAATTTGAAGAGTTATGATCAATTGAATTGGGTTGGGAATATGTATACCTATGGGCACTCATTGTTGGATGAGCACTGGTAGGGTAGGGTAGCATATGCAAGGGGATTCTATCTCATAGCCTAGTGTTTATGGTGTCAACGGGTTGGCAAAGGAAGTTTTAAGTAAGTGATAACTAAATAAAATGTGCGATTGGCAATAAAACTTAAGATAATAAAAATGCTTCAATGTGAGAGCCTTTCATTGGGAAGTTGAGTTTGTATAGTTCCAAGCTTGGGATTTTGGATGTCAAGTGACTTTCCATGATGTCAACCCCTACATAATATCCCATTGAGTGTTTGACCAGGACCTGTAGTTTATAGATTTTCTATGTTCTTGGTTTTAGTCATCTTATTATCTAGTGTGAGTGTTAGCCATGGATGTTTGTTGTATTTGTGTGTTTGTGGTTGGATCTTTATCTCCATTAGCATGACATGAGTGGACCTATGGGTTCCATGTTGTTGGGAGGCATAGCTACCTATAAACCTCCTGGGACTAGTGTAAAAACATGGTCTTTTATCCTAGTGTGACTGTAGTTGGATATTTTCACTTGATACTTTAGGTTCCAGAGTAGGCTTTCTTGTGCTGTATGCTTTCATTAGAATGCCTTAATATCATGTAGATGATGTTATCTTGTAGCCTAGTGTTTATGGTGCCATAGGGTTGGCATGGGGAGTTTTAAGTAAGTGATAACTAAGTAAAATGTGTGAATGGTAATAAAACTTAATATAATAAAAATGCTTTAGTATGAGAGCCTTCTTTTGGAAAGTTGAGTCCACATAGGTCCAAGATTGGTCTTTTAGATGCCAAGTGACTCTCCATGATGTCAACCCCTACATAGTAGGCCATTGAGTGTCTGACCAAGACCTATAGTTTATGCATTGTCTATTTTCTTGGTTTCAGTCATTATACTATCTGACATGAGTGTTAGCCATGGATGTTTTCTATATGTGTGTGTTTGCAGTTGGATCTTTTCCTCCATCAGCATGACGGGAGTAGACCTATAGGTTCTACATGGTTGGGAGGTGTAGCTACCTATACCATTATTGGGGACTAGTGTATAAAGATGACCTTTTATCCTAGTACAACTGTTGTTGGTGTATGCATCAATTATGGCCTATTAATCAATCACACTTCAACATGATCCTTACATGCGAAACAATCCCATAATGAACATTGAGTTTTTCATCTAAAATAATTTGGAAAATTGATTTTTTGGCTCCTAACTAGACGGATTATGCTATTGCTCTCAGAATAAGAAGCAAGCAACCAGACCTCTAGTACAAAGGATTTTTTAAAGATATATAAGAATGCGATATTTTGCTAGATGAGATGCAACTAATCTAACAATGAAAGAAATAAAATTATACTATATGTATGCATATTAAGCTAAGATGATATTATAATGCTAGAAATTATAAAAGTTATCGATGTATGAGAAAGTGAATATTTCAGCATAAATTTGATACCAAATCAAATCAACCTTTGTAATGAGGAATTGAAGGCTCCTTAAATAGAATCTCAAAATTTATTGATGGTTGAGGTCAATTGGAATGAACGGTCAAGTTTGAAGATGAGACTCAGTCAGAGTGGATAATTTCTTGTGTAGGTGAGGTTAACTGATTCAGATCTGAGTGTGAGAAATAGTTAACTAAGTTAATTCCATTTCAAGCTCTAGATTACTCAAAATTTCCATTCCTGAACTTAAGAGAAGACTTTGGAGAAGATATTTAATTTAATAAATTAGGGTATGAGCTCATAAATGCATAATTTTAATTAATTGAATAATTAAACTCAATGACTAAAATGAGGTCATTATCTTATTAAATTAAATATATCTAATTCCTTTGTATATTAGCTAATGAGGTAAATTTTAAGTTAATTAAAGCATGAAGACTTATAATTAAATTAAACTTAACTAATATGTTTAAGGTAGCTAATTTGAGTCAATACTTAGGAATTAAATAATGAGTGTGATTAATGTAGATTAGGGTTTTTTGAATTTTGAGACTTAGGTCAACTAGCGATAATCAGAATCAGAATTGCCTAGTACAATAGGACTTAGAATTGATCAAATAGACTAGAATTGGTTAAAATTGTAATGTGCCAATTTTGGGGTATTGCATTTACCAGATAGATTCATAACATTGATTAATTCATAACACTAATTAATTCTATATTATTCTTGTGTTTATGGGTATGTTTGGTTAATTAATATTATTCATAATAATAATAAATATAAAAATATTTAGTAATATACATTAATAAATAATTATGTAATATACATATGTTAATAGACCTAACTGGTGACATTATAAATATTTTAATATAAATCTAATAAACATAATACTAAACATACTCATAAACATAATACAATACATAATTAATTAAGCATTGATGAGTACTATATAACTTGACCCGTCACATCTGGGAGACACATCCATTCAAGTCAAAATATAGCGGTATATATGCAGAGTTAAAGTTGGAAGAAGAAGGTATCAAGTTTTATGGGATGAAAGTTGATAATATACAAAGGCCAAGATAAATTTAAGAAAGAGACCCTATAAATATTTCAAGATTGAAAAGCGTCGAACAAGGAGAGTTAGCATCAGAGCTCATATAAAGATCTTCACTAGGTTTCACATCAATTTCAAGAGGGTATGGTAGCAGGGTACATGGTGACATAGATACCTATCCCCATGTAGTATACAAGGTGAGTCATAGTCTCCCCTTATGCAATAAAGTGGTTACATTACTAATAGATTATTAATATATAAGAATTAATAAGGAAAAAATAGAATTGGATTAATGAAACTAATTTATATTGATTTTAGTTATAAGTGGAAATACTCTTGGATAGCAATTAAATAAATAATAAGAGAGGTTTCTAAATGGGGGGGAATCCTAATTTTAAATATATATTCTACCTTATTTACAAATTGTTATTTTATATATATAATAAAAGAAATTCAAGATCTTTGAAAATAAATACAAATTATATATTTTCAATAAAGAAAAAATATTTGGAGTCATTTATAAGATTGTAAATGGGAAACTAAGAGAAATTGAAGGACATCCAAAAATGGGACATTACAAGTGGTATTAAAGCATCTTTCTTGCCAACCTATGGAAAGAAGTTAATGCAAAAACACCAAAGGGATCAGAAAGCATTGTAAAGGGAAGGAAGGAAATGGTCCACCAAAACGAACAACCAAATAAATAATGAATTAAAAGCTCTCATGGAACAAATGAATTGAACAACTCAAGAACTCATGGAACAAACTGAAAGAAATGATCAAGCTATAATCAAGCAAAATGAAATGAATCGAATCCTCTTAGAAGCCCTTTATAATATAAATAGAAATGGGAAAGATACAAATTCTCACCAATCTGAAGATGATAATAATCAATTGAATATACTAGAATCAGAGCATAGACCCACAAGACCCCCCTTCCTACCTTGAGAAGAAGAAGAAGATGAGGATGGGATAAATGAAGTAAATAATATAAATGACATTATAAATGAGTACTCTAGAATTGATCCTAAAATTAGAAGGGAGATACCATTTAAAGACTATTGTTATGCTCGAATGAAGTCATTATCTAATAAAAAGAGACAAACAAATCAGGAGAAAGGACAGAGAGAAGAGATAAATAAAGTCTCCCAAAATTTGATGGATCAAAAAAAATTACAGCACACTCATGGGTACAACTATTGGACACATATCACTCCTAAAATCCTATGATTGAAAAATGTGCTATTCAATTTTTTGTCCTCCATTTAAGAGGAGTAGCGCAAGATTGGTGGAAACATGGCCTTAACAACCAGGGATACAAACATATTAAGAGTTATGATGAATTCAGCCAAAAACTCATAAAGTGATTTGATCAAATAGACTTAGAATGGTAATTCAAAAGACTAACCCAACTTAGACAAGAGGGATCAATGGTGGGATTTGCTAGGGAATTTGAAAGGTTATCAGCCATGGTACCTAAAATATCACAAAAGGGACTCAGCTATTTATTTATAGATGGACTAAAGGAATCAATCAAGAGCACAATGGGAGCACATGAACCAAAAAATTTAGAAGATGCAATCTAGAAGGCATTAAATTTGATACACAACTGGCAAAGGATAGATCCAAGAACCATGCACTGAGCACACATTCCAAGCATTATGAAAAAGAAAGGAAGCTGTCCAAGGAATTTCAAAAAAATGAGTTATGTTACCATTGTAAGGAACCATGGGAATGTGGCCATAAATACAGAAGAGATCTCAAAAGCTACTATGACAAACTAAAAAGAAAAAAAATATGCTTTCATTGCAAAGAAAGTTGGGAACCAAGACACATTTTTGGAAAGAAAGGCCAAGTTCAAAAAATGGATGCCACACCTGATGAGGAAGTAAAGGGAAGGATGAACAAGATACCTAAATATAATCAAGAAGATAATAAAAATATGAAGGACCAATAAGAATTAGACAAGCTACAATTTTAGTGGTGATTCAATGAAAAAGTAAACTTTGAAAAAAGAAAAAAAGAAAAGAAAAAATTTTAAAAATTATATATATATATATATATATATAATGAATCAAATTACCTCCTAAGTAGACCACCTTGATGGATGTCAAGTGCTGCCATCAAGGCTGAGAGGGCCAAAGTTTCGCTCTTGGGCATAGGTAGGATATTTAAGAAGGAAAGTAATTTTCATCTAAGTAGATCACCTTGATGGATGCCAAAGAGTTGCTATCAAGGCAAAGAGGGCCAAAGTTTCATTCTTGGGTTTAGATTGGGAAAATAATGTTAAAGATGGACATCTAAGTAGCCCATCTTGACAAAATAATAGAATATTTCCATCAGGGCAAAGGGGGCCAAAGTTTTTCTCTTGGGCTTAGATTGGTTAAGAAAAATTTGACGTCATCTCAACTTAATTCAGTTAAGATGATTGATGTCTTCCACCTCATTAGATGATTGATGTCTTCCATTGAGGCCAAGAGGGCCAAATTTTTTCTCTTGGGCTTGGTAGGGTACTGGTTTAGAACTAATTTATCATGACTCATCTTTTGTTCTGAGATATTATATACATATGCATGCTAACAATTACTTGTTCTTGTAGGATTCATGATAAATAAAATGCATTAGGGAAGTATATTTTGTAAATCATTTCTTTTACTTAATTTTTAGAAACAAATTATAAAGAATCAATAAATAACATATGATGTGCCTGCATTGTGTATGCTTTGTGTCTTCATCTATCTACATCGCGTTTGCTCCATCTTTTCATTCATTAAAGATGTATCTCTTATAAAATCTTCTAGGCCTTTTGTATGAAAATATGTTTCTTGCCTATGAAAGAGCTTGTGTATGAGTGATATTGCTTGAGGACAAGCAATTTTGAGAAGGGGACACTGTCATGACCCCTCCTAAAGGGAATCGTATAATTATAATTGAATAAAATATAATAATAGTTCATATACTATTATCGATTATTCACAAAAGAAAAACATATTGATAAACTATATAGATAAATATTTATGATCTATTTATTTTACTTAATTATTTATATTATTCATAATAATAATAAATATAAACATATTTAGTAATATACATTAATAAATAATTATGTAATATACATACATTAATAGGCCTAACCGATGGCATTATAAATATTTTAATATAAACCTAATAAACATAATACCAAACATACTCATAAATATAATACAATACATAATTAATTAAGCACCAATGAGTACTATACAACTTAACTCATCATACCTTGGAGACATAACCATTCAAGTCAAAATATAGTGTTATATATGTGGAGTTAAAGTTGGAAGAAGAAGGTATTAGGTTTTATGGGACGAAAGTTGATAGTATACAAAGGCTGAGAAAAATTTAAGAGACCCTATAAATATTTCAAGATTGAAAAGCATGGAACAAGGAGAGTCAATGCAAAAGCTCATATGAAGATCTTTGTTGGGTTTTACATCAATTTTGACAGGGTATGGTAGCAATACACGTGGTGATGTAGGTACTTATCCCCACACATTATACAAGGTGACTCATATTCTCCACTTATGCAATAAAGTGGTTAGCATTACTAATAGATTATTAATGTTGAAATATGATTGAAGTAAAGGGAGATTGTTGGAATCTGACTAGAAGAATGATTATGATAAATATTGTTGATGTAGAATGTGTTTCAATCATTATTTTATCATTGATGTCAAACCTATTACTTGATGGAATGACAACTACTTATAAGATCCAAGCACTATCAGTTAGTTGATTGATGAAGAGGATTTAATCAATAAGATGTAACAAAAGAACCTAAGCGAAAGGTTGAGTTATGGTTTTGTAATATAGTGCAAAGATCAGTTAAGATAGTGATTCAATGATGTATTTTTAATCTACTTGAAGTTGAAGAAGTTGGATACACTTAGAAACATGAAAGGAAGAAGTTGTAATATAACTGTCTACAAAGCTTGACTAAATTCATCAAAGAGAGCCAAACAAGTTAGTTCAAGACGAGAAAAATTTCAATAGGAGCCGAGTGAAGATCAAGTGCCGAGTAAGTATCAAGTGCCGAGCAGGTATCAAGCGTCGAGTCATCTTCAGGTGCTGAGTGATCTTCAGGTGCTGAGTGAACTTCAAGTGTTGAGCAAGTATCAAGTGCCGAGTGAAGTTCAGGTGTTGAGTGATGTTCAAGTGCCGAGCATCAGTAAAATTTATAGTGGATGCCGAGTGATAGAGTTTCAATAGTGTCGAGCTGCTGCATTATTTGAAAAGTCATAGATTAGCCAGATCTAAGATAACATAGTTGTTACATAGAATTTTGTGAATGAGATGGAAGATAAGAATGATGAGCTGGTGCCATAGTACACCATGTAAACCATTTTTGAGAGAATACAACTGGATTATTCTAGAAGTTTCTAGAGGAAACAAGATATGGGGTAGATACATTGTATCCTACCTAATCCATTGAAACCCTAAGTTGAAGAGGGAGAATTGAGTGGGAAAAGAAATCTAGAATTCAAGGAGTCATAGGTCACAGAGATAGAGGTTGGTCGAGGGAGAAAGCATGAAGTGTTGAAGAAGGTGAAAAGGAGGAAGTGAGACAGTGAATCTATTTTGATAGGTGACCAAATAGAGATGTTTGCATTGGTATGATGAGTATGAGGACTCAAGGAAATGAATCTTGAAAGGAGGACAAGCTGTCAGAGCTATAGTAACTAAAGCCAAGGAAAGGAATGAACTAAAGTGTGATCTGAAATCTACAAGATATGTTGTGAGTTGTATTAGATCAAAAGCCCTATTTTTTACTCTCTATCAATTGTAATAGTTAATATAAATCCTATGGACTTAGGTTGGTTTAATAGCCATGTTATAAATCCTTTAACAGGGTGACATTCCATGTGAATGTTCTAAAGTCCTTTAATCAGGCTCATTCCTAATAGTATGGTGAAATCCTCTAACAAGGTCAAACCTAACAGTGTGTTATAAGCCTTTAATAGGGCATCATTCTAGAAGAATGAAAATTAAGCAGCATGTTACTGGTGGTTTTTCCCAAATTGGGTTTCCATGTAAATCATTGTGTCATGTCTTGATCTTGCATGTTTCATTGTTGCATGTTGATTTACTATAACTTGCTAAGATGAATGTTTTAGGCTGGAATGCATGGATAATTTAATGGGCTCACTGCAATAAGAGAAAAAGTTTTATTAGGGCATTAAGACCTTGGATAACTGATTCACCCCCACCCAGCCCCCCCCCCCCCCCCCCTCCCCACCCCTCAGTTATTCTAAATCATTTCTAACAATTGGTATCAGAGCCTGGCTGCTGATTTAGTTTAAAGGAACTAGAAGCTGAAAATATCAAAATGCGTAAGAGAGAAGTTCCCAAGCTTAACAAAGAAAAGTTTATTGCATGGAAAAGCTTGATGAAGCTGCATCTTGGATCCATAGGTGAATATGCTCAAAGTTCTATTGTTACTGAACATGTTGATCCAACTAGTACTCTTACTGCAGAAGATTTGAAGAACAAGCAAGAACATAATCAGATAATGCTGGAAATTGCATCTGCACTCAACTATGTTGAATTTGATGATATCAAAGGATGTAACACTGCATTGAAAATGTGGAAAGCCCTATCTGACATCTATGGAGGAGATCAAAATGTCCAAAGAGTAAAAAGAGAAAGCCTTAGAGGAAATTTTGATGACATGAGAATGGAAGAAGGTGAGAATGTTGTTCAATATTGTGCTAGAGTGAAGGAAGTGGTAAGTGCAATAAGATTTTTGGGTGGTCAATTAGATGAGGATACTACTAATAGTAAGTACCTAAGAACCTTTCTCCCTATCTATGCTATTACAGTGTTAGCTATACAAGAGCTGAGATGTGTACCAGGAAACAATCTAAGTCTTGAAGGTATAATTGGTAGACTTACTGCATTTGAGTTATCTAACTTTGACAACTACAAAATTGATAAGGTTGAATCTACTTTCAAGGCTAAGCTATCACTGTAGGATACTAAAAATGTGAAATCTAAGAAGGAAATAAAGAAGAAATATATATCTAGTGATAGTAGCACTGATTGAGAAGATGTTGAACAATTGGAAGCACTACTGGCTAGGAGGTTTCACAGAGGCAAAGGAAAATTCAAAGGTAAATTGCCTATCATTTGTTTCAATTGTAATGAAGTAAGACATATAGCTGCAAGGTCTACATAGAAAAAGGATTACAAGGATGGCAACAAGTACAAGAATGATAAGAGAGATTACAAAAATAGAAGAGAAGATGACAAGAAAGACTACAAAGATAAAGGCAAGAAGTGCTATGCTGAAGAAGATTCTGATGGTGATGATGATGAAGTTGTTTATGTGGCCATGAAGGATCAATTTGATGAAGAAGAGCCTACAATACTAGTGACATGTATGAACAAGAATGATAGATGGATCATAGACAGTGGATGCTCACATCACATGATAGGAGACAAAAGTAAGTTTGTTAACTTTACTCAATATGATGGAAATAGTGTTAGATTTGGAAATGATGCTCCCTGTCAAATCAAAGGAAAAGGTTCCATTAAGCTTACAGAGAAAATCTCATGTGATAATGCATACTATTTTGAAGGTTTAAACTATAATTTGCTGAGTGTTTCGCAGTTAGACAATGTAGGATGCAAAATTGAATTTGGAAATAAAACTGCAAAAATCTATGATAATGATGGTAAACTAATAGGAAAAGGAGATCAAACAAGGAGTAATCTATTTTACCTTGATATGGATAATGTATCTTGTTTTATTGCAAACTTTGATGATTTTTGGTTATGGCATAAAAGGCTATGTCATGTCAACTTTGATAGTCTAGTCAACATTAGCAAAATGAAGAAATCTAGAGGCTTACCTAAATTGAAGAAGCTTGATAACATCATGTGCAAACAATGTTAGTTAGGAAAGATGACTAAGTCAAGTTTCATGAGTAAAACCTATACATCTAAGGAAGTACTTGAGTTAGTCCATACTAATTTATGTGGTCCAATAGAAGTAAAAAGTTACAAAGGATACAAGTATATAATGTTTCTTGTTGATGACTATTCCAGGATGATGACTGTAATGTTTCTAAAACAAAAATCTGATGCTTTTCAAATGTTTAAGTGTTATGTGGCTAGAGTTGAAAAGGAAATAGGAAAGAGTTTGAAATGCCTCAGATCAGATAGAGGTGGAGAATTTACATCAAATGAATTTGAGATATTTTGCAATGACAAAGGAATCAAGAGACAGACATTAGCACCTAGAACTCCCCCACAGAATGGAATTACTAAGACAAGAAATAGATCTATGATTGACTGTGCTAGAACACTGATGATGGAAAATATTGTTGCTCTAAAATATTGGAGAGAAGCTGTAAGTGTAGCTATTCATACACTAAATTATGTATAATTAAAGAAAGGTACAAATGCAACACCTTTTGTATTATGGTATGGTCACTCACCTAGTGTAAAGCATTTCAAAGTATTTGGTTGCAAATGCTATATTCACAAATATACTAGAAATGGAAAATTTTATGCAAAAAGTGATGAAGGCATATTCCTTGGTTACTCCACTACGAGAAAAACATATAAGTGTTTAAATACTAACACTAACAAAATTGTGGAGAGTGCAAATGTAAACTTTGATGAGCATGCAAAAGTTTAAGCTGAAGAACCAAAGAAATTAGATGAATACAAAACCTTTGTATATTCTTATGAAGGAATGCCTGTTGAAGAGGATGTTGTCAATCAAGTTGAAGTACAATAGCAAGTTTCAGTTTCAACAGAGTCACAGCTAGTGAATGCCAAGCTGCATTCAGAAGTCGAGTTGCAGAATGAAGAAGATGCACATTCTGACCTTGAAATCAGTACACATGATAGAAATGTAGAACTACCTAATAGAGATGTGCATATTGATCCTGAATCTAAAAGATCAAACATGGAAACAAGGACAGAACCAATATTATCCAAATATGTGAAGAAGCATCACCTTGCTGAATAGATAATTGGTGACAAGAATGCAAGACCAATGACAAGGAATAGACTAAAGAATGAATCATGTCTATTAAGCAATTTTCAGCCCAAAATAGTGTTTGATGCACTACAAGATGGTAATTGGTATAAAGCTATGGAAGAAGAGATTGATCAAATCAAGAAGAATGAAATTTGGAGTTTAGTTCCAAGACCTGATGAAAAGAATTTAATTGGCACCAAATGGGTATTCAGAAATAAGCTAGATGAGAATGGTGAGATTACTAGGCACAAAGCCAAACTAGTATGCAAGGGTTAGGCTCAAGAAGAAGGATTAGTCTATGGCGAAACATTTGCCCCCATTACTAGAATGGAAGGAGTAAGAACTTTACTTGCATATGCTGCTTATAAAGGTTTTAAAGTCTATCAGATAGATGTAAAGTATGCTTTTCTGAATGGTATATTGGAAGAGGAAGTGTATATTGAACAAGCAGAGGGATTTTTGATCAGAACAACAAAGATAAAGTGTGTAAACTACACAAAGCTCTTTATGGTTTAAAACAAGAACCTAGTGCATCGTATGAGAGACTTCACAAATACCTTGTCAAGATAGGATTTGAGAAAACAGTTGACAACAACAATTTGTATATCAAAGAAGAGAAAGGTAAAGATGTTCTGATATCTGAGATCTTTGTAGATGATATAATATTTCGAGGAAAAGATGATCTATGTAAAGACTTCACTGATCAGATGAAGAATGAATTTGAGATGTCAATGTTTGGAGGGATTAAACTTTTTGTTGGATTACAAGTACATCAATTAAAACATGGTATATTTGTAACCCAATAAAAATATATTAAGAAGATTCTCAAGACATTTGGTTTAGATGAATCAAAACCAGTGAGTACACCAATGGCTATAGGACATAAGCTATCTAAGAATGATGACTCAATAGAAGTAAATTAGACAGTGTACAAATCCATGATTGGTAAGCTACAATATGTTGTACATAGCAAACCAGATATTGCTTTATCTATTGGTATAGTGGCAAGATTTTTTGCAAACCTAAGAGAAAATCATCTTATGGCTATTAAGAGAATAATGAGGTATCTAAAAGGTACATATGATTTTGGTTTGTACTACAAGAGGACTAAAAAATTTGATTTGAAGGCCTACACTGATGTAGATTGGGGAGGTAACATTGATGATAGAAAAAACACCAGTGGAGGAGCACTTTTTCTAGGAAAGAGATTAGTCACATGGACTAGCAAGAAGAAAAGTTGTACATCACAGTCCATGGCAGAAGTTGAGTATGTTTCTACTGCTATCAATTGTACCAATATTGTGTGGATTAAGCATCTGTTGAAAGAAATGAAGGAAGAAATAACTGAACCTGTGATACTTTATTTTGATAACACAAGTGCTATCAACATATCAAAGAACCCTGTGATGCATGTTAAAACAAAGAATATTGCAATCAAGTATCACTATGTAAGAGAATTAGTAGAAGACAAGGAAGTGAAGATGGAATATATCAATACAAAAGAACAAACTGCTGATATCTTCACAAAATCATTACCTAAGGATGCATTTGAATATCTTAGAGGTAAGTTAGGGGTGATACTGCTAACCAAGGTTGTTTGAGTAACAACAAGGGTGCCCTCCATCAAACAAGTTCAACCTGAAGTAATCAAAGTTTTGAAATTTCAAATTAGTCACAAGCAAGGTGACAGAGGGAGAGATTGAAAAGCGTAACTGCTACATCTCCATGATGAGATGCTGAAACAGTGTATCTTTGGCATTATTGTCAAAGAGGAAGAATTTAGTGAAACTAATCAAATCTAGAATCCGGATATGAGGGATAAATCCTAAAAGAGGAAGAGATAAGCTGGAGAAAGAGCAGAACATGATCAGATCATGAAGAGTACAAGAACACACAGGGAGAAGTAGCAGAGAAAGGATGAAGAAGAAGCAAAGAGATAAATAAAGATGATAGATCTCAAAGGGAGCAGCTTAGACAAGATACAAAACTAAACAAGTTTTCTTTTTGGTGTTTGACTTACTGTCTTAGCCTAGTTATTATTTTTTTAACTTGGTTAATCAGTTAGTTTTTGGTTTGGTAGATTAGTTTGGTTTGCCATCAATGCCAAAGAGGGAGATTGTTGAAATATGATTAAAGTAAAGGGAGATTGTTGGAATCTGACTAGAAGAATGATTATGATAAAAATTGTTGACGTAGAATGTGTTTCAATCATTATTTTGTCACTAATGTCAAACCTATTATTTGTTGGAATGAAAACTGCTTATAAGATCCAAGCACTATAAGTTAGTTGATTGATGAAGAGGATTTAATCAATAAGATGTAACAAAAGCACCTAAGGGAAGGTTGAGTTATGGTTTTGTAATGAAGTGCAAAGATCAATTAAGACAGTGATTCAATGATGTATTTTTAATCTACTTGAAGTTGAAGAAGTTGGATACACTTAGAAACATGAAAGGAAGAAGTTGTAATATGATTGTCTGCAAAGCTTGACTAAATTCATCAGAGAGAGCCGAACAAGTTAGTTCAAGCCGAGAAAAATTTCAATAGGAGCCAAGTGAAGATCAAGTGCCGAGTAAGTATCAAGTGTCGAGCAAGTATCAAGTGCCAACTAATCTTCAGGTGCTGAGTGATCTTCAGGTGCCAAGTGAATTTTAGGTGCTAAGTGAGTATTAAGTGCCGAGTGAAGTTCAGGTGCCGAGTGATGTTCAAGTGCAGAGCATCAGTAAAATTTATAGTCGATGCCAAGTGATAGAGTTTCAATAGTGTCGAGCTACTAAATTATTTGAAAAGTTGTAGATTCAGTAGATCTGAGATGACATAGTTGTTACATAGAATTTTGTGAATGAGATGGAAGATAAGAATGATGAGCTGGTGGCACAGTACACCATGTAAACTATTTTTGAGCGAATACAACTAGATTATTCTAGAAGTTTCTAGAGGAAACAAGATATGGGGTAGATACATTGTATCCTACCTAATCTATCGAAACCATAAGTTGAAGAGGGAGAATTGAGCAGGAAAAGCAATCCAAAATTCTACTTAAGGAGTCATAGGTCACAGAGACAAAGGTTGGTTGAGGGAGAAAGCATGAAGTGCTGAAGAAGGTGAAACAGAGGAAGTGAGATAGTGAATCTATTTTGATAGGTGACCAAACAAAGATGTTTGCATTTTTATGATGAGTATGAGGACTTAAGGAGATGAAGCTTGAAAGGAGGACAAGCTGTCAGAGCTGTAGTGACTAAAGCCAAGCAAAGGAATAAACTGAAGTGTGATCTTAAATCTGCAAGATATGTTGTGAGTTGTATCAGATCAAAAGCCTTATTTTTTACTCTCTAGCAATTGTAACAGTTAATATAAATCCTATGGACTTAGGTTGGTTTAATAGCTATGTTATAAATCCTTTAACAGGGTGCCATTCCATGTGAATGTTCTATAGTCCTTTAATTAGGCCCATTCCTAACAGTATGGTGAAATCCTCTAACAAGGCCACACCTAACAGTGTGTTGTAAGCCTTTAACAGGGCATCATTCCAAAAGAATGAAAATTGAGTAGCATGTTATTGGTGGTTTTTCCCAAATTGGGTTTCCATGTAAATCATTGTATCATGTGTTGATCTTGCATGTTTCATTGCTGCATGTTGATTTACTGTAACTTGCTAAGATGAATGTTTTAGGATGGAATGCATGGATAGTTTAATGGGCTCACTGCAATAAGAGAAAAAGTTTTATTAGGGCATTAAGACCTTGGATAACTGATTCACCCCCCCTCCCCCCCCCACCTCCTCAGTTATTCTAAATCATTTCTAACAATTAATATATAAGAATTAACAAGGACAAAATAGAATTGGATTAATGAAACTAATTTATATTAATTTTAATTATAAGCAGAAATACTCTTGGATAGAAATTAAATAAATAATAACAGAGTTTTCTAATTGGGAGGGAATCCTAATTTTAAATATATATTCTACCTTATATACAAATTGTTATTTTATATACATAATACAAGAAAAAGGAGATCTTTGTAAATAAACACAAATTATATATTTCCAATAAACAACAAATATTTGGAGTAATTTATAAGATTTTAAATGGGAAACTAAGAGCAATTGAAGGAAATCCAAAAATGGGACATTACAAATCTAGATAGAACACCTAGATATTGAGATTGATAGAATATAGATTTTCATACTTCATAGAATTGTTCCTAGAATGAGACTCAATTCTCAGGAGTCAAGGTTTAGACTGTGCTGATACCTATCCATTAGAAGATGACAAGATTAATCAAGATTCATAGAATTATCCCTAGAATGATGCTTAATTCTCAAGAGTGAGGGTTTAGACTATCCCGATACCTATCCATTAAATAATGATTGAAAGCAAGGGCTTATAATTGTCCCTAGAATGAGGCTCAATTCTTAGCAAGAGTTAGGATTATCTCTAGAATGAAGCTTATCGCTTAGTAAGAATTTGGAATTATCTCTAGAAAAGAGCTCAATCCCCCAAAGTCTAGACAAAACATATAAATACTAGTCCATAAAAGATAACAAGACTTATCATGAGTCATACAATCATCCCCAAAATGAGGCTTGATCTTTAGGAGTCAGGGTTTAGACTGTCTTGATACTTGTCTATCAAATTTTGACAAGAAATGTTATAAGATTGATCAACTGATCAAAAGATGAGATAAATGACATAGATGATAGATAAAGGGGAACAAGATGCCTTAAGTGATGATGTGCCCCAAGTGATGAGGACATAAGATTTAGACTGAGTTGAAGATAGTTTTCAAAGATTCAATGATACAATCATCCTGCCCCTTGGGAGAAAAATCAAAAGATGACACACCAGAATAGTGATGTCAATCAGTGGATTGAGAGATAGCAAAGAAATCAAAGATTCAAAAGAATGTAGAATAGATCAGAAGAATTTGAAGAAAATTTGGAGTCATTTTAGAGCAATTCTAAGGTCCAAAAGACCAAATTTGACCAAAGTTTACTAGAGTTGACTTTTTGTTTTTTTCAAAAATTTTGGAAATTTTGAAGACATTTTGATTTCAAAAGATTCCAAAATTCACAAGGTATCAGAAAAGTGGAATGCACAAGTGTTTGATCGCATTAGTCCCAAAATTTTAAAATGAGATTGAGTTGTTTAGGTGTGTTAGATTTCAAATTCAATCTCAAAAATGAGTTCAAAACAACCAAATTAGCCAAGGGTGATTTTCACACCAATCGAAGCACTTTGAAAAATTAGGTCAACACCTATATAAGGGCCTTAACGATCATTTTCAATTCATTTGTGCTTTTGTCTTTTGTGAACACGAGAGCTCTAAGGAGAAAGATGGTGGTTCCCATGCATGCACATCAATTTGAGCACTCCAGACAATACAACCAACTAACAAAGTATGGACATCGGGTGAGTAATCAATAATCTTGCTTTGTATTTCAATTTTCATGCATTTTAAGGTATTTTAAGGTTATTTTTAGGATGTTTTTGAAGTTATTACATTGGTTTTCGCGTGAGGATGTCTCTCCTCACACAAGTCTAATCATTTTTTGTGTGAAGAAGTACCAAGCCAGTACTTCTTTGCATGGCTCTATGGGTTTCATTGCATAAAAGATGCCCATGTGTCGCATGAGAATCCCTTAAAAAAATAATTTTTTTGTCTATAGTTTTGTCTTCTTTTTCTCAATAAAGTATGATCTCATTTGAAGATGTGCAATCTAGTGCAAGAACATGAATTTTCATGCAAAATTATGGTGTAAAGTGCAAATTTAATGTTTGAAATTTTGATTTCTTATTGATGTTTTATATTTTCTTTCATCTTTTACAGTTGTCTGAGACTGAGTGTGTGCCTATTATTTTTGTGTGTGCAGATTACCTTTCCTGATGTCAGATTTAGATCACATTATCCACCTTAAAAAGCATTATTATGATAGTTAGATGATTCTGACATGGCACACATTGACACACTTAGATTGTTATATCTTTGTCAGATCCCAATGTTGTTGGTGAATCATAGCCTTTTGACTGTACTAGTTGAGAATTTCCATTTGGATATTATCACCTTCCATCTATCATAGGGGGAGATGATGATCAACCTAGATGACATCTATAGGATATTGTAGATCCTATTCCATAGGCCATGGGTTATGTATAACACAGTACCATAGATAGGTATAGAGGCACTTAGGGCCATATTTTAGGAGGACCTAATGATGGGTAGAGCTATATTATGGGATGTGCTAGTACACACATAGGCCCACTCATAGGTTACCAACAATCTTGGGTATATTCATCAGCTACTTCCAGAAGCCAGATAGAGGCTAGCATGGGTTAGGGTGTGGATGTGGTCAGATGCTAGAGATGATGTTAGAGACACCCAAGCATTATGGAGTGGGTCATTTCATGCTCATGCACATGTTCCATGAGATGCAAAAGATCATCTACCATGAGGGGAAGAGCATGGCTACTAGGGTCTATGTTTTCTAGGTATGGGCATGGGGGCATTTTCCCATTACCAAACCCATTTTTGCATATGAGAGGAAGCCCATAGAGCCTTATATATGCTATTATAGATGTCAGTTTACCCAAGTAGCTCTAGGGAAGAGTAAGTAGTGGAGAGCACACTTGGACAACCTGGTAGCAGTGGTATGGTGATCATGGAGGGAGACAGAGGCATGAGATGATGTGCCTTGAGAGCTTGGGTATATGTTTGCATCTAGACAAATAATAGGTTTCTCAGTACAGGTTATTGAGAGATTCCCTCTGACATAGGTATGGTGATAGTATAGTCAGCCATAGGATATATCTCAGGAGTATTGCTCATACGCATGACTAGCCATAGATGTGGATCGTGGATGGTCATAGAGACTAGACCTAGGATGGTTGATGATTGGCATACACACCATAGTAGTGATCTAATGGGATTACCTACCAAGGGTAGCAGATGGGGGGATGAAGTTTACTTACCAAGCATATTTTATGAGTCATCTTTTCCCTTATTTCATAGATCTAGTGGGGATTTCTGTACCCACTTAGCCAGTACAGACACCACAAGGACTGCCACAAAAGCCACAGTAGGATAGGGTTAGGTAGAGGACATAGCAGGTGCCCATTCTACCTCAACATATGAGATTAGATCCAACTATTGGGAGAAGTGGTATAGGATAGAGACGTCCTCAAGGTGAGATGAGTTCCCTAGGAGCCATTAGAGGAGACATCCAAAGGCCATGCACAAAGGTAGAGTAGCTAGCTAAGTAGGTAGCCAAGAAGGTAGAGTAGGGTGTAGATGATGAGGAGATGCGACATTAGCCTACTATAGGAGTATAGGGTAGAGACATCCTGTAAAAAACTTAGGAGGCCCTGGGGAGGTCTCAAGAGTAGGTGTGGATAGTGCAACAAAAACTAGGAGAGTTGCATATATAGGTTGTAGTGAGAGACACCTGGATCATAGAGTGAGATCAAGAGATCTACAAGTTATGAGAGAAATTAGAGTGAGAAACTCAAAAATTAGAGTACCAGTAGGATGAGATCTGGCTACAATTAGCTAGAGCAATATACTATTTTATATTGGTTCTAGATGAGGTAGAGTAGGTGAATCAATTTTTCAATATGCATAAGAGTTAGGAGGTGCATGACCTCTAATGAGACCCGACATTCCTCCTCCTCCTCTATTTCTAGCAGGGGGTTTGGAGGGAGGAGAGAGTTATCTCTAGTTGTTCTGATTTTGGTCTAGCTATGTATCTATTAGTGTGCCACCACCATTTTATACCATTTTTGAGATCAAAAGTGCTCGAATAGTGTCCATTTTTGCACCGATGTACACTTTTGACTTGATATATATGAGATTTTTTGATTCAAGTAGAATTTGCATATTTAATCTTTCTCTCTTTATAGTTTATTGTACATGAGATGTTTATGCTATAATTATGAATGCACATTTTATATGATATATGAATGTAGTGTAGATGAGATGAATGATGAAATTATGTATGAAATGAAAAATGTGAATGAACTAAAATCTCATGTAGTGTTCCATTTTGTTGATAGTGACAAGTATCCCATTATGATTGAGAGGGAAAACTAAAGAACTGAATGCTTGTGTATTTGTAAAGATATACGATACTTTAAAGAAGCCAACAATACCTTATTACAAAGGATGCAAGTAGATCAACGATTGAACCATGCACTGATGCAATGCAATCCTATGCTAGATGTAACCCTAGGTCTAGTTACCAAGCTTCAAAAATTATCATCACTAAAAATTTAGAGAAAAAACACATGTCATACAATTCCCACTGAAATTGCAATCATAGAAATATGAATATGACACATGTTCTAGTTTTGTCAGGATTAGATATAAGCATTCAAGGCACAAGAAGTTAGAATGACCAAAACATTTGTCCCTTTTCATAGAGAAAGCGAAGATAAGCATTAGAGCATAAACACTAGGATGACCACAATGTTTCTTGTGTGTAGACACACAAGAGATTCTTGTTATGCTAAGTAATTATTAAGTATGTTGTCCCCAACCAACCTTGCATTCGTAACCTAAGATAGAAGTGTGCTAGGTATACTAATAATGAGCCGTAGATTAATTTAGCAAGATGAATATCAGTATTTACTATAGCATAGAGAATTCACTCCAACAAGAAAGGAAAAGAACCAACCTCAATGAAGAATCCATATAAAATGATTCGAGTTACACATGGGCATCCAATACAAGATAGAGGCTCTTATAGTAGACACCCCTTTTATATGGATGCATAAAATCATTGGAACTAAACCACAAATAGAAAGAAAAGAGAAGATCATGCCCCTAGTCCTCACTTCTCTAGTCAAAAGTGACATTATTGAGTTATTCAAAGAGACATGATAAAGCAAAAGAAAATAAACAAAGAAAAATCTCAGCATATCCCAACTAATTCATCGGTTTGAGATCATTTCTGTATTATAAGATTGATGTCAAGTGCTAATGTTTAGAACATATATGAACGAAATCTCTTTAGTAGGGTGACAATAATAGATAGACATAGTTAGAACAACTAGTGACTGAAGTCAAAGAGGAATCTCCAATAAGAAGGACCTTAGTAGGAACTGAGCGATAGTAGGCAAATAGAGTTAGGACAAATGGTGAATGATGCAAGAAAGATTTTTCATGAGAAGAATCTCAAAGTGACACTATTGAAAGTAGGCAGATGCAATTAGAACAACTAGTGACTATCATGAAAGATATTTTTCATGAGAGGAATCTCAAAGTGATACTAGTGATAGTAGGCAGACATAGTTATAACAACTGGTGACTATCGTGAGAGATATTCCTATGATATTATAGGGATTTCCCTTGAGTTATGACAAGATTCAATTCATGGATACATGAGCAAACTAAAGAAGGAAAGCAACCATATAGGAAGACAAATGATGTGCTGTGAGATATAGCATTGGAAACAAGAGGCACCTGTTTACTAGGTTTTCGCCTTGTTGGAAAAGATTTTTTTTGCTACCATGATGACTATTTGCCAGGTTTTCATCAATGGCATTTTTTTTGTTTTTCAATTTTTTTGTATTTTTCTCTTTTTTGGTTTTTTTAATTTTAATTTTTTTAATTTTCAATTTTTTTGGCAGTACTAAAATGCCTATTTCTAGGTTTTTGCCAAGGTAATGATTTTTTTAAAAACATTTTACAATTTTTATATTTTTTAAAAAGAAATTTAAGTATATATAGAGAGCTTTTAAAACTAGATCAGCTATAAAATCACTTCAGATGTAGAGTGTTGATGGGCTCCTTGAGCACCTCACCCTTAGATGTAGAAAGTTGGTAAGCATCAGATCCAAACACTATAGTGACTATATAGGGACCAAGCCAGCTGAGTTCAAACTTCCCTTTTTGTACCCATTGTTGTTGATTCTTAGTGTTTTCTCTCAAAAAAAGATCACCTAGTTAGAGGTTATGTGGCTTAAATTTCTTATTATAGCTTCTAGACATATCCTGTTGATAAGCTTGAAGATGATTACATGCCACTTATCAATGCTCATCTACCAATTCTAGCTCTTGAAGCCAAGATATTCTATAGTCATCATCAATAATGAGGCCCTTCTTGGGGATTCTTACAATAGGAATCTCAACCTCAATCAGAAGCACAACATCTAATCTATATATCAAAGAAAAGGGCATTATACTTGGGAGTTCTAATACTTGTTCTATAAGTCTGTAAAGCTAGATTAATCTGAAGGTGCCAATCCCTTCCAGATCTATTAACTGTGCGATGCAAGATCTTAAGGATCACTTTGTTGGATGCTTCTGCTTGACCATTACCTTGGGGGTAATAAATAAAAGACCAATGTTGCATGATTTTGAACTTTTTGTACAACTCTTTAAGGTCTGCGTTTTTAAACCGTAGGTACACAATACCTACATATGATGTAATTCATAATAAATAGAGATATACTTTTGAAATTTTATATAGTGAGAGGGACTACCTCTACCCACTTAGTGAAGTAATTTTTAGCTATAATGATGAACTTGTGTCCATTTAAAGAGGTCAGGTGAATCTGACCCACAAGATCAAAGGACCATTGTTAGAATGGCCATACTGTGATAGATGGAATTAGATCCCTAGCTAGAGCATGAATCAGATTCCCATGGAGCAGACATTGTTTATAGGAGTTGATGTATTCAATTGCCTCTTGGACCATATTTAGCCAATAGTAACCAACTCTAATAAGTTTATGAGCTAGTGTCAAGCCGTTAGAGTGAGATTTGTAAATGCCCTTGTGTACATCAATTAATGCATGCTTGGACTCATTGAGTTCTAGACACCTAAGAAGTGTTCAGTCAAGACCTCTCCTAAATAATTCTTTAGCAATAATAACATATCATGAAGTGTTGTAGATAAGGTGACATTTTCCATTCCAAATTAGATTATTTAGGATGGTTTGGTTATCCAAGCAAGAGTATATATGGTGGTAGCAGGATGAGTCATGTCCTACAATAGAATAGATCATCTGAGATTTAGGGGAATTATAGGTATAGTAGAGTAACGTTTCCACTAGGAAATCATATTGAAGATCATTCTCTGGCATCTATAACAAGGAAGAATAAGTAGCCATGGCATCAGCTACTTTTTTGTCTACCCAAGGAATTTGTTAAAAAGTGATATGAGAAACATATTTGTTCAGGTCATCCACCATGCATTTATAAGGGATCTATTTCTCATCCTTTATTTGATATACATCATTAACCTGGTTCATTATGAGTTGTGAATCACCAAAGATGTTTAACTCGTTCACTCTCCATTCAACTGCAATCTTCACACCATTAAGTATAGCTTCATATTCAACAATGTTTTTTGTACAAGGAAACAAAATATTATATGCCTTAGGTAGTGCATATTTCTATGGTGTTATAGGTCCAACACTAGATCCCTATTGTGTAAATGAACCATCAAAGACCATTATCCAAGTTTGATGTGTGAGCATTAGAATTGATTCATTGAAAAATATTATGTTTAGTGGAAGAAGAATCTGCATTGGTATTTTTTCTAGCTGATCAACAATTTCTTTTCCTTTAATAGGCTTTTGATAAACATACAGAATGTCAAACTCACTTAGTATCATGATCCACTTAGATAACCTTTCTGTTAGACCTACCTTGCATAGTAATTATTTCATTGGATCAATTTTAGCAACTAGTCATGTAGTATGAGCAAGCATGTAGTGTCTTAGCTTTTGAGAAGCTAAGATAACCACCAAGTATGCCTTCTTAATGATTCTATAGTTTATTTCATAAGAAATCAACATGTGAATCAAATAGTAGATAGCTCTTTCCTTTTTATCATTGTCTTCTTGAGCTAACAAGATACCAAGAGATGACTTCATTGTATATATGTACATAATAAGAGGCTTCCCATAGATAGGAGGCATTAAGATCAATGGATTAGCAAGGTATTACTTTATCTATGTTAGAATTTGATCTCATTCTTGACTCTAGTTATATTTCACACCTTTATGTAGAGTCTTAGTAAAAGCTTGTGACCTATTTGCCAATGGTGAGATGAACCTACGAATGGACTAAATTCTTCATTGTAAGCTCCTCATCTAATTTATATTATGGGATGGAGGCATGTCCATGATTCCTTGAACTTTCTCTGGATTAACCTTGATTCATTTTGTTGACAAAATGTAGCCAAGTAGTTTCCTAGATGTTACACCAAATGCACATTTCTTGAGGTTGAGTCTCAGAATAAATTTCTCCATGCGATCTAGGATAGGTCCCAAATATTGAAGGTGAGTGTTGCATTTTATGCTCTTAACCAAGTATCATCCACATAGTCTTACATTTTTTTATGCATCATGTTGTGAAAAATGGTAGTAACCACCCTCTGATATGTGGCACCAACATTTTTAAGACCAAATGAAATCACATTCCAACAAAAATTTCCCCATGCACAAGTGAAAGCAGTCTTTTCCTAACCTTCTGGTGTAATTTTGATCTGATTATAACTAGAAAATCCATCCATTAGTGAGTATATTTCATATCTTGTTATCATATCCACTATCATATCAATGTTAGGGAGTGGAAAATCATCCTTCGAACATGCTAAATTCAAATCTTGGAAATCTGTATAGACTCTGATAGATTTTTCATGCTTGAAGACTAAATTTTTATATATATCCATTTAGCATAATTAATAGCACGAATGAAACCAGCTTTCAAAAGCTTTTCCAATTCAGCTTTGACTAGTAATGCAACATGAGGATGTATTTTTCTAAGTTTTTGTTTGATTGGTTTAACTCCTAGCACAATAGATAAATGGTGCATTATGAGATCAAGATCCAAGCTTGGAATGTCTAAATATGTCCATGCAAAATTTATCTTTTTCTCTTGGAAGAAGGAAATGAATTCCTCTTTTTCTTTTGGAGATAGCAACTGTGAAAGATGTATCATGTGAGGATGTTCTTCTGCTCCTAACTTGATCAGTTATGTTGGTTCTATCAATATTGATGATCTTAATATGAAGTACATAAAATATCTCATCCAAAGGCACCTTAGAGGGGTTTTTGCCCTGGGATACATATTTTATTTTTACTATTTTAGGTTTTGATACTACCACAATTTGGTTTTCACCATCAAAACTTTTATTTCTTTTCTTTTTGATTGTATGACTAAGATATTTAATGTCACCTTCAGTCATGTTGACACTTTTTTTACTGTTGGAAGACATTACAAGTTTGAAAACATTTAAGTAATAGGCATGAGCATAGTCATTCTAGAATGTAGGGTCTTTACTAGATGCATTAGAATTCTAGTCTATGAGCTCGAGATAAGTGAGTGAAAGAAATGTCTTGGGTTCAATAGAATTCAAAGTATAATCATCAAATGTGTGGACAAGAAAATCAATACTTAGAGTGACTTCATCCACAGGTGTGTTTGAATACCTTTAGTTCTAATGTTATTAATTGAAGACATGATGACACTAGTTGGGTACAACTCATATAACCTAACCATAGATGATTCACCTAATTTGATCTAATTCTCATATACATGAACTTTATCTATGTCTTTGTCTATAGTTTCTTCTAAGAGAGAGTCAAATCCATACTCTCAAGAATTTATCTTGCATGGAGAGAGACTGTAGAATTCTCTAGCATCGACAGGGACAAATTCTCCTTCATCATCTAGATTTTTATGAAGCTATTGAACAACCAAAGTATGACTAGACTCTCCTTGTTCTTGTTGACTATGGTGTGAATTAGTAGTATCATTAGAAGAATCACTATCACCATCCATAGTGGTGACATGTGGAACAAAGTCATCTAGTTCTACAAAGAATTTAGCAAGATCATTAGGAATTAGATAAGGATAAGGATCCTCATCATCAACATTATCATCATGGTCATTTGACTCAGTGTGTGACTCATGTTCAGATGAACTCTTAGGTTCTGGTATAAATTTATTAATCCCTAGATTGAAGGGAATCTTCTTGAAGCCTAGACTAGATGTATCTCGATTCCTTCTAGCTATCACTTTGATGGGATCAATCAGACCATTTTTTTTTGTATCCAATAGGAGCATTCCCCTTGTAGCCAAAGAGTTTCATGAGTTTAAGACTTGGACCATACTTTTCAGGATTAATTTCATGAAACAATTCTATAAAGTCAACTAGAGTTTCCTCTTTGTATATCCATGTAGAAATGGTTCTATTTTCATCTTCCTCCTTGAGAGGTATAGTAGCTTTAACAAAGGTACCATTATACTTAGCTTGATGTGTCAATGCAAAAGCTCTCTTCATTCCAGATGGTCTCTCATAATGATGGAGAGATTCAGGAAGAGATGTCAAAGATAGAGTTGGTTCTATGTGATATTCACCCATTCTAGTTTCTTTCAACTGTAGTGATTGCTTGATTTTCTTAAGATTGTTATCATGATGGTTTGTAGATTCCCTATTAGTAGGTACAAAGTTTTTAGCAAATTTTAGTATGTTATAGGTATAGCTAGTACTTTTAGGTATGGTGACTTCAAAGTCATGAAATGGGAACTTTACACATTGATGATAAGTTGAGGGCACAACTTTCATTTTGTGTATCCATGGTCTTCCTAGTAGAATATTGTAAGCTAAGGGAATGTTGAGAACTTGAAAAGTGACATCCCCTTCTATAGGACCAACCTAGAGAGGCAAAAAAACAAGACCTAAATATTTGTGCTCAACTTTATTATATGCTTTGATAGTTATCTTGCAACAAGGATCAACGAACACTTTAGATTAATCCAATTATCTAAGTAGAGTAGCAGAGACAATATTAAAACTAGCTACATTATCAATGAGCACATGACAGACAGGTTTATGATGTATCATGACTTCAATTGAAGAGGTTGGTTATGCGTATGACTTAGTGAATTATTGTCCTCCTTAGAGAAGGACATATAGTAAGGTCAGGTCAGATAACCTAGCATAGATTAGAGCCTCTTAAGATCAAGATCTTGAGGTATGTTTTCCTTAGTGAGGGCTTTATCAAGAATTTGCCTATGAGTAGGTAAGATTTTGAGCAATTAAAAGATCATGATTTGATCATTTATTTTCTCTAATTGATTGAGAATATTGTAGCTAGTAGCCACATAAGTTGTTGTAATTTTTGTTCCTTTTCTAGATGGACTAGCAAGAGGTTTGTCTTTGTCTTTTTCTAGATTAGGAGGAGAAGGTACAGGCCTTTGAGCACTAACTTGGCTTGAGAAAACATAATAGTGTTGGCACAAGATTGTGATGGTTCATTGTCAGATGTATTGGATGTAGGACCCCTTAAGACAAATGGTGTCTTAGGTTTAGTGTTATCTTGTTTTCCCTTAATGATAATAACATCACAATACTCAAAATCCATAGGTTCAACCATGTTGATCACATTTTCATCATTAGAGTACATATCTAGTTGACCTTGCTATTAGGTTTTGTTTTGAGTTTTCTTCTTTTTCATAAGATGGGAATGACTCCTTAAAGCCTTCTGATTTGAGTTCTTTTTATGTCCATCCACAACAATGTCACCATCATCAATTAAGTCTTGGACATTGTGATGTAGGTTAATGTAGTTCCTAGATTTGTGACCCTTGATTTGATGGTACTTCCAAAATGTGGTTCCATTCCACCATGGAGGTCATGGTTGAGTATCATAGGGATGAGAGTTATCCAATGGAGAAATGAGATTTTTTTGTAGCAAGGTCTTGTAGACCACATCCAAAGGTTCACCTAGAGGTGTATATTCTCATTTTGGGCATGTCACCTATTGGCGCTCAAAATTGCATTCCCATTTTGAGCACCATTTGAGAATTTGAGCCCTACAAATGCTTTTTGAGATTGTACCCGACTGTCAGTTTGAGGCCTAAGATGTGTTTAATGTTTCTAACACCTTCCATTTATCCTATCTACATTTTTCACAATGATAAATTAACATTTCAAACCATTCTGTGAAGTCCCATTTTGAGCTAGTGTCAAAATTTGCAATTCTGCCCAAGTGTCAAATAGCGACCAGAGGCTCAGTTTGCATTTGAATATCTTTTACCTAGGAATGTTTCATGACCTGAAACTTTGGGGATGTTTAGTATGCATATCAAAGAACCTTTTTTTCCAAATTTTAGCCCATTTCAAATCTATTTGAATAGGTTTCAAACCCCTCAAAGTTGGTTATTTACTGTTTTGTGCATTTGTGTAGTTATTCACAATTCCGGGAAGCCCTATTCGACCAAAGATATCTTTGACCAAAATGAAGAATTTCTTTTTGCATTGTGTTCCAGGGGTCAGACACTTCATATGTTCCAATTTTGGGATCATGATGAATCCATTTCATCAATTTGCTAACATGATTAAAAACCCAGTTTACACTATTTTGTTACAGGTAAGATATCTAGATTGAATCGTACCCTTGTTTGGCACGTTATAACTTTGATCTCATGATTGGTAAGCCTAAAATGATTGTACCATTGTATTGTGTCCTGAAAATGCTTCAAGTATGCCAATTCTCAAGTCATGAAAAATCCATCTGCATACTTTCTTATGTCTGTCCGTTTACCAAAAACTACTTTTTGACATATTTGCCAGTTTAAAATTACCAAGTGCTTGTTTTCAAAAATTCATCAAATGTGTCCTATGATTCATCATGAGCCCAAAGCACAAAATTATGTTCTCCTCATGGATCTACAAATAGCTATTAAGTCGACCTATCTACATAGGGTTTCCTTTCTAATACAATGGTAAGAGAGTATTAGGTATTATAAACCTAATAGCTTACAATCCTCGATTGCTGAATGCAGGCACTTGATCTGGCTCTCTCTGATTTTGATCCTCTGAGATCTAATATCATTTCATACCCCTTGCTTTATTCTGATCAATTGAATATCTAATTGCTTCTCTCTCCTTCTAAGTCTCTTCACACTGAATTCCACTATAGCTTCTCCATACTCTATTCATCCTCTCTTCACAATGAGAGTTTTATCTTCCTTAAAAGGATTTCAGAGACTTAGGGTTAGGTATGGATCTATGATCCATATTGAATCTCAATTTCTCACTCATTCCTTGCACATTTGTCATTGGTTGCATGCCTTCTACAATTTTCTAATTGGCTGCATGTAGATTGCATAGGAAAGATAAAAGATTTGATCTTATCTCTTAAATCTTTTGAGATTCACCATATTTCAGCTACAAAAATAGTTTACATCATAGTTTTTGCAATTACAAACTCTTATGCTGATATCCTAAGTTACTTGGCACATGAAGCATTGCTGATGCATGGCACATACTATTTTTTGGATAGCTCGACACCTGAACAATTCTGTTACTTGGCACTTGATTAAACTGGATCACTCAGCACCTGATCAAACTGGATCACTTGGCACCTGATCAAACTGGATCACTTGACACCTAATCAAACTGGATCACTCGGCACCTGATCAAAATGGATCACTTGGCACCTGATCAAACTGGATCACTTGACACCTAATCAAACTGGATCACTCGGCACCTGATCAAACTGGATCACTCGGTACCTACTATGTGCTCGACATGCATAGTGAAAAATGGTTAAGTGCATTGACACTCAACTATCAAAATTATTCTTTTAACCAACAATTTCCCCCTTTGACATGAGTGGCAAAAACACTTAACTAGGATTCTATGATCTTAACATTATTTCATGCACCCTCTTATTCACTTGGCATTCATACAAAATTTACAAAATTTTCAAAAACAAATAACAATATACCTTATGACTCCCTGTGAGTTGATTATGCCTTGTTCATTTAGTGACCTTTGTCCTGTTGCTACATTCTAACCAATGTGTCATATCAAAATTTTCAAAATTATCCCCCTTTCATTTATTTACATACTTCATTTATGGCTATCTCGCCTATATCTCCTCCTTATCTCCTTATCCCCCCTATTCTTTATCTCCCCCTTTTTGACACTTATGTCAAGGGTTCGATAGGGTAATTCCATACTTAGCAAAAAAAGTTTTGTTTACTTCAAGGAGTACCTTTAGAGCTGCATCCCAATTTTCTAGTGCAATATCCAATGACTTATATTGGATGGCAATCTTTGTAGCTAGGTGTACAAATCCATCAGATGTAGAAAGATTAGAATCTTTCATGAGGACTGTCTCTGCATACATCTTCTCCTTATGAAGTAGCTCCAAGTGAGGAGTGGTAGAGGATTGAATTTGCATCAACTTGGCTTTGGTGGTTGCCTCGTCTACTATTAAGACAACTATCTCCCTTTGTGTGTTAAGCGATTGAGAAAAATGCTTCTCACTCTAAGCTAGATTGTTAGGGAGTTGCATGCTGGAAATCTTTAGATTTCTCTCCAAACTCAGTATTCTCTGGCTAATATCCTATGTGAATGAAGAAAAATCACACAATTTTTTGTACAGGGAAAATATGTTTCCAAGTACAGTTTTGACTCTCTCAACTTTCTTAGCCAACTCAACTTGTGATATTTCTATATCACCTGATATTTTCTCATTTACCTTTCCTTGGAACTTCCTTTTTGACCATTCCATTAATTTGGCATTTGTACCATGGTCTTCACTTGTCACCTGGTCAACTATATCAGATAGTTGCTCTATGATTGGTCTTGACTCATCTGGAGACTATTGAAAGCTTCCATGAATATGTCTTTGATTTCATTCAAAGTATGCTTGTGTTTGTGTTCTCTTCTTAGTGCTTCTTGTCTCCTTCTTCTATCCAATGCACTTTGAATTTCATTTATTTTTTCCTCTGTTAGAGTGCTAGATTCATAATATGGTATCTTGATTTCTTCATCAAGTTCAAGAACTCCATAGTAAATTTTCCTAACTGCCTTAGATGAGCTTGAGCCTAGTGTCCTAATTTGCAATGGTAATCTATCAGTACTCAGCTACTGAAGAGTCTGAGTGGGAGTACCAAATTTTGGTAATGCAACCAAGGTTTGTATTGTAGACTCCTCCTTATCTCTTGTTTCTTCCTTCTCTTCAATCCATTTTCCCTTTTGAAGAACAATAGTTGGGGATGAACTCACTTGCTATTTAGTTGTCTCTTTCACTTCCCCCACTACTACACTTGGCACTTGAAGTGAATCAGTGACTACACTAGGTAGAGGTGGTAGAGGAAGGAATAGAATACTGGTAGTTTGTATGGTCGAAGGTGGTTCTTGTGTATTCACCTTGACTGCTTGTGTCTTGGCTACTATATTCTACAACTCATCAACATTGACCAATATTGGACTTGAACATAATCTAGCTGCTAGTGTTGATTGGTCAAGGATTTTTGCTAAATCCTTTGTAGTCAATGGATTGATGTTTGGACTAGAAGTGTATATAACATACTTTATTTTAATTGTCTCTGCTAGTGTGATGGTGCCACGAGAAGGGCTAGGAGGTGATAGTTGTGTGTCTTGCACACTTTGATCTTGTTGTTCAGCTATATCCTTATCTTCATCTTTCTCCTCTGTATACACCTCTTCATCTTTCTTTTCCTATTTAGCCTTCTTCTCCTCTTTTTCCTTTTCTTTCTCCTTATTCCTTGATTCCTTCATCTCCTTTTTCTTGGCACTTGCCTTTTTCTTATATTCTTGATTGTATACATCTTCAATTTTCTTGTAAATGATTTTCCACAATCTTGTGGACTTGGTGACTACATCTTCAATTTTATTTTGCAATATGCAAAATGCCCTATATTTGGGAGTGAATCTACTATTGTCCCTCTTAACTACATTCTCTATTTGATCCTTGGTTAGATCAAGCAACAATCTAGCTAAAGTAGATTCCCTTATTTCCTTTTCCATTTGTAAACAAAAATGCCATTTTTCTTCTACTATCTTATACAATTCCTTTGGCATAGTTCCATCTAGCTCTAGAGTTGTGTGCTTGTAATCAACCATCATTGCATACACAAATTTATCTAACTTATTTTGCTCTACCTTGGTAAGCTTAGAAAAGTTTAGGTTCTTCAAACCTTTCAAATCATCATTCCTAATTTTTGAACATAATTTGTCTATGGTAGTCTGAGGTGAATGACTTACCACTTTAAACTAACCGATGTCCTCTAAATCGGTCTCCTCTTCATCTATGTGAGGTTGGGCTACAAACTTTATTCTCTTTCTTGGCTTGGCATTAGTTTTCTTTGTAGCTCTCTTCTTCTCTTTTGCCTCTACCTGGGCCTTTTGTGCTACAACTCTTGTAGTAGGTCTCTTTGGTGTAGTGTCTACTACTTTATTTGAATTAGGTTGAGGAGCAGGAGGATCTTTGGCCTTTCTAGTTGTAACTTTGGTTCTAATTTGTGCTTCCTCGGCTTCCTCTTCCTCTACACCTTCCTCTACATCTTCTCCCAGACCTTGAGTTAGTCCTTGAGGTTCATCACCTTCATCATCATTGTCATCTTCTTCCTCTTCTACTGTTTCCTCTCCCTCAACTCCAAATTTTCTCTTGATTTTCCTAACCAGTTTGTCTTTCTTTTTCACTATTGTGGCTCTTTTGAGATATATCACCACTCTTGATTTGACAATATCATAGGTTCCAAAGTGTTTTACAGTCTTATCAAATTCTTCTACAAGAAGTGTTGTTATTGCTGCTAAGGCTTGATCAAGATCAAGTTCATAACCTAGTGGCCTAAGCTATCTTACCCTAGGTATGACTGCTTGAATGTAAGTGTTGTCAATGTCTAAAAGAAAGAAAATATCTCTTTCATACTTCTCAATTAATGAGATTGGAATCCTCATTCTCTGTTCCATGGACTTCTTGAAGTCCTCAAAGTAACTAGTCATCTGGGCATCAAAATTATCACCCATCTGCTCAATGTAACCATTAATCTGCTCAACAATAGTTTTACCTTGATCCCATTTCACCTTGCCTATAGAAGGGAATTCTTTCATAAGATAGAAAAATATACATACCAACACTGACTCAAATTTTCATTGAGCTCCCTTGGTCTTCCTTATACCTCCTAGATTCTCATTAATTTGCTGAAACATGAGCTCTGCAAGATCATAGGTATGATCCTTCTTGACTAATTTATAAGAAACATCTACTGCTATACATGGCACGCTATTCAACCTGCTTGACTAATAGAATTTGTATGAAATGACTCTCACAACAAAATCTTGTATGGGTTCTATAATTGTATCTATTATCATTCCCTTATTATTCCATTTAGCACCTGTGTTCTTCTCTATTACTTCCTTTTTGTCACTTCTTAGGGTCTTTGGCCAATCTAGGGTTGGAATTCTAGTAACCTTATGAACAATTTTCTTTGTAAATTTCATTGGACCTATCTCTAGCCAAAATGTTCCATCATGGATTCTGCTCAACACTATGTGTATCCATTCAATTTTGAACACAATGGGAAACTATAGAGTTTTGGTCAATCCCTTCCTCTCAACTATGGAAAATTCATCTTTTAATGTTCCATTTGCACACAGTTTATCAAATGCATTATAAATCTCTAAGTCTCCTATGGCTCCAACTCTACAATTGTAACATCTTCAAACATCTTGGACCATAACAACTTTGTTAGAAATAATAGATAATGCACCATCGGGATCATTCTTATATGTGATTTCAAGAATGGGCTTAAATTTTGGTTGTTTAACTTCATTACTGACTAGTTGAATTTCATGACTCTCCTTCTCCTTAGTGGTTCTGGACCCAGATGCCATTGTTTTCCAAACTAGGGTTTTCAATTTAAACAAGTTTACAAACTCTATGTAGCTCGGCACTTAAGTGAAATACCTCAAATCGATGAAATTTGTGTTGAGTCATTGTGGAAATCTTTGCAAGTGGCTTCAATGCTGTTCTTGATCTCTTTTGTGTTTTTCTCATCTTTGTTTTGCATTTGAATGGTGAGAAATGATCAAAAATTGACCTATATACCTTTCAAAATAGAGCATTAAATTCTTAGTACACTTACAACTGCCAACTTGACATTTGAAGGATTTCAACATGACTCGGCTCCAATTGTGTTTTACTTCATTCAACTTCCATTGATATTTCACAGCTTGGCGTCAACTATCAACTCGGTCGCTGTTAGCAATTCAACACCTACTCGGCATCTGAGGATGACTCAGCAAATTTTGCAAGACTCTCAAATTTGACTTAGCATCTTTGCTTATGTAGATTTCTTCTTTGCAGTACTTCTATGTCTTGGGACTGATGTATGATATAACTTTTTATATTAGTCCCACACACCTATTCTTACTTAGTTTGATGGAGTGTGATCACTTGACCCATTAGGTGAAGTGATCTCTACACTTGATGTGGTGCACTCAACTTTCTTCTTCCATGTCTTATTCATCTCTCCTTTGATGTGTTCAACATCTACTTTTGCCTTTCCTTGTTGAACTCAAAACTTGGTGCCTTTGGCCTTGTTGGGTAATTCATACTGATATGACTAGTCTTCAAGCAACTAAAATATGTGGTTTGACTCGATTATATTCTATAGTTTCCTCTAAAATGTGTCCTTATACAATTTTCAGGAGCATTTCCATATTCCTGACAGTAATGACAGCTATACTTGGTGTTGTAATCCCAATAAGAGTAATTTTCATTGCTTGATGTCCTTGCTAGTTGATTTGATGTCCACATAGGCTTTGACCTGCATTCAAAGGCTCTATGCCCACACTTCTTGCAATTTTGGTAGTGACTTTCAAATCTAGGTGTCTTGATAGTCCTAGTTCTTCATTCATGTGCTTGATGTCCTTGTTTCTTATATTTATGACAATAGCTTGTACTTTTAGGCTTATCATGCTAATGGGCATTCTTGCTTCTGCATACACTAGATTTATGTCCTTTCTTACCACAAAAATGATAGGTAGGTTTGTTGTTCTTACCTTTGTTTCTTCTTTCATCTGTAGTCTTGGATGACTCTCCTTCTTCAATGCTAGAATATCCTAATCCTGAAGTGTCATTGCTGGACCTTGGGGGTTTTAGTAATTGCTCAAAATACTTGATGGCTTCATTGGGTTTGTTGAAGCTCTCAGAGATTTCCTTTTCTCTTTTCAAGTCATTCTTCAATTGCTCATTTTGCATCTTCAATATAGAGATCTCAATGTCCTTCATATTTAGCTCATGATGTGCATTCATCATCTGGCTCAAGGTATCTAGCTACATGTTTGAGATTCTTTCAAACTCAATTATCTTTGCCTCCAATCTATTTGCTATATTTCTCTTGTCATCTTCTATCATGGCTTTTTCTTCAATGGCTCTTTTCTTTTGTTCAGTCACTTCACAAAGCATTATGGCTTGTGATTCTTGTTTAATCTTCAAGGTTCTGATTTCTTCAGCTTGAGATCTATTCATTTCCATCAGTTTAGCTATTGTTGCATCAAACTCTTTATTGTCTCCATTGGAAAACACTTTAGTGGTATCAATCTCCTTGTAGTTTATCTCATTTTCAGCTATGGCTAAATCTTTCCTTCTTTTCAAGGACTTTCTTAATTCATCTCTAGCTTCCTCCAAGCTATGTAGAGTGAGTTGCACACCAATCACTTGATTCTCTATTATCTTCCCAAGTTTGAAGACTTCCATCTTCAGACCTTTACTCTAAGCTATTAGGTTTCTCCTTGTAAGAACCTTTGCTCTGATACCAATTGTTGGAATATTCAATATGGGAAGAATACTTATGAGAGGGGGGGGGGGGGGGGGGTGAATCAAAAGTATCACACTTTAGCTAGTAAAACTTTTAACTAAAAGTAAATTGCATGCATGTAGATATACAAAATAAACATGAAACTAACACATGCATTGACAACACATAACACTAGAGTTTGGTAACCTAGAAACTCTCTAGGAATAAGAAGGTAAAACTAGAGTGGGGATGATACCCACAAAATCACTACAAAAATAATGTTTAACAACTTTTGATGGTTAGCTCTGTTAAAGACTTTACACTATGTCAGTAGTGACCTGGTTAAAGGATTTATAAACACTTTACATGAAGTGTTACCCTATTAAAGGATTTAATCACCTTTTCAAAAGGATCTACAAATAGCTGTTAAGCCAACCTATCTACATAGGGTTTCCTTTCTAATACAATGGTAAGAGAGTATTAGGTATTATAAACCTGATAGCTTACAATCCTCGATTGTTGAATGCAGACACTTGATCTAGATCTCTTTGATTTTGATCCTCTGAGATCTAATATCTGTTTGTACCCCTTGCTTTGTTTTGGTCAACTAAATATCTAGTTGCTGCTCTCTCCTTCTAAGTCTCTTCACACTAAATTCCACTATAGCTTCTCCATACTCTATTCATCCTCTCTTTACAATGAGATTTTTGTCTTCCTTAAAAGGATTTTGGAGACTTAGGCTTAGGTATGGATCTACGATCCATATTGAATCTCAATTTTTTGATCATTCCTTGCACATTTGTCATTGGGTGCATGCCTTTTCCAATTTTCTAATTGGCTACATGCAAACTACATAGGAAAGATAAAAGATTTGATCTTATCTCTTAGATCTTTCAATATTCACCATATGTCGACTACAAAAATGGTTTACATCATAGTTTGTGCAATTACAAACTCTTATGTTGATATCATGAGTTACTTAGCACATTAAGCATTGCTGATGCATGGCACATACTATTTTTTGGATAGCTCGACACCTGAACAATTCTATTACTCGGCACTTGATTAAACTGGATCATTCGACACATGATCAAATTGGATCACTGGACACCTGATCAAACTAGATCACTCGACACCTGACCAAACTGGATCACTGGGCACCTGATCAAACTAGATCACTCAGCACCTAATCAAACTGGATCACTCAGCACCTACTATGTGCTCGACATGCATAGTGAAAAATGGTTAAGTGTATTGATACTCAGTTGTCAAAATTATTCTTTTAACCAACATTTATATCATTAGTTTTCTATTGCTATTTACTATCAAGAAAATGAGCTAAAAGAAAATGAAACTACCCAGGCAATGAAGGGGGCCACAGGTCAAAAAATTGAAGTTGTAGGCATGGAGATTCTCTTCTAAATGTGACTTAGAAAAATCTGCAAGACAAACCCACCAATGCAAAGAAACTGATATGCAAGGAGAAGTCATTTGAAGCTAGAGAGAACAAGATATGGCCATGAATACCAAGATTAATTCATGCAAAGTGGAGGCATTTCATGTGATATGGTCTCAGAATGCTTTATCCCACATTGGGTAGACAAGGGGAAATTTTAAATGTTTAAATACTATTGCACAACATAAGTTTAGTGTCTGAAAGAGATGGGATTTTTGAAAGCCAAGTTGCATGTGATGGGACCCAGATCATGGTCGGCCAGGTGGTGGTAGATGATAAATTCTAAAGTGAAATCCAAAATGTTTCCTGGAAAATTAAAGCTTTCCTGAAAGTGAAAAATTTGACCACTCGCCATCTCGCTAGCTGGAAAGTCCAAGGGCTTTTGGCTAGCGAAATAGAGAGTTGTTGAAAAGCCATAAAACCAGTGAAATCATGTGGCCTATTTAGTCAGAATGATTGTGTAATGACATGGTAGTCTCATAGTGAATCACAGAGTGACAAGTGGCAATCAACAAGGGTGTATAGTGTGATTGAGCTGATGTGGATCTAGGTGACGAGATGGTGACACATGTCCCAATTTGAGGGTCCTTGCTATCTCACCATAAGGAGATGCACGGAGGTTACTATAACAACATAGTGAGGGTTGATATGGTGATGACACATGATAGATGACGAAGTAACAAGGTAGCCAATTAGAAAGCAGCACATGTCAAGGTTGGTCAACTAAGTTTGACCCGAATTGAAAAGACAAAGAAAAATGAATGATGCAAATATAAAATTCATTTTTATACTCTTAGGGGTTGATTTCAAGTGCAAAAATTAGACATTTTAAATAATGTCTAATTTTTTTAATATAGTTTAAACTTTGAAAAGTCTAAATTTTTGCAAAATGAATTTGGAAGCCATGAACAAGAATGCGATCTTTAAAGGGCTATTTCAGGGGCTATTTTCATCAAAAATAGACGTTCCAATAAACCATCGAAACTAGGAGAATCCAAATTTTTAATTTTTGAAGTCAGTTTGTGCATAGGTATTCATCGATTTGTGCTATAGGTCAGTTTATGATTTCTTGGGGTATTGGCAGCAGAATAGATAGTTTTGATAATTGAGCATCAGAATTTGTTAAGGGGCATATTTAAGAGTTTGTTGGAGCTTGATGGTGAAGAAAATCAACTCTAAAAGGTTTTGTTGAAGCTAGTTAACTAATTTTTCACATTTGCATTAAGTTCATTTCTACGTCAAAATCAGTTACATTATTTCATCATTAGGTTGTTGAGATATTTGATGACTTTGAGAGGTAAAATGCAAAGATTTGATTCACCTATTGAAGAGAGAAGGTAGAGAGAGTCTTTTGATGGAAAAGAGAGGGAATTTCAAGTGGACAGATGTTGGATGCAAAGAAGATCCAGGATTTCCTTATTCACCTATATCTTTCTATTTTTCATTCATTTATAGGTTGTTGGTAGTTTGCTTTGGTTAATACCAGTAGGGTTCTAGTTCTATTGTTGAAACTAGGGGTTGTTGATGGTTCTATTTCCTATCTATTGAGTTGAGCTCTACTAGTGAAGACCATACACCCGCACCTGTGCAAATTTTCATTTCATGTCATGTATTGCCATTCTAAGATACTAGAAATTGATGCTAGATTATGTGAAGTATCTTGAGTTACATTTACTATTGCCAGTTTGTGTATTTGGTATTTCCAAGGATAAATACAAAAGGGGATTTACATGAATTATCTGAGTTCTCTAATTCTATCTCCTAATTCTTCATGTGCTATTAACTTTGAGATTAAATGTATAAGGTTCATTTGATTTAAGGCAGCTTGGATGAGTTGTATGTCAAATCTTTGTTGCTTTTGACTCAAGCAGTTAAGTAAATGCTTCATAGTTCTAATAGGGTTTCTAGGTGTATGAAGGGGATATTGCATAAGCATGGGATTTGGGGATTTCAATTGATAAACTTGATTGTAATGTAAGCAAGTTAGGTCATCCTACTGGTAACGACTCTATGTTTCAATGAATAAGGCACTAATCACTAAATCAAATGCAATCTGATATGAAGGTTATTTGCACAATTTTTTTATTAATCAAAATCATTTTAGTATTTCATGTTTTGTAGTGGGTTGAAAAGGATTAACCCTCACTCAACTTATGTGATTCACAGATTTGCATTTAGCTACTATATATCTATGTTATTGCATGAGTTATTAGGAGATATAAGGGTTTTCATCTGCTTAATAGATTCAAGGATATGTTTTTGCACTGGTATAGTATTGATTGAGTCTCAGGTTCACCCGCCTAGGTTTAGCAGAGCCTAGAGTAGAAGAAGGGTCTAGCCTTATAGTTGGCCCGATGTTTGAAAAGATATGTTGAAAATGGGAGTTAGTTGCCCCTAGATATGTCTAGTTCTCATCAAGGTAATTGAAAACCCTCCAGTGTTTTCAAACACCAACAAAATGGTGACTCTTCTAGGGACTGTATTGAATTAGAATGACAAACAAACCTTAAGAATTTAAGAAGGGATTCAATACAGCAGAAAGATGTGCATGGAAAAGTTGCAATAGTAAGTTCTCTGATGTGTTTTCCAATTTTTCTTACTTAAATGTCATGCACCCTAGTCATGCTTTGTTTAGGAGAACAATATATTTGAGGGATTGAGTATAGATTGGGTTGCTACTAACTTTCTTTTGTTCAATAAATTCAATCAATCTAGTTTTCAAAATACTATTGTAAAAGTTAGAGTCCAGAATTTAAAAATGAAGAGTATCTTGTTCTCTTTTCAAAATATTTGAGCATCTGCAAGTTATTTCATGGTGAAAGGTTGGTTCAGAACTAGATCAGTAATAATTTGTGTTTCAAAATCTTTTCTCAAAATTGTGAGTGGCGACTCCATCTCTACAACTAGTGGCATTTAATTGTATGTGTATTTTGTTGAGGGCTTTCAGTACATTGTTGGGCAGATCTAAATTCATTGTTGATATTCTTTTTTGAAAAGAGAAGTGTAGTCTTGATCTGATGATGTTGAGAAAGTTGTGTTTTAGCTCTGAATAGAGGTTTCAATCAAGATAAATCTAAAGAGGGTTTCTTCTACCTACTGTTGTTTCAAATCAGTTTGTAGTTTTGTTCAAAATCTAATGCAATTCATGTCTCACTAAATGTGAGTGGCAACTCGAAATTAATCTATGTACCAGTGCAATTCTATGCATGAATTGTGATTAGTTGCTATAGGAGAAGAGCCAATTAAAAGAGGTTGAAACATCTTAAATGGTTGCAAGATTTGTGGTGTGTTGATTCAAAAGGTTCAGTGAGGATTTGATAAAACTTTGGGTCTATTGTTGTAAAAGGTAGACAAAGAACTTTCAGCCCTCTAGATCTTGAGGTATTTTACATTTTCATGTGATTTTGTTTCCATGAAAGTAAGCTTTACATATGTGTTCTTCGTCAAGTGAAGTTTCAGCACTAAGAAGAGGAGAATAGTTTTAAGATTTTATACACTTCATTAAATCAAGTTTTAGTTGGTTTTATTTAAGTTTGTGAAGTGTGTTTGAATTTGAGATTGGTAGAACGGTATTAGATATGCTACAATTAATGAATATTAAAGGTAATCTTGGTGATTGAACTTTAAGTTTAAAAGATGTCAAGATTCATTTCACCTAAGATACAACTGGTTAGTGAAGTTCCCAGATCCATTTCTACCAAGGGATATATGCCATTAAGTTTTAATGGTATTCATGGTTTCCCGAATGTCATTCCTAATGATGTTAGAAAAAGTTTGCCTAAGTTTAATGGGAACCTTAATGTTTGAACTAGTCATCATATTCAGATATTCACTAATTTGATGGGTGACTATGAAATTTCTCATGAGGATGTTCACATGAAACTATTTGTTCAAACCTTAGAAGGTGATGCTAGAGACTGGTGTTCTTTTCTACTAGCGTGTTCTATTTCATCTTGGGGTGAGTTGCATTCTGCCTTCATGGAGCAATTTGGAGAATGGGTAAGCATACCTGATTCTTATGATAAGTTCTTGAAGATTCATTTTAATCGCGATGAACTTGTGCCTCAATTCAACATCAAATTTGCAAGAGTTTTGAATGAGATCCCTGAGAGTTATAGACCTAATGATCAAACGTGTTTAGCCCTTTACTTTGATGCGTTTGACAAGAAAATCAATTACTTACTAAGGGATAAAGAACCACATACATTGTATCAGGCTTTTATGACCGCTAGGGATATTGAGAATAATATGAAATATGGATTGATTAGAGGTCATTTTTCTAGGAATGGTTGCTGGTATAATGTGCTCGAAAGAAAGGATGAATGTGGTGTTGATGCTTCAATTTCAAATAAGCATATCAATACCCCTATTGTAGGTTTTAATCAGATTGAAAATTTAGGTCAGAATATGTGTATAAGTAAGGTTAGTGTGGTTACAAATGATGACACACATGTTCATGATGTTACAATAGGAAGAAATTTTTTAGACTTGGATAGGGTTTAGATTATGATAATTTTATGAATCAAGGTTTAGTTACAATAGTAAGTTCTCCTCATGATGATTATATGTGTGATGATGTAACTAACACTTCAAATTTTGAGGTTGTTGCACCTATATCTCAGTCTTGTACAAGTGAGGAGGCTGAAAGTTATCTCTATGATCATGAACTTGATGTTGCTGATCCAACATGCTATAGAGAGATAACATAGGAGGAAGAGTGTGAGTCACATTCATCTCAGTCATAGTCAGAAGAACATAACACATATGTTTGTAATGTTTTAGCAATAAATGATAAGATGGATTTACTTGACCAATAAGATATGCAAGAAATGAATGCTCTTATTGAGAGATTGCATCATGTTGAAAGTGTTATTAAATCTGAATTTGAAAGACAGTCATCTCAATGTGCGTATGAAGAAGTTAAAAGTTGTCTTTCAAGTGATCAAGGTGAAGTTGTTGATTTGATGTATGATGAAGAAGCATCATATGAAGCTGATGATGAGATTTGTTACTTGAGTCAAGGAGAGGATAGTCATAGTGTATGTTCATCTTCATGTGAATTAGATGCAAATTTGGAACAAGAAAGTACTGACGAAAGTGAGTACTCGTTTGCTAGTAAAGGTATGAGTACTATTTCTAAATATGAAAGTGAATTTCCATTACAGAATTGTGTAAATCAGTCTAAGATTGAAAGTTATGAAGAAAATGTGTCTACACAATATGAGGATAAAGAGGTTTTTTATAAAGATGAATTGATTAGTTGTGTAGATGAATGTCTTGAGAATTATTGCAGTAGTAATCAGCAATATGCAAGTGATCCTAAGATTAACACATCAACACCTATTGGTAAGATAAATGATGATTTGCTTGCAAGATGTTTGAATAACCTACTTGAAGACAATGAAAGTAACTTTGATTTATATTCTAGATGCTTTGTTGATGGAAGTAATGATGTGTCTTCAAATGATGATTCTGATTTTTATTCTTCATATGTTGAAAGTGTCCATGACAGTGATGTTAGAAATGATTTTAAAGTTTTCACTAATCCATTATATGGTGAGGAGTTTGATGTTGATCAGCACATCACTTTCCCTAATATCTACAAAGGCGCTTTGCATGGAGTTATCAATCCTCTTTTTGAAGAACACATGGACAATTCAAATTTAGTTGAAAATGAGTTTGATGATGGTACCTTGTCTTACTGGTGTAAGAGATTAGAATGTTTTTCTTCCAAGTTTGATAGTGAAACTAATGATTATGTTGCATCTGATGAGATATATGACAAGGTGTGTGACGAAGTTGTTGTTGAAAATTAGTATGTACCTTGCAATGAGTTTTATGATGAACTCTCTGATGTAAAGACTAATCTATTTGCTGATTGTGATGAATCATTTGAAGATTGTGGATTAGCTTCAAATTTTGACGTTAATGACATGTGTCATGAGTACAAGTCAGAGTGTTCATTTAAGTATCATCTGGTTATGCAAAAGGATATACATTTTCAAGGTATGTGTAATTCATTTCCCCAAGTTGAATATGATGCCTTCATATTCGAGATTGATAGCATGCATGATTCATTTGATAAAGAAGAGTTTTAGTTTTAGTCTAATATGTTTAAGCATGTTGATCAAAACTTTCATAATGAGTAAGTTGTAGAGAATGAGACAAGTTTTTATATGCATTATGAAAGTGAAGTTGTAGATTCAGTTTTTCCAAGTGAGTTTGATTTAGAATGTTAATATGATTGGTGAAACTGATGTAAGTGATAATTTTAGTTTACCTCATAAGGAAAGGAATGAAAATTAGGTATATGACAGAGGTAAACAATTTTGTTGAAGTTCGGTGGCACGGGGCCATCATTTGTACATAATAGGTGTAGTTGTTTCTTGCTTTCAATAAAGCTATTCGAGAGAGTTTTTGTTGCTCAAGTGTGTGGTCTACTTCTCCTAGAGATCTAAAATCTTGTCATGCCCACAAGGGACATGCATCCCCATATAGAGCCTCTATTGGTGCTCAAAATTACGTTCCCATTTTGAGCACCATTTGAGAATATGAGCCCTACAAACACTTTTTGAGATTGTATCCGACTATCAGTTTGAGGCCTAAGAGGTGTTTAATGTTTCTAACACCTTCCATTTAGCCTATCTACATGTTTCACGATGATAAATTAACATTTTGGACCATTTTGCGAAGTCCCATTTTGAGCTAGTGTCAAACTTTGCAATTCTGCGCAAGTGTCAAATAGCGACCAAAGGCCCAGTTTGCATTTGAATATCTTTTACCCAGGAATGCTTCATGACCTTCCACTTTGGGGATGTTTAGTATGCATATTAAAGAACCTATATCCCAATTTTCAACCCATTTAAAATCTATTTGAATAGGTTTCAAACCCCTCAAAGTAAGTTATTTACTATTTCGTGCATTTGTGTAGTTATTCACAATTCTAGGAAGCCCTATTCGACCAATGATATCTTTGACCTAGTTGACCCAAATGAAGAATTTATTTTTACATTGTGTTCCAGGGGTCAGACACTTCATATGTTCCAGTTTTGTGATCATGAAAAATTCATTTGATCAATTTGCTAACATGATTAAAACCCAGTTTACATTGTTTTGTTATGGCTAAGGTATCCAGATTTATCCATACCCCTGTTCGGTACATTATAGCTTTGATCCCATGATTGGTAAGCCTAAACTGATTATACCATTGTATTGTATCTTAAAAATCCTTCAAGTATGCCAATTCTCAAGTCATGAAAAATCCATCTGCATACTTTCTTATGTCCATCTATTTAGCAAAAACTACTTTTTGACATATTTGCCAGTTTAAAATTACCAAGTGCCTATTTTCAAAAATTCGCCAAATGTGTCCTATGATTTTTCATGAGCCCAAACCATAGAATTATGTTCTCCTCATGGCAAAGAACCTATATCTTGGTTTTCAGAACCCCAAGTGATCAATAACCCAGTTTTATAATGCCAAACCCAAGCCCAGTTTATGTTTTTTAACACTATTTGCCTAAAGGATATTTGAAGTATGGATGTTCGGAAATTAAAATCTTTTAAATGGGAATTCGTTAGAGGTTGAGAATTTGCAGTATGGTAGAGTGTGTAGGATTGAACACTCATGCTGATTTTCGTGGCTTGGTTACTTGATTGGATCAGTTTTTAAGGTTAGCTAGAAAGCCTCCAGACACAAATTCACAATTTACAGAATTGATTAAAAAATGAGTTTTAAATAATGAATTGATGATTGAATTTGAATCCTTTCAGTCTGAGATGTCCAAATGGGTTAATTTGACAGATTAGTTATTTGAAAATGAAAATCTTTTTTAGTCAGACCCACTTTGGGGCCCGACTAATTTTGCCAAGGAAAATAGATGATTTTCTGAAAAGGAAAAGTTATGCACAATTACATAAAAGAAAAGGTGTATATATATAAAACATTCATGTTCCAATGTCGTGAGATTATGAAGGACTTAGCAATTGATAGGCATTTGTTTTAAAAAAATGGGGGGCAATGATTATAGTGATTTTAATCATAATAAACCTTTCAAAGTTGCTGAATAACAAAGGAAAGCAATAAAGTCTTGAAGAACTTCTAATAACATTATTACATGTTCTTGGCAAATAGATTATTTGTCTTGATGCATTGAAGATTTAGAATGTTGGGAATATACCTCCAAAAGATCTATAATCATCTTGATGGCAACTGCCATTCCCCTTACAATAATCTACATATTTTGCGAGAAAATTCTTTTACTTTTGGGAACTCTAAAAAAAATAGAATCTGCAATAGCAATATTTTTTTGGGTCTAATCCCACAAATATATGCCTATGCTACTAATCTTCCTATCCAGAAGTTTATGTAGGCATAGAGCATTGTGGTATCCAGTGCTTACATTTCTTTGGTTAGCATTTTTATCCACATATTATTGAGCCGACTAGTTATTTACAAGCTTGGATGGAGACTATTTGGGGTAGCATTTGTTTTGAGCTTATCATGGTGGATTGTTGTTATAGCATAGTACATTTGTGTTATGAAGAGTCTAAGGTGCAAGAAAACATGGATTGGCTTTTCTCTTCAGGCCTTCTTTGGATTGAGATCTTTCGTAAAATTATTAGTTGCTTCTGTTGTCATGTTATGTTTCGAAACATGGTACTTCCAGATAATGGTGCTCTTGGCTAGCTTTTTGAAAAATGTAGAGATTGCATTGGATTCATTGTCTATTTGCACATCAATCTTGGGATGGGTATTCATGGTACTTATTGGGTTTAATGTGGCTATTAGTGTTAGAGTGAGCAATGAGCTTGGTGCTAGAAGTCCAAAAGCAACAACATTTTCAATGATAGTAGTGACCACATATTCATTCTTTATATCATTAATTTTCTATCGCTATTTACTATCAGGAAAATGAGCTAAAAGAAAAGGAAAATACCCACGCAATGAAGGGGGCTACAGGTCAAAAAATTGAAGTCGCAGGGGTGTAGATTCTCTTCCAAATGTGACTCAAAAAAATTTGCAAGACAAGCCCACCAATGCCAAGAAATCGATATGCAAGGAGAAGTCGTTTGAAGGTAGAGAGAACAAGATATGGCCATGAATACTAGGATTAATTCATGCAAAGTGGAGGCATTTCATGTGATATGGTCTCAGAATGCTTTATCCCACATTGGGCAGATGGGGGAAATTTTAAATGTTTAAATACTATTGCACAACATAAGTTTAGTGTCTAAAAGAGATGGTCTTTTTGAAAGCCAAGTTGCATGTGATGGGCCTCAGCTCATGGTCAGCCAGGTGGTGGTAGATAAAATTTTTGAAGTGAAATGCAAAATGTTTGCTGGAAAATGAAAGCTTGCCTAAAAGTGAAAAATCCGGCCACTTGCCATCTCAGCTAAAACATCCAAGGTTTTCCAGCTAGTCCAAGGTTTTCCAGCTAGTGACATAGCGAGTCACCAAAAAACCAAAAAACCAGCAAAATCGTGTCGCCTATTCAGTTAATATGATTGTGTAATGACATAGTAGTCTCAAAGCGAATCATAGAGTGCCAAGTGGCAATCGACAGAGGTGTATAGTGTGACTGAGATGATGTGGATCCGAGCGACGAGATTGTGCCACATGTCCCAATCTAAGGGTCCTCACTATCTCGCCATAAGGAGATGCGTGGATGTTACCATAGCAACATAGTGAGGGTCAATATGGTGACAACACGTGGCAAATGATGGAGCAACAAGGCAGCCAATTAGAAAGTGATACGTGTCAAGGTCGGTCAACCAAGTTTGACCCAAATTGAAAAGGCAGAGAAAAATGAATGATGCAAATATAAAATTCATTTTAATACTCTCAAAAGTTGATTTCACATGCAAAAATTAGAGATTTTAAATAATTTCTATTTTTTTAATATAGTTTAAACTTTGAAAAGTTTAATTTTTTGCAAAATGAATTTGGAAGCCATGAATAGGATTGAGATCTTTAAAGGGCTATTTCAGGGGCTATTTTCATAAAAAATACGCATTCCAATATACCACTAGAATCGAGAGAATCCAAATTTTTTATTTTTGAAGTCAGTTTGTGCATAAGTATTCACCAGTTTGTGCTAAAGGCCAGTTTATGATTTCTCAGGGTATTGGTAGCAGAATAGGCAATTTTGATAATTGAGCATCATAATTTGTTAGGGGGAAAATTTAAGAGTTTGTTGGAGCTTGATGGTGAATAAAATTGACTCTAAGAGGTTTTCTTGAAGCTAATTAACTAATTTTTCACTTTTGCATTAAGTTCATTTCTACATCAAAATCAATTACATTATTTCATCATTAGATTGCTGAGATATTTGATGCCTTTGAGAGGTTAAATGCAAAGATTTGATTCACCTATTAAATAGAGAAGGTAGAGAGAGTCTTTTGATGGAAAAGAGAGGGAATTTCAAGTGGACAGATGTCAAATGCAGAGTAGATCCAAGATTTCCTTATTCACCTATATCTTTCTATCTTTCATTCTTTTAGAGGTTGTTGGCAGTTTGCTCTAGGTAATACCAGCAGGGTTCTAGTTCTACTGTTGAAACCAGGGGTTGTTGATGGTTCTATTTTCTATCTATTGAGCTAAGATCTAGCAGTGAAGACCACACACCCACACCCATGAAGATTTTCATTTCATGTCATGTATTGCCATTCTAAGATATTAGAAATTGATGCTAGATTATGTGAAGTATCTTGAGTTACATTTAGTATTACCAGTTTGTGTATTTGGTCTTTCCAAGGATAAATACAAAGGGGATTTACATGAATTATCTGAGTTCTCTAATTATGTCTCCTAATTCTTCATGTGCTATTAACTTTGAGATTAAATGGATAAGGTTCATTTGATTTAAGGTAGCTTGGATGAGTTGTATGTCAGATCTTTGTTGTTTTTGACTCAAGCAGTTAAGTAAATGCTTCATCATTCTGATAGGGTTTCTAGGTGTATGAAAGAGATATTGCATAAGTATGGGATTTGGAGATTTTAGTTGATAAACTTAATTGTAATGCAAGCAAGTTAGGTCATCCCACTAGTAATGACTCTATGTTTCAATGGATAAGGCACTAATCACTAAATCAGATGCAAGCTGATATGGAGGTTATTGATACAAATCTTTTATTAATCAAAATCATTTTAGTATTTCATGTTTTTTAGTTGGCTAAAAAGGATTAACCCTCACTCAACTTATGTGATTCATAGATTTGCATTTAGCTATTGTATATCTCTGTTTTTGCATGAGTTATTAGGAGATATAAGGGTTTTCATCTGCTTAATAGATTTAGGGATATGTTTTTGCACTGGTACAGTATCTATTGAGTCTCAAGTCCACCCACCTCGATTTAGTAGAGCCTGAAGTAGAAGAAGGGTCTAGCCTTATAGTTGGCCCGATGTTTGAAAAGATATGTTGAAAATGGGAGTTAGCTGCCCCTAGATATGTCTGGTTCTCATCAAGGTAATTGAAAACCCTCCAGCATTTTCAAACACCAACATGACCCAAGATGAGTTCTTTGGTTTGTTTCCAAATGTCTTGTTGTTAGTAGGAGGTTTCTCAATGTTCTTGGATGCTTTGAGATTGTCTATAAGATTGAACATTTCTTTAGTAGGTTTAGGAGTAAAGTTGCCAGCAACTCCATCATGCACAACCTCTCGGTTCCTATTCACATACTTGGATTTTTCCTTATTAGAGGTTGACCCTTGTTTAGTGTCCTTTTAAAGGGTTAGCTCACCCTTTTTGACCATGAATTCCTCTATATGGATAGCTTGTGTGACCATGTCTTCAAAGGTGCATGGATCTTGAAGTTGAACTCTATACCCATAATTAGGTAGGAGATTATTCGTAAAGATATCAAGTTTTTCGTTTGAGGGATTTTACGTGAGTATTTATTGTAAAGTTGACTTGATCTCTAATAGAATGTGACAAAAGGTTCCCCAACTTTCTGTTTAAGTTTACACAAGTCTCGAATGTTAATTGAGTGTTGTATGTTGTGTGAGTATTTTTGGACAAACAATCTCATCAAAATTTTTGATACTATTAGCAAGTGTGAAAACCATTCCATGGTTTGACCACCTAGAATTCTTGGGAATAGGCACATGAGATATATCTGATTATGCATAAATTCTATAGATAATGCCCCAAATTCCCACACATGATCTTGGACATTAGAAGTTCCAAAGTATTTATCATACTTAGGTAACTCAACTCCTCTTGGAAAGGGAGGCATGCCTATACTCTTGTCAAAAAGAAATGGACAAAGAGCATCTATGGTGTATGTTTGTTCTTATCATACATCATTTGGGCTGACCATTGTTGCATGATCTTCATTTGTTTTTGCAATTTGGATGTTTTAGTTTCCTCTTCAAGTGTAATGATAGTTTCAATGTTAAAGTGATGAGGTAGCTTGGCTCCCTCTCGAGAAAGTTAGAGAATGTATGTCTCTTTCTCTTTGTTAAGCAAGATTTCCATGACTTTTTGGAATTTTTTTCCCTTACAACATTTTTTGACATGTTTATGAAGTATTTCTACTTCTTCCTCATTCTCATCAGTAAAATGTTTCTTATGTCTTTCATTCCTATGTTGATCTTGGTCTCTACCGTTTTCCCAATGTTCTGGTTGTTGATTAGCCATTGTAGGGATGTGATAAGTTTCAGTGTATGTTGGTTGAAAAGGTTCCTTGAACAAGAATTTAGCTATGTTGTTTGGAGATGTATGAACTTTATTAGTTTCAAGATCATCTTGATACAAGGGGTTCCTAGTTTGTTGTAAGTTTATGGAAAATGTTCTTTGAACACGAGGTGATCTAACAAGTGAAGGAGATCATGAAGACTCCTTAGTAGACATACCAGACATAGACTATGTTTAAGCTAAGAAGCAACCTCTACCAGGATTCTGACCCCCAGCTCTACCTCACCTAAGTCTAAGAGGATAAAACATGTTTTCATTTCTTGTTACCACATCATAAAAAGGGACAAAAAGAAAAAGCATAGACAAGGACCACACTAGAATGTAGCCTCAAAAGGGTGAGATACTAGTGTTGTATACTTAGGTATGAGTCATCTAAGTAATGGCTTGAATAGCCAAGGATTATGACTATCATGACACAAACTATGACAAACATGAAAGGACAATAAAAAGATAACTAAGTGAGGAGACTAGTTCATGCATAGATCACAAGTTGTTAACTTAAGCAAAAAATCATAGTTTGACACTGTTGCTAGATAGAGAAGTGGTAAAATGTTGCAGATACAAATCAAACTTAGAACAGAGATATCTTTGATAGAATAGTTTGATATTTTTTAGGAAAAGATCTCATGTCAGGATTCTTAGGGAACCACACAAAAAAACACAAAGAACTAGGATAGATTTAAAACAACAAATTTTGGAAATTTTTCTTGCATGAGGATTTGCACAAAGTCATGCTAGGAGTTTATAGAAAAAGAAAAGGAAAAATTTTGGCATAAAAGAAACTATTTGGAAAAATCTCATATAGAGATTCATAGGGCATCATGCGAGGACTTTCACAAAGCCACGAGAGGAAGTGCTGACAGAAACTATTCTTGCACAAAAATTCACAAAACTAGGCATGAGTAAGGGGACCAAATTGATAGTTTTGACTATATTTTGAGGAGATTCTCAAGGTTTTTGACAGTTCTAAATAGATAGTTGGTTGTGTCTACATATTTTGGATAGGTAGCAAGATGGTTTTCAAGTTTTTGACACCATTTTGGTTTCCAAACAAGAAGCAAGTAGTAGTTGCAAACAATCCAACTAAGAACAAAGCAACTCAGAGGGATAGGGGAGTCTGGACTTTTTGTTTGTTTGACAAGATTGGAAAATTTGAAAGACTCAAAAATACACACTTTATCCCTAAAACCAAAAATGGTAGAGTAAGAAAAACCTTTGTCTCACAACTTATGTGCATGCATTCACCTCACATAGCTGTATCACCCCACTAGAGGGCAACCATTTTTTTGGTGTATTCCAAGGACTCAATCATATATATTTTGAATGAATACCCTTGTGGTAGGGGTCAAGTTCATATACCACCTTCCAACATCTAGGTACATGCCTATGGTGAGAATCTATAGGAGAGATTGTTCCCCCTCCTTGCACAAAGATGATGCCCCCTTTTGGAGGTGAACTAGGTAGCCACTAAGAGGTTTTTACTTGGATTCTATTCATATTAATCCCTAATGGCTTTGCAAGTGAAGTTAAGACCAGAAACTGATGCTAGCATCTGAAAGTGTACACCTTTGACTAGCAAGACTGGGGTTGGCACCAGACAATGCAACAGACATAGCCTCCTTTTGATATGTGATATCATGAATCAAGAGAAAGAAATTAATATGGTATTGGAGTCTTTTTCTCTATGAAGCTTCTTTATTATAGTGAGTTCAAACCTTTGGTGAAAGGAATGTGCTCAATTGGGTCATTCCCAGAGGTCAAATTACTCCAGAAGACCCTCTAAAGCTTGACTAAGACTAGTGGTTCAGATCTAAGGGTCCAAGTTTTTGATTTCCCTCAAGGGGAAAGAGCATACTCCTCTACCTCATCACCTTACCCGAACATGCAAGACATGTTAATCATTGAGTTAGCTTATCGATCCAAACTTGTCCTTTCTCAAGATTTTTGATTCCCTTAAAGGAAATCATCATCCCTTCATAGAAAAGACTCATATAGGAGAACCATTAACATGCTTGCCTCCCTCAAGTACCATCTTTCAAAGGTTTCTAGGTTTCTGATTTAGTCTTGGGCATCACTTCCAAGTAGTAAAGAGCACACTCCCCTATTCTTCTATCTTGTACCCTCTAAAGTTCACAAGCCCTATTTATACTGCGTAAGAAATTAGTAAAAGAAAACATGATGTTTAAGTGGGTTTGAAATGATTTCTTTGACATGTGTATCTTTGACAAACATCTTGCAATCAAAGAATCAGTACATGTTTTAAGTTTTTGTGATAAGATATCATTGATGAGTGTCTTGCAAATGACTATTAAGCTATAGAAAATGTAAAATTAGAAATAAAAACGCTTCAAAAACAACTCATTAGTCAAAACACGATGATAAATTAAGTTTTGAAAACTGCATTTGCATTTGTTGATGCAAAATTTTACACAAAATCCTACATAGGCCTATGCAAGAAAATTGTGTGTACCACATTACAAACTACACAATTATACACTTTTTTGCATGAGGAAGTGTAATTAAAGGGATGAAATCTCAATTTCTTCATGAGAAAAGAAGATTTCTCACATGAGAATTTGGAAAATTGTATGAATGATAGTAATAGAATAATTAAAAATGGAGAAAAAGAGAATAAATGAGGCCAAAAATGTATGTGTCAATTATGGCCTATTAATAAACCACACTTCAACATGATCCTTACATGTGAAATTATCTTGGAATGAACATTGATTTGTTCATCCAAAATAATTTGGCAAATTGATCTATTGCCTCCTAACTAGATGGATTATGTTATTTCTCTTAGAATGAGAAGCTAGTAGTTAGAGCTCTAGTATGAAGGATTTTGTAAAGGTATATGAGAATGCAATATTATACTAGATGAGATGAAATTAATCTAAGAAAAAAAGAAAGAAAATTATACTATATGTATGCATATTAAACTAAGATGATATTATAATGCTAGAAATTGTAAAAGCTATGGATGTATGAGCAAGTGAATATTTCAGCATAAATTCAATAGCAAATCAAATCAACCTCTATAATGAGGAATTAAAGGCTCCCTAAATAGAATCCTAGGATTAATTGATAGTTGAGATTGAAGATGAGACTTAGTCAGAGTGGAAAATTTCCTGTGCAGGTGAGGTTAACTAATTTAGATCTAAGTGTGATGAAGAGTTAACTGAGTCTCATTTGTGTGTGAGAAATAGTTAACTAAGTTAATTCCATTTCAAGTTCTAGATTACTCAGAATTTGCATTCCTAAACTAAAGAGAAGATTTTGGAGAAGATATTTAATTTAATAAAATAGGATATAACCTCATAAGTGCATAATTTTAATTAATTGAATAATTAAACTCAACAATTAAAATGAGGACATTATCTTATTAAATTAAATACATTTAATTCCTTTATACATTATATGAAGAGGTAATTTGAATTTAATTGAAACATGAAGAATTATAATTAAATTAAACTAAATTAATAGGTTTAATGTAGCTAATTTGAGTCAATACTTAGGAATTAAATAAAGAGTGTGATTAATGTAGATTAGGGTTTTTTACATTTTGACACTAAGGTCAAGTAGCGATAATCAGAATTAGAAATTCCTAGTACAATAGGACTTAAAATTGATCAGATAGATCAGAATTGGTTAAAATGGCAATGTGCCCATTTTGGGGTATTATAGTTGGATGTTTTCACTTTATACTTCAAGTTCTAGAGTAGGGTTTCTTGTGATTTATACTTTCATTGGAATGCTTGGATATCATGTTTAGATGATGTGAATTTCTTCGTCAGTGGATCTAATGCTTATTGGTTTAGCATATTAGATTTCATATTCATATGATGTTTAGCATATGTTAGATGATGAGTTTGAATTGTAGGATTATCTTATACTTTACTTCTAGCATGTTAGATTTCCTTATTCTTATGTTGTAGCATGTTTTAGTAGTGATGTCCTCATAGGATAGCTCCAACGATCTAGTCAGTGGTTTGGTATGTTACGCATGGGGGATGGGATGGCTAGTACCCATGATGGTCTCATGATGCAATTAATGGTTGGGAGGAACCCCACACTTAGTTTATTATTTTAGCATATTGCGATGTTTCTTCTATATAGTGCAATGTTGCTTTCAATTATTTCCTTCATTATTATGTTAGATGGTTAGATGTAGTTTTTGTCTTTGAAATATTTTGTTTGAGTGTCTTCATCTTGATTATGAATTTGGTACTCCCTAGTGTGGAGTAACTTTATTTCCTATCTTTTTATCTTTATGTTTTCTTGCTTGCTAATTTGTATCCTTGTGTGAAACCCCACATTGTGTAGTTCTTTTGACTACTAATCCCAACATGTCCTCATGCAAGATGGTGTTTCCTTGCATGGCTTAGTGTACTTTATTTCTTGAAAAGCTACTTCCTTATGTGATACTATTAGTTGTTATTCTCTCATGCAAAAAATAGGAGGCATCTTACCTATTTTTTGCAGAATATACTTTGGACTTTTAATTACCCATTAGTTATGCTAGTGGTTCCATGATTTGATAGATCAAAGATTTTGTGTTCTGATGCCATCTTGGGTTCTCATTCTTTGGTTTGGTTCTATTAGTTAGGTTGTAGCATTTGGAGATCCATTGGTAGCTAGGATTGTTGGCAAAGTCTTCTATTGCAATATTGTGATCCCTGTATGATGTTGTCTTGCACATTCATACTTGTAAAAAAATTATATTGGCTTGTATTGAATCCTTGTTCCAAGGATCTATGGGTGGGGCATTACAACAATACAATTCTAGTGTAACCCAAAAGGAGATGACCAAAACCCCTAGTGAAGAGAAATAATAAAATTTACAGTAAGATACAATTGACACTAGTACATTTTGGCAAATATGTGACTATGTGACTAAAACTTTTAGTTAGGCCACTAAAAATGTTAGTCATGTTAGTCATGTAACTAAAAATGTTACTTTCTACTATTTTTTAATAATCTACAACTATAGGTGACTAAATAAGTGACCAATTTAGTCATTGGGTAAAATCACAAGATCAACCAAACAAAAGTGACTAAACAAGCTACTAGAAAAATGACTAAATAGATGACTAAAAATTTAGTCACCAAAAAAAGAATGATTAAATAAACTACTAAATAAATTATTAAATAAAATACTAAATAAAAGACTAAATAGTTAGTCGCTAAAAATGAGACCCTCAAGCACAAATGAATGAATTAATTATTATTGATAATTTATAATAATATTTGATTAAAAAATCATATATGAATATATAAAATAGAAGCTCAATTTCACTAGAAATGCTTGTTTGCTAAATTCATCCACACCTAACTCATACCAAAAATCTAGATTTCAAGTGATTTTAAAATCAAATATTAATAAACATCATATGTATTTATATCTATGAATGTATATGTTTGTGTGATGATAATAATAATGATAAATAAAGAACTAGTTATATAATAATAATAATAATAATAAAATAATTAGTTAATTAAAAAAAAAAAAAATTGAAAATCGATTCTTTTTTTAAAAATCTATAATATATTTATTTTATTGTATAGTAGTTTCACCATCAATCAGATTACAAGTGTCCCATACTGACCTACAACCTTTTGAAGCTTAAAAGAAAGTTGTAAGCAAACACAAATAATTGCCACTCTTAATTCACCTCCTGACACTTATACCATCCATCTAAATAGGCATACAAATACTAGCAAAAATAACAAAATTGGGCTGAATTAGACTAAGTATAAAGATAATAAAACCATCACACAAAACAAATGAATACCACATTTATCACATGCACCATCCCTTTATTTCCTCTTTCAACAATCAGTTGGGTTAAAACATATCAACTTATGTATCCATCTTTGTTTTCTTCTTTCCTTGTATGCCATGTTGTTGCTTGACTACCCCATATATAGATCAATCTTATGTGACCTATTTATGACTAATATAGGTTACACCATGTTAAACTATGCCTACAAGTATAGATTTGAGGTGAAAGAATTTGATTCTATTTTGCATTTAGTTCATTTGTTCAATTTTACCAAAAAACCTAAGAAATGATGGGTTTATCGTCATCAATATCTTCATTATGAGAATAGGACAAAACAAAGAGCCATATCCAATCTTTAGTCTATGAAAAATTGAAACATGATATGTTGACCATATTCTACCATCAATAAATTTTTAATAAGTTATATTCTATTTGATTTGAAAAAAAGTGTCAAAATCTTTTAAGCACTTGTTAATTTATGGTTGGAATTTGATATAAGAAACTCTCCTTGTACTACAATCTTAGAGAGCTTGCAAAATTTTGACAACATTGGTTACTTTTATAAATTTCTTATAAGACCATAAGGGTGATGTAAATTCAAATTTATAGTTTCACTCTCTTCAATATATTACTTAAATGATTTGATGTAAGAAAATTTCATCTATGATTCTTGTACTTGAATACTTTATAAAATAAAATAAGTAAATTGAAAAAAAATCATTAACTATAAATTTACAATATTTTTTTTGTTTTTTTGTTCATTTATGTTGTATTTGATTACTTATAAATTTGATGCTCCCCCAAACCTCTTAAATTGATATGAAACTATTTTCACATTGAAGAAACTACATGATTTTACAAGATCTAGGACATAATTTTTGATTCTATGATTGTAATTTGAAATGGACAATTGTTTAAAATAATATATATAGAATCCCTATAAAAATAATTTTAATAAAAATGCAAAACCCAATATTCCACCACACATAATTTTTAACTATTATTGTAATTCAAAATGGACAAAAGTATATAAAATTTATATAAAAATTAGATTAAAAAAACACAAACCCAAAAACCTGCTACATCATGTGAAAACCAATTGTGATTCTCTATCTATTTCACTATTTTTTTAATCCCTACTTTCATGTTACTATCTCTAGAACCTTATTTTGATCATTTCTGTTGGGAATTGATTATTTAATTGAGGAAGAATTCTAGGAGATAGATTAATGGAGAATGCAAAGAGCCCTACCTAGGAGATAGATTAATGGAGAAGGCAGGGAGCCCTACCTTGGCCTATTGATTGATTATCTTTGACCTGCACTAGTTAAGGTGTTAGTTAAGGAAATATTTAGTCACAAGTTGGGTTTTTTTTAATCTTAGATATTATAGATTTATATTACATGTTTACCAGGGTCATTGCAACTACAACCTCCAACAAAATTCATATACCATTCTTTGAAGCTCCAAATTTTGTACTAACACAAACGATGCTACAATATGTTGAGTAGTCTAGTTTTGCACCTTCCAATTACATTTGCTTTGAAATTTTCTAAATATTTTTGGACAATTCCCTTTTGTACTTAGCCAACAATCGTTGCAGTCCATGAGACCATATTTACTTGAGACATTTTGTCAAATAGTTTGATTGCCCATATTTTTAGCGTGCTAAAATTCTAAATATATACTATGAAAATATCTTAAAGAATACTGTGAAGTTAGGGTTTCCTATATTTTGTTGAAAATTTTCATATAAAAACCCTAACCTAGTAGGTTTATGCCTCAACCAATTTCAAAAATTTTCCCTAGCCTAGGATCATGCAAGTGTTCTAAGAATTTTGACCTTTATCTTACTTTTGAAACTTTCCTTGTTCTATGACCAGGTTGTTTCTTTACCCTAGGTTTATATTTAGTGAGAGGTCATGTTTTAGTTTCAAAGCTTTCTATCTCTTGTTACAATCTTATGATCAAGGTCTTTAACATGGAGTCTTAGGCCTAAGTCTTTCAATTTCCTGATGCTACAAAACAAGGATTAGCGCATGATTGTAAAGGTTAGTTGTTGGGTCTCTTGATGGTACAATATCCAATGCAATCATAGAAGCATGTAAGTATTTTATGTGGGTTTCAATGTTACACTTATGTTCGAAGAATATCAATGTAATTATTTTATGATGGTTCAGAGGTGTTACAATGTTATGGTAGATGGAGCAATGTAGAAGCATAAAAGATTTTGAATGGCAAATAAGAGAATTGAAGGATTGTAAGGTATTAAATTATGATGATTTATAGTGTTATGATCTAAAGAAGTGGGGCCTAGTGCATAAGCGTAAGGGAATTCAACATATGTTAATAAATTTTCCCAAGGATACGAAGCTAGAAGATCGTAAGATCACGAAAGAAAGAGATGAAGGTTTCTATGACTATGAGACAAGGTTAAGAATATGGTCATAAGGGTTAAAGTAAAAATTATGTTAGAGATTTGAAAGTTCTAGTAAAGAAAGATAATAGTTAGTTTATGGTCAGAAGGTGAAGGGAATGGTTACAATAAACCTCTCAAAGTTATAATGGAAGTTTAGGTAGCTATGAACATAAGATCATAAAGGTTCAGATGTATATTATTGATTCTACAAAGAGGTTTGTAAACTACCTAGCATAAGTTTTTAGTCATGAAGATGACATTGTAGTTGATGCTTTAGATCTAATGATGGATTGATAGGCATAAGGTCATAGGAAGTGTAACTAGAATATATAGTCCATTGATGTAGCTAAGAGGTGGGGGGGGGGAGGGGGTGAATCAGTTATTCGGCTATTATCACAATCATTAGCCCTAAAAATTTTTAACCATGTGACTAATAGAAACTAAAACAACAACAAGATACTCATACATAATTAACACCATATATGTTAACTACGGAAACCCTTGATCAGAGGGAAAACCCCAGTAGGGATGGTACCCACAAGATGATGTACTAATATATATTCCTTATTAGAGGATAGACCCTATTAGAAGTCTATTATAAAATTCAATATATATGAGTCCCTGTTAGGAGAATTTGAATCCCTATTAGGAGAATCCAACCATATTAAGAGTTTTCTCAACCCTATTAGGAGTTGTGGAAGACAGTTGGACCCGTTGCCCAACTAGCTTTAAGATCGAGATCAATGAACCCATTGTCTAAATGATCTCTGTATTACTCCTTGTAGAATAATAGAATTGAATTGTACTTCCCTCCCCTATTTGTGTCTTGTCAATCAAACTTCTTCTCCTTCAAATATTGTAACTAGATATCATACTATGCATCCACTAATCTCATGGACTACATACTCACATTGAGTGATCATTCTTCTCCTTCTCTCACTTTACAACTTTACTTCACACTATTCTTGATCCTCTTGTATAGATCTTTTCACATGCTCTACAAATAAGGAAAAAATGTATCCTTTATATTGTACCAATTCAAGCTCATTATCATACCCATTCAAGAATTTTTCCATACTAGGCTTAAATTCTTCTTCATTAGAAATGAACTCTTTCTTGATTTTCTTACCCTCTTAGGATATCTCAATGAAAAATGACCTAATTCTTTACATCTCCAAAAAATTAAAATTTTCATACCTTCTAGCTTCCTTTTCATAAAAATATCAATACTTTCCTCAATCTTCTTGTCTTGTTTGCATAATGATCTAATTTTTCTTTCATTCTTTTGTATGCAACAAAAGGATTCTAGATCAAGTAACTCAATGTCCAAATATTTACACATATCTAATAATTCACCAAGAAGTTCTATCTTCTATAAGACAAAATTTACTCCATCAAATTTAGGACTACTATATTCTGCCATGATCTTCCAAAGATTTTAAGCCTTAACTTCAAGGACCTGATGCTCTGATACCAATTTTTAGAATATATAGTCCATTAATATCCAACTATATCACAATCATTAACCTTAAAAAAACTTAATCATGTGAGTAAAATAAATTGAAACCACAACAAGATACTCATACACAATTAACACTAGATATGTTAACTAGGGAAACCCTTGATTAGAGGGAAAACCTCAGTGGGGATGGTACACACAAGATGATGTACTAATACAAATGTTCCTTATTAGAGGATAGACTTTCTTAAAATTCTATTACAACATTTAGTACGTATGAGTCCATGTTAGAAGACTTTGAATCCCTATTAGGAGATTCCAACACTATTATGAGTTATGGAAGATAGCTAGACCCACTTCTCGAACTACTTCAAGGTTAAGATCAATGAACCCACTATCCAAATGATCTCTATATTATTCATTGTAGAATAATAGAATTAAATTTTACTTCCTTCCTCTATCTGTGTCCTATCAACCAAACTTTTTCTCCTTTAGATCTTGTAACCAGATCTCATATTGCACATCCAATAATCCCTTGGATTGCTTACTCACATTTAGTGGGTATTGTGCTTCTTTTCACACTTCATAAATTTACTTTGCACTCTGCTTGATCCTCTTGTCCAGATCCTTTCACACACTTTACAAATAAGGAAAAGATCTTTCTTTTATACCATATCTTCATAATAATTCCTTGAGTTGGCCTTGAGGTTTTCCCAATTAATTAAAATAAGATAATGAATTAATTTATAATTACAATAGCACTATTGGCTCACCATCTATACAAAAATTCACATGTGTGATACTAGGGCTTGCACACTTGCTGATGTCACAACACGAATGTCCTCTATGATTGTATGACTACTTATTTATTCATTATATTTTAGATGAAAGATAGTGATCAATCATTAGAACACTATTCTTCAATACTTTTTTTCTATACTACTCTTAGTAAATCAATTATAACTCTCATATGCCATCTACTTAGACTTTGTGCACTTAAATACTCCATCAGGATAACCTTTGGAACATTTCCTTAACTACACATCACTTCTACCTTTCTTAGTTACTACACAACATAAGATCTCTAATTTCTATTCATCCAGGCTTTACAGAAACACTGCTATGTTGACATCAATGACAAATACAATCATGAATGCAACATATCAATACTCTCCAATGCTTAGGATAATCCCCCAATGTAGTATCATTAGCATTCATGGTAATAGGAAATTTAAAAGGGCTTTCCATTGATATGGTAAATAATAGATCATAAGATCTTAAACATAAATTTCCTTTCTTACGAGGCTACAAAGGGATTGAAGTTCAAAATGGAAGTGTAAGATTGAAATCCCTAAAATATGTCATGAAAAGTGTTTTTTTTTGTCTCTAAGCTAAAAAACTAAAGAAGGTTTTAGACAAGTGAAAATTTAAGATAGTACAATAAATTACTAAGATGGATAATTATGTTGATGCTCTATTAAGGTGACAAAAAAAAAAGATATTTATAGGTCGTGGATATAGTAAATGAATGGAGAAAGATAGTTGGTTAAGTAAACATAGCATAAAAGAACACTTTCCAAACTATAACAAGATACTGGTCACAAAGCACAAAGAGTTTGAGAATTTGCAGAGCTTTCAAATAAGTTGCAGATTTTCTAGTTGTTAGTCACAGAGTTCCCAAAATTTTTTTTGCATCCAAATGCTAGATAAAGCAGTATAAGAGATTCAAGCTAATGACATGAAGGTTAAAAAAATGTTGACTTCTCAAGGAGGAAATACTCGGTAGAGAAAGTTGAACAAATTTATAAACAAATGGATGAAGACATTCGTAGACTCATCAAATGCCATCTCTATAAATGATCATGACTTTAGAGATCCATACACATTTTGTAGGGATGATATTCTCCCTAGTGTCAATGGATTTGAAATATTTAGATACTTCTATAATAATAGGTTTGAGAAGATTCCTATCTACAACCCATGGAGGAAGAACTTGGAAAAGCTACTATTCCTAGAAGTAATTGTAGATGTTGACATGGTAAAAGCCCTAACCAAGTCTTACAATCTAGTAACCAAATCATTCCATAGGAATGATGGGAGTATTTTTTGTACATTGATTATGATTCATTCATTTATTTTGGATTGGAGGGTCAAATGAGCATCCCACTCGATATAGATGAACTTTAAGGGAAATTTGAAAGAAATAAAAAAACCTATACTAGGAAGGCTATGTTGTAGCACATCCCTATAGACCTCGAGAAAGTGGGAGGTTTTCTTGAGAAAGTGGATAAGATGATTCCTATGGGAAAATTCAAAAATTACTTTTAAAAGATTGTATATGATGTCCACAAGGTGGTAGGGACTGGTGGGTCTGACATGATGTATGGGTCAATGTACATTATAACCCGAGATGTTGATTGTGTGCCCTACATTATTAAGAAGATGCAAGAATACATTAGATCAGCACAAAGAGGAGAATTGGGGAATTTTAGGTTCCACTATTATTCATTACTAATGTATCTTATATTATATAAGAATGTGGGATACATTAGTCTAGACTTCATAGACCAAACATCTGATGCAAATGGAGAGTTGTTGGTGCAACTTTGGGCATAGGTATAGGATATGTTTTACCTTTACTTTAATTATATTTCCTTCTTTAATAATTTCATCTTAGTAATAATGAAAATGCTAGACCCTAGTTTCTTTAGGGCCCCTAAAATTTTAAAAAGTTTATTGAGAATAGTCATATTGCTTGAACACAATAGGCTAGACCATAATTGGGGTGATATATTTTTGTTTCAAACCTTTTCTCTTATGAGAGTTTATGCATGTCCCCAACCACCACATATAATGCAAAAGTGTATCCCTCCCAAACTTACCATCATTGAATCCATATGGCAAATTTTCATGGTAAATAAGGTATATTTATGACCAAAAGTCCATAAGGTAACCTTTTTGTGTAGATGTTTTAGGATAGGGGACTTTTCAATTGGAAAAGAATTCTTAGATCAAATCCATTCTTTCCTTCACTACTAAAACCCATCCACTACCCCATACATAACGTATGACCTAGAGGGATTCATGAGAAATACTCTAAAGGATATTAGGGGTTATCTATTGCTCAACACTAAGGAGTCACCCTATAAATACTTGATCACAAACCTCAAAGATGAAGAGGAAAATGTAGAGAAATTAAGAAAATTTGATAATTTCTTAAAGGTAGAGAATGAATTGAATAAATTAGATCCATTCTTTAAGGGCTTCTATCTAGATGTTCCATATCCCCACAAGTTGAGGAATATGGTGGATGATTATAGTGAAATAATGACACAAATTCCTAAAGTACTAGTAGATGAAGAGGGAAGAGGGAACCATGACTCTCCTGATCCTTATGTTTCCCTAGAAGTTGAGGAGGATGAGCCTATAGAAGTTTCATGGGTTGCCAAGGGAAATAAGAGAAAAAAAAGTGATCCAGATACCTTAGAAGCTAAAGAAAAGGACACTTCAATTAATGCCTAGGAAGAATCAATATTTTTTTGATTTGAGGTAGAGCTATCTACATGATAGAGTGAATGTAGTAGAGAATTCTCTAACTGACTTGGAACTAGCAGTAGCTAGGCTGGATGTCAGGATCATCCAAGCACAACAATTTATAGAGGATGATGAGTCTCTGAAATCTACAGATTTCAAAATCTTTTTATACAAAGTAAAGTAAAGTGAATTGGTTCTAAAACTCAAACTAGGAGAATCAAAAGAAAAGATCTAGGAACTGGTAGACAAAATACATGCTTATGACCTAGAGAGTAAAAAGATGACTCATGCAAAGGAAAGGTACCTTGTTTAGAGAAGTGGAATGCTTCTAGTGCCTAGATGGGATCTAGAGAAAGCGTTCACTCTTGATCAAATTTAGAGACAAAATAATTCAATCTCATTAGAGGCATTTGGTACTAATGGTCTTCAAAGGGGATCATGTTTCAATATAGATTCAAAATCCTTAGCAGTATGGAGGATGGAACCTAAAATAAGCAAGCCAAATATGATAGATGTACAAAATAATGCTCAAGGTAATATGATAGTCTACACCATGTAGAGTAATTTTGGTTCAAAAATTTCAACAGCCATAAAACACTTCTCATTTATGAATGAGGCCAAAGTTGAAGAAATAGAAACAAAACTAGTGAGAACCTTCCATGATTACATTGATATTAGGAAGTTTTATGAGGAAGAGCTCAAGAAGAGCTATGATTATAGACAAAAAAAAATGAGTTGGAGGGAAGGGATAAAGAGCTAGAGGTCAAGGTTGCATCCTAAAAGGAGCAACTTAATACTGTAGAATAGAATAGAGTAGATACCAAAAGTGAGAAACTAATGAGGGCCATACAAGAAATGTCACCTAGACCATAGAACAAGTGCAAGATGATGTTGAGAAATGAAGAATGAGCATAGATTTTCAAGCTCCATAGCAAGGTGGTGAGATGAGGACCAATGTTTTAAAAAGTATGATAGGACATAGGATAGATACAATGAAGAAGATATCTTAGTAGGAAAACAACCTTTTCATTTCTTTGTAGAATGGTGAGCATATATGAAATGAAACATTAACATGGATATCACCTATTTTTAATTAGTGGTGGTCATATATTCAATTTTTTGGAAATATTATTTTTGTTGATGGCAAAGAAGCCTAATTTACATGACAAAATCTTCATAGAAGAGGAAGACCTAGAGATACTAAAAGACCGAATTGGTTTCTTTATTATAAAGCTACAAATCATGGAAAATAAAATGAAGGTTTTATCAAGCAGGATTGAACCATTTATCCCACCAATTTTGGATGATGATAATAAATTGAAGGACTAGAAGGAGTGGTCATACAATACTCGCTCAAGGAGGGGTAGCAACTATTTTTGATGATGAAAGTGATGTTCTTTTCAATAATTTAATTGATTCCATTTTCAAGGTAGAAAATGACCTAATCCAATTTGCAACTAAATCAAAGGCTATAACATATGCTAGGTGGAACAAGGAAATTAGTGACTTGGATGGAGTTAGAGGCACTAATTGGACAACCAAGAGGGAAATCTATGTGTGGGAGGTAGTTGGAGAAATTAAAGCTCTGCCCATAGGGAGCAGTTAAAAGTCATAAATAGATGGAAGAAGGGATGAAATAGAGAAAAAAAAAATCATAATTACATGTTGTTGAAGTGCATACATGCTCATCCTAGAGACACCCAAATAAAATCACCACCTACCAGTATTAGAACTAATTCCCCATTTGTAAAGAGAAAGTATAAAAAATATCTTTGTTTTATTTTTTGAATTAAATTTTGACAAGTGTCCTACCATATGAAGCTTCTTCCAATCCTTTTCTATAAAAGGATTTCCAAGATGTGGAGTGAAAGTCTAAATTTCTTTTTCTACATGCGTCTCTATAAATTTTGAGTTGGTCCATGCATATTGTAAATCTATTCTATTGGCTACAATCATTAAATTTCATGGTGTCTTTGATGTTACATAAATTTCAAGAATATGACAAGAATATTAGTGTATGTCGAGTTCACTCAAGAGTAAAAGGATGTTACAGTGTTAACCAAGTTCAAAGCAAGTGTCTACCAAGCTCACTCAGGCATCAAAGGAAAGTCATCTGGGAACAAGTATTACAAGCTCATTCAATTACCAAAGAGAATTCACATGAAGAAAATGTATAATGAGTTCACTCAGAAGCCAAAGGAAAGTTGGATGGAACCAGTGTTAACCTAGTTCACTCAGTTACCAAAGAATGTCTACAAGAAAGTTTTCTAAGTTAGTGTCTACTGAGTTGGCTTGGCTAACAAAGAATTTTCTAGTTTCACCATATTGAGATTGATGAATTAATTTTATAGTTCTAGCTAACTGAATAGATGAATATTAATTATTTTAAGTTATATTCAAGCTGAGTTGATAAGGTGAATGATATACGTATAAGGTGAAGTTGAGGATTGAAACAATGAATATATGTGTAATATAAGAAGATGAATAAAGGAAGTGAATTGGAAGGATAAGAAGAATGTCTTTGCTGAGCTATAAATATTAATTTTATTAGGAAGGAATATCAATTATACAAGCCAACATTGAGATCTAAATGAAAAAAGATAGTTGCATCAGCAATCAGTTCAAGTCATTTTTACTTTCTAACAACTGTAGTAGTGAATCAAATCTCCTAATAAAATTAGCCTAACAACCAATTATAAATCCTCTAATAAGGTGGCATTTCCTTTACTGAAGTTTCTAAAGAAATCTAACAAGGCCACTCCTACTAGAGTGAACTAAATCCTTTAATAGGGTCAAACCTAATAGTGTATTTTGTAACCTTTAATAGGGTTGGCTCCTAATAGGGCTCACTTAAGAAGAGTGTGTTGGTATTTTTAGACTACTAAGAAACAAAATACTTAATACCAAGATGGTGAAGATCACAATAACCTAAGGATTAGCTACTTCCTTTAAATAGCTATATGTTCTTCAAATCTGGACCCAACTTCAACAAAATCATGGAATATTTTTTTACTGTTTTAGCTCTACAAAACCAAGGTGGGTGCACCTAAGGGTAAAAAAGATTCACAACTTAATACTACATCTACATTTCATTCACTCCATGACATTTTATAATAATATTCATCCCTTATACTAGATTGGTCACAATTCTTGTTAGAACTACAAATAATTCTAGGTAATAGTAGCTAACTAAGGCACAGAAGTTAAATGTAAACAAGTACTGACAAGATATGACATTCTTCATTCATTTAAAGTAAAATTGATTTTGATTTTTAGATGTTTGACTAACATCTATCTATGATCTTTTCATATGCTAACTGAAATAGTTGATCGGTGCCTCATCCATTGGGATTTAGAGTCTATCCAATTTCTTAACCTAATTGACAACATTATAATCAATATCATTAGAAATTCTTCATAAAAATCAATCTTACACAAATCCTTCTTATTGCCTAGAGATCCTATCACATTCATTGAAGAATTTACTCAATTCATAAAATCAAAAGAAATAACAAATTGACATACAACTCATCCTAGTTGCGTTAAACTGAAAAAGCTTTACTCATACAATCTCAAAATAACCAACCAGTAAAAATGGAGACAAGATTCAGAGAGAAAAGATATGGAAATAGTTCATCTTTGTATTAATTCTCCTTGAAAATTATATGACATTGGATAATACTCAAAACAATTCATAATAAGACACCATGATCATGGACAATTAATGTATTGTTATAATTGTAGAGAAAATACATCAAAGAATTGACATCAACAAAAATTGGACCTAAAAAGACTAATAGAACTAAAAGTTATACAATAAATCAGACCCTTTCTCTAGCCTTGGGATCTCCCTTATATAGTGTGAGATGCAAAAACCTTCAAGAATAGAGAAAACTGATAGATGCCCTTAAGATAGAAAAATATTTACAATGTTACTATCACAAAAGACAAAAATTTGTGTAACAAAATGTCTTTCATCATGAGTATTCTTTTGTGGGGATGAATTTGTCATGCACTTTTCATTGGTGAGGATTTTATTATTGGCCTTGCTATTGTTGTTCTTCCTTAGAGTGTGTGATTATTGGTCCTACATGTGATGGGCCTTGTTTTGGTACTTGAAGGCTAAGTTGAACCTAAGGTACACCATCCATGTCCTCTTATATTGATAGATTAATAGTCACCATCAGTTGTCATGTTGCCAAGTCCTCTATTTGGGCCTGTATGCTTGTAACTATAATTTGTTGCTTAACTCTATCCTCTTTTACTTTTACTAATGTGTCAATTGTTTGTACTTTATCCTGTTCCACCTATTCATCATCAGTTGAACCATATTCCAATTGTTTTTCATGAACAAAATCTGCCATCCACTTGTCAAAAAGTTTGTCATCTGGTAAATTAAAATTCAAAAGATCATGTTGTTTTCTTATTACATATTTTTTCAATTTTAACAAACTCCCCCTCAAAGAATCATAAAATAATTGTACTTTTACAACTTCTTTAGTTGTAACTTCCCACCATGCATTTCCCTTTTCATTTATGACTCTATTCATCTGAATACATAATAAGCCATTTAATTCCTAGTCCCATTCCTCTATGTTCTCCAACTTACCTTTTTTATCTAGGGCATGGGGAATAGTCTAAAACTTTTACTCTTATATTTTTCAAGATAATTAATGATTCTCCTTTGTAATAGAATTCTTTTTATCATAAATTCAAAGAGATCATTATTCAATTCATAAGTTTCTTCTTTATGTTCACAAGATAGAGTAAAAACTAAAAAACATAGAAGAGATATATCCTTGTCCCTCTTGCTCCACTTACTGATAATTGGCTTCATGGCATCATCACTTGCTTTCAACTCCTCCCATACATTAATTACCTTTCCTAATTGTTCATAAAATGATAGCTAATAAATCTTATTAACTAAATACATGATGTCTTTCCTTAACCTATCCAAATATTGAATATCTAAGTCTACATGCAATACTCACAATTTACTCTTTTCTTCTTCAAAATCCTCTGCAATGTAATACTGAGGTCTCTATGGTGTGTTTGGAATCTCAATAAGAGGATTGAATTTAAAAGGCTCCACTAGTGGATAAGGATAAGTGATCCTAGGACTACAAGATTTCCCTTGGTGTCCCATCAACTTATTTTCAAGCTTAATTCTCTTTTGAACTTCTTTATTATAAGAAGCTAAAACATTTTCATATTTATCCTGTAACTCTAACCTTTCTCTTTTATCTCTCAGAGTTGTGGCTAAGGTAAATTTGAAGGATCCAACACCTAGTTCTATGGCCTCTTCACTTGTAGTTTCTTCAACTTTTTTTACAATTAAACTTCCTATCAGAACAGTATCATCAGATTGAGAAGAGCTAATCCTGGATCCTTTTCTCATTGACCATATTAGCAATGCAGCATGATCCTCACTAAGCATGGTACATTTCATTTCTTTCTTTGCCTTCTCATATGCATTTGATTTTTTGGTAACACAATTAAAAACCATTGCATCTACAATATCCCAATTTGGTATCAACAGAAGCCCAGATGATTTTATCATTTTCCTTCCTTCTTTAGGGGTCAATCTTTTAAACCCTTGCATCATTTCCTCCTTTATTTGGTTTTGTAGATCTACCTCCTCCATCTCAAGATGCTCTATTTTCATTTTATTACATCTTTTCAAAAAGTACAATATTTGTTCTCTAGGAAAACTGATAAAAGGCTCTAAACTTAAAATAATTGTCATCAAAAATAAATTCATGGCTGGCTTGTTCTACAATAGGGTCCAACTCTCTTCCTCTGTAATCAACAATAGTCAACTCAAGGCTTGGAATAGGAGGTTCCTAAGGATTTCCCTCTTCCAACTCTGATGCAGTAATGAAAATTCCCCCTTGGAACCCCAACTATTCCATTTTCTCCTTAGTGAGTTGTTCATCTCCTATGTGTAATGGAGACTGAGTTGGTCAATACTCCTCTATTTGAGGCACATTTTTCCTTCTACCTTCTACCTCTTAGGCATAGGCTCATCAGGTCTCTCCTCCAAAATATGACTAGTTGATCCAATTATTTGTTTTCCTTTATCATGTGTAATGAGGACTAAGTGGGTGAATACTTCTCTATTTGAGGCACATGTTTTTATTCTACCTTTTGCCTCTTAGGCATAGGCTCAACAAGTGTCTCCTTCAGAATAGCACTAGTTGATTGAATTATTTTCTTTCCTTTATCCACTACAAGCCTTTTATTTTGAATTACATTGTAGCTAGGTCTTCTTTGAATAACTAATTGCCTTGATCCTACTACAGGGGTGAAAGACAACCTTCTCATGACCTCTCGGGCCTTATCAGGATAAGAATTAATAAAAAGTAATTTTGTCTCATTCATAGTCTCCATGATCTCTAGAAAAGTGATCATCAATTTATTTAATTTATCTTCCTCTATCTTGGCATCTTCTAGAGGCTTATAATTCTTATTGAAACAATTAATGAATTCTAAAACCCTAGAGTAAACTCTCCAGTTCTCCTTTTTAATCTCTTACTCTTGAAGAGAGAATTCATTCCTTATTATTTCATCGGGGAAGTACTATTGATGGTCCTTAGTACCACTCTTATCCCTTCATTAGAATATATCAAAAATTCCCTCATTGTCATTAAAATGAGCATGAGATACATCCATTTTATACTGGTCCAAAATTTTATACAAGAATAACCAGCTACCCTTAGTGATTATGAACTGGTTAGCAATAGTACAAGATAGGAAAATTGATCCCCTAGACCTACCAATCAATTGTACTTCCTTCAATCCACCTATCTTCCATAGCATTTCAGCTATCCCTACCTTCTGAGGCACTTAGTAAGGAAGCACATGGGGAGTCACTTGGAAACCATATTGATGGGGACACAACCCACAACCATAATGCACACAATAGGAAAAGGGAAATATTATTATTAGTGAAAATTTGCTACTACATTTAGTTCAAAGGAAACAGACCCAAAAGCATTCCCTATGGGCTTACAACAGTATGGTTTTGGGGAAAGAAATCCTCCTTATTGTACCTTCTCTCAAACTCCATTGAGAACTACCTTTATAGTGCTAGAAATGTTCTTAAATAAATCCTAATTGGTTTAGGGTTAGGAACACATTCTAGAATATGCCAGTTGGCATCCACCGCCAAATAGAAGGGTCTAAAAATGATGTTAGAAGTTGGTGTGAAACTAGAAGAATCCAAAAATGGTAGCCCAACTTCCAAGAGGCATAACTTTTGAACTGGGACTCCAATTGATGAACCATTTACATTTCTAGAAAGCTCTTGAAGAACTCTATATCCCTATGGATCTTTTCTCATCCCTCATTTTTTGGGCATGTACGAGGCCATTCAGTGCCTCAAATCTGACTTTGTAGTGCTATTAGGAGGTCTCCAGGAAACTTAAAACTACAATAACCTTTTAAGCACAAAGCCTCTTGACCTTATTCTTTTTCTAGAGTGCTTAAAATTACAATTATAATCATCCTTCCAAATTACACCCTCTAACTCACCATAATTATTGCTCAATTACAAAATAACCCTTTTTCTACATTTACATGTATCCCAAGGTGCTTAAAAAATCTAACCCAGAAAACTAATAGTGGATATGTGAGAGTTGGAACCTTTATTTGACCCAAATGGGTATGAAAAAATGAAAACACATTAAACAAAAACTATCTCTAAGAATATTTTTGGGTGATACATGATTGCCCTTACACCACTAGATGCTCCTGCATCACATATACTCTAAAAACTGTAGAAACAGGGTAGGGTATAATATCTGCCCAATTGTGGGATACCTTCAAACCTAAATGGTTGTCCATAGGCATGAAAAAATCTAGTATTTCCTTGGGAATTTTGGGATTGTCCCTTAATATGAGGATTCTCAACTTGGATGCAAAGTATCTATCAAATCTAACAAATCTAGCCTCCTCTACATCCTAGGTCATATTTTCACTCCACAACTAAACTGGTACAGCTTCTCCCTCATATTCTCTATTTAAAACCATCTCTTTTTCAAATTAAGTAACCCTTTTAAATAATAACATGTGCATCAATAATGAATAATGGCCAAATGTTAATGCAACTTTTCTCTTTGCAATCCCAACCAGTCCTACATGAATCTTGTCTACTAGGTAAGATGCAAAATCAAAGATGATATCCACACCAAAAGAAGAAAGTTGTGTCATCATATAAATGAACTTTATGTGCATTAAAAAATTTTCATCCTCACCAAAAACCCTACATAAAGTCATGTAAATATCTATGGCCCTGACAGTGAAAAATTCCTTCTTAAAAGGCTCTTTAACTGATGTTGTAACAATGGTCAAATTCCCAATTGTGACCAGGTGTTCTCTCAATGCACCTTGCATGACCTGATCCTTTTAATAGAAATATTCCTTCTCTAAACCCTAAAAATCAATGAGCTAGTGGTAATCTGTAACTAGCTCCAACCGAAAAACCTCTTGAATTTCTTTAGCATTAATTCTCACCAGACATTACCCATCTACTCTTCTCACTATCCTTTTATGAAGGATTTGATTTTTACTTGTTTTGGGAGCTTTGAGCATAGGTTTTTTAGGAGATCAGACTCATTGGATCCATCTCAGGCAGTTCTTGCCTTGCCGTAACTTTCAGTAGTTTTGGTGAGATACTTATTTTATTCTATGGGTTTTAGTTTTTTCCACTTTTCTAATAGGTAGGGCCTTCCTATTTTATTTATTTTTCTCCATTTTAGCTTCTATCTCTTGTAGAAGTATGTTAGGAGGCTAAGAACTAGTGTGAGGGTTTGGGGTTTTAAGTTGTTATGCTGGTCATTTTTGCATATGGTGTTTGAACTCAGTTATTTTTGAATTTTTGGATATTTACACCCAAAGGCCAAATGGGTTTTAATTTTGAGGTTTTCCAAATTTTGTGGTTTTTACTTCATTTTGAATGTTGCCCTATTTTTCTTAGGTTTTCTTGGCATAATGTGGGTTGTGGACTGGGATGATCTATTTGGATGTCATTCAGACCACTATTGCACTTTTATGTTGCATTGGGATGCATGTTGCATCTGTCCTCTTGATTCTATTTTTGATTGAGTGACTTTGAATTTTGTGTTCTTATCCAGTCCTTGCATTATAATCTTCATGATGGTGGTGCAGCACACATGAGTATGTGTGTGCACATCTATTGGGTGACTTGCAAGGCCCAATCTTTTGTGGTACTTCCAGAAGTGATCATTTGGGTTGGGTTTGGAGTTTGCATGCCTATGAGAACTCATTGTTGGATGAGCATGGGTAGGGTATGGTAGCATATGAAGGGGGCTTCTACCTCATAGCTTAGTGATGATTGTGCCCAGAGGGTTGGTGAAGGAAGTTTTAATTAAGTGACAACTAAACAAAAATACTTGGTCATAATAAATAGATTAAGATAATTAAAACTAGATAGTGCACCTTCTATTGGGGAGAGAAATTGTTGTTACTAGCTTGGGCTTGTCGATACCAAGAAACTGTCCATGATTATAGCCCCTACTTAGTAGCCCATTGAGTGTTTAACCAGGACCTCTAGTTTATGCATTGTCTTTCTCTTGCTTTTAGTCATCATATTGTCCATCATGTGTGTTAGCCATGGAAGTTTTCTTTTTTTGTGTTTGTGGTTGGATCATTATCTCAATTAGCATGGTGGGAGTGGGCCTATGGGTTCCACATGGCTGGGAGGCATAGCTACCTATACCTCTACTAGGGACTAGTGTACAGATATGGTCTCTTGTCCTAGTGAGACTGTTGCTAGATGTTTTCACTTGGTGCTTTGGGTTCTAGAGTATGGTTTCTTCTGATTTATGTTTTCATTGAGATCCTTGTATATCATGTTTAGTTGATTTTATTTATTGATGCATTTCCTTACTTTTCTTTGATGGTTAGCATTTGATAGGTGATGTTATCTACTTGTAGGATTATCTTATGCTTTACTTCTAGCATGTTAGATTTCCTTATGCTTATGTTGTAGCATGTTTAATAGTGATGTCCCTATTATGATAGTAATGATGATTGGTCGATGGATTAGGATGCTACATGTGGTAGATAGCTAGGGCCCACGATGGTTTTATGATGCTATTGATGGTTGGGAAGAACTACATACATAGTTTGGCTATACTGTTCATTGCATTATTGATTTTAGTAAACTCTGATTTTTTCTTCTGTACTTTCCCTTTTCTTCTTGTTAGATGGTTAGATGTAGTTCTCATATTTTAGTAGTCTATTTGAGTATTCACACCTAGAATTGTGGATGTAGTACTCCCTGGTGTGGAGGTTCTAAACCTTGTTTAACCTTTTTTGTTGTCCTTTTATGTCTTCTTGCTTCTCCTAGGAAACCATGTGTCAACATGGGGTGACACTATTTTATGTTGCATGCCCATTAGGATTCTATCATGTGATACTGGAAAGTATCACACCCCTTAGGAAGAAATATTGTGTAATACTAGAAAGTATCACGCCCTCTTTAGTGAAGTTTTCTATGATACTAGTAAAGTATCATACACTCTTAAAAGTAGTGTCACCCTATCCCTAAAAGTGTCACCTTGCTTCATTGGAAATGTTGCATGATACTGGAAAGTATCACCCAATGTTAATTTAATGTATCACCTAGAAATTGCAAAGACCTATGCAGGCAAACATCAAGCACCTTTTTGTAAGACCTAAAATTTTTTGAAAATTTTTAGGTAACCTCTTAAGTTCTCTTCAATCCTTTGCTATCACTTTTTGTATTTGGCATGTTTTGATTCAAATTTAGTTGAATGTCTTTAGTTGTTAGTCATTTTTGTTAGTAGTGTCATTTGGAGATTTTTTGGTGTCAAGATGTTTGGATAGTCTTCCATTGTGATCTTTATGATCTTCATATGTTGTATGTCATGTGCATCCTTCTTGTTGTAAGAAAATTATCTTGGCTTATTTATCCTTATTCCCAAGGATCTCTATATAGGGAATTACGTCTAGTATTAGAGCCCATGTTAAAACATTGGGATCTCTGTTTCATGCTTCCACTATGGTTTTCTTTTCTATTGTGTATTATTATATTATGGTTGTTATTTTGATATCTTGTTAGTTCATGATTTTGACTTGTATGCTTGTGATCTGATTGTTTTGACATTATCTTATTATTTTCTAATGGGATGCCTCCTATATGTAGAGCTAGTGGCCATAGTGCTATCAGTAGCAGTGACCATGGAAATGAACACCAAGAAGGAGGATGTCTAGAAGGAGGGGGAGAATAGGGTAATAAAACTAATCAGAATGGCATTGAGGAATTATTGCTAGTACTCTAAGAAATTCTTACTCAGTTGGGCCCTCATGTAAAGGAGTGCCAATAGGATCATGGTTAGGAAGATGAATCTCATCATGGAGATTCCCATCATTTAGAGCATAGAGAGGAGGAACGTGAATGAGAATTTTATCTTACTCCGCCAAGTGGCAAAGGGCACTGTCAGGGTGGTTGAGACTATAATAGTGAAGATTTCATCAAGTAAGATATTATGAAGTCTCTTTAGTAAACTACACTGCCACTGTATGATGACAAGGGAAGTAGCCTCAAGGCTGAGACTTGGTTGTTGGACATGGAGTACTGCTTCACCATGTACCCATATTCAACCAACATGAGGGCTCATTGTGCAATTATGTAGTTGAGGGACCACACATCCATTTGCTATAATATTGAGAGTTAGAAGATTTAGATTAGTGTTGCATATCTCACTTGGGGGATCTTTGAGGAGAGGTTTTGAGAGAGATTATTATCTCCTTAGTTTAGAGAGGCTCATGCTGATGAGTTCCATGTAATCTGAAAAGGGAACATGACAATGAATCGGTATGAAATTTGATTCTTTGAACTTAGGAAGTATTAATGCTATAATAATGATTATGTACTCATAGCTAACTATTTCATCTAAGGCCTTTAAGATGCCCTCATTGGAGAAGTCTATATGCATCAGCCTAGGAGTCTTGTTCTCACTATTGAGAAAGAATGTATTGCAGAGGAGAATATGGCTTGAGGTTCTAGTACCAGATCTAGTTCTCAAAACCAAAGTAGTTAGAATTTAGGACATGATACTCAGTTCACTCAATTTTCTAGAAAGGGCAAAGCCCGATAAGAACCCTCTTAGGGTGTTCGACATTGTATGAATAAGAAGAGTTATTGGAGCAAGGGTGGATAGTCTTTGAGTACCTCAAAAAGGAAAGGAGATGATCAAAATTAAGGACAGAAAGCTCAGCAAGATTGTCCTCCTAAGAGTGCTTAGTAGAATTCTAGTAGGATTAGTGTACCTTATCCTATTTCTACCCAGGGTAGTTGTGGAACAAGTCCAAAATTTTGAGGAAGCTATTATTCATGTGGCTAACCTATCTATAAGTCTTTTGAGTGTTCCATCAAACCATCTTCAGGACCTGGTAAGGACATAGCAAGATCTGAGCCTACTATAGGAGGTACTAGTAGGAATCATAGAGTCTTTGTGATGGCTGACAACCATCAAACTGATTACCAAGGTATGGTAGTTGAGGCTATATGTACATTTCTTTGTATTTCTTCTTCAGATTTATTCAACTTAGGTGCTTTTGATTCTTTCATAACACCATCTCTTGTTCAATGATGTGGGCTAGTGGCAATGTGTCAGGTTGATAGGTGGTAGGTTGAGTTAGCCATGGGTTCCAAGGTGGTCATTCACTCATTGGTTAGGAGTTGTGTTTTGAATTTGGGAACCTTAACCACCACAATGGATCTACACATTCAACCTTTGGGATTGTATGGTATTATGTTGGGCATGGATTGGTTGGCCACCCATCAGGCAAATATTTATTGTCATCATAAGATAGTATAGTGTGTTGATGATACAAGTGGGTAGGTGGAACTTTTGGGAGTCCTAAGACAAGTCTCACTTCAGATGATATCGACTAATTAGCTAAAACAGAGTATGCAAAAAGGTTATCTATTGTTTCTTTTGTCTATTAGTGATCTCAAGGAAGTTGAGAGTTGTACACTGATACTTGATGATCACCCACTTCTTTGTGAGTATGTAGATGTGTTTCCTGATGAGATGCTAGGTATGCCACCATAGTGTGACTTTGATTTTAAAATTGATCTTGTAACAAAAGTAGAGCCAATTTCACGAGCTTCTTACAACATGACTACTCAGGGGTTGAGTGAGCTTAGATTGTAGTTGGAGGATTTTTTGGCCACGAGCAATATTTGTCCTAGTGTATCCCCATGGGGTGTATGGATCATCTTTATAAAGAAGAAGGATGGTTCATTGTGTTTTTGGATTGACTATCGACATTTGAATAAGGTGATAGTGAAGAACTATTATACTTTGTCGAGAATAGATGACTTGTTTAATTAGATGAAGGAAGCATGAGTATTCTCAAAGATTTATCTAAAGTTGAGATACAATCAGCTTCATATTCAGGAGGCTAACATTCATCAGACAACTTTTCATGCATGGTATGGACATTATGAGTTCATGGTTGTACCCTTTGGGTTAACCAATGCACCATTAGTGTCTATGAGTTTAATGAATGGAGTATTTTGCACTTACCTTGATTAGTGTGTCATTGTATTTCTAGATGACATATTGATTTATTCAAAGGCTATGGAGGAGCACAAAGTCCATTTATGTCAAGTATTGTAGTACTTGAGAGACCATCAGTTGTATGGAAACTTTAGTAAATATGGGTTCTTCTAGTCTGAGGTGAAGTATCTAGGACACATCATTATAGGTGATGCAATGTAGTGGATCTAGAGAAGATTCATGCTATCATGGATTGGTCAGTACCTACTAATGTCTTAGAAGTCCAAAATTTTATGGGATTGGCAGGGTACTACCCTCACTTCATCAGGGATTTCTCACAAGTAGCTCACCCCATCACGTCCCTTTAGAGGAAAGGGAAGAAGTATGTTTGGTCCAACCAATTGAAGAAAAATTTAATGCTCTTAAGGAGTGTTTGACTAGTGCACCCGTCTTTGCAATGCCCAATCCTTTAGGCAATTTCATGGTTTGCACAGATGCTTCATTGGAAGGCATGTGTACGACGTTGATGTAGGATGGTCAAGTGATTGCATATGAGTCAAGGAACCTCAAGAACCATGAGATTTACTACCCCATTTATGATCTGGAATTCATAGCCATAGTGCATGCCCTTATACATTGGAGGCATTTTCTTTTAGGACATAAGTTTTAGTTGCATAGTGATCATAGGAGCTTGTAGTGCATCTTTACTCAGCCTAACCTAAATGCATGATAGCGTTGCTAGATGGAGTTCCTGTGTGAGTATGATTTTGATGTTCATTAAATTAAAGGGAAGGAGAATATCATCACAAATGCTTTAAGTAGGAGGCAACATGAGGTATCAATGATTTCATCAGCAGTGGATTTGTGAGGCTGTATCTTTGACGCCTTGCCTAGTGACACTAGGTATCAGGAGGTGAGGGTGGAGATTGAGTTTGGGCATACCCTTGAGGGGGGATTTTTAGGTTATATGCTTGAGTTTGATGGACTACTATGAAACTTGGGGTATATCTATATACCTATGTTGGGAGATCTTCGTACCTTGGTTTTGTTAGAAGCACATTGTGCACCATATTCCACACATCTTGGTGTTAAGAAGATGCATGTTGATCTCAAAAAATTGTACTTCTAGGTAGGGATGAGGCATGATGTTGCTAATTTTGTTGCTAGATGTCTTGAGTGCTAGAGAGTGAAGGTAGAGCATCAACATCCGACAGATGTTTTGTAGTCACATACCATTCTAGAGTGGAAATGAGATATGATATCCATTGATTTTATCACGGGGTTGTCTATGTCATCATAGAGAGACAATTGCATCATGGTGACAGTTCACAAATTGTCCAAGGTAGTACATTTTTCACCCACAAGAGCATCCTACATAGCTTCTTTCATAGCACATGTTTTCTTGGAGGATATTGTTCCTTTGCATGGGATTCCTTGTTAGATTATTTCAGATAAAGATCCAATGTTTACTTCTATAATGTAGATGTCTCTCCAACATGCTTTGGGTGTGAAACTCAATTTTAGTTTGGCTTATCACCTAGAGACTGATGGTTAGACTGAGAGAGTAAATCAAGTTGTAGAGGATATGCTTCACATGTATGTTATGGATAGGTAGGTGAAGTGAGAGGACTATTTGTACCTTGTTGAGTTTTCATACAATAATGGGTGTCATAGTTCTCTTGGCATGTCACCTTTTCAAGCCTTGTACGATAGGCCATACTATACCCCTTTGAGTTGGGATCACTTAGAGGACTAAGTTCTTTTGGGTCTAGAGATGCTTCAGGATATGGAGCAGTAGGTTGTTTACATTAGGGAGCATTGGTTACTACTTAGGATAGGTAGAAGAAGTATGCAGATGCCCATAGGTTGGATCGTCACTTTTCTATTACTAACAGAGTTTTTTTGCAAGTGCATCTAAGGACAAGCCCCATCCATTATGGGAAAGGCTCTAAGTTGGTGCCACAATTTTTTGGACCATTTGAGATCCTCGAGAGGATTAGTCCTATTTCTTATCGACTAGCATTGACACCTAGCTTATCATACATCCATGATGTTTTTCATATTTCTATTTTGAGGCAATATATTTTGGATGTGACCCGTCTTCTTGATTGGGATGCTTTGTAGGTAGTAGATAGGAAGCATACATTAGAGCCCATTTGTATCCTACAACACTAGAGGCTGACCTTGTGAGGTCAGGACATAGAGCAGGTAATATTCTAATGGGAGCCAAGCAATGAGACCTCTATGACTTGGGAGGATGCTACATGATTGAGGAGATTGTACCCCTACCTTTTTGTTGGCTTCTAGGAGTAAACCTATGCTAGTGAGAAGGATTTAGTGTCTCTCATGTTTGTAGTTTGTACCTTGTCTATTTTGATTCAAGAGATACTTAATACTCTTATTGTTATTTGTATTTGGTGATGACTCAAGGGTCGGATGTTATACTTAGATTCAGTATCGTATATGCTTTACTACTATGCTATTTAGTTTATCATATTTGCATGTTGATACAAATTTGAGATGACAATATATCTATGATGATACCTAACTATCTATTATTTGGACATACTTTTTGATTATGTTATGTGATAGATTTTATGCTATGGATATTTACTTCATCCTTCTATCTTTACACTTTTTGTGAATGTGAGTGATTTAAATAGATTAATTAGGTATATAATGCATTTTGCTTCAGCTATGATATTATGTAATTGCACTTGATTGTGTTTTTAAGTGTGCATGAATTATATCCTTGGTAGTGGCACATGGAGTTAGTGATCCAATTGTTCATATCTTACAAATGTCATCCATGTATGGTTGAAATATCCTTATTTTAATTTTTTAAATTAAAGCCTTTCAATGATTGATAAATACGAACTCATTTGCATTATGTGATTAGACTAGTAAGCATGTCGATGAATTTAGAGGTTCACATGGTCGTGAAAGTTGTTCAATGATTTCTATGATTTTGGGTTTTAAATTTTTTCAAATTTAATTTTTGGTATCTTTTCCTTAGGTGAATTTTCATTATGGAGAATAACCTATTTTCATTTGGGTTGATTTAGACTCTAGCTAATCTAATTGGCTATGTATCCTAATTGGCTGTTCACTTGAAAAGTGAATAAGTATTGAAAGAAAGCTTTTATTATTGACTTCTCACTTTTTCAAAATAGAAATTTGAGATTTCTTTTGAGAATCCTCTTCTAAAGGATTCATTTTGTACTCGTTTTGGGAGTTGTGAGCATTGGTTTTTCTTGAGATCAAACTCATTAGATCTAACTTGGGGATTTCTTGCTTTGCTATCACTTCTAGTAGTTTTGTTTGGATATTTATTTTATTCTGTAGGTTTTGGTTTCTGCCACTTTTTTGACAAGTAGGGCCTTCCCATTTTATTGTTTTCACTCTGTTTTAGCTTTTGTCTCTTGTAGTAGTATGTTAGAAGGCTAAGAACTAGTGTTTCCCTCCACTTATGTTTGCTAATTCTACCCGATTGGTCAGTTATTAATGTTTCCTCTATTTTTTAGATGAGGGTTTGGGGTTTTGAGCTGATATGCTAGCCATTTTTGTACATGGTGTCTAAACTTAGTTATTTTTGGATTTTTGAGGTTTTTACACCCAAAGGCCAAATAGGTTTTAATTTTGAAGTTTTCTAAATTTTGATCTTTTTACCTTGTTTTGCATGCAACCCTATTTTTCTTGGGTTTTCTTGGCACAAAGTGGGTTATGGATCTAGATGATCCATTTGGATGTTAGTCAGACCACTATTGCACTTTTATGTTGCATTGGGATGCATGTTTTATTTGTCCTCTTATTTCTATTTTCATTTGAGTAACTTTCTACTTTGTGCTCTCATCCAGTCCTTCTGTTATGATATTCCTGATGGTAGTTCGCCATGAATGAGTACATGTGCACACATCTATCGGGTGACTTGTGAGGCTTGATCTTCTATGGTACTTTCAAAATTTATGATCATGGGGGTTGGGTTTATAATTTTCATTCCTATAGGAACTCATCATTGGATGAACATGGGTAGGGTAGGTTAGCATATGGATGGGGCTTCTACCATGTAGCTTGGTGATCATTGTGCCTAGAGGATTGGCAAAATTAACTAAATGAAAATACTGGGTGGTGTACCTATGAATTGTGGGCTTCTGAACCTCACAAACACTTCAACATAGTCTTTACCTGTGGATCATCCTGGAATAAACATTGAGTCATTTATCCAAGAGGTTCGATAGAGCAACCTATCACCTTCTATCTAGAAGGATTTTGCCTATTTAGTGTCCTCAGATTTGAGGTGTAGGAAACCAAATCTTTCTAGAATGAAGGGTTTGAAAGATGCAATTAAATCTAGATGATATGCAATTAATCTAGATAAAGTGCAAGCAATTAATCTAAGAAGTAATAAAAGAAATTAAACTACATGTATGCATTATTTAATCTAGATGATATTTAAAGGAAGCTAGAATGCAATAAAAGCTTTGAGCAAAGTGAGTGAGTAAATCAGTAGAGATTTGATAGCATGAAAATTGAACCTCTATAATGAGGAATTATGAGCCCCTTAAATAGAATCCAAGAATCCATCAACGGTCAAGATCAACTCGGATTGACAGTCAAGATCAAAGAGAAGATTCAGTTAAAATGGAAACTTCCTTAAGAAAGGAGTGTTAACTAAGCTTTTCATGAGTGTGAGAACAAGTTAACTAGATTAATTCTAATTCAAGAGATAGTACACTTAGAGTCTCCATTTTAGAACTGAAGAGAAGATTTTAAAGATATTATTTAATTTAATAAGTGATATATGACCTCATAAATGCATTTTCTATTTAATTGAACAATCACATTCAATTAATTAAAGTAAGCATAGTTATTAAATTAAATAAATTTAATTCCCTTAGTACATTAGCCTTAGGATATAATTTAATTTAATTAAAGTGTAAATAATTTAAATTAAATTAAATTGTAATCAGTAGGTTTAATGTGACTAATATGAATCAATACTTTAGGAATTAAATAAAGAGTATGATGAATGCAGATTTAGGTTTTTTGCATTTGACAATTAAGTCAAGTAGCCAGTAGCAAAATAAGAATTGTCTAGTGAAATAGGACTATAGAATTGATTAGAAATAGACCAAAATTGGTTGAGATGGAAATGAGCCAATTTTGGTGTATTACATTTTTCCCCTCTTTGAATGAATGTGCAAGCAACGCATTCAATTCAAAGAAAACCATAAAGCATGATGTGAAGATCAAGAGATGAGATTGGTTTTGCAATTGATGACATAGAGACCAATTGAGAAGCTTTTAAAGATTATCTCCAGAATGGAGTTTAATCCTAAGGAATCCAAGTATAACACCTAGATACCTAAGATGATAAGATTGGTTCTGAAATTGATGACATGAAGACCAATTGATAAGCTTTTAAAGATTATCTCTAGAATGAAGATTAATCTTAAGGAATCCAAGTAGAACTCCTAGATACCCAAATTGATAGCATTTAGAAGATCATCTCTAGAATAGAGCTTAACCTTCAAGGATCCAGATAGAGCACCTAGATACTTGAGATTGAAAGCATTTAGAAGATTATCTCTAAAATAGAGCTTAACCTTCAAGGATCCAAATAGAACACCTAGATACCTGAGATTGAAAGCATTTAGAAGATTATCTCCAGAATGGAGCTTAACCTTCAAGGATCCAAATAGAACACCTAGATACTTGAGATTGAAAGCATTTAGAAGATTATCTCCAGAATGGAGCTTAACCTTCAAGGATCCAAATAGAACACCTAGATACCTGAGATTGAAAGCATTTAGAAGATTATCTCCAGAACAGAGCTTAACCTTCAAGGTTTGAGATAGAACATCTAGATACCTAAGATTGAAAGCATTTAGAAGATTATCTCCAGAACAAAGCTTAACCTTCAAGGATCCAGATAGAACACCTAGATACCTGAGATTGATAGCATTTAGAAGATTATCTCTAGAATGGAGCTTAACCTTCAAGGATCCAAATAGAACACCTAGATACCTTAGATTGATAAAAGATAACAAGATCCAATCATGAGTCATAGAATCATCCTAGAACGAGGCTTGATCCTTAGGAGTTGAGGTTTAGACTATCCCAATACCTATCCATCAAACTCTAAGAAAATATGTTGTAAGATCGATCAGTTGATGAAAGGATAAGATAGATATCACAGATGCCAAATAAAAGGAGGACAAGATGCCCTAAGTGATAAGGACATAGAAGGGAACAAGATGCCCCAAGTGATGAGATGCCCCTAGTGATGAGGACATAAGATGGGAACAAGATGTCCCGAGCAATAAGATTTAGATTAATTTGAAATTTAGGTTCAATGATGTAATCATCCTGCCCCCTCGGGAGCAAAAACAAAAGATGACACACCAAAAATATGATGTGAAGCAATATATCATGAGATATAGAAGAAATATGATATGTAGCAGAATGTAAAAGGATTAGAATTATTAGAAGAAATATAAAGAGATCAGAACGATCTATAGAAATATAGAAAAGATCAGAACAATCTAAAGAATATAGAAGAGATTAGAATGATCAGAAGAAAATATGAAGAGATCAGAATGAGTTGAAGAAATTTGGAAGTCGATCTGAAGTGATTTTGAGCTCTAAATGACCAATTTTGAGTTGAAAAGATTCCAAGAGTCACAAAGTATCAGAAAAATTTGGACTACACAAGCGTTTGATTGTGTCGGTCCCAAAATTTTAAAATGCCTTTTTGAGTGACTTAGGTGTGTCAGATTTTGAATTCGATCCCAAAAATGGGTTTAGAGGAGCCAAAATAGCCAAGAGGGTGATTAATTGATCATTTGTGTAGTCGTGAAGAATATGATGCTTTGAAGAAGCTGACAATTCCTCATCACAAAGGATGGAATCAGATTTGCAATTGAATCATGTGCTTATGCAATTGAATTATGCAATGCAAGACTATCTTAAATGCAACTCTAGGTTTGGTTACCGAGCCTTGACAATTTATTATCATTGGACATAAATGAAGCTTATATATCCTACAATTACCACTGAATTTGCAATCATGTAAATATGAATAGGACATACATCACAAGTTTTTTGGGATTAAATGTAAGCATTTGAGGCACAAGAAGCCAAAATGACCAGAACATTTGTCCCTTTTAATGTAGCAAGTTAACATAAGCATCAAAGCATAAACATTAGGATGACCAGAATGTTGCTTGCATGCAAACACACCAAACACACAAGAGATCCTTCTTATGCTAAGTAATCAGTAAGTATTCTATCTACAACAATCGTTGTGTTTGTAACCTGAGATAGAAGTGTGCTAGATATACTCGCAGTGACCCATACGTTCACTTAACAGGACAAGTATCAGTATATACTGTAGCATATAGAATTCACTCCAACAAACAAGGAGAAGAACTAACATTATTGGCGTATTCATATAAAAGGAGTCGGGGTACACCCGGCCATCCAATATGAGATGGAGGCTCTTATAGTGGACACCCCTTTGATAGGAATATGCATACTTATTAGATCTAAACCACAAATAGAAAGTAAAGAAAAAGATCATGCCCCTAGTCATTACTTCTCTAGTTAGGAATGACATCATTGAGTTGTTCAAGGAGACATGATAAAGTGAAAACAAAGGAAACAAAGCAAATAAAGAAAGCAAAATGAATTCTCAGCATATCCAACAAGTATATCATTTTGAGTTCAATATTTTTGGGATTAATGTCAAGTGTCAGTGTCCAGAACATGAAAGAAATCTCTTTAGTAGGGTGACAGCAGTAGGCAGACGTAGTCAAAATGACTGGTGACTGAGGTCAAAGAGGAATCTTCTTGATGAATAACCTAAAGGACTGAGCGATAGTAGACAGACATAGCTAGGATGACTGGTGACTGACGTAAGAGAGATCTTCCATAAAGGAATCTAGAGATGTGACCCAAGCAACAATAGGTAGACACAACTGAAACAACTGGTGACTGTTGTGAAAGAGATTCTATAAGGAGAATCTCAAAAAGAGTGACACCAGCGATAGTAGGCAGATGCAATGAAAACCACTAGTGACTTTTGTGAAGGAGATTCTATGAGGAAAATCTTGAAAAGAGTGTGACACTAGCGACAGTAGGCAGACGCAGCTAGAATGATTGGTGACTGTTGTGAAAGAGAGATTTTGAGAAGAATCTTAGAAAGAGTGACACTAGCGATAGTAGAAAGACGTAGCTAGAACAATTGGTGACTATCGTGAAAGAGTTTCTATGAGAAGAACTTGAAAAAAGTGACACTGAAGGGGAATGCCCCTAAGCTGTGACGAGACTCAATCCATGGATACATGAGCAGAAAGTGGGAAGAGTAGGAAAGCAACTATACAAAAAGCTAGAAGTTGCGTTGCAAGATAAAGCATTGGGAACAAGAGGCACCTATTTACTAGGTTTTGACCTTCTTGGCAAAACTTCTATTTTTTTGCTACCATGATACGTGTTTCTAGGTTTTCATCAATGGCACTTTTTTTTTTCATTTTTAAAATATTTTTCTCTTTTTGATTTTTGCATTTTTGCATATTTGAGTTTTTCAATTTTTTAATTTTTTTTTCTTTTTGATTTTTTTTTTTTTTTTTGTATTTTTGAGTTTTTCAATGTTTTTGTATTTTTTTTCTTTTTGATTTTTTTTTTGTATTTTTGAGTTTTTCAATTTTTTTGTATTTTTTTTTCAGGACTTTTTCCAATTTTTAGATTTTTTCAAGACATTTTGAAATTTTTAGATTTTTTTAGAGATTACTAGCTCTCAAGAAGGATTGCCTTGATTTTCCTCCAGTGTCTAGCATGGTGTAGGATGAGATGTAGTAGCAAGCAAGTGGATAAGTAGAGATTTATAGGTAAGGAGTATGAGGCGGTGAATGTTATCCTCAAGGAAAGTCTTCACAAGATTACCCAAGCTAGGGAAAAAGATATAACAATATAAGCTCATGGTGTAATGAAGGGTTTCACATAAGTAATCCAAGAAAATTACCATGTCAAGAGATTGGTAAGAATTGGGTTTTCTTCTTTCTTTCATTGATCAAGACCAAAAGGTTAACTGAATAGGATAGAAAAGTTTATTGTGGAGGTTATGAGTGAATGACTTGAGATGAGAACATTTCAAGGATAAGAAAGATCATGATATGATGTCATGGATGGAAGAATTATGCATGATGCTTGTTTACTAGGTTTTCATCATGGTACTTATCCAAGGTGCCACAAGAAGTGATTTTCATCATAGGATGGATTTATTTATCTTTACTTTTGCTACCAAGGTGCCACAAGAAGTGGTTTTCACCAAGGCACTTTTTCATTTTTATTTATTTTTCTTTATTTCAAAAAGAGTTCAAGATTTCTCAAGTTAGATAGCATGCCTATAATGTAAGTTATGATAAGCCAAGGCCATAGCAAGGTACACTCAAAGATTCTAATAAGGTAATGGAAGGGAAATGATTGGAAAATGAGAGGTAGATGGAGGATAAGGTTGTTGGTTTTGGAATACTGGAATGAGCAAGGATAGAAAGTAGGCATAAGGTTTAGAGGATTTTGTGAAGGTGGATGAGATATTAGGAAAGATCAACATTGACACTCACCTCAAAGTGTGATGGAATGATGGGGAAACAATGGATGAAATAGATTGAGGCTTAGATATATGAGGTGGTAGAAGGGGTGGAGTAAAAGGTTTTGAAACCTTTTTAGGAATATGTTGGGAAGAAGATCGAGTGCAAGCCTTTGGAAGCTTGAATGTCAACTTTAATTTGTTTTCAATATTCAAGTCCTTCAAAAGGGACTTGGGAATCCATATAGCTTTTGATTTGTCATTAGATGCTTTGGAACACATTTCTTCAATAATGGATTTAAGAACCCACATTTTCTTTGGTTGAGCTCTTTGAATAGTGGACCTTTGTGGTCTCTTTTGTGCATTTTGCTTCTTAACATTCACATGTTGATTAGAGGAGACATAGTGAACTTTTGAAGATGGATTCATGCACTTGTGTTTGAGTTGATCATTCAAATTGCTTCCAAAGGACTTGGGACTTGTGGATGAATGAGGACAATATGACTAGTTTAGATGGAAAGGTGAATGTGAAGAGTTCAAGTATGTGTATCTTTTTTGATCTTAAGGAAGGGTAGGAGGAACATGTAATGAGCTAATAGTGGCAGTAGGAGATAGAGGAACATAAGTTCACATTATGGTTGGAAGACTTCAAGGTTTCAACTTAGATGTATAGGGACCAAGGATAGATTTAGAAGATGTGAATGGACCACAAGTAGGGGTATCAGCATCCTTAGAGTGAGCAACATGACCAAAGCCATAAATAGATTTATGAGTAACTATTATAGGAACAATAGCTTTGATAGGAGTATTTAAAGCTTGAGCATAGTTTTGAAGTGAATGTAGCGAGGTAGAATAAGAGGGTGAGGGAACAATTTTCTCTTCAAAAGGGATTTTAGGTAGCATAGGAAAAGTATCCTTCTCTTGGTCTTTAATAATCTCCTTAGCTATGGTGAAAGGAATATCTTGATCTTGCTTAGTAGACATGGGAGATGGAGGGCTATGTGGCTCTTGAGATGGAGGCATGAGATCTTTAAAGGTTTGAAAGGGGATGAAGGAATCTTGGCCTTGATCAACACTTGTTTCTTCATCATTTAAGTAGTCCTCTTGACATGAAACCAATTCAAAGGATAAGGGAGTATCTGAATCTGTATTCAAATATATTTCTAGAACTTGCATAATAGGCTCTTGAAGAGACAATGGAGGGATAGTTGGACTGGGGATAATAGGGGGATTAGCACATGGAGGTTTTGGATGTTTAGTTTGAGTAGTATGGGAGAGGTTTGTAGCTAAGTCAAGATTAGCTTGAGTTTCCTTTAAAGGCATCCTTTGAGGGTACACATAGTCAACTAGGGGAAGAAGTAAGTGTCACATTTAAACCATTGCTAGACTTGGTTTCATGATGTTGATCCTTCTTGAGAATAAAATCTTTAGATGAGAGCCTAGATTTTTTAATTGCACCATTGTCAAAGAGATCTTGGATCTTGTTTTTTAGCTCCTTACAATGTGAAGTTTTATGTCAATTATGTCTGTGATAGGCAAAATAGTTACTCATAAAGGAAACTCATGCCAAAGTGACCTTAGGTAAAATAATGAGTTTTTCTTCAAGAAGTTCTTCCAAGGTTAATTTGTAAGATTTTCCCAAAGGTGTGAAATCATGCTTTGGTTTGGGATCCCAAGGTTTTTCTTCAAAGATATTTCTAGATTTCTTGGGTGTTTGTGAAGTGTTCTCAGATATATTGGATTCAAGATCACAAGATTTTGATTTTTTGTTGTTAGAGGAGGAAGGGAAAATTTATCTCAAGGAGAATTTGTTTGATGATGTTTCTTCCTCTTCTTTTAGTCTTTGAAGTTGAGCACTTATCATTTCAATTTGTTTCTTCATAGTTTTATTTAGAATCCCTTCTTCCTCACTAGGAATGTTAGACTTAGTGTATTTATTGCTAGCCATTTTGATGTACTATGTTTCAAGTAGTGATAGCCAAGTTTCCATAGCCATAAATAATGACAAAAAGAAAAAGCTTAGACAAGGACCACACTAGAATGTAGTCTCATAAACAAGCAAGGTAAGAGTGTTGTATACTAAGGTACAAGTAGCCTGATTTAAAGGCTAGAACAACCCAAGATTATGACTATCATGACACAAAGTATAACAAGCACTAAAGGACAAGAACAAGATGATTGAGAGACAAGACTAGTTGAAGTATGGATCACAAGTCATTAGCTAAGCAAGATGCCACTATTTTGGGATTGTTTGTACACAGAAAAGAGGCAACTTGATGTAGGAAATAGACTAGACATAGAGCATAGATAGCTCAAATAGGTTGATTTGATAGGTTTGACTAAAGATATTGCATGAAGATCCTTTGGGAGGTGCATGAGAAAGTACACATAACCAAGCGAAGACTCAAAATAGCAATTTTGGGCTAGATTTCTCATGCGAAGACCTATATAGGGCTATGCGAGAAAGTGCTAAACTGACAAGATAGTATGATTTTGACAGAGAAAAGGACATGTTTCAAACAAAGTCTTGCAGGATCATGCGAAGACTTGTGGGATCACGTGAGGACTCTAATAGAGTCACACGAGAAAGTGTGGGGCAAAAAGGATTCCACTCAAAATCTTGAAGACTAGGAACAAAATCAAAGACCAAACTAACAACTGAATTGGATTTTGAAGAGACTTTGAAGGTTTCAAACTATTCTGGACAAATTGTTGGTTGTTTTGATAGATTTTAGACAGGTTGCAAGGTTTGTATTCAAGTTGTAAAATAGCAGTTGGACAACATCATTGGTTTGAAAAGAGAGTTTGTTTTTAGATAGAAACGTGAATCAAGTAGTAGTTGAATACAATCCAATTGAGGACAAAGCAACTCAGAGGGATGGGGGAGTCTTGACTTTTAGTTTGTTTAGATAGGTTTGGACATGTTTAGGACTCGATAACAAACACAATTTATCCCTAGAAATAGAAAATGATAGAGAAGGCAAAACCTTTGTCCCAAAACTTATGTTCATGCATGTACCTCACACAGCTATGTCACCCCCTAGAGGGTGCCCGTGTTTTTGGTATATTCAAAGGACTCAATAGTATACATTGAATGAGTGCCCTTGTGGTAGGGGATGAGTGCATATACAACCTTCCAACATCCAGTAGCATGCCTATGGTGAGTTCTACAAGAGAGATTCTTCCCCCTCGCACAAATATTATGCCTCCTTTCAGAGGTGAATTGAGTAGCTTCTAACTAAGAGGTTTTTACTTGGCTTCCTTTTGAATTAATTTCTAGTGGCTTGACAAGAAGAGTTGAGACTAGCAACCCACACCAGCATCTGAAAGTGAACACTAGTTGCTTAGCAAGCCTGGCACTGGCACCAACCAGTGCACAAATAGAGCCTCCCCTTGATATGTGATATCAAGAATGAAGGAGAGAAAATTAATCCAGTTTTGGAGTCTTTCGCTCTACAAAACTTCTTTATTATAGTGAGTTGGAATCTCTAGCGAAAGGAGTGTGCTCACTTGGGTCATTCCTAGAGGTCAGATCACTCCAGTAGGCCCTCTAAAGGATTGACTCAGACTAGTGGTTTGATCATAAGGGTCAAAGTTTTTGATTTCCCTCAAGGGGAAAGAGCATACTCCTCTACCTTACTTTCTCACCCAAACATGAAAAAAAAGTTAATTACTGACCTGACTTAATCAATCTAGACTTGTCTTTTCTCAAGATTCTAATTCCCTAAAAGGAAACCATCATCCCTTCATAGAAAAGAACCATACTAGAGAACCACTAAGTTGTTTTCCTTCTTCAAAATGTTGTGTTTCAAAAGCATCTAGGTTTCTGATTCACCCTTGGTCATGACCTCCAAGTGGTGAAGAGCATAATCCCCTATTCTTCCATCTTGCACCCTAGGAAGTTCATAAGCCCCTAATTAGACTAGTTTGAAAAACAAGAAAAGCAAACACACTATTTTGTGGGTTTTAAAGTTGTTCTTTAACAAATTTATCTTTGACAAGCATCCTACAAAAACACAGTTAGTTCATGTTTGGGAAAGTTTGTGTAAACAAGTCTTTGCCAAATGTCCTACAAACAACAGTTAAGCTGGTAAAAACCAGAAAAATAGAATTATAAAGATTAAGAGAAAAAAAAATTAGAAAAAAGGAAGCTTAACTATGGGAAAATCAAAAATTAACTTTTTTTGTTCTTTTTTATACCCATAAAAAAGCTTAGAAAGTGTCGAAACTTATGAAAACATCAAAAGTCAAATTTCATTTTATACTCTTTTTTTTTTAAAAATAAAGATGCTTACTGAAAAAAATAGCATACTGAAAATTGATAAAACAACAAACTGAAAAATTGCATTTTAATCATGTTATTTCATGACTTCGCATGAAATCTTGGGCAGGCCTGCATGAGATCTTTCAACGACTCGCATGAGAAAACAAGGTGCCGCATGAAAATATGCACAATAGGGCACTTTTTCACTTGAGAAAGTGGAGACTACACGTAAAACCCTTAGATCTTCATGCGAAATCTTACAAATGTCTACGCAAGATCTTTTTACAGCCTGCGTGAAGATTTGCGCATTTAGGCACTTTCTTGTGTGAACTGAGAAGAATCCTCGTGTGAAAATGAACTATCTTGTGCGAAGATTATAGAATTTGTATGGGACTGTATGGGCAAAGAGCTTAAAAATTGATTTTAAAAATGCAGAGAAGCCCTGAGAAATTGATTTTCTTGGGCCCCATGGTGGGCACCAAAAATGTACTTGTGAATTATGGTCTTTTGAACCTCACAGACACTTTCACATAGTCTTTACCTGTAGATCATCCTGGAATAAACATTGAGTCATTTATCCGAGAGGTCTGACAGAGCGACCTGTCACCTTCTATCTAGAAGGATTTTTCCTATTTAGTGTCCTCAACTCTGAGATGTAGGCAACCAGACCTTTCTAGAATGAAGGATTTGAAAGATGAAATTAAATGTAGATGATATGCAATTAATCTAAGAATTAATAAAAGAGATTAAACTACATGTATGCATTATTTAATCTAGATGATATTTAAAGGAAGCTAGAATGCAATAAAATATTTGAGAAAAGTGAGTGAGTAATTCAGTAGAGATTCGATAGCATGAAAATTCAACCTCTATAATGAGGAATTATGAGCCCCTTAAATAGAATCCAAGAATCCATCAACGGTCAAGATCAATTCAGATTGATAGTCAAGATTAGAGAGAAGATTCAGTTAAAATGAAAACTTCCTTAAGAAAGGAGAGTTAACTGAGCTTTTCATGAGTGTGAGAACAAGTTAGCTAGATTAATTCCAATTCAAGAGATAGTACACTTAGAGTTTCCATTTTAGAATTGAAGAGAAGATTTTAAAGATATTATTTAATTTAATAAGTGAGATATGACCTCATAAATGCATTTTCTACTTAATTGAACAATCACATTCAATTAATTGAAGTAAGCATAGTTATTAAATAAAATAAACTTAATTCTCTTAGTACATTAGCCTTAGGATATAATTTAATTTAATTAAAGTGTAAATACTTTAAATTAAATTAAATCGTAATCAGTAGGTGTAATGTGATTAATATGAGTCAATACTTTAGGAATTAAATAAAGAGTATGATGAATGCAGATTTAGGTTTTCTGCATTTGGCAATTAAGTCAAGTAGCGAGTAGCAAAATAAGAATTGTCTAGTGAAATAGGACTTTAGAATTGATCAAAAATAGACCAGAATTAGTTGAGATGGAAATGAGCCAATTTTGGGGTATTACAGGTGGTAATAAATAAATTAAAATAATTAAAACTCGATTGTGTTCCTTCCATTGGGGAGAGAAGCTATCACTACTAGCTTGGGCTTGTTGATGCCAAGTGACTCTTCATGATGTTAAACCCTCCTTAGTAGCTCTTTAAGTGTTTGACCAAGACCTGTAGTTTATGCATTGTCTTTGTCTTGGTTTCAGTCTTCATATTGTCTGGTGTGTGTGTTAGCCATGGAAGTTTTCTTTGTGTGTGTTTGTGGTTGGATCGTTATCTCTATCAGCACGATGAGAGTGGGCTTATCAGTTATATGTGGATGGGAGGCATAGCTACCTACACCTGTGCTAGGGACCAGTCTATAAAGATGGTCTCTTGTCTTAGTGCAACTATTACTAGATGTTTTAATTTGGTGCTTTAGGTTCCAAAGTATTATTTCTTGTGATTTATGCTTTTATTGAGATGCTTGTATATCATGTTTAGATGATGTTATTTATTGACACATTTCCTTACTTTGATGATTAGCATGTGATAGGTGATGTTATCTACTTCTAGGATTATCATATGCTTTACTTATATCATGTTAGATTTCCATATGCTTATGTTGTAGCATATTTAGTAGTGACACCCGTATTACAATAGTACTAATGATCTAATCGATGGATTGGGATGTTATGCATGGATGATGGCTAGAGCCCACGATGGTCTTATGATGCTATTGATGGTTGGGAGGAACCACATACTTAGTTTGGTTGTATTGTTCATTGCATTATTGATTTTAGTACACTATGATGTTTCCTTCTGCACTTTCCTTTTTCTACTTGTTAGATGGTTAGATATAGTTCTCATCTTTTTGTAGTGTGTTTGAGTATTCACGCCTCAAATTATGGATCTGGTACTCCCCAGTGTCGAGGTTCTGAACCTAGTTTAACCTTTTTTGTTGTCCTTTTATGTCTTCTTGCTTCTTCTGGGTGACCATGTGTCAGCATGGGGTGACACTTTTTTATGTCATATGCCCATTAGGATTCTTTCATGTGATACTAGAAAGTATTGCACCCCTTAGGAAGAAATATCATGCAATACTAGAAAGTATCACACCCTATTTGGTGAAGTATCATATGATATTAGTACAATATCACACACTCTTAAGAGTAGTGTCACCCCATCCCTAAAAGTGTCACCTTGCTTCATTGGAAATGTCACACAATACTATAAAGTATCACCCAGTGTTGATCTAATATGTCACCTAGAAATTTCAAAGACCTACACAAGTGGATAGTGAGCACTTTTTTGTAAGACCAAACTTTTTAGGAAGTTTTTAGGGTACCCTCTTAAGTGCTCTGTAATCCTTTGGTGTCAGTTTCTAGATTTGACATGTTTTTTATTCGAATTCTATTGTGTGTCTTTTGTTGTCAGTCATTTTGGTTAGTAGTGGTGTTTGGAGATTCATTGGTGTCACAATGTTTGGATAGTTTTTCGTTGCAATATTTATGATCTTCATATTTTGTATGCCATGTGCATCCTTCTTGTTGTAAAAAAAAATTATCTTATCTTATTTATCCTTTTTTCCAAGGATCTTCAAGTGGGGCATTATACCCAGTGACTACTAATTTAACCAAGTCACAATTCTAGATATCTCCATGGGGGACAAATAAATTCCTTTCTAAAAACCATTTCTTAAAAAGTTAGATCCCTATTTTTGAAGTAATAGCATCCCTAACCTAATTCCCTTTATCATATAAACCATCTGCAATCTTAAGTCTAGTGTTCACAAGAATTAGCTATTTAATTTGGGCTAACTCATTCATGGACTTAGTTAACTATTCCAAAAAAAATCATGTATATTCCTACTGGCATATTCTACTTTTCTTGAGAAACTCTTCTTTGGAGGAATATTTGATGATAATAATGCAAGAGAACCAGAATTCTTTAAGTGTTATGGGAAATGAGATACATACTTGGCTCTTCGCTATTTCTTCTTTGAATTCTACAATAGGCAGTAGATATAGAAAGCTCTTTCACAATTCAACCAGCCAGGAAAAGTTCTTCAACAAGTTCGTGGCTCTCAAAAAATTAGAAACTCGTTTGCATGGGGAAGAAATTTGAAATCCTGCACTATATCTCTAGTTTTACTCCACAAAAGGAGCCTTAATTTTTATAAATGGATTGTAGGGAAAAATAGAGTGGCATCACCTTCCAATTTAAAAATATGCTACCAAATTATGAAAAATCTAATGATTGAGCAATTAAAACTTGAATGTCTTAGCTTCTACCTTCCAAGTTGGCAGTTAAACCAATTAAATCTATCCACATAAGCTTTTCTTTTCACTGCTATGTCACCAAGGGTAAACATCAAACAACTTGTCATGATGACATAGTGACCATCATTAATGATCCCTTGATCAGATGGTTAAAAATTTATGATCATTCCATTGTAAATGTGGTGGGCCTGCATAACTTCCCTTTAGTTACAATGTTGTGAGCAATAATGTTCGAAAAAGTTTTCATATTGACATAGCAACCATTGTCAATCTTGAAGAGATCTGATAGCATAGATTAGTAGGTACATTTCCTTGAGTGCAGATCCTTAGTATCATATTACATCATACCATTCTGACATGTTGACATGAACATTAATGACATGTAAATTTTTAGAGTCGCCTTTAGGTTTGGTCCCACCGTATTTTCTTTTCATGGGAAATCACTATGTCACTATCGATAAAGTTCATACAACTTCTTATAGAAACAATGTGACCACTATCAATCTTAGAGAGATTTGATAGTGAGAGTAACTCATCTTGAAATCATTGTTTACTAACCAACTGGATCCTTCTTGTAATCATCCTTTGGTCGTCATATCGCTAGAAGTAAAAGGTAAGCTATTTCTTATGCCATTATAGTGACCACCATTGATTTCAGGGAGATCTAACAGTTAAAGATCATTTTGGGAACTTTAGGAGATTATGTGAATAACCATATAAAGGTTCCCGGAAACATAAATGAATATTTAAAAAGATTTCTCCCACTTGAAATAAAAATGAGGAGCCACCGAACCAAAAGGTTTTTCTAGGGAAACATATTTTTTATTGAAAAAGAATTAGGGTTTTTCTAGGGTTAAGAAAATTAGGAAAATCAAACCCTAGTTTTTCAAAGAAAATTGGAACATTCACTTTGATAGATATTCAGATAGGCATAAAGTGAAAACATGACCAACAGTGGCTCTACATGGGGATGATGAATATGCATGTTCATATGAGGGCTCAGAATCCCTGGAGGAAGTAGACCACATAATTGAAACAAAAGTCTATGAAATTTTTTGAGAGAAAAATGACATAGGAAGGAAAATTATACAAGACCTTGTTGGGACTCAAAATCAAAGCCCTGATTTTGAGTACCATTGAGAAAATTAAGCCTAATAAATGCTTTTAAATGCATATGTACCCGACTGCCAATTTGAAGCATAAGAGGTGTTTAATGCTTTTAGAACCTTGAATTTAGTATTCCTATGCATCCCATGAAGATAAATTACCATTCCAATCCATTTCATGAAGTCCCATTTTGAGCAATTCTCAAATCTACATTTTCACCTGAGTGTCAAACAGAGACAGGAGGCCATGTTTGCATATGAACATCTCGCACCCAGTAATGTTTCATGACTTGCCACTTTGGGAATGTTGAAAGTCCATACTAGAGAGCCTATGTTTTAGATTTTGAGTTATTTTAAATCTGTTTGACTAGGTTTTGAATCCCTCAAAGTTGGTCATTTACTGATGTCACACTGATATGAATTCTTTTGAATTCTAGAAGGCCTTGTTTGATGAGTTATAACTTTTGACAAGTTGATCCAAATGAGAAAATTCCTTTTGCATTGCATTTTAAAGGTTAGAGACTTGTTATGTTTCACTTTTGAGCTTTTGAAAAATCCATTTGATTAGTTTTCAAATAGGATTTCGAATGCAATTTGTAACTTTTTGCTGGTGTCATAAAGTGCAGATTGGTCAGTACCCCAGTTCAGAATGTTATAACTTGAGATTTGTGATAGGTGAGATTGAATGGATTGTACTACTATGTTTTACTCTAAAAATACTTCAAGTTTGCTAATTTTCAAAACTTGACAAATTCGTTTGCACGCTTTCCCAAGTCCATTCCATTTGCAAAAAATGCTTTTCTACCATTGTTTTCAATCTACAAAATTTGAGTAGCCCAGTTTGACCTCTTTCCAAATGCATCCTATCATTCATCATGAGCCAAAATCATAGATTCATACTTTCCTCATGATAGTGAACTAACGTCCTAGCTTTCGTCCCCCTAAGTGTTAGTTTACCCAATTTTTAGGGCTGATTCTGAACACAATTTATTGTTTTCTGACATGTTTTGTTGCAGGCAGTTCTAAGAGGGAAATTTTGACAATCAATATCTTTTGACTAAGAATTCATCATGAGACGAGATTCGACAAGGTAGCAATATGTAGGACAAAGAATCAGTATGCTAGATTTCAGAGCCCGATTATCCATTTGGATCAATTTTTAAAGCTGGTCAAAGGACCTCCTGGCACAAAGTTGACAATCTACAAGAAAGTGATAAAATGAGTTTTAATTGGTAGTTCAGTGATCAAATTTTATTTCAATCAGTATGATGGGTTCAATAGATCAGTTTTGCATATCAATTGTTTGAAAATGAATTTTTTTTTACCCGAGCCCACTTTGGGGCTCGACTAATTACATCTGATTGAATAGAAATGAGAGGGTATGAGCATTTTAAATAAAGTTCCATTCTTCTTTCCATGGTTATAGTATTGGTAGGAAAAAGATGAAGAGAATCTAGGTTTTCATGATAGTGAGGGAATGTCTAGTTTGTAAAATCTTTTGATGCAACCTTTTTATGCGAAAAATCCAAGAATAGTGTTAGTTGAATGTTTCTTTTTAAACTGTCAATTATATCAAATATAGTAACAGAGCATAACAATGCACCAATGAATTCTTAATCATCCATTTTAAGAATCTATCTTTATTTGAACAATTTATAGAAACAGGCCTAGAATTGAAGAGATAATAGAGGAAGAAGCTAGCTAGTTGACCACAAAAAATGACACAAAGATTCCACAATAAAATTCTTTAGTGAATTTCATTTTAGATCACAATAATGTTGCTGAGCAGGAGTTAGATCTAAACAAGTTCTCTATAGACCAACTTGCAAATAATGCTTCCTCTAATGATGCACATGCTAAAATTTTGAGGAGCTTTAGTGAAAACCTAGATATGATTAGGAAAAAATGAGAAATCAAGTGAAGGATCTAGCTATGAGATAGATGTTCAAAATGATGATGCAAAATATGAGCCTAGAGATGATGGCAAGTATGGGTGAATAGTTTGGGCTTAAGCTTTCACGCAAGGATGCAATTAAAGCACAAAATGCAATGGCCTCTCTTTCTCTAAATGATTTAGATAAATTGATGAATTGGGTAGCCAGGCTCCAGAGGATAATTGACTTTTTGCAAAATAAAAAAAACTAGATGGAAGGAAAATTAGGTCTTTCTTTTGTGTTCTTTATGTTGCTTCTTGCCATTATTCTTCATTGACTTGGATACATTGGAGATTAGGACACAACAACCTATAAAAGTATCCCATCTAGTTTAGTAAAATATGGATGCTTCACGGTATCAATATTGTTCAATTATCTTCATCTCATTCTCTGATTTGCAATTCTCTCAACACAGGTCAGTGTTATTTCTAGATTAAGGCAATGCCCTTACATTTCACACAAGTGAATTGAGAGTTACGCAGGACTGGGATGAAAGACAATAGAGGAGGCATCCATCAAGCTAACCATGAAAAAGAGATAGCTAGAAGTCAAGGGAAGCAGTTAAAGGAAAGGCATGCTAGAAGAAAGGCTCATGCTAAATGAAGGAGGAAAAAACTAAAAAGAAGATGCCCACAAGACATGGGAGAAGCCTCAATAGACCATGAGGATTTTCTTGTCTAGAGATCTCTTGATCTCTTGTTTGCACTATTACCATTCTAACATTAAAGGAGAACTTAAGAAGGGCATGAAATAGAAAGAAACAATGTCTGACTTCAATGGGAGGTATGAAGGAAAATGGTGAGAATTATAGTGTTTAACCAAACAAGACTTGACTTACAATGTTTTTGAAGACAAAGACATTCAACGTCAGCATTCCTCACAAGATTCAAAAAGAGAAAGAGCAAAAGGCAAAGATGAGGATTGAGAAAAGGTACCATGTTAAGATGAAGGGTGACCAAGAGGAAAATGACCTAGACCTAGGATAAATACTCCTAGCACTAATTCAGAATCAGAGTAGGGATCAAAGGGAAAAATTTCATCTACTTCAGGAGAATGGAAGAACATGTAGGCAATAAAGGAGGCCACAGACACATCAGAGAAGAAGTAGACATTGAATAGAAGAAGCAAAGGAAGTGACATCTGTGAAGGAACAAAGAAAAGGGAAAAAACATGTAAAGTCTAATATCCCACATTTGGGAAGGAATAATTTTCTCATATTTTTAAATACTAAGACACACATCATGTTATATGTCTTGAAGACATTTCTATTTTGAAACTGTAGACCCATATGGTGGACCCTAACTAGCTGTTAAAGCCTTGTAGATATTTTGAAAGGACATGCAAAACTAGGTGATGACATTGAATCTCACCAAAAAACTAGAAAATCTGGCAAGGCACTATGTCAGCACAAGAAAATGGTAAGGTTTTCCAATAGTGCCATAGCGACCTACCTGAAAACCTTGAAATCTGACAAGAAGGTCATGTTTCATGCTTATAGATCATTAGCATGAACTAGAATCTGACACATAGTGGCATGTGGTGAGTAGGCGGTGTCTCAATAGTGATGTGGTGGGAAAATCTTGCAAATGAACTAGATGGCAACACGTGACACATCTAATGACTATCGCCATGTTGCCAAAACAAAGTTGCTCGATGGATAACATGGCAACATGGAGACCTAATAGAAAGTTGACAAGTGGCATAAAACATGGTGGTGAGGTGGAAAATCTGATGAAAAAATGTGGTGGAGGCTCTAGATGCGGCATGATTCCCAAGGTGTTGACGTGGCGGTAGGTCACACGTATCGCTCTGTCACTATGGCACTGATGACATGGCAGATGTTGACTAGGATAGTGACATAGCGACCAATGATGTGATGTGATGATATGGCATGCTGATGTGGCAGAATAGCAAATGAATCAAATGATGCCACATGGAACCTAGTTGGAGGGGTTTGATGACTGTGTAGGTTAGAGCCAATCAGAGGTCAACATGTGGCAACACGGTCAAACTAGGTTTGACCTAAAGTTGTAGGGTGATGGAAAAAAATGAAATATTTGAAAATGTCATTTTTAAATTAGTTTTTCAAAAAAGTTACGTGCAAAATTATAAAATTTCAAAATGATATTTTCTAAAGTTGAAACTTTAGACATTTTAAATTTTTGAAAAAAATTAAAAGTTTAGACCTAAGCTATAGCAGGGGGTATGATTTTTAAACTAAGATTTTGGGAGTTTCTAAGAAGCAAATATAGGAATATTATATATAGTCAAAACTGGGAGAACACAAACTTTCAAATTATGAGGTTAGTTTTTGCATAGGAATTCACTGGTTCGAGTTATAGGAAGAAATGTAAAATTTGGGCCTTCTTAGTGAAATGAGTGAAAATTGGAAATGCAGTTACATTCTTGGTAAAAACACTTAGTAAAAGATCTATTGGATAAATTTTGAGGATATTATGCCATTCTAGTATAATTTGACCTCAATTTTCAATTAGAAAGCAAAAAATGATAAAGGATTTGATTCACTAGTTGTAGAGATAGATTAGAGAGATTATTTTCACTACAGAGGAGGGAATTTCAAGTGGACACATGTCATCTTCACAAAAAATCCAAGAATTCTTTCCTCCTATATCATTCTCTTTCTCATTCTTTGTAGAGGTTCCGATTTTTTCATTGTAAGACCATTGTTGGTTGGAAATTCTCAATCTTTCTGTGAGACCAATTTGTTGGATCCAGAATTGAGATTCCACCTTTATTCTTCAGCATATTCTTTCTTGTATGAATAGCAGTAGGAAAGATAATACAACTAGTTCTGATATGTTAGGTGTTTTCATGTTTTGATTTCATGCATTTGATTGTATTGTTTCAAGGTAATGAATACAAATGAGCAAGAATTTCATTAGTTTCATTCCGATTCACATTTCCTATCTCACTAATTTTTAGTCTTATGTGGTCTAGGAACAAAGAACTAAGATACATTTGTATCCCTTTAAGGTTGTATGTTAGATACGTTTTGTTGTCAGAACAAAGGGCCAGGTAAATGGTTGATGTGTTTGATAGGGTTGCTAGTTATTTGAGAAGGATATTTCATGAGAATGAGGTCTTGATGAACATCGATGTCTAATTCACAAAGTAATAGGATAGATCTAATGTCTGGGTGTGGTAGCCCATTTTCCCACTGGTGATAAATTTTTACAATTTTTTTGGTCAAAATAAGTGTTTTAATATTTTGGCTAGTGTTACCTACAAAGTTGTTCTTATTCATAAGTCTAACCCTAGCAAAGGTGAAATTTATCTCCATTAGTTTTGAATCCCTAACCCTAGGCCATGGAAATGAGTGGATTCTCATTTTTCTTTAAGAACATTGTCTCTTACAATGTTATGATGGAGGGTTAGCGTAGCGTCATAAGCGAGGGTCTTAACTTTTTCGATCTCATGATATCCTTTGTATTATGTTATCATAGGTAAAATTTTGAATTTCCCTTATCATACGTATCTTGTTTGTCATATGACCGTAAAGCATTTTTGAGCACTATGCAGTATTGTCTCTTCAATATTACGATAAAAGGCCCATCGTAGTATCGCAAACTATTGAGAGGAGAGCTAATATCTTACGATAAGTTGTGTGTCATAAGATCAGAGAGAAAATGAACAGACATTACAATCTCATGACATGCCCTTGTCATAGTATCGTAAAAGTGATAAAGGAAAACTGCTGGAATTTGTCAGTTTTAAGGGTAAAATTGTTTGATCGTTGATCTGAATCAAATCAAAGGCTAGCGCTAGCTCGCATTTTGAAAATGCAAGAAGTTTAAGTAATGCGGGGAAGCCCTAATGTGACATGTGGCATAGTGAATCAGAGTACCAAGGTGGCAAATGATGTGGATCTAAGAGCAGATCAGATGATGTCATGTGGTAGTTTGGGCCATGTCGTAGGATCACAAAAGTCATTTCCTACGCATACGATGCTATGATACTTTTTTTGTCATGAGATCACAAAGGAGAAAATGGGAGGCCCCGATGTTACAACATACCCTTGTCGTAAGGTCATAAAGAAAACTTTCTGGTCTTCTGATGATACAATCTCCATTGTGTCATAGGATCGAGAGGAGTTCTAAAAAGGGTTATGATGACATGATGGTGTGTTATCGTAGGATCATAAAAGAGGATAAAGGTAAAAGCAAAGATGGTTTGTTAGACACAAAGAGTTTCCTGATTGGACAGGGTGGATGTACGACTGCCAGGTGTGCCTGATGTCAAATTTTGTGGGCCAAAAAGGGTGTAAAGTAGAATAGATTTTTGTTTAAGATATTACGATAAACTCTTTATCATAAGATCCCAAAGAAAGGTGAAAATCCCTACAATGTTACGACTGGGGCTTGATCGTAAGATCACAGAAGAAAATTGCAAAGCTTACGACGATACGATGTAAAGGATTCCAAAGATTGTCGTAACATCGTAGGAGTCAGCTAAATGCTTTGTGATATTATGAAATGATAAGTTTAATGTGTGATCGTAGTATCGTATGATGAAGAAAAGTGGTTTGCAAGGCTACAAAAGCCTATTTGTCGTAGTATCATAGAAGAAGACCAAATTGATGCCGATGCTATGACAACATGCCTTGTCATAAGGTTGTAAGGCTTTCTATTTTTGTGTCTGATTGTTTGACAGAGGTTTTTCAAAGGGGTGTCGTAAGATCATAAAGCTTGCTCTATAATGTCATGATACTATGAGAGGTCTTTTCTGTGACTTTGTTGTAAGATCATAGAATCTAGTTTGACAGAAACATAATGAACCCTGAACTTCTTGACCAATGAGAATTGATTGTAGTACAAAAGTGCATGGTTAGACATTTATGAAGATGCTCCATGAGGTTGATAGAATGGGTTGATATTGACTTTCAAGGATGCAAAAATCAATGTTAAATTAATGACAGTTTGCACAATCAACCTATAAAGATTTTTTTCCTGATATTCAGAATCTATCATTTGCTGAAGAAGAAGAATTTAAGCATTCCTGGTGTTTTTTGAGCTTCTGAATTACTATTTCCAGAACGTGTTAAGAACAAAATAGTAGTTACCTGAGTACTTGATTTACATATTTTTAAGATGTCTAACTAGGAAGTAGAAGAAATTCAGGCTTTAGAGATGCTAGTTTCAGAGACTTCAACCTCCAAGGGAGGTAGGACAAGGGAGAGAAGGCTGAACAGATTTGCAGAATAGTGGTTAAAGCTTTTCCTTGGTTCTACAAATGCAAATTCAGCAAATGATCTTGCTTTCATTGATCCATATGCCAGATGCAAAGATGCTACATGTCCAGATGTTATAGGTTCTGAGCTATTCTACTATTTTTATTGTAATAGGGATAAGAAGATTCCTGTGTGTAACCCATGCAAGAAGAATCTTGCTAAATTGATATTTCTAGAAGATTTCTTGGATATAGATTTAATGAAGGCCTTGTTCAAATGTTACAACCCTGCTACCAAGTCCTTTCATAAGAAAGATGGGATTGTTCTATGTACCTTGGATCATGAATCATTCATGGAGGCATTTGGATTGAGTGGTGCTATGGGGCAACCAATACATTTAAAGGAATTACAAAAGAAATTTGAAGCAAACCCCAGTGCTTTCACAGGGAATTCAATGCTGTAGCATATTCCTATGGATTTGAAGAGAGTGGGTGATTACCCTAAGAAAGTTGAAAAGAAGATGCCATTGGACAAATTAAAAAATTATTTCGTCAAAATTGTATATGGTGTCCATAAGGTGATTGCAATAGATGGGACTCATGAGGTCTATGGAGCAGAGTGTATAATTGCAAGGGATGTTCAGGACTCCTACCATGCTTGTGAATATGACTATGTTAGTTATATTCTGGATATAATGATGGAGAACATTGCTAGGGCCTAGACTAGAGATATGAGAAACTTCTTCTTCCCCTATTACTCACTATTGATGCATTTGATTCTTTACAAGAATGTGGGGTATATCAGTCCTGATTTCATTGATCAGACTTCGAACTTGAATGGAGACATTCTTGTACAGCTATGAACACGGGTATGGGATAGTAATTATCATTTTTCTGGTGTTGTATCTTTTTTCAATAATTTTAGTGCTGTAATAATGAAAATGTTAGACCTAGGGTATTTCAAAGCCCCTGATATTTTGAAAGGTCTTTTAAGACCAGCCCTACTTCCTGAAGGGAAGAGAATAGATCATAACTAGGGGGACACTTTCTTATTTCCTACCTTTTCTTGGATGATGGAAACTCTAAAAGAAATGAGAAATTATGTGTTGCCAAACTCCAAGGAGCTGCCCCATGAAGATTTGATTCCAAACATAGTAGCAGAGGGGGAGGCAACTGGCAAATTGTCAAAGCTTGATGATGTGTTAAGGGTGGAAAAAGAGCTGAAAAGAATAGATCCTCAATTCGTAGGATTCTACATGGATGTCCCTTATCCTCAAATAATTAGAAAGATGGTCATAGACCATGCTAAAATTATGACTAAGTTGCCAGAGGGCTCAATTGGAGAAGAAGATATAGTTTGTTCAGATAGCACTATGCCAAATGTAGGTCCTAATGAGGAAGAAGATGAAGAGGAAAAAGATGATGCTTCTCAATCATCCTGGATGGCCAAAGGACATAAAAGGTAGAAGATCATTCCAATCCCTCCTCAAATCAGATAGAGGACTCTGCAGATTCTACCAGGAAATAGTCAGTATTTTGCTGACATGAGACACAGCTATTTGCAAGCCAGGGTCACTGTAGCAAAAAAAACTCTTACAAATTTAGAGTTTGCAGGAGCACGATTAGATGATAGGATCATTTAGGCTCAGCAATTCTTGGAGGATGATGAATTCATCAAATCCAATGAATTTAAAAGTTTTTTATATAAGATCAAATAGAGTGAGCTTGTTTTGAAGATGAAGCCTAATGAATCTTATGAACAAATAATGGAATTGATAGAGAAGCTGCAGGCCTATGATCCTAACAGTTAAAAGATGACTTTAGAAGAGGCTAGGGATCTTGTTTAGAGGAGTGGAATGTTTTTAGTACCTGGTTGTGATTTGGAGCAATCTTTTATGCTTGATCAAATCAGGAGACAGGAAAGTGCCATCTCCTATGAGGCAATTGGCGTTGATGGATTGAAGAGGGGGATTGGTTTTAATATTGATACCAGGTCCCTAATAGTTTGGAGTATGGCCCTTGCTTCCAACAAGCCCAAATTGATGGATGTATAGAGTACAAAGTAGGGTAACATGATTATATGGACTCTACAAGGCACCTTTGGAATAGAGATTTCAAAGGCATTAAAACATTTCTCATTTATGAATGAAGCCAAGGTAGAGGACATGGAGATAAGGCTAGCTCATTCTATACATGAGTATATTGATGTTAGAAAGCTCTATGAAAATGAGCTTAGGAGCAGCCATGTGTATAAAGAAAGAATTTTGAAGCTAGAAGCCAAAGTCTGGGAGCTTGAGGGTGAGATTGCCTATCTCAAGGAACAACTACTACAGGCAGAGTAGAGAATTGGTCCAGTTCAGAGAGAAGAAGGGTAGGGGACTTCAATGACAGTCAAGGACACTACTAAGGCTCTAATTCAAACTGAGGAAATAGAGGAAGATGAGTCCTCATAGCCAAGAAAGATGAGTATTGATACTCAATCAGTCTAGTAGGAAGGAGATGTAAGGATGGAAATCCTTAAAGGTATGTTGAGCCATAGGGTTGATGTTTTAAAGAACATATCACAACAGGCTCATAATTCTTTTGTTGCTTTACAAAGTACTGAGCATTTTTGCAATGAAGCATTCTCATGGTTAGACCCAAAGTTTAATCTATGGGTACCTTATATGCAATTTTTGGATAAATTAATTGTGTTAATGGCTAAAAAGCCAAACTTACTAGATAAGATTTTCACTGTGAAAGAAAACCTAGAGATGGTAAAAGAATTAAGTGGCCTTTTTGTTGGTAAGTTGCACATTATACAAGGTAGTGTTGGGTGATGCGACACGCTCCCCAACCCACAGGTGGTTAATTATGTGGTGGTCCATGTTCACTAATAGTCATGGCTTTTGGTGCAACAACAAATGGACCCCACAAGTGGTATCAAAGCCTGGTTTTGGCCTGGTCATGGGTTCAAATCTCCCCGGTGCCTTCCCAACCCATGTAAGCACCTGGTATGCGCATTGAGGGGGAGATTGTTGGGTGATGCGATGCGCTCCCCTGCCCACAGGGGGTTAATTATGTGGTGTTCCATGTTCACTAACAGTCATGGCTTTTGGTGCAACAGTAAATGGGCCCTACAGGTAGATTAAAAGTTTTTTCTAATGGAGTAGAGCCTTGGATACCATTAGTAATTGATGCTACTAATAATCTAAGGGACTAGAAAGATTGGTCAACTTCTTTTGATGACATTTTGACCCGGCAGACTATCGTAGCAATTTTTGAGGATACCTTTGATTTCCCTTTTCACACTTTGATTGATTCTCTTTTTATGGCAAAAATATATTTAAAGAAATTTATTTTTGAGACAAAGGCAATAATGAAAGCTAGATGGATCAAATCCATGCAAGATTTTTAGGTTGTGAAAGAGACTGAATGGCCCACAAAAAGGGAGATTTATGTCTGGGAAGTAGTAGGAGAGATAAAGGCTTTGCCGATAGGGAGTAGCTGAGATATTTTGCTAACAAGGTAGATATAGTACATGAATAGAAAGGTCAAGGATTTTAACTTTAAATGTTATTCTTTCATCCCAGCTACTTATCTTTTTGATCGATATTTTGGGAGAATGTCCTATGTATTTATTGTTTACACCTTCCAAAAGTCTATTATCTGTTGAATTTTGAACATGTGTCCTCTCATATGTAGCTTGTTGCAATCCTATATATGGATTTCCAAGATGAGAAGGAAGGGTTGGTTAACTGTAGGCTTTTTATATGTTTCATGTAATATTATACAATATGTCCATTCTGTTTTGTAATGATCTGAATGAGTTTATATGTACACATCTTTGACTACAAAAAGGAATATTGGGGGCCAATGTTTTCATCTCCTTGTCATCTTGTGTGTTTTATTTGCAATATTAAGATATAAATGGAAGGATTTATCCTTAAATATCATTATCTTTGAAGTTTTGTCCCTTTTCATATATCTATAGCTTTGAGACTAAATAGATAAATTTCTATACAGTTAAATGCAATCCAACAGGTTGTATGTCTTTCATAGATTGCTATTGATTAAAGAATTGGGTAATTGCTTTCTATAAATGGAAAAGTTTAGGGTTTATGGAAAAGATGAGAATTAGAATGAAACTAAAAGTTTAATGTTGACACTTTAATTTCAAGTGAATTAATAGGGTCTATATTGCTAATCTTGACTCTATAGCCCAATGGATAAGGCACTGGTCCATTCTAAAGTTCAAAAGGTACATAGCTAATTCATCTTGTTATATAATAGTCATAACAACAAAAAAATTTATTTTCATACATAAAGAAGAAATTTTTTTTGGTCAGAGCTTATTTACTTTTGCTTCCCTTAAGTTGTAATTGGCTATTGCAGTTAAGAGGTTTGCTAGTAAATCATAGAAGATAGTGACCATCTCTGCTATAAAGGGTAGTTTATATAAAAGAATATCAGGTGAATAAAACCCTTAGGTTTGTCCACCTTGGCTTAGCAGAGCCTAAAGTGAAGTGAGTCCTGTTGACTCTGTTAATTGCCCCAAAATTAAGATTTAACCTTGTTAAAGATAGGATTTAGCTCATCCTTAGGCTTGTCCCTGGTCTTTATTTCCTGGAGTCGGGTGTAAATCTACCTGATATGTTCCTTACCAAAAAGAACTCCAAAAAAATGGTGACTCTAATTGGGAATAACATAATGAGTATCTATATGGGTTGTGTTGACTATTAGTGTGTTCTTCATCTGTATCTTTCTTTGTCTTTCAAATTTTCTTTTCCCTGCATAGGGTGGCGACTCAAGTCTAAGGTTTTGTAGCTAGTGCTATAAGTTTGAAGACAATCTTAACTGAATGATTGAGAAGAAGAAGAATACATGTTCTTTTACAAGGGACCACCCAGAGATACCATTGATGGCTGAGTTACCCCCTGAGACAAGAAAACATCAACACAAGAAAAAGTCTGAGTTTACTTCTACTTGGGTTCCTAGGGGAAATATGTTAGCCATGTCCTTTTTTCAACCTGTAATAGAGAAAGAATCCTCTTCCAAGAGTAATGAGTCTAAAGAGGTTACTCTTTTGGGGGAAACTATTCCAAGCCCATTAAGGGAACCAAGGGTGTTTCATGGTAAAACTATGTCCCCTATAGGAGATCTTCCATATAAACCAAATTTGGCAAATGAAATTAACCATAGTTTGGCTTTCCAAGGAAATAGGGATACAAGTTTTAATCCAAGGTAGTCAACATATGAGGAAAATATTATGGATTTTGATACACTTGATTTTGAGATTGCTACTATAGATCATGAGGAGTTATACCCAAAACTTGTCCTTCTTAGAAAAAGAGTTACATAAGAGGAAGCTAGGCATATGAGCCTGAAGAAGGAAAAAGAACAAATTATTTTGAATAGTATCATTGAAAGAGACAACTTGATGAGAAGGATGACTTCACTACAAGAGAAAAATAAGAAATTAGAGGAGAAATCTACTAATTTGCATTTTGATATTTTTGGGGATATGGATGTTTTAAGGTCTAATGTTCAAAAGAAAGAACAACTTCTTAAGCAGAAGGAGAACCCTATAATTGCTCAAGTTCTACCTTATAAACCCTTGTAGTCAAGAGTGGACGATGTCATCAAGAAGGATCTAGACAAAGGAAAGCAAAAGGCTATTGGAGTACAAATTAATGAGCCTCATCCTTCTAGTAAGTCTACTTCTTTTACTATATCTAAACTTGACCTAGATTTGGAGAAGGCGAAAAAAGAAAAAGATGATCTAGGAAAAGAGCTTGGAAAGGTTGAGAATGAAGCTCAAGCAGCTGAAACTAGGAGAAAGATCCAATTTATTAAATCGAATTCTACTTTAGCTGCTCAACCCATTCAGACTCCACTTGTTGTTCCAACTATATCTAGTATGGGTCCTTTAACTCTAGGTCAATGTTCTACACATTTGCTCCCTATTGTAACTTCTATTGTTCCTAGTTACCCACTTCAACCAACTCCCCAAATTCATGTTCCTAGCCAAAGTCAACCTATTAGAGCTAGTTCTGCAAGTGTTCCTATTTCCCAAAAGAGACTCATTTAGATAGAACAGTATAGGCAAATGTCTTTTTTGGGGATTTCGGGTTTTCCTCATCCCATTTCAAATGATCTTAGGGACAAGGTCACAAAATTTGCTAGAAATAATGCTATTATTGGTGAAGAGCATCTCAAGAAATTCATGGATATGCTAAATGATTATGAGGTAGAACATGAAGATATGGTGATGAAACTCTTTGTTCATTCATTGATAGAAGATGCTAGAGACTGGTTTAGAATATTACCTGATGACAATATAAAATCATGGAATGATCTTGAGGCCCTTTTTAAAGGACAATATGGTGATAAGACTAATGCTAGTTTTATGTTGAATGACTTCAACAATATTAAGAAAAACCCTAATGAATCAGCCTTTGATTTCAATGTCAGATTTCAAAAAGGTATGTACAAGTTATTCCAAGTGATGAGATTGAATGAAGATGTTTGTCTTACTACTCATTTCAATGCTTTTGATAGTAAGATGGCTTATGTTCTTAGGGATAAGGATCCAAAAACACTAAGAGAATCTTATACTATGGCTATAAATATTGAAAACAATAGAAGGGCTACTGGTAAACTTGGAAAGAGGGAGGATCCCAAGTTGTTTAATCCTAGAAATAAGAAGGGTATTGAAAAGCCTATTGTAGGAAAAAAGCCAGAGGATGATAGTATGGGGCAAGTGTTAAATTTATTAAATAAAATGAATCCTCCTGCTTACCAAACAAATAAACCAAATGTTGGAGAGAAGAACCCTTACAATAACATTTCCAATAGGCAGCCTAGGATACAAAATTATCCCTATACTACCCAGTGGAAAGATGGAAAGCTAGGTCCAAGTATTGCTTAAGGAAATAAAGACAAAGGAACACCAGATCCTTTACAAAAGAATTCTGTCAACATGGTAGAAGATGTGCATTGGTGCTTTACTTGTCAATCTCCTCACTCCCCTAATTTTTGTGCTATAGGCCAATCTTTTGCTACAAACCAGCATATAGAGAATGAAGAGGAAACAAAAGAATGAAATTAAGAGGAAGATATTCTTGGTAACATGATTCATCTCTGTGATAGTGATGGGGAATTTGATATGAAGGGACCAGAGCCTAATATTGTGGATCAAAGGAGTTTGTATCAAAAGTATCATCAGCAAGTGTTTTCTAATGATGAAGGTCTTGATCAAAATATTGTATGTAATACCCTGGTGGAAAATGATCATGTAAGCCTAAGGAAGCCTTCCAAAGAATAAATTGATAGAATTACTTTAGAATTGGTTACACAAGTCTAAAGTACTTATAACTTAAGGAATAGAGTTGTGAATGGTATCCCTATGAAGCCAGCAGGAATTTTTATCAAAGATACTCCTGCCAAAATGACAAATGAAATGTAGAAGGGTATTCCTAAAACTTCAAAGACCAAAGAGCATATTACTAAGAAATGGGAGCCAAAAAGGAAGGTACATTTTCAAAAGGTTGGAACTACTAAGCCAATCACCTCCAATGATGGATCAAAACCTGAAAATAACAAGCAGAAGGAGTCACTTGTTCATCAAATCCCTGTACCCACAAGTAATATTGTTAAACCTATCAATTATGACCTAGTTGACATGATTTAAATGTTTTCATAAATTAATGTCAAGGTTCCTTTGTTAGAAATGTTCAGAATAGAAGAACACAAGAAGAAGGCTATTTCTTGGTTAGGAGGAATAGGAGAAAATAATGTTGTCATAAAAGAACCAACAACCATTCAACATGTCCTAGCTTTGGAAAAGGAGAAGAAAGATACTGAGGTCATATCTCAAATACCTCAAATGTATTTGGACAATTCATCAGTTGCATACCTACAAGATATTGACCCCTTCTTCTTAAATTTGATTATCAAAGGAAGAACTTTAAAAAACTGCATGATTGATTTTGGTGCTTCAAAAAGTATGATGCCTTTTAAGGTTATGGAGGCCCTTGGTTTGGGGGTTGACACAAGGTAGGGTAGGTTCAAAGCAATGGATGTTAAAGAGATACGTGCTGTAAGAACAATTAATGCTTTTCCTTTTAGGCTTGCTACATATCCTGATGAAGAATTAACTATGTATGTCCTAGTAGTGGATATTCCTCCTCATTATGGGATGTTGTTTTCTAGGAAGTGGAGTGCTGCAATGGGAGGTAGTTTACAGTGTGACTTGCCATATGCTACTTTTCAAGTAGGAGAAAAAGCTGTCAAAGTTAATAGAGAGCCAAGAGTGACTGATATTTTTGAGCAAAATATTGGCAGAGACACAACTTGTTTCTTAGACACAGATGTGAATGCATTTAGAGCTAAATTGGTTATTCAAGAGGTTGAGAAACTTCCTACATTGATCGAAAAAGAAGTTACTTTTTGTATGGATTTACCCAAGTTGTGGAGCATGTATTTTGATGGAGCAAATCCAAAAGAAGGATCAAAAGCAGGTGTTGTCTTTGTGTCTCCCTACAAAAACACATTTAGGTATTCCTTCTCTCTAAATTTTGCATGTACTAATAATGTTTTAGAGTATGAGGCTTTATTATTAGGCTTAAAAGTTGCAGCAAACCATGGAATTAAGAAGATTCATGTCATAGGAGATTCTGAGTTAATCATCTCCCAAGTGAAAGGAGTGTACACTTCAAAAAATGAAAGGTTGAAGCAATATAGGAATGTTGTTTGGGATATGATTGAGTCATTTGTTGCCTTTGGAATAATGTATAAAGATAGAACTAATAATAAAATGTCTGATTTACTAGCAAATGTGGCCATAAAACCTGATGAAATTTCATTTGCTGGTGTGTCTACTATGGAAGTACAACATAGACCTTCAATTCCTAATAATGTACATAGTTGTCAAGTTTTTGAGGATGAAAAGGACATTTTGAATTTTCTCTTGAGTAAAGATAAATATCATGGACAAGAACTTGACTGTAGTGCTTGGGTAGAAACAGTAGATGGAAAAGAAAACATTTTTTATCAAGAAATATTGCAACTGAAGACAAACATAGTACCTTAGGGATTGGTTGTATTGGAGAATGCTTTTGACAATCAGGATAGGGTTGGTTCTGATATAAATAGTAGTAAGCCCCCAGAATTAGAAGAAATCAATTTGGGCACAACTAATTCTCCAAAAAAGGTATATATTGGTAAAACTTTAACGCTTGAAATTAGGAAGTCCTTGATAGAATTGCTGAAAAAATTTAGACATGTTTTTGCTTGGTTTTATGTTGACCTTAAGGCTTATAGACAAGATTTATTCCAACATGTAATACCTCTTAAAGAAGATGTGAAACCTTTTAGACAAAAATAGAGACCTATAAATCCTACTCTAGCCCCTAAGATGCAGGAAGAATTGTTGAAGCTTAGGGATGGGGGGATAATTAAACCAATTAGGCATTCCTCATGGGTATCTAACTTGGTCCCTGTTAGAAAAAAGAATGGTGACATTAGGCTTTGTGTGGATTTTAGGAATTTGAATATTGCATCTTTAAAGGATAATTATGGGTTACCCAATCTGGAGGCTATGTTACAACAAGTGAATGGTTCAAAATTGATGTCTATGATGGATGGTTTTTCAGGATATAACTAGGTCCTTGTTGATGAAAAGGAACAATTTAAGACAGCATTTACTACTCCTTGGGGAACCTATGTATATGTGAGAATGCCTTTTGGTCTCATGAATGTAGGGGCAACTTTTTAGAGAGCTATGGATGTGGCCTTTAAATAGTATATTGACAAATTCATGGTGGTGTATTAAGATGATTTGACTGCTTATTCAAAAGGAGCTGAGGACCATTGTGGCCATCTTGAAATTTTTTTTGTTAAAGCTTTAGATTATGGAGTATCTCTAAACCCAAGAAAAAAAAAATTTGGTGTCATAGAAGGAAAACTTTTAGGACATATTGTTTCAAAGGAAGGGGTAAAAATTGACCCAGAAAGGGTGGTAACAATTGACAAGGTTCAAAGCCAAAAAGTGTGAAAGGTATACAATCTTTCTTTCGACAAGTTAATTTTTTGAGGAGGTTTGTGACTAATTTTTTTGAGGTTAGTAGGTCCATTTCAAACATGCTCAAGAAATGTGCTACAATTAATTGGGAAGGAGAGCCTAATGTTGCATTCCAAGAAATAAAAAAAGCTATCAAGAATGCTCCAATTCTTAGGACTCCTAGTTATGAAAAGGCCATGCACATTTTCTCCTTTGCATATTTTCACACCATTGTAGCAGTGCTACTTCAGAAAAATGAGAATGGACATGAACAACCTATAGCATTTTTTAGTAAATCTTTACAACCTGCAGAGTTAAAGTATGACATAAATGAAAAGCAAGCTTATGATTTGGTCAAAGATGTTAAGGCTTTTAGGTGTTACCTAGTTGGTGCTATTGTTGTTTCTTTTGTGCCTAATGCAGCAGTAAAGGATATTTCCTCTCAGTAGAAAGTGTCTAGCAGAAGATGTAGGTGGATTAATAGAATCCAAGAGTTTAACATGGACATACAAATTACCAAGTTACTGAGAGGATAGGGATTAGCTAAGCTTATGGCACAGGCTAATCTAGATGCTAATCAAATAAATGTGCAAGGTTAGGATTCCTCTTTTGGAATATGTGATATGGATCAATGTGACTAGTATAAAGATGTAATATATTATTTATAGCACATGCAATCTCCACCTCATTTAACAAACAATGAAAAGAGAACTATAAAATTGCATTTAGTAAGGTATATTGTTGTGAATGAAATTCTATGGTGGAGAAATTTTGAGGGCATATTACTGAAATGCATTGACCAATAGGCATCTTGTTAGAAGTTGTAATCCTTCCTTGGTGTGTCTATAAACCAAGGTTAGACCTCTTTTCTTTATTGTTATAATATATTAGGATATAAGCCAAGGTATCCTAATATATTTATTTTTTGTCCTTTTTCCACTACATCTTATTTTGTCATCTAGTGGAATATGTGAGGACAAATATTTATTATAATTTGTAATTTAGATTATTCCTCCTTAAGAGGAATCTCACACTTGGCCTCACACACTTATGAATGGTGGCATTCATAGACATGGGAGTTACATTCTAACTCCTCTCTCACATCTCTATTTAAGAGATGACCCTCCTCTCTCATTTCTAATGAGGTTTCTTCCTCTTCTCAATTATTGTATGAGTGATTGCTCTCTATCTCTCTCTCTTCTTAGGCTTTTCATGCCTCATTCATAATGTCACAAGGGGTTTTCTTTGTTTTCCCCTTTACAAATATCTTGTCTCATGGTGTTGGATCTTGAAGCTTTCTCTCTCCTATCTTATGGTAATATCTTTTCATGCATTAACTCTCTTAGATTCTTTCCTAGTATTGCTTATTTACATATTTCTTTTTCCATTTCTAACATGGTATCATAGTAGTTTAATCTTTTTTTTGAGTGTTTGCATGAAGGTACGATTCAAAGGAGACTCTTGAGAGAGATTTCACTAATTCCTTTTTAATCTTCGTAAGTTGGAAGAAATTGAAATTTTTTTTTGGGTTTGGCTGTATTACCACCAAACCCAATTAACTCCTATTTTCTCTAATTTGTGTAGGTATATTCTAATATATTTCATTTTTCTTTAACTAATTTAATTTAGTAGAAAAATTTAGTACCTCCCCTTACTTTGTTAGTTAAGTTTTTTTAGTTTTTTTTTAATCCTTTTGTAGGTTTCGTTATGCTCTTTCTTATTATCTAACTTTTTTTTCCTTTCTCTTGCTTTGGATGGTTTACCACCAAAACAAAGAGAAGTATTGCTTTATTTTCATTATTCAAACCTCTTATCTTCAGCTAGATGTCTTTCTTGTCACCCCTTTCAATTCTTGGGTTGAATGTATGCATGGCATTAGGGTGTGGTGCACCCTACTCCAAGTAGAGAGTTGTTGCCAGGCCATCCTTCAAAGGATGGATGCTTTCTGTCTAAAGTCTTTACAGGCTCATTTGCAGACATGTAGAATGAGAAATAGGACAAAAAAATGGTGTAGATTATGGGCCATTTACTGCAGCATTATAAAGCGTTCATGACCAAGATAGGGAAATTTTGGCATCATTATGAAGGTTCAAAATTCCCTGCTAAAATAGCTAGAATTCTGATAGTAGCTATTTTTGGGAATTTTTTGATTCTTTATTTTAAATTTCAAAACCCTCTTTTGTTGTTTACACATTCCAGTCTTCCAATTGAAATAGTGTAACTTTTTGAGCAAGCCAAACTACCGCAGATTGCTTCTTGGAACATTTCCAATTCATACTATTTTAGTTTTGTAAACCCTAGAACATGGAATCACTATCTAAATTAGTTGAAGTGAAAGAAACTATTTTTGAGATGTCATTTGGGGAACAAATATTTCTTGATGAACATTTCGCTATTGACATCTTTAGACCAAGCGTTTCCCTTCTCTATAGTTAGTCACATATTTGTCTCGTCCCTCTTATAATCTAGTTGAGCATGGCCTTGAAACCTTTTATTGTAAATACTATTTCCTGAACTGTTTATAAATTCAGTCATGGATACTCAACTACAAGAAGATATCCGTAAGCACGAGGGCCATATGTTTCATTGGACTAGCCCTTGAGAATGTGTAGCATTTATGACCTCTACCACTTGTGCAAATATGAGCAAGAATTGAATTCTATTCACAATTCTATGTGGCTTTGCCAGCCATTGTCTTAGAGTCACACCACCTAACTCTATTTCATCTTCTTTACGACCTAGGTTTGAGCCACGCTGAATAAAACCAAACTGGTTTTTGTCTGGCTTAATTGAACATAATTTTTTAAAATCATATAAGTTTTCCCCTCTCTATATATAGATTCAGTTGTAACATTTCTTTATACTCTCTGCTATAATCATTATTTTTATTCTTTGGATATGCAACATTATCATTCATTTTATTCTCTGCATTTTTTTTAATAATGAGCTGCAATAATGGCAACCCTTGATGAGTCTAAGTCTTAGGACTCACCTAGACTAGGGTTCCAAGTTCTCGTTGAAGTTGTTCAACAGTTGATTAAAGATACACCATCTGACAAGATGACACATTCATAGTTATAGTGGCTATATTTTATAATGATTTCAGCAATTGTGGTGAAGTTAGCTCTTTGGCTTTATTGTCAAAAATCTGGAAGTGAAATAGTCAGAGCCTATGCAAAGGATCACTACTTTGATGTTGTGACCAATGTTGTTGGTTTAGCTGCAACAGTTCTGGGTGACAATTTTTTTTTTGGTGGATGGACCCAACTGGTGCAATTGTTCTTTTAGTTTATACTATACTACATTGGTCTATAACTATTTTTGAAAATGCGACATCCCTGGTTGGACAAACTGCACCTCCTAAAATGCTACAGAAATTGACATACTTGGTTCTTAGGCATGACAATCAAATAAAGCGCATGGATATAGTCTGGGCTTACACATTTGGTATCTTATATTTTGTAGAGGTATGCATAAATTTTTTTCTTTTGATATAATATACACAATCACCTACCCTACTGAAGTTGCTTGTTCATTCAAACAAGATATTTTTGTGCATGTTTATGGTAAGTTAATGTATGTTTTTTTTAATTTTATATTTTATTTGGCCCCTTCCTCGAAATTCAATTTTAATCATCCCCTTTGACTTATGCAAGCCTATTGAGACATAAAAATTTGGTTGGGGTTTCAAGGTAAATGATTGAAATGATTATCCATCTATTTTCTGCTAGGCTTTATTTGCATGCTATGTTTTGAAATGATTATCCAACTATTTTTTATTTTGGTGAGCAAGTGGACATAGAATTAGTAGAGGATTTGCCATTAAAAGTAGCTCACACAATAGGAGAGACATCACAGATCAAGATTTCATATTCATTTTATAGAACTTGTCATTTCATAATTATTATTCTTGTCTGTTGTTATAATCTGTATTTTTAATCTAGACATTTATTTTATTTAAAATAAGTGTAATATAACGTTTTATATAAAATTTGAGTATCAATTTTTTGTCTCTTTTATTTCTATTGTGATTCATTATTTCAATTATTCTAATTAAGAAGCTTATAATTAATAGTTGTGTTGTAAGCTTTTTCCTATTAAAACTTTTTATCTAAGTTTTTTCCAAAAATTATCCTTTTCTCTATTTTCATCATTAATTCTATAGATTAAATTAAATGATATGAAAAGACATTCATTTTGATTAATATTTGTAGGTAACACTTTTTTTGGTGGAGTACTTCAATAGAAGGTTATATCTTATCAGTTTATATATTATATAAGCATGCCTATATTAATTTTACAAAATGAAATTAAATAGTTCAAACTCTCATATATGCATAACACATATTGCATTTATTGTTTGTTTGAAGAACTTGCTAAAGGCTGCTACAAATCTGATTTCTTTGCTAGATTTTGCACCAAATGTTAAATAGGGTATATTAATTTCATTGTAACTTATACCTTTTCAAGGGGACCATTTATAGCTACAATTTTCACTGATTCTTTGTCTTTCACCAAGTATTGATTAGTGTGTCTCACTATCAATTATACTATGGTTTTTCACATCTCTTTCTATATAGAAATGGGACAATTTTTTTAAATTTTTATGCCATCCTTTGTATGCACATAGTTATATCTTTCTTAATGTTTTATTTCAAAAAATTTACTTTTTGAAACACTTCCAATCTTGGAGGCATATGTATGGAAAAAAGGGGAGATCTTTTCTAGCCCCATGACTTTATGTTCTTATTACTTTGAGATTATATTTTGAACCAAGGTATTCAACATAAAGGTGATTATTCTAAAAAAAAAGGGGGGGGTAATCATTTTTCTAGCATTAAGCTATGATTTAATAGTTGTACTGGTGTGATTTCATACTATGATTTTTTTTTTTTTTTTTAAGGTATATTTATTCAAGTATATATGGGTGCACACATATATACCAAGATAAATATACAAGCTATTTTGATTGTGATGTGTATGTTCTTGTGTAAAGTAAATATCTTTAATTCTTTCTATCCTTCAAATAGTTTACATACCCATGTTCACCTTTAATGGAGTTTTCTACCTGATATCCATACACTTATCTTGCTTATTGCTCTTCAATGTTATCTCTACATATTTTTTTGGATTATGAGTTATCATACACTATTGCCTTCAGTTGTTACTATGATCTATTGATTTGCACCTAGATTGTGCATTTTTATGCTTTTATAGCATCATTCTATGCCCATGTTGGCATTTTATGGTTTTATACCATTGATCTACATGATTTATATGATATTTGTTTTTGACTTGCATAGGGAGCCAATTTTTCAAGGTTAACAATGTAGGTCCCCTCAGTATAACTGATACATAGTTTCCTTATCTAGCCCATGGAGTATCCCTCCATCCTATATTGGTGTGCACTCATTTTATATGGAGTTTCCCTCCATTTTCTTCTATTTGTTCCACTTTGAAATGTTGATATTTATATGGAGTTTCCCTCCATTTGATTCTATATGCTCTACTTTGAAAGGTTGATATTTATGGAGTTTCCCTGCATGTTGTTCCATTTTGTTCCTCAATATGAGGATGATATTTTATGGGGATTTCCCATTCCAAACTCCTTGTCTCCTTGGTGTATGCTCCTAGTTGTGATTTATTCATGGTATGACTTCCTACACCTTGCTCATTTTTTAGTGTATAGGTGACGAGGATACCATATCTTGGAGCACTCCAATATTGGAGACTCTATTTGAGAAAGTTGTTTTGAACCATGTTGATCTTTTTCCTCGTGGCAATGATGTTGCTTGTCCATGATGGATTTCTTATTTGAAGGCAATATGTTCTTACTCCTCATAAACCCTTCCTTTGGTCAACATTGGCAAAACTATAACTTGAATTATTTGGTGCTTAAGGCACATGTTCTAATTATTTATTATTGTCTCTCTTATATTTCTTTGATAAATATACTATGTGATAATGTTTTGCATACTTTATTGCCTAGATCATGGATCATGTAGGTGATGGAGTCCCGACCCATTCACTTGTAGTGGGATGACTCATTAGTGGACTATCTATATCCATGTGATTGATGCAATGTTGATGCAGGTTTCATTAGTTGGCCTTGTCTATGGTCATTTGTGCATTAGTATGTTCCTTTCATGATAGATTTATTGCATCTATTATGATCATTTTGGGCTTATGACTTATTTTAGATATCATGTTAACTCGAATCATGTTGGTGAACACATTTTTTTTTGTCCTCATCTCTCTTAGTTCCTCCTTGATTAAATTATTATAACTTCATTTTTTTACTAACTTCTCCATTCAATGTAATTATACTTGTGGATAGTTGTCTTGTTTTTTGTTCTCTTTTTTTTTCCAAGTGATCCATCAAGGAACCTTCTCTATTTTTCACATATGAAGAAGTGTATATGCTTCTACTTGATCACATTCAAAGGGCTCATGCACTTCTCTTGGATCTAAAAATGTACCATATGGCTTGAAGACAATCAAATTACTTCACATTGAAGATCAAGTTGTAGATTATTGTAAATTATGTGTTTAATACCCCTTAATATAATTACCCCAAGTAAAGATTAAAGGGGGGTGTTAGAAGTTGTAATCTTTCCTTGGTGTGTTTATAAACAAAGGTTAGACCTCCTTTCTTTATTGTTATAATATATTCAGATATAAGCCAAGGTATCCTAATATATTTCTTTTTTGTCCTTTTTCCACCACATCTTATTTTGTCATCTAGTGGAATATGTGAGGAAAAATATTTATTATAATTTGTAATTTAGATTATTCCTCCTTAAGAGGAATCTCACACTTGGCCTCACACACTTATGAATGCTGGCATTCATAGACATGGGAATTACATTCTAACTCCTCTCTCACATCTCTATTTAAGAGATGACCCTCCTCTCTCATTTCTAATGAGGTTTCTTCCTCTTCTCAATTATTGTATGACTGATTGCTCTCCATCTCTCTCTCTCTCTCTCTCTTCTTAGGCTTTTCATGCCCCATTCATAATGTCACAAGAGGTTTTCTTTGCTTTCCCCTTTCCAAATATCTTTTCCCATGGTGTTGGATCTTGAAGCTTTCTCTCTCCTATCTTATGGTAATATCTTTTCATGCATTAACTCTCTTAGATTCTTTCCTAGTATTGCTTATTTACATATTCCTTTTTCCATTTCTAACACATATGAAAATATATTAAATGAGATGCATTCAGGAGGATGTGGTGGGGATTATATGGCAAAGACTACAACCCACAAGTTAATGAGATTAGGTTTCTGATGGCCTACTTTATTCAAAGATGCTCAAGTCCTAGTTAGAAAGTGTGATTCATGCCAGAGATTTGTAGGAAAATTGAAATTTTCTGGAAATACCCCTTTGAAGTCAATTGAACTTCAAACACCTTTTCAACAATGGGGGATGTATTTTATAGGTGAAATTTTCCCTAGCTCTAGTATTGGTTTCTCCTGGATATTAGTTGCAACTGATTATTTCACAAAGTGGGTTGAGGCAATTCCCACTAGACATTCAACCAACAAGGTGGTAAATGTTTTCTTTCTCAATAATATCATTAAAAGGTTTGGATGCCCTGAAACAATAGTAATTGATAATGCTATGTGCTTTAGATCTGAAGAATTTATTAAATTTTGTGAAAAGTATGGCATCACTAGGTCAGTCTCTTCATCTTATCATCCACAAGGCAATGGATAGGCAGAATCTACAAATAAGAGCTTATTGAAGGTTATCAAGAGGACCTTGGATGATAACAAAAAGGATTGGGATTCAAAATTGCAATTAGCCATTTGGGCTGATAGAGTGATAGTAAAGAAGACAATAGGTGTTTCACCTTTTGACCTTGTATATGGAATCCAGGCTATAATGCCTCAAAACAATCTGATGGGTCTGTACAACTCTATTTAGATGTATGATGATGATATTGTTGATGACATGAATGAAAGGATTGATGAATTGGTTGGATTAGCTGAGACAAGAAAAGAAGCCTCTACTAAAAATCTGATGCTACAATTACAGGTGAAGCATCTATATGACAGGAAGACATTGAGTAGGAAATTCCAATATGATGATCTTGTTTTAAGGTGGAATGCAAGGCAAGAAGATAAAGGGAAACATGGGAAATTTGATCCTATTTGGCTGGGACCTTATTTGGTCGATTCTTCCTGGGGTGAGGATTCATATTTTATTAAAGAATTGTTAGGTAACTTTCTAGAGTTGCCAGTTCATGGGCAATTTTTGAAGAGATAATTCTGTTAAAGGTATTTCACTTCCCAAGAAAATTGTATATTTGTAAATACTGGTACAAATGTGTATATCCTTTGTATGTATGTACATTTCTACTAAATGTTCCCTAGTTTTGTTCATGTTTTCAAGTTTGTGGTCTGCTTAAACTAGAAATTTTGAATTCTTGTATGGATACGAATTATCCATCTTCCTCAGACAAAGCCACTAGTAGCCCTTTTTCCTGCTAGTGATAAATTTTTACAATTTTTGTGGTGAAAATAAGTGTTTTAATATTTTAGCTAGGGTTACCTAAAAAGTTGTTCTTATTCATAAGTCTAACCCTAGCAAATGTGAAATTTATCTCCATTAGTTTTGAATCCCTAACCCTAGGCCATGGAAATGAGTGGGTTCTCATTTTTCCTTAAGAACATTGTCTCTTACGATGTTATGATGGAGGGTTAGCCTAGGGTCATAAGCAAGGGTTTTAACTTTTCCAATCTTAGGATATCCTTTGTATCGTGTTATCATAGGTAAAATTTTGAATTTTGTCAATCATACGATATCTTGTTTTTCGTATGATCGTAAAGCATTTCTAAGCACTATGCAATATTGTGTCTCTGATATTATGATAAAAGGCCCATCGTAGTATTGTGAGCTATTGAGAGGAGAGCTAATATCTTATGATAAGCTATGTGTCATAAGCTTGGAGAGAAAATAAATGGACATTACGATCTCACGACATGCCCTTGTTGTAGTATCGTAAAAGTGATAAAGGAAAACTGATGGAATTTGTCAGTTTTAAGGGTAAAATTGTTTGATTATTGATCTAAATCAAATCAAAGGCCAACGCTAGCCTGCATTTTGAAAATGCAAGAAGTTTAAGTAATGCGGGGAAGCCCTAATGTGACATGTGGCATAGTGAATTAGAGTACCAAGGTGGAGCTAACATGGTGACTATCAGGACATGAGGTGGAAAATGATGTGGATCCAAGAGGAGATGAGATGATGTCACGTGGCAGTTTGGAACATGTCGTAGGATCTCAAAAGTCATTTCATGTGCATATGATGCTACTATTCTTTTCTTTTCATGAGATCACAAAAGAGAAAATGGGAGGCCTCGATGTTATGACATACCCTTGTCATAAGGTCGTAAAGAAAACTTTGTGGTCTTCCAATGATACGATCTCCATTGTGTCATAGGATCGGGAGGAGTTCTAAAAAGGGTTATGATGACACAATGGTGTGTCATTGTAGGATCCTAAAAAAGGATAAAGGTAAAAGCAAAGATGGTTTGTTAGAGACAAAGAGTTTCCTGATTGGACAAGGTGGATGTACGACTGCCAGGTGTGCCTGATGTCAGATTTTGTGGGCCAAAAAGAGTGTAAAGTCAAACAGATTTTGGTTTAAGATCTTAAAGAAATGTGAAAAGCCCTATGATGTTACAACTAGGGCTTGATCATAATATTGTGGAAGAAGATTGTAAAGCTTACGATGATACGATGTAAAGGATTCCAAAGATTGTCATAACATCATAGGAGTTAGCTGAATGCTTTGTGATATTACAAAATGATAAGTTTAATCTACAATCATAGTATCATATGATGAAGAAAAGTGGTTTGTGATGCTATGAAAGCCTTTTTGTCGTAGTATCGTAGAAGAAGACCAAATTGGTGCCGATGCTACGACAACAGGCCTTGTCATAAGGTCGTAAGGGTTTCTACTTTTGTGTCCAATTGTTCGACAGAGGGTTTTCAAAGGGGTGTCATAAGATCATAAAGCTTGCTCTATAATGTCATGATATTATGAGAGGTCTTTTCAGTGACTTTTTTGTAAGATTGTAGAATCTAGTTTGACAGAAACATAATGAACCCTAAGCTTCTCAACCAATGAGAATTGATTGCAGTACAAAAGTGCATGTTTAGAAATTTATGAAGATGCTCCATGAGGCTGACAGAATGGGTTGATATTGACTTTCAAGCATGCTAAAATCAATGCTAAATTAATGATAGTTTGCACAATCAACCTATAAAGATTTGTTTCCTGATATTTAGAATCTATTATTTGCCAAAGAAAAAAATTTAAACATTCCTGGTATTTTTTGAACTTCAAACTTACTATTTCAAGAGCATGTTAAGAACAAAATAGTAGTCACCTAAGTATTTGATTTCCATATTTTGAAGATGTCTAACCAGGAAGTAGAAGAAATTTAGGCTTCAGAGATGGCGATTTCAGAGACTTCAACCTCCAAGGGAGGTAGGACCAGGCAGAGAAGGCCAAACAGATTTGTAGAAGAGTGGTTAAAGCTTTTCCCTGGTTCTACAAATGCAAATTCAGCAGATGATCTTTCTTTCATTGATCCATATGCTAGATGAAAGATGCTACATGTCCAAATGTTATAGGTTCTGAGCTGTTCTACTATTTTTACTGTAATAGGGATAAGAAGATTCCTGTGTGTAACCCATGGAAGAAGAATCTTGCTAAATTGATATTTCCAAAAGTTTTCTTGGATATAGATTTAATGAAGGCCTTTTTCAAATGTTACAAGCTTGGATTGTGAATCATTCATGGAAGCATTTGGATTGAGTGGTGCTATGGGGCAACAAGTATATTTAAAGGAATTATAGAAGAAATTTGAAGCAAACCCCAGTTCTTTCATAGGGATTTCAACGCTGTAGCATATTCCTATGGATTTGAAGAGAGTAGGTGATTACCCTAAGAAAGTTGAAAAGAAGATGCCATTGGACAAAGTCAAAAATTATTTTGTCAAAACTATATATGGTGTCCATAAGGTGATTGGCATAGATGGGACTCATGAGGTCTATGGAGCAGAGTATATAATTGCAAGGGATGTTCAGGACTCCTACCATGCTTGTGAATATGACTATGTTAGTTATATTCGGGATATAATGATGGAGAACATTTCCAGGGCCCAGACTGGAGATATGAGAAACTTCTTCTTCCCCTATTACTCACTATTGATGCATTTGATTCTTTACAAGAATGTTAGGTATATCAGTCCTGATTTCATTGATTAGACTTCAAACTTGAATGGAGACCTTCATGTATAGCTTTGGACATGGGTATGGGATAGTAATTATCATTTTTCTAATGTTGTATATTTTCTCAATAATTTTAGTGTTGTAATAATGAAAATGTTAGACCCAAGTTATTTCAGAGACCCTGATATTTTGAAAGGTCTTTTAAGACAAGCCCTACTTCCTGAAAGGAAGAGAATAGATCATAACTAGGGGGACATTTTCTTATTTGCTACCTTTTCTTGGATGAGGGAAACTCTAAAATAAATGAGAAATTATGTGTTACCAAACTCCAAGGAGCTGCCCCATGAAGATTTGATTCCAAACATAGTAGCAGAGGGGGAGGTAGCTGACAAATTGTCAAAGATTGATGATGTGTTAAGGGTGGAAAAAGAGCTGAAAAGAGTACATCCTCAATTTGTAGGTTTCTACATGGATGTCCCTTATCCTCAAAGAATTAGGAAGATGGTTATAGACCATGCTGAAATTATTACTAAGTTTCCAGAGGGCTCAATTGGAGAAGAAGATATAGTTTGTCCAGATAGCCCTGAGCCAGATGTAGGTCCTGATGAGGAAGAAGATGAAGAGGAAAAAGATGATGCTCCTCAATCGTCTTGGATAGAAAAAGGACATAAAAGTCAGAAGATCATTCCAATCTCTCCTCAAATTAGACAGAGCATTCTGTAGATCCTACCAGGAAATAGTCAATATTTTGTTGACATGAGACAGAGCTATTTGCAAGCCAGGGCCACTACAATAGAAAAAACTCTTATAGATTTAGAGTTTGTAGCATCACAATTAGATGAGAGGATCATTCAAGCTCAACAATTATTGGAGGATGATGAACTCATCAAATCCAATGAATTTAAAAGTTTTTTTTATATAAGATCAAATAGAGTGAGCTTGTTTTGAAGATGAGGCCTAATGAATCTGATGAACAAAGAATAAAATTGATAGAGAAGTTGCAGGCCCATGATCTTGATAGTGAAAAGATGACTTTAGAAGAGGCCAGGGATCTTGTTTAGAGAAGTGGAATGTTGTTAGTACCTAGTTGGGATTTGGAGCAATCTTTTATGCTTGATCAAATCAAGAGATAGGAAAGTGCCATCTCTTATGAGGCAATTGGCACTGATGGATTGAAGAGGGGGACTAGTTTTAATATTGATAGCAAGTTCCTAGTAGTTTGGAGTATGGCCCCTGCTTCCAACAAGCCTAAATTGATGGATGCACAGAGTACAGAGAAGGGTAACATGATTATATGGACTCTATAGGGCACCTCTGGAATAGAGATTTCAAAGGAATTAAAACATTTCTCATTTATGAATGATGCGAAGGTAGAGGAAATGGAGACAAGGCTAGCTCATTCTATACATGAGTATATTCATGTCAGAAAGCTCTATGAAAATGAGCTTAGGAGTAGCAATGTTTATAAAGAAAGAATTTTTGAGCTAGACACCAAAGTCCAAGAGCTTGAGGGTGAGGTTACCTCTCTCAAGGAACAACTACTATAGGTAGAGTAGAGAATTGGTCCAGTTTAGAGAGAAGAAGGGCAGGGGACTTCAATGCCAGTCAAGGACACTCCTGAGGCTCTAATTCAAACTAAGGAAACAAAGGAAGATGAGTTCTCATAGCCAAGAAGGATGAGTATTGATACTCAATCAGTCCAATAGGAAGGAGATGTAAGGATGGAAATCCTTAAAGGTATGCTAAGCCATAGGGTTGATGTTTTAAAGAACATATCACAATAGGCTCATAATTCTTTTGTTGATTTAAAAAGTGCTGAGCAATTTTGCAATGAAGCACTCTCATGGTTAAACCCCACCTTTAATCTATGGGGACCTTATATGCAATTTTTGGATAAATTAATTGTGTTAATGGCTAAGAAGCTAGACTTACTAGATAAGATTTTCACTGTGAAAGAAAGCCTAGATATGGTAAAAGAATTAAGTGGCTTTTTTGCTGGTTAGTTGCACATTATACAAGGTAGATTAAAAGTTCATTCAGATGGAGTAGAGCCTTGTATACCATTAGTAACTGATTCTACTAATAATCTAAGGGACTGGCAAGAGTGGTGAACTTCTTTTGATGACATTTTGACTTGGGAGACTACAATAGCAGTTTTTGAGGATGCCTGTGATTTCCCTTTTCACACCTTGATTGATTCTCTTTTTAGGGTAGAGATAGATTTTTAAAAAATTATTGTTGAGACAAAGGCAATAATGAATGCTAGATGGACCAAAGCCATGCAAGATTTTCAGGTTTTGAAAGAGACTAAATGGCCCACAAAAAGGGAGATTTATGTCTGGGAAGTAGTAGGAGAAATAAAGGCTTTGTTGGTAGGGAGTAGCTGAGATATTTTACTAATAGGGAAGATATAGTACATGAATAGAAAGATCAAGGATTTTAACTTTAAATGCTATTCTATCATTGCAGCTACTTATCTTTTTGATCGATATTTTGGGAGAATGTCCTATGTATTTATTTTTTACACCTTCCAAAATTGTGTTACCCATTGAATTTTGAACATGTGTCCTCCTCTCATCTGTAGCTTGCTACAATCCTATATATGGATTTCCAAGATGAGAAGGAAGGTTTAGTTGTCTATAGGATTTTTATATGTTTCATGTAATATTATTCAGTCCATCCATTATGTTCTATAATGATCTAAATGAGTTCATATGTACACATCTTTGAATACAAAAAGGAATATTGGGGGCCAATGTTTTCATCTCCTTGTCATCTTGTGAGTTTTATTTGCAGTATTAAGATATAAATGGAAGGATTTATCCTTAAATATCATTATCTTTGAAGTTTTGTCTTTTTTTCAGATATATGTAGCTTTGAAATTGAATATATAAATTTCTATATAGTTAAATACAATCCAATAGGTTGTATGTCTTTAATAGATTGCTACTAATTTAAAGAATTGGGTAATTGCTTTCTATAAATGGAAAAGTTTAGGGTCTATGGAAAATATGAGAATTAGAATGAAACTAAAAGTTTAATGTTGACACTTTAATTTCAAGTGAATTAATAGGGTCTATACTACTAATCTTGACTCTATAGCCCAATGGATAATGCACTGGTCCATTCTAAATTTCAAAAGGTACATAGCTGATTCATGTTGTTATATAATAGTCATAACAAAAAAAAAAATATTTTCATACATAAAGAAGAAAAATTTGTTGGTCAGAGCTTATTTGTTGTTGCTTCCCTTAAGTTGTAATTGGCTATTGTAGTTAAGAGGTTTTCCAGTAAATCATAGAAGATAGTGGCCATCTTTGCTATAAAGGGTATTTTATATAAAAGAATATCAGGTGAATAAAACCCTTAGGTTTTCCCACATTGGCTTACCAAAGCCTAAAGTGAAGTGAGTCTTGTTGACTCTATTAATTGGCCTAAAATTAAGATTTAACCTTGTTGAAGATAGGATTTAGCTCATCCTTAGGCTTGTCCCTGGTGTTTATTTCCTGGTGTCAGGTTTAAATCTACCTAATATGTTCTTTACCAAAAAGAACTCCAACAGGGTGTGTGAAATATATCCTAGTATCACATATGTATGTATTTAATTCATAAAATTTCCCAATAGATAAGGCATTGATCAGTTATAGGATCATTAGTTCTTAATGCTGCATATTTTGATTTGTGCTAAATTCAACATTATTAATCAAATGCTTTTCCCCTTTCATGTTGAAGAGATACAATAGGATGCCATCAATCAACTTGTGAATAGTATCAGATTGCAATTTACTATTACAAATCTATGTTATTGCATGAGTTATTAGGAGATATAAGGGTTAAATTTTCTTGATAGATTCAGGAGTATGTTTTTGCACCAATACCATATTGATTGAATTTGAGGTCCACTTGCCTAGGTTTTGTAGAGCCTGAAGTAGAAGAAGGGTCAAGCCTTATAGTTGGCCTAGTGTCTTAAATGATATGTTAAAGATGGGAGTTAGCTACCCCTAGATGTACCATATTCTGATTAGGGTAATTGGAAACCTATAGCATTTTCAAACACCAATAGACCATAGAAGTATTTAGAGGGATTTTAAAAAATATACATAAAATATACAATTAAATTTGTCAAAAATGCTTCTTCAGGAACCATCCATGAACTGGTAGTTCAAGAATATTGCCTAATAAACCTTTCAAAATATAAAAGTCTTCTCCTCATGTAGTTTCCACTAGATAATGACCTAGCCAAATAGGATCAAATTTCCCATTCTTTCCTTTATCATCAATCCTAGCATTCCACATGAGAACTAAGTCTTGAATTTCAAAATTCGTATTCACTGTCTTTCTATCATATAGTGTCTTGACTTGTAATTGCAATTTTTCATTTCTGAGAGAAGCTTCCTTTTTAGTCTTAGTTAGCCTTACCAATTCATCCATTATTTCCTGCATATCCTTGCTGTACATCTGGATGTAATTGTATAGGCATACTAGATTGTTTTGGGGCATTTCTTTCTTTATTGCTACCCTATCAGCCCATATTGCCAACTATATTTTGGAATCCCGTGCCTTTTTGTTATCATCTAGAGTTCTCTTTATGAATTTCAACAAGCTCTTGATTGTAGATTTAGCTTTTCCATTTCCTTGTAAATGATAAGGGGAAGGTATTGACTTGGTCATACCATATTTATCAAAGAACTTTATGAACTCCTCTGATCTAAAACACATTGCATTATTAGTTACAATATTTTGTTGGCATTCAAATCTTGAAATTATATTATTTAAAAGGAAATTATTCACCACTTTTTTGGTAGCATTCCTTGTAGGAATAGCTTCTACCCATTTTGTAAAATAATTAGTGGCTATTAGAATCCATGAATAACTAGTGCTTTATTTGGAAGAAATTTCACTTATAAATTCTATACCCCATTGCTATAAAGGTTCTTAGACTTCAACTAGTTTTAAAGGAGTATTTCCAAAAAAAATTAGCTTACCTGGAAATCTTTGACAAGCATTACATTCGCTAACCAATACCTGATGATTCTTAAAAAGAAAAAAATCCAGCTCTCATCACTTTATGGGCAACAATTTTAGCCATATAGTGTCCTCCACATAGTCTTGCATGCATCTCATTCAATATCTCCTTTTACTTCACTTGATCAATACATTTGAAATAACACTTCTTCAAAATTTCTCCACCATAAAGTATTTCTAACAATAATGTACCTAATGGCCTATAACTTTGTGCTTCTTTTTTTATTATCTGTTAAATGGGATGGAGCTACCATGTGCTACAAGAAGTATATTAAATTGGTGTACCATTCACAATTATCCATATCACATAACCCTGATCTTAAGTCATCTCCCACCATATTTATTTTATTGGCATCTAGGTTTAATTAGGCCATAAGTTTTGCTAGTCTGTAACCTCTTACTAATTTGGTGATCTGGATATTAATGTTAAATTCCTAGATCCTATTGATCCATCTGCATCTTCTACTAGACACTTCCTACTAAGAGAATATATCCTTATAGCTACCATAAGCATAAGCCTATTTCTCATTTATCTCATACTTCAACTCAGTAGGCTGAAGGGACTTACTCAAAAATGCAATAGGTTTCTCATACACTTCTTCATTCTTCTATAATAACACTGTTACTAAAGTATGAAAAGATGCAAAATAAAATATGGGCATTTCTTTTATATAATTTGGAGTCCTAAGGACTGGGGCATTTTTTATAGTTGTTTAAATGTCTTGAAAAGCTTTTGAAGGTTCACCATCCCAATTGATAACAACCCCCTTTTTGAGCATTTTAGATATTGGTCTACTAATCTTAGCAAAATTTGTAACAAATCTTCTCAAAAAGTTTACTTGCCCAAAGAATAATTATATTCCTTTTACATTCTTTGGTTTAGGAACTTTATCAATGGCATCTACTCTTTTGGGGTCTATCTTCACACCATCCTTTGGCACTATATGACCTAACAATATCCCTTCCAAATGTACACTTTATGGGGTTCAGGGATACTCCATATTATAAGGCTTTGATGAAAAAAAATTCTATATGTTTACAATGGTTCTCAACCTTCTTGGAATATGTTGTGAGGTCAACTTGATACTTTACCATAAAATTGTCAATATAATCATGAAAAGCCACATCCACAACCCTCTAAAAAGTTTCCCCTGCATTAGTTAACACAAATGGCATTCTCACATATATATAAGTACACCATGGAGTTGTAAAAGCTATCTTCAATTGCACCTTTTCATTTACAAGGACTTGATTATATCCTATGTATCCATCCATCATAGACATTAATTTGAAGTTAGTCACTTGTTGTAGCATGGCTTCCATGTTTGGTAGTCCATAGTTGTTTTTCAAGGAAGCAATTTCAAGTTTCTAAAATCCACACATAGCCTTATGTCTCAGTTCTTCTTTCTAATAGGTGCTAAGTTTGATACCTAGGTGGAATGCCTAATTGGTTTAATTATTCCCCCATCCCTTAGCTTCATTAATTGTTCTTGTAATTTAGGAGCTAAAGTGGGATTTACTAGTCTTTGATTTTTCCTAAAAGGTTTAATATTTTCTTTGAGTGGTATGGCATGTTGGAATAGGTCTTCTTTGTAGGCCTTAAGGTCATCATAGGACCATGTAAAAACATGTCTATACTTTCTTAGCAAATTAATCATAGGCTTTTTTGTTTCATTTGATAAGTTTTGACCAATATAAACTTTCTTTGGAGCTTCTGAAGTACCTAGGTTTATCTCTTCAAATTCTTGTGGTTTATGATCTTTGATTCTAGACTTCACCTTATCTTGGTTATCAAACATGCTCTCCAAAACTACTAACCCTTTGAGTACTTTATTAGTTTTCAATTGCTTAATTTCTTGCCCAAAAATTGTCTCCTTGCCATCTATTATTTTAATTAGGGAACTATAATCTAATTCTTGGCCATGATATTTATCCTCACTTGACAAGAAATTTAAAATATCTCTATCATCTTCAAAAACTTTCCAATGTTCTATATTATCAGGTATTGAAGAATAATTTTGTACCTCAATCTATGATATTCCAAAAAAAGATACGTCCTTGGGTTTAATAGCCACATTTTCTAGCAAATAAACCATCTTATTTTGACTCCTTTCCATCCAAGAAATACCAAATACATCAAATAACTCAATTTGATCCCATACAACATTTCTATACTACTTCAATATCTTACTTTTTGATGCATAGGTTTCTCTAACTTGGGATACCACTAATTCAAAGTCACCAATGACATGTAACTTATTGTTTTCATGATGGGTTGCAACTCTTAATCCTAATAAGAGTGCTTCATATTTTTCTATGTTATTAGTGCATGAAAAATCCAAGGTGAATGAATATCTGAAAGTGTTCTTTTCAAAAGATACAAAAACTACTATTGCACTTGAACCTTCTTTAGAACTTGTCCCATCAAAATGCATAGTCCACAAAATTTGTGAATCCATATAACACTCAACCTCATGTGTAATTATAGCTGGAAGTTTCTCAACTTCTTGGATAATCAGTTATGTCCTAAATGCATTCACACTAGTATCTAGAAAGCAAGTAGAATCCTTATCAATTTCATCTCCCAAAATATGATTGACCCTTGACTCCCTATCTACTCTAAAAGCCTTATCACCTATATAAAAAGTAGCATAAGATAAGTCAAATTTTAGGCTACCTCCCATAGAAGCCCTCCATTTTATGGATAGCAACATTCCGTAATGTGGAGGAATATCAATTACAAGCACTGACATTGTAAATTCTACATTAGGGTATGCAACTAATTTGAAGGGTAATACCTTTATAGTACTTGTGACAGGCATTTCCCTAGCATCCATACCTCTACATACTCCATGTTTGGTGTCTACTTTCAAACCTAGGGCTTCCAAGAATTTAAAAGGCATAATGGTATTAGAGCCTACTGAGTCTATCATGTAATTCTTTAAAGCTTTCATTTTTATAATCAAACTAAGGAAAAATGGGTCAATATCCTATAAATAAGTCACAGATGAATCATCTAAGAACATTTGAGGGATTTGAGATACAATGTTGCTATCTTTAACTACCATTGGGGTGTTCTATATAATATTCTATTCAACAATACTCCTACTATTACCTATCTCACCCAACCATGATAAGGCTTTAACCTTTAGTTCATCAATTCTAAACAATTCAGATAAAGGCACTTTGACATTTATCTGTGACAACATGGACATCATGTCAATTCGTTTAGACACAATAGGTTTTACAAAAAAACTTGGAGTTGAAGCCTTTTGAACAACAAGCACTATTATTTTCTTAGCAATATTAGATCTTGACTTCTTCTCTTGCATGTTTGCCCTAACTATTTCATTTTTCTAAAATTGGACCTTCTTTTTGGGTTCCCACTTCTTGGTCTTACTGTCTTTAACCTTCACTATCTCTACATTATTTTTCTTGATTTCATCCTTCATCTTATTAGTAATATCCTTTATAAAGATACTAGAAGGTTTACCGATCTCATTACCAATTATCCTACTTCTCAAATTATAATTACTATGAACTTAAGAGATCATTGCTACAATAATTCTATCAATCTCCTCTTCAGAAGGAATTCTCATATTTACATGATCAATAGCTAAGGATGTAACACATATCTTATCTTCATTATAATTTTCATTGTCTAAGAATACTTTTCGTTGATGTAATTGGTAAACAACTCTCTGACTAGCAATGTCATTTCCATGCTCTTCTAGGTCAAAATATTCATAGTCATCACACATACTAACCATATGAAAACTTAGATCATCCTGATTCTTCTCTTCTTCCTCCTCTTCATTCTTCACATTTTGATCTGCAATAAATGATTGAGCAACCACATTGTAATTTCAGAAGTGATGTGATTGGCATATGATGCACCATGACACATCATCATTCATGTTAATATAATTCCTTTGTAGAGGATTTGGGGTACCCTTATCTTTCACACTTTGAGTCTAATTAGGAATAGGTTTACCATCTTTTCATTAGGCAGTATATGGGTAGTCTTGCATTCTTGGTTTCCTATTGAAATGACTATAATTTATTGGGGCCTTTTCACCAGCATTTGATTTATGTGTACTGAAAGCTGGTGGATTTGTCTTTTTCAATTAGTCCAATTCTTGACCTATTGTTGCTTCTTCAGGCTTATTTCCTATTGGATATTTATCATTCTCTTTCTTATTGTTCTTGAGATTGAACAACTTTGAATCATCCCTCCTTCCTAGCTTACCAAATTCTTTTCTATTATTTTCAATATTCATGGCTACCTTGTAAGCATCCTATAAAGTTTTGGGATCTTTTTCTCTCAACTGATATGCCATCTTAATATCAAAAGAATTGGAATATGTAGTAAGACACACTTCCTCATATTATCTTATTACCTAAAATAGCTTGTACATTTCTTTTCTAAAACCTTACTTTAAAGTCAAAGGTAGATTCATTAGGGTTCTTTTTTATATTGTTGAAATCATTCAACATAAAGCCAACATTAGTGTTATCTCCATATTGTTCTTTGAAAAGCTTTTCTAAATCACTCCATGAATTGATGCTATCATCTGGTAGTCTCTTAGGCTAGTCCCTTGCATCTTCAATTAATGAATGAACAAACAAACTCATCACTACATCCTCAAGTTCAACTTCAAAATAATTTAACATATCTATAATGATTCTCAGATGTTCCTCACTAGTAATAGTGTTATTTCCAGAGAATTTCACAACTTTTTCTCTTAAATCAAATGATATTGGGTGTGGGAAACTAGGAATACTTGATAATGACATTCTTCTATAGTTTTCCATGTATATAGGCTTCTTTTGAAAACCAAAAACATTTGATGTGCTTGCTATATTGGTCTAGCTATGAACAAAATTTTGAGACTGTTATATTTGAATAGTAGGAATTTAGGTACTAATGGTGGATGATGAAGTAGGGGTAGATTATGACATATTTTGGTTAGAGACTACTAGTCCACTAGTAGGTATAGAATTTGTGGCTTGGATGGAAAAATTAGGCCACAAGGCTAAGGAAAAATTAGACTTGATAAATTGAATCTCTCTTCTAGTTTCTACTACCTAAGCTTCATTTTCCACCTTCTCAAGCTCTTTTTCAAGATTATCCTTATCCTTTCTAGCCTTTTCTAGATCTAGATCCAATTTAGACATGAGAATGTTTATAGACTTACTTGGGTATAGTTTGAGGTTTATTTATCTGGATCCCTACAACCTTACCCTTCCCTTTAGTTGTTGGCTTGACAATAAGCTCTACATTGTCTGTCTAAATAAGCTTTTAGGGTTGAACTTGATATATGACAAGTTCTTTCCTTTGGATTATGAGTTTTTCTTGTTCTAAAACTTTGGATCTCAAACTATTTATATCCCCAAAAATATCAGCATGAAGAACAAAAGTTCTTTTTTCTAGCTTTTTATTCTACTCTTTTAGGGAAGCCATCCTTCTAAGTAAATTATCCCTTTCACTAAGAGCATTCAAATTGGCTTTCTTTCTTTCTTTCTCCAAATGAGCATGTTTGGCTTCTTCTTTTGTAACCCATTTCTGTAAAATTTCTATATCTAAGTAAACTTCCTTTGGATCTATAGAAGTTTCTTTTGAATTAGTAAGGTCATCAAGATCTATAAGGTTTATTTTTCACATATGGAATTGCTCTAGGATTAAAAGGATCCTCCAAGACATTCTTATATCCCATCTTATGATTCATCACATCTATTACTTCTAGTCTATGCAATGTATCTCTTACCGAGGAAACATTCTTGTCATGGTAAGTTTTATTTTCTTGTAATGGGGTACTAAACATCCCTCCTAAGAGTCTTGTGGTTTCTAATTCAGAGCTTAATGAAGAAGATTCTCTCCCTACCATAGGCTAGTATTGAGAATTTACTGATACACTACCCCTTGGTTTCCAAGTAAGATTTACATATTCTTTCTTTTTGTTTTGGTTCTTCCTACCACCTTAAGGTAAATCAATATATAATGGTATTTTAGGATTGGCCCTTGTATAAACTCATGTACTTTTTCTCTTGTCTTCCATTTGTGGAAATTACTTGTCAAAAAGCACTAGATTTCAAAACCTTGATCGAGTTGCCACCCTATCCTAGGGAAAATATAACATGAAAATCTTTGACTCAGGGAAAAATCATGGGATAATATGAAGCAGATTGTCACACAAAAGAACCAATCACAAATAACATAGGCCTGCAACTCTTTCTTAATAGATAAGACACTTTTATAAAGTTTTTATATGTTAGTCTACACCTGGGGTACCATGCCTTTCTCCTTTAAAAAAAAAAATCAAGATTTTTCACTAGAAAAGTTGAATACAACCATGAGCAATTACTAGAAGAATTTGACAAATATGTGCATAGACAAGACCAAAGAAACTATTGTACTTATCACACATAAGCATGTGTTGAACAACTCACTAATGGAGTCATTATTTTGTTGGTTTTTTTACACTACTAAAAAACAAAATACTTGATACCAAGATGGTTAAGATCACAATAACCTAAGGATTAGCTACCTCCTATAAACAACTATATGTTCTTTAGATCTGGACCCAACTTCAACAAAATCATGGAAGATTTTCACTCTTTTGGCTTTGCAAAACCAAGCTAGGTGCACCTAAGGGATAATAAGATTCACAACTTGATACTACATCCACATTTTATTCACTCCATGACATTTTATAACAATATTATTCCCTTATAGTAGGTTGGTCACAATTCTTCTTAGAACTACAAATAATTCTAGTAATAGCAACTAACTAAGACTCATAAGTTAAATATAAACATGTACTGACTGTTAGTTTATGGTGACTGATCAAGGATGTACTGTACATACTTCATAAATTCTTTGGGGCTTAAGGCATCACCCCCAAAAAAAATTTGGACCCTACTTTATTGGGATTTTGAGCCAACACGTAATTATTAATTATAACCCTAAAGCAGCAAAAATACTTGTATAAAAGAGCTTAGGGTTAGGGATTGTTTCATAGTGGTGATGAAAAAATTGGTTCTTGTGGTGGTATTGATCTGTAAGGGATTATAGGTTGTAATTAGGTTGTAATCACTGGATTGTAATAATATCAGACTTGTTGTTTGGTGCATGTAGCCTAGGGATTGGGTGAACCACATTAAATCTTGGTGTCTTGTGTTCTTTCTTGTTTGATCTAATATTTTCTAATATTGGTTATATTTTCATGTAATTGTTATTTATCTCTGTGGTTTAATCATAACAAGTGGTATTAGAACAAGCTCTTTTTTAGTTATTCTTTGCAGAAAAGTCTCATGGTTGAGTGAGAGTCTCACGGTTGAGTGGGAGCAATGGTAGATGAGGGAAAGCTAAGGGTTAACAAGTTTAATGGATAGAACTTTTAGTTATGAAAAATGTAAAGGGAGGACTATCTTTATTAGAAGGATTTATGGAAGTCGGAGGAAGGAAAAACCAAGAATTAGGGATCTATGTCAAATGATGAATGGGATCTTTTAGAAAAAAAAGCACTTCGAAGCATTCAATTTTTCTTGGCAGTATCCATGGCATTTAATATTGCAAAAGGAAAGACAATAGAAGATTTGGTGCAAACCCTAGCAAAACTATATAAAAATTCCTCCACTTCAAACAAGGTATTTCTGATGAAGCATTTATTTAATATGAAAATGATAGAAGATGGATCTATTGTAGATCATTTAAATGAGTTTAATTCTATTACTAGTTAGTTATATTCTATGGGAATTAATTTTTATGGAGAAATTAGGACTCTCTTGATTTTTTGTTCTTTGTCTAAAAGCTAGAATGGCTTGGTAATGGCTGTGAGTAATTTTGTTCCTAGATTTTGTACCTTAAAATATGATGATGTGATCGGTGTTATTTTGAGTGAGAAAATTCATAGGAAAACCTTAGCTAGATCTACATCAGGAAGTGCTTTGAATGCACAAAGAAGAGGCAGGATGACTGGGAGAGGAAGTAATTCCAGAAATCATGGGAAATCAAGAAGAAAGTCAAAGGGGGGAAGGTATCAATTGAGAAGACTAAAAAACTACTAGTTCTTTGGGAAACCATAGCATAAAAAGAAAGATTGTTGGAATTGAAAGAAAAATGAAGGAGATAAACCATATGGAGACAATGAGGCAAATGTGGTAAGTGACAATTCCGAAGAGGATTCTTTGCTTTTGTCTTTAAGAAGTGTTGATGATTCCTAGGTTTTAGATTCTGGTGCTTCATATTATGCTACACCTCATAGAGGTTATTTCATTGATTATATCCAAGGGGATTTTGGACTTGTTTATTTGGGGGATAATGAACCCTGTTAGATTTTTGAAAAGGGAAAATTTAAGATTAAGTTGTAGAATGGTAATCATTGGCTACTCCATGAGGTAAGACATGTTCCAAGGATGAGTAGGAATTTAATTTCAATAGAGAGACTCAATGATGAGGGTTGTGTAGTTACTTTTAATGATAAGAATTGGAAGATTTCAAAAGGTTCCCTTCTAGTAGTGAAAGGTGTGAAATTAGGCACCATATATCTTTGTATAGGTCATATTGTTCCTTCTACTTTAATTGTTTCAGAGAAAAATGAATGTTCAAGAATAGTTGCTGCAATTGAGCAAGGAAAATAAATAGCTGCTATAAATTCTAATATAGTGTTGTGGCATAATAGACTTGGGCACATGAGTGAGAAAGGTATGAAATTACTTCATTCAAAGAATGTTTTACCAGGTTTGAAATGTGTTAATATGGATTTTTGTGAAAGTTGTGTGTATGGAAAACAAAAGAGAGTGAATTTTGTGAAGACTGGGAAGGAAAATAAAAAAGAGAAATTAGAGCTTGTGCATACCGATGTATGGGGACCAGCTTAGGTATCTTCCTTTGGTGGTTCTCATCATTATGTCACATTCATTGATTATGCTAATAAAGGAGTATGGGTTTATTTTCTTAGACAAAAATCTAATGTATTTTAAACTTTTAAGAAATGGAAATGATTGGTTGTAAATGAGACTAGTAAGAAATTAAAATGTCTTAGATCTGATAATGTTGGTGACTATTGTAGTCATGAATTTGAAAATTATTGCTCCACTAATGGTATTTGCAGATAGAAAACTATTCTAAGGACTCCACAGGAAAATGGAGTGGTTGAATGCATGAACATGACTATAATGGAGTGTGCAAGGAGCATGAGGTTGCATGATCGATTTCCCTAACACATGTGGGTAGAGGCTATTAGTACTATTGTATATTTGAATAATAGAGGCCCCTCTACTCCTTTGGGTTGTGGTATTCTAGAGGAATCATGGATTGGTAAGGAGGTGAGTTATTCTTTTCTCAGAACCTTCGATTGTGAAGCATTTGCTCATATAGATTTTGAAAATAGAACCAAGTTGGAAGCTAAGTCAAAGAAATGTGTATTTGTTGGATATGGCATTAATGAATTTGGTTGTAGGCTTTGGGATTTTGAAAATCATAAAATTGTAAGAAGTAGGGTCATATTCAATGAGAAAGTGTTGTAAAAAGATTTGTTGTAGCAACATGAGAAGAAAGAAGATGATTATGTAGTGTTGGATGATACTCCAAAAGATGATGTTCTAGCAATTCCTCATGATGTGCAACAAATACAACAACAAATACCACACACACCAATCAATGTTAGATAGTCAACAAGGATGAGTAGACCTCCAGAATGATTTTCTCCCTCTTCATATTCTATTTTACTTACTGATGCTAGTGAACCTAAATGTTATGATGAAGTTGTGTAGATGGATACTAAGATTCAATGGAAGTCTACAATGAAACATGAAATGGAGTCTTTGCTAAAAAATAAGACATGAGATTTATACAAGTTTCCTGTAGGTAAAAGGGCTTTACAGAATAAGTGGGTTTACAGGTTGAAAGAAGAGGAAGGGGGTAAGAAAATATTTATAGCCAAGTTAGTTGTAGAAGGATTTGCATAGAAAAAGGTATTGATTTTGATGAGATATTTTCTTCTGTTGTTAAAATGACTTTTATCTATACTATTTTAAGTATTGTGGATACTAAATATTTTCATTTGGAATAGTTTGATGTTAAAACAACCTTCCTTCATGGTGATTTGGATGAAGAGATATATATGGAACAACCACATGGATTTGAGGTCAAGGGTAAGGAGAAATTAGTGTACAAATTGAAGAAAAGTTTATATGGCTTGAAACAAGCACCTCAGCAATTGTATCTAAAATTTGATAGGTTTATACACAAGCATGGATATAGTAGGTTTTATTTAGACCATTGTGTTCAAATTAAGAGGTTGGATGGTGATAGCTACATTATTTTATGTATATGTTGATGATATGCTTGTAGTTGTGTATAACATGGATCACATTAAAGGGTTGAAACACCAATTAGCACATGCATTTTCTATGAAGGATTTGGGGGTAGCAAAACAAATCCTTGGTATGAAGATTTGCATAGATAGGAAGAACATAAAATTGACACTATCTTAGGCTAATTATGTTGAGAAGGTGTTGCAACATTTCTCTATGGAGAATGTTAAAGTTGTCTGCACACCTTTACCTTTTCATTTGAAGTTGACTAAGGAGATGTGTCCCAAGATAGAAGAAGAGGAGGATAAGATGTCCAAGGTACCCTGCACTTCAACTATAGGAATTTTGATGTATGCTATGGTATGTACAAGGCTAGATATTGTACATATAGTGGGAGTCATTAGCAAGCATATGAGTCATCCAAGAATTGAGCATTGGAATGCAATTAAATGGATTCGTAGATATCTGAGAGGAACATCCAATACATTTTTACACTTTGGGGGATATACTACTGATTTATAGGGCTATGTTGACTCAGATTTGGTAGGGCATATTGATACTAGGCACAATACTACAAGGTATGTATTTACTATTGGTGGGGCAGTCGTGAGCTAGGTTTCTAGGTTATAGAAGGTAAATACTTTATCCACTATAGAGGTAGAGTATGTTGCTACTAAAAGGGAAGCCAAGGAGATGATATGGATTCAGTTCTTCTTAGAAAAATTGGGAGACCCTTAGAAGGATAATTATTTGTTTATAAATAGTCAGAGTGCCATTCATTTTGCAAAGAATTTAGCTTTGCATTCAAAGGCCAGATGGATAGTTAAAGCTAGACATAATACATACAAATGACAATCCAATAAATATGTTTACAAAGGTAGTACCAAGGGAGAATTTGAACTCCTCTTTAGCTTTGGTTGGTCTTCTAGACTTAACATGAATACAAAACAACAAAGCTAGGGTGGTCTGATCTAATGGGAACCCCATCTGGTAGCGGTATTGCTATAGGATTAGTCTCTAAGTGGGAGATTATTGGTCTAGTTTGGAGTCTAATTAGTCCCCAAGTGGGATACTATTAGTTTGTGGTGACTGATCAGGGAAGTATTGTACATACTTCATAAATTATTAATTATTAATTACAACCCTAAAGTAGTGAAAATACTTGTATAAAAGAGCTTAGGGTTAGGGATTTTTCCATAGTGGTGATTCAAAAATTCATTCTTGTGGTAGTATTTAGTTGTAAGGGATTATAGGTTGTAATCAAGTTGTAATCACTAAATCATAATAATATCGAACTTGTTGTTTGGTGGATGTAGCCCAGGGATTGGGTGAACCACGTTAAATCTTGGTGTCTTGTGTTCTTTTATGTGAGATTTATTATTTTTTGATATTGGTTATATTTGCATGTAATTGTTATTTCTACATGCGGTTTAAACCTAACATTGACCAGGTATAATATTCTTCATACATTTAAAGTAAAATTAATATTGATTTTTAGATGTTTGGCTAACATCTATATATGATCTTTTCATATGCTAACCGAAATAGTTTATTATTGTCTCATCCATTCGGATTTAGAGTCTATCCAATTTCTTGACCTATTTGATTGCATTATAATCAATATCATCAACAATTCTCCTTAGAACTCTTTTTTACACAAATCCTTCTTATTTCCTAGAGATCTTGTCACATTCATTGAAGCATTTACTCAATTCATTGAATCAAAAGAAATAAAAAATTGATATACAACTTATCCTAGTTGCATTAAACTAAACAAGCTTTTCCCATACAATCTCAAAATAACCAACTAGTAAAAATGGAGATAAGATTTAGAGAGAAAAGACATGGGAACAATTCATCTTTGTATTAATTCTTCTTGAAAATTATATGATATTAGATAATACTCAAAACAATTCATGATAAGACACCATGATCATGGAAAATAATGTATTCTCAGAATTACACAAAAAATACATCAAAGAGTTGACATCAAGAAAAATTGAATCGAAAAATATTAATAGAAGTAAAAGTTATAAAATAAATTGGACCCTTTCTCTAGCCTTGGGATATCACTTATATAGTGTGAGATCAAACAAGCTTTAGGAATAGCAAAAATTGATAGTTGTCTTTAAGACAAAAAGATATTTACAATGTTACTATTACAAAACACAAAAATTGGTGCAACAGAATGTCTTTCATCATGAATTTTCTTTTGTGGAGAGTAATTTTTATTGCTAAGGGTTTTATGATTGGTCTTGTTGTTGTTGTTCTTTGTTAGAGTGTGTGATCATTGGTCCTGCATGAGATGAGCCTTATTCTAGTACTTGAAGGCTGAACTGAACTTGAGGTACTCCATCCATGTCCTCTTGCACTAAAAAATTAACAAACACCATTGGTTGTCCTATTGCCAAGTCCTCTATTTGTGACTCTATGTCCGTAACTATAATTTGTTGCTTACCTTTATCCTCTTCTACATTTATTGATGTGTCAATTATTTTCATTTCATCATGTTCCATCTCTTCATCATCAATTTCATAATATTTCAATTTTTTGCATGAATAAAATCTTCCATCCAGTTGTCAAAAAGTGTGTTGTCTGGCTAATTAAATTTTAGAATATCATGTTATTTTTTGATTATTTATTCTCCAATTTTGTCAATTTCAACAAAATCTTCCCTCAAAGAATCATAGAATAATTGCACTTTTACAACTTTAGTTGTAATTGTTCACCATCATTTCTATTCTCATTTATGACTCTATTCATCTGAATACATAATAACACACTTAATTCCTAGGCCCAGTCCTCTTTGTTCTTCAACTTATCCTTTTTATCCAGGGCATGAGGGAAGAGTCTAAAAATTTTACTCTTATAGTTTTCAAGATAATTCATGATTCTCCTTTACAATGCAATTCTTTTATCATTAGATTCAGAGAGATCATTAGTCAATTCATAAGTTTCATCTATGTGTTCACAAGACAGAGTGATAACTAAAAAACATAGAAGAGTGACATCCTTGTCCCTCTTGCTCCACTTACTAATAATTGGCTTTAGGGCATCATCACTTGCTTTCAAATCCTCCCATATATCTATTATCTATGCTAATTTCTTATAAAATGATGGCCAATCAATCTTATTAACTAAATACATGATGGTTTTCCTTAACCTATCCTCATATTGAATATCTAACTCTACATACAATGCCCACCATTTACTATTTTTTTCTTCAAAATCCTCTTCAGCGTAATATTGAGGTCTCTATGGTGTGTCTAGAATTTCAATAAGAGGAGTGGATTTAAAAGGCTCCATGAATGGATAAGGATAAGTGATCCTAGGCCTACTAGATTTCCCTTGGTGTCCCATTAACTTATTTTCAAGCTCAACTCTCTTTTGAACTTCTTTATTATAGGCAACTAAAAATTTCTCATATTTATCTTGTAACTCTAACCTTTCTCTTTTATCCCTTAGAGTTGTGGCTAAGGTAAAGTTGGCTGATCCAACACGTAGTTCTGTAACCTCTTCACTCATAGTTTCTTCAACTCTCTTTACAATTAAATTTCCTATTAGGTCAGTATCATTAGGCTTGGAAGTGCTAGTTCTATATCCTTTCCTCATTGACTAGATTACCAATGCAACATCATCCTCACTGAACTTGACACCTTTTATTTCTTTCTTTTCCTTCTCATCTATATTTAATTTCTTGGTAACATAATAAAAGACCATCGTATCTACAATATCCCAATTTGGCAGCAGTAGAACCCTAGATGATTTTATCATTTTCCTTCCTTCTTCAAGGGTCAAGATTTTAAACTCTTGCATGATTTCCTCCTTTATTTAGTTTTGTAGATCTGCCTCCTCCATCTTTGGATGCTCTATTTTCATTTTATTACATCTCTCTTCAAAAAGTTCAATGTTTGTCCTCCAGGAAAAATTATAAAAGACTCTAGACTTAAAAAAATTGTCATTAGAACTAAATTCATGGTTGGACTATTCTACAATAGGTTCCAACTCTCTTCCTCTATAATCAACAATTTTCAACTCAAGGATGGGCATAGGAGGTTCCTGAGGATTTCCTTCTTCCAACTCTAATGCACTAATGAAAATTCCCCCTTGGGGCCCCCACTATTCCATTTTCTCCTTAGTGAGTTATTCATCTCCTATGGGTAATGGGGACTGAGTTGGTGAACACTCCCATATTTGAGGTACTTGTTTTTCTTTTACCTTCTACCTGTTAGGCATTTCCTCTAGAATAGCACTAGTTGATCAAATTACTTGTTTTCCTTTATCCACTACAAGCATTTTATTCTAAATTACATTGTAGCTAGGTCTTTTTTGAATAATTAATTTCCTTGTTCCTATTGCAGGGGTGAAATACAACCTTCGCATGACCTCTCGGGCCTTATCAAGATAAGAATTAATAAAAATAATTTCTTCTCATACATATTCTCCATGATCTCTAGAAAAGCGATTATCAATTTATTTAATTTATTTGCCTCTGTCTTGGCATCTTCTAGATGCTTATAGTTCCTATCAAAATAATTAATGAATTCTTAAACCCTAGAGTAAACTCTCCACTTTTCATTTTTAATCTCTTGCTCTTCAAGAGAGAATTCATTGCTTATTGTGCCCTTGAGGAAGTAGGGTTGATGATCCTTAGCACCAATCTTATCCCTTCATTTGAATATATCAAAAAATCCCTTACTATCATTAAAATGTGCATTAGATACAACCATTTTATACTAGTCCCAAAATTTACATAGGAATAACTAGCCACCCTTAGTTATTATGAATTGGTGAGAAATAGTACAAGATGGGAAAATTGAGCCCCTAGACCTACCAGTCAATTGTGCTTCCTATAATCCACTTATCTGCCATATCATTTTAGCTATCCCTACATTTAGAGGCACTTGGTAAGGAAGTACATGGGGAGTCCCTTGGAAACCACATACTCTAAAATTTGTAGAAATAAGGTAGGGTATAATATCTGCCCAATTGTGGAATACCTTCAAACTAGAAGGGTTGTTCGTAGGCCTAATAAAATCTAGTAGTGCCTTGGGAATTCTAGGATTGTCCCTTAATAAGAGGTTTCTGAACTTGGATGCAAAGTATCTATCAATTCTAACAAAGCTAGCCTCCTCTACATTCTAGGTCATATCTGCACTCCACAACTAGACTGGTAGAGCTTCTCCCTCATATTCTTTATTTAAAACTATTTCTTTTTCAAAGTAAGTAACCCCTTTAAATAAGAACATGTGCATCACTAATGAATAATGGCCAAATGTTTTCTCAACTTTTCTCTTTGCAATCCCAACTAGTCCTACATGAATCTCCTCTACTAGGTAAGATGCAAAATCAAAGATGATATATACACCAAAAGAAGAAATATATGTCATCATATACATGAACTTTATGGGCATAAAATTTTGTTCATCCTCACTAGGAACCCTGTACATAAAGTCATGTAAATATCTATGGCCATAGTAGTGAAAAATTCCTTCTTAAAAGGCTCTTTAATTGATGTGGTAACAAAGGTCAAATTCCCAATTGTGGCTAGATGTTCTCCCAATGCACCTTGCCTAACCTAATCCTTTTTAGAAAGATATTCCTTCTCCAAACCCTAAAAATTAATAAACTCATGGTAATTTGTAATTGGCTCCAACCCAAACACCTCTCAAATTTTTCTAGCATTAATTCTCACTAGACATTCCCCATCTACTCTTCTCACTATCTTGGCCACTATGTCACAATTTTAGGCTATGGCTATAAGAAGGTCTGAATCCATAAAAACTCCAGTGACTACTAATCTACCCAAGACATAATTCTAGATATTTCCATGGGGGTCAAACAACTTCCTTTCTAAAAACCACTTCTTAAAAAGATAGAGCCCTATTTTAGAAGTAATAGCATCCCTAACCTAATTCCCTCTATCATATAAACCATCTATAGTCTTGATCCTAGCGTTCATAGGAATTATCTTTTCAATTTCGGAAAACTCATTCATGGACTCAATTAACTGGTCCAAAAAATTGTTGTGTACATTCCTACTAGAATATTTTAATTTTCTTGAGAAACCCTTCTTTGGAGGAATATTTGATGATAATAATATAGAGAAACTATAATTCTTTGAGTGTTATGCAAGTTGAGATACTTACTTGGCTCTCTTCTATTTCTGCTTTGAATTTTGCAATAGAGAATAGATATAGAAATCTCTTTCATAATTCAACCAGGCAAGAAACGTTCTTGGCTCTCAGAAAATTAGAAGCTCATTTGTGTGGAGAAGGAATCTGAGATCTTGCACTATATCTTTGGTTTTACTTTGCACGAGGAGCCTTAATTTTCATAAATAGATCATAGGGAAAAACAAGGTGGCATCACCTTCTAATTTAAAAATAAGTCATCAATTTGTGGAAAATTTGATGTTTGAGGGATTTAAACTTTAATGAATCAGCTCTTACCTTCCAAGTTGGAAGTCAAACCAATTGAATCTAACCACATAAGCTTTTCTTTTCACTACTATAAAATTACACCAGTCCCACTTATGCCCTTGGAAACATGTCACATTATTATATCTCACCAAGTGTAAATATCGCGCAACTTCTAATGGCAACATAATGACCACTGTTGATGATGCCTTGATCGAACAGTTAAAACATTTTGATCATTCCATTGTAATGTGGTGGGCCTACATAAATTCCCTTTTATTTTCCATGTCATGAGAAATAAAGTTTGAGGAAGTTTTCATATCAACATAGCAACCACCATTGATCTTGAAGAGATCTGATGGCATAGATTAGCAAGTACATTTCCTTTAGTGTGGATCCTTAGTATCATATTACATCATACCATTTTGAGATGCTCACACAAACATTAATGACATGTAAATTTTCTATGCCACCTTAAAGTTTGGTCCCATCATATTCTCTTTTCATGGGAAGTTGCTATGTCTCTATCAATAAAGTTTGTACAACTTATGGTAGAAATAATGCAACCACCATTGATCTTAGGGAGATCTAATGGTGTAGGTAACTAATCATGAAACTATTGTTTACTCACCAACTAGGTCCCACTTGTAACCGTCCTTTGGTCACCATGTTGCTAGCAGTAAAAGGAAAGCTATTTCTTATGCTGACATAGTAACCACCATTAATTTTAGGGAGATCTGATAGTTAAAGATCATTTTAGGAACTTTAGGAGATGATGTGAATAACTTGTTAGAAACAATAGTCCACCAAGATAACTAAGAGTAGGGGGGGTGAATTAGTTATCCAACAATTAAAATATTTATCTTCTTTAAACAAACTTAACCATTCAACCAAAGTAAATAGCAACCATAATAAGATGCACATAGAAAATTACACCAGATATGACTAGGGAAAACCTTGATCAAAGGGAAAACCCTGGTGGAAATTTTTCCCACAAGATGATGTACTAATATAAATATTCCTTGTTAAAAGATGGACCCTGTTAGGAGTCTACTAAAAAAATTAGTACAATGAGTCCCTATTAGGAGACTTTTAATCCCTATTAGGAGATTCCAACTCTGTTAGGAGTTGTGGTATAATGTATGCAAGAAGAGCCCACTATCAAAACATGCAATTTAAGATACAAGAAGAGTTCAATGGTCAAACAAGTAATCTACTATTATCTCCTTCTTTCCTCTACTCTTTCCTCAATCTTGTCAACCAAACCAATCACTTTCAAACCTTTTAGACCAGGTCACAAACCTTGGATCCAAATACCAAACCTCAAATCACTTAGAAAAACCTCAGCAATGAAGTTTGCTTCACTTTCGCATTGCTCTCCTCAAGTTTTCATTCTACACTCTCTGTTGCTTATCCTCGATGATTCAATCATATCTTTAGACTTCATCATAATGGAAAATGTACTTCCTTTATACTGAGTCCATAAAAAAATTCCCTGAGTTAGTTGTTATACCTTCTCAATTAATTATTATAGGACCACATTAAGAACACATTACACTTAGTGATAACCTTAATATTTCACCATGCAACTTGAATAACTTTTTGTACACACAATATGATGATGATTGAGCTTAGCCACATCATCCTAAATATGTCTTCTTCATGTCCTCAACTTGAATCCTCAAGATATCAACTCTACTAAGAGATATAATAGGTTTACAAGAACATGCCTCTGTAAACTCTATCTCAAAATAGACATCACCAAAACTTACATAACTTCTTCTAGGCTTGTCCTTTCTACTTCTAAAATTAACCTACATACACAAGATACTTAGAATTATCTCCTATAAGCTTGGGTGGTTATAATGCTCAACTAGCCATCTCTACCAACTCAATCTTTCCAGTCTTCTTCTATCAGATACCACATCAACCATTCTATGTTGATATCAATGAAAAAACTAGCCATGAATTGAACATATCATCATAGTAGTACTCCCCCATAGGAATATCATCAACATTCATACTTCCAACCAATTTTCCAAAAATCTCCCCCTTTGGCATTGATGGTAACATAGATGAAAAATATCCATTTCCAATAATACCAACAAAAGACTATCAGTCTTAAAATCCTCTTCATGAATCATACTCCCACATTGATATACCTCAATGTGCTCTATACCAAACTATTATTTTTCATACTACCAAAATTCACTTAGTATAATGTTTTTCATGCTAAACTTCTCCCCCATTGACACCAATGTCAAAAGTTTCTGCAACCAACGTCTCTGCATCAAATTCTAGATCAACTGATACTTACTAGCTTGAATATCAAACAAAACTATTCAAAACAATATCAAAAAGATTTTTACATGACTCTATCCACCATAGATACTCCCCCATATAGGAAACATCAACATCTAGTCTAGACAAACAATGGTGCTCTATTACCCTGGACTAATCCACTCTTGCATCTTCTACTTTGATGTAGCAAGGGGCATAACCCCAAGCATACCTCACAAATACTCAAAAGTCTTTTTGGGAAGAGGATTAGTGAATATATTTACAATCTTCTCTTTAGTGCTCACATACTCCAATTTGATTTCCTTTTCTACAATTTTTTCTCTCAAGATATGATACTTAATAGAAATGTGCTTAGTCCTCAAATGCAATGCATGATTCTTAGACATATCTACTATGTGTATGTTTTCACAATGTACTTTGAGATGTAAAATCCTACTTCTTGCTTAACCAAGAAACCAATCTTCCTCCAATAAATAAAGTTCCTCCAGTGGTGATCTTTCTGTCATCCATACTGCTTACCAATTTGCATTAGTACAAGCACTTAGAGTAAAATTATTGGATCTATCATACCACAATCCAAACTTAGATGTTCCACTTAGATATCTAAATATCCGTTTCACAGTTGCATAATGTGCTTCTCTAGGATCGGCCCAGAGTATTGCAACAATTCCAACTACATATACTATATTCGATCTTGTGTGAGTTAGATATTGGAATCCTCCAATAATAGATCTATACTTCTTCTTCTCAATAGTAGGTGTCTCATCCTTCATTGATAACTTGTGTCCATTTACCATAGGTGTTCCAATAGATTTACATGTTTCCAAACAAAACCATTTTAGTAAATCCTTGAAGTACTTAGACTGAGAAATAAAATTCCTTCTTTATTATGTACAATCTACAATCCTTGGAAATATTTCATCTCTCCTATCATACTCATTTCAACCATTAACAAATATTACCAAAATCATCAAACCATCATTAGTTTCTTTCCAATATAGATTACTATTTGCAATACCTTTTCTATATCCAAGCATTGTCAAATGCATGTCTAACCTTACATACTAGGTTCTAGATGCTTTCTTCAATCCATACAATGCTTTCCTCGATATGCATACTATGTCCTTGTCATCTATCAAAGGACATCCTTTAGTTGCCTCAATGTATACCTCTTCTTTAAGGTCTCCATTCAAAAATGCTGACTTGACATGCATCTAATATACTTTGAATTTCTTTTGTGCTGCATAGGCTATGAATAATCTTACCACTTCTATTCTAGCCACTGGAGCATAAGTCTCCTCATAATCTATTCCTTCTTGCTATGAGTAACCTTTACATACCAATATTTCTTTGTTTCTTAGAACTTCTCCTTGTTCATTCATCTTTTTCTTGAATACCCATTCAATTCCTATCACATTCTTGTCTACTGGTCTGGGGACCAATTCCCATGTCCCATTCTTTACTATATAATACAATTCCTCTTTCATAGCTCATTTATAGTAATCATCTTTACATGCTTCATCTACATTCTTGGCTCAACTTGAGATATCAAGCATAGTTCTTCATCAACTCTACTTCTTGTCATCACTCCTTTATATTTGCTTTCAATGATCTACTTGGATGGGTGATTCTTAATCATGTTCCTTCCTGAAGTAGGAGTTGGTATCTCAACTCTTGGCTCTACTAAAAGTTGTGAACTTTTATACTTCCTTGGTTCTTCTTCATTTTGCAAATCATTATTAGTCTCGAGAAATACTTCATCATTCCTTGGATTAATAACAACATCATCATCCGAATTGTAATCAACTATTCTCTCTTGTATTCTGAACTTCTCATCAATTCCCACATTTTCACTCTCCATAATAGTTACCAAAGTTGTTTCTTCTGATACATGCTTTTCATTAACCAATCTAGACTCATTAATATAGTATTTCAAGGATCTTTTGATACTTTCTCTAAATTCTTCAACTTTATCAGAAAGTAGACTCTTTCTAGCTTTTCTCAATCTCTTAAGACATTTACTTGAAAAATGACCAAACTCTTTACAACAACCATAATAAGATGCACATAGACAATTACACTAGATATGTTGACTAGGGAAACCTCTTATTAGAGAGAAAACCCTAGTAGGAATGATGCCCACAAGATGATATACTAATATAAATTATTAGAAATAATTAAGACTTTCTAAGTTACTAAGAGGGGAGGGGTGAATTAGTAACTTCAAAACTTTTCATTAATTTAGCATAAATCAATTATCATAAATCCAGGAATATTAATACATGCATAAGAACTGAAAGATGACACAAAGAACACAGAATTTGGTGACCCAAAAGCCTTCCAAATAGAAAGTAAAATTGGGGTGGGGATGATACCCACAAAAATTCACTACTGCAGTATAAAGTTGGCTAGTAAAGGCTTACATTGGCCACTTCTTGTGATCTTCCCTATTAGGAAAAAATAGGACTGCTAGGTCCACCTTGTTAGAGGATTTATAAACATACAATGAAGTATGCACTCTATTAGGAGATTTAAACAAAGACTGTTAAGCCTACCTTGTTAAAGGATTTAGAACAGATTCACCTATTAGGATGAAATAGTGGATCTACTTACAACTCTGATTGCTGATTAGATCCTTAAGCACTGATCACTTTATTTGATGAATAAAACTTTTCTACTCCTATGATGACCTTTCTAAATACTCTGCTTTGTTGCTGATTCACATTCACTCTTCTCAAAATATTACATGTCTGTTCTTTCTTCATACTCATAATACATTGCAAATGATACAATACATTACATATATACCATTCTAATAAGTACAATAGCAAGGTTGGCCAAAACACAAGTAAACAAAACATTACAAAGACATCTTAGTAGAGAATAACTCAGGTTTAGTAAACTAACTCGGTGACCCTCTTATACTCTGTGTCCACTCAATTAATCGGCAATTTCATGCACTCAATAGAAGTGAAGGCACAGTTCATACTAATCACATGACATAGTTCTAAACTTGCTGACCATTGGTGACTCGATAGATGTAGTGTCACTTGGTAGATACTAAATGTTGAGTTTACCTTACTTCACTTGGTAAACACTACTTCTTCCAATACTTAGTTTACACTAAATTTCCATTACATTAATTGACTGCTCAATAGACACTATGAAGCTTGGTAATAACTACTGATCTTGGTTAATACTGAAGTGTTTAGTAGATGTAGGAAACTAAGTTTTGAGTTCAGTAACTTCACAGATATGAATAACTGTTGTCACTAATGGAAAATATAGTTTAATGCCAACAATATCCCCCTTTGGCATTAGTGACAAAACACTTATAAGCCAAAATTTATGTACACAATCTGACATGCTGAATTTTGATTTTTCAAATTTGATGTTTTTAAAGATGTTGTATATACATCTCTACATATATCTCCTTTATGAAACATAATGTATATACATAGACACTCTTGTACATAGCTATAAACATATTCATCAAATCTATCTATCTCTTTAATGCTATCTCCTCCTTTGTTTTATTTCCATCTCCCCTTTATATTATACTAACTGATTTATCATTCTCATTTTATTGTAATCCATCTCCTCGTTTTTGATAGTAATGCCAAAGAGCTATATAATCTATTTACATAGTGACACCAAAATGAGATAGAAAGTCTTCATATACCTTTAGGATGAGAGAAATTGTCTTATCCCAATTATACTACAAAATTTGACAAGTGGAATTTGACAAGTGGAGAGAGCAATCTAAACTTCTACTGACAGTTGAGTCATGTGATTTTCCACTCAGAAGTTATGATCTTGGACTAATTATTTGTAGTGTGCAATGTATTTTTGCATTGTGTCCATTATAGGCAAGATCATATTCTGAATGTCAATCAGGTTTGATCTGATCCTTGCCTCTTCTCTCAAGAGTTTTTCCTACACTTTTAAGAAATACTTCACCTTAATGTGATGATTTGAGCTTGAAGCAGGGTCAAGCTACAACTTTTGTGCACTGGATTGTATGTCCACATCAATCTTATTCAACTTCTCCTTAATTTCCTTGGTGAAGCCAGAAACATCACATAGTTTGACAAAAAGTAATGTGACACTAGTGAAGGAGTCCTCAATATTTCCCAAAAATTTAGACAACTCTACTTTCTTTATTGCTATTTGTTGAGCAATGTGCTCCAACACCTTGTTATCAAACTTTCTCTCTACCTTCTTAATAAGCTTCTCTTGGCTGGTAGAATCCTCATTCTATTTCTGAATTGCCTCTTCTAATTGAACCAAAATGTATTGGGCAAAATCCACTTTAACACCTATAGCCTCAGTGATGATATTTTTTGCACTTTCAATTATTCTATATTCCCTATCCCTTTCTTATCTAAGTTGTTTCTGCCTAGCCTTCTTCTCTAGGAGTTGACTTGCCAGTCTCATTTCCTCAACAGTGGCAGTGTCATAATCAATCTTTGGTATCTCTATCTTAGTGTCCAAGTCAATATCTTCTTCAATTTCTTTCCCAGTAATAAGAAATTTCAAAGGTTGCTCGAGTTCTACCTCTAGGATTACTAATTTGACCATTGGAATTGAGACAATAGTAGAGATAGAGGGGCTAGAAATGAAACATGGGATTTGACTTATTGAAGAAATGCCTAGGGGGATACCAACCAAGTCCAAAGCTGAAAGATTTCCCAAAATTGATGCATAACTTAGTGGAACACATATAGAAATATCTACTATAGAATTGACTAAAATTAAAGTAGATGCAGATAATGCTGAAATTAACAAAATTGTGGAACTATCTGATACACTTACTATACATGATGATGTAGGGGTAGTGGGAGCTAACTTGGTAGCTGAAGAACTTACTTTCATCAGAGTAGATGAAGTGATTGACACTTCCATTGAAGATACCTAGAGCTGGGAGGTGGCTAGTGATGATTGAGCTATTGATATGGTTCTTGTGCTCACAATCTCACTTGCAGAAGTTGTCTCCATAGCAGATGTAACAATCTTTGGTGGAGAGTGAGGAAGAGATGCAATTACCACTATTGTAATTTTCACTGGATCTTCTTCATCCTTGTCTTCCTCTTTAGCTTCTTCCTCCTTTTCTTCTTCTTCCTTCTCCTTCATCAATTCTTGCATATCTTCTTTAGTTACAGTGACCAAGGGAATATTATCATCTTCCTCATCCTCTTGGTCACTGTCATCATCTTTTATTTGAACTAGATCATTAGTTGGCTTATTGAGATGATATACATCTCTCCAAATATCTATGACATGCTTAAAAATTGATTCAATGTCCTTTATTAGTATGAGACATGTGTTAAATATAAGAATCATTCTTACTTCATGTTCTATCAATGCCTTTTTAACTTCTACATCTCTCAGACTGGGTACCAATTCTTTCATTTTTTGCTCAAATATATCCTTGACAGTTTGTACTATGCTTTCCCATCTAACTCTTATTTTATCAAGGAGTACTATTAGAATTTGAGATGCAAATTATTTGGGAGAGAATTTCCAAATTCCTAGTTTCTCCATTACTAAATCTTCAATCTCCTTCTGCTCTGCAGGAGTTCAAGTTTCATACTTGAGAGCTTTGAAGTTATTGATACCTATTCCAACCCTTAACTATTTTAGCCTTTCCTCAAATATGGGTGGAGGGCAGACAAATAATGTTTCATTTTCCTTCTTACCTCCCCTGGTTCTCCTTGTGAACACTGCAGTTGTGGGCTTTGAAGGTTTGGTGATGATCACCTTACCTTTCTTTCTTACTAGTTCCTCTTCTTTCTTTGATTCTTCCTCATCATCTTTAGGCTCATCTTCTTCATCTTTTCCCTTGTCTTTGGTAATCATTAGAGGTCGCTCCATAGTTTTCAACTTAGCAACCCTCTTCTTACCTCTACTAATAGCTTGGGGAATTTTGATGCTTAGTTCTATCCTTTTCTTTGCTTCTTTATAAGTACCAAAGGTAGGAAGATTAGGATCAGTTGGTTCATTGACTAGTGCCTCAATGATATCTCTTGCTTCATCAATATTAATCTCATAAGACAATGGTTTTACCCATGCCACTCTAGGTATGGCTACTTGAATGTATACTCTATCACAGTCTACCATAAATCATACATCATCCTTGTAGTCTTCTACAAGCTTAGGAGGGATCCTGAATCTGTTGTTCATTTTGTCCTTATATACCTCAAAATATTTATCCATAACCTTCTAAAAATTTTCACCCATCTCATCAATAAACTCATTAATTTGATATAAAATTGGGGTGTCTTTCCTCCATACAAAAATACCTTTAGATGGAAAGAATTTCTAAATATAGAAGAATAGACAAGTTAATAATGATCCAAACTTGTAGGGATTGTTTTTGGAAGTCTTTACATTGTCCATGTTTTTTTTAGCTGCATTAGTAACAAATCTAAAAGGTCAAATTCAAGATTTTTCTTCACAACTTTGTATGCTAGATCTACTGCCTCACATGGAACACTATTCAACTAACTCAAGCTATAGATCTTATAAGCAATAATGTGGATACCAAATCTAAGCTCTACATCAGTGACATTGTTAATCCTTAAACCTCTACTATCCCACTCGGCTAGGATTTTCTTCTACAGCTCCTCCTATCCTAGGGTTTTGGTAGTTTTGGCTTTGTTCAACATTGGGAGACCCATGATCTTATGTATCATTTTCTTTGTGATCAATACGGGTTGCTCCAACCATAATTTCCCATTATGAAATCAAATAAGTATGTATTTAATCCATTTTACTTGAAAATTTTGTCACAAATGAGGGATGTGTGTTAACCATTTTGTCGCCAGATGTTTATGCTTGAGTTTCAATGATCCATCCACACACATTTTTGCTAGGGCATTGTTTATTCCTAGTGTTCCTAACTCTTGAATAGTGCATTTGAAATGAGTTCTAATATCATTTATTAGGAGTACCTTGGGTGGAATTTGGGATTGAGCTCCATGCAGATCAAGTGACTCTGCAATGGCCAGAACAATCTTGAAATTGGGCACTTTCCATTCCACACCCTTTACCAGCATCTCAAAACCCTTCTTTGTTTTTCTGCTTCTACCACTTGTGGATGCCATCGCTGCACGATGGGTGATTGGATTCTATGAAGATCTTGCTACAAAATTTCTCGAAAACCCTTTGAAGCTCTTCCAAATTGCTCTTCTTTGTGAATGATATAATCGTGATGAAGAATGAAGTTGATTTTTCCCATTTTGTTAAGAAATTTCCATTAATACTTAGTGTCATAATGACATAGTACATGAAAAACTATCATCCACTAACCTAACTCGGCAAGTGTTTGCAACTCGGCAAACAAACCAAACTTCCACTACTCCTGACCTTGCTTGGCATGAACTACATTCATGTAATCCCTTTGTATCTCAATACTGATTTGGATCCTTTACATTCTTCCATTTTGGAACTACTCAAGATTTGGTTTGAAGATACAATTCTAGTTCCTCCTTTATGAATCTAATTGGAAATGGTGGAGTCACCCACTTCTTGAGTGACATTGCCATCATTTGAATTGTTCTACTCGGTACATTTAGGAATCGACTACTATCTCATCTGCTTCCAAATGTTGTTAGCTCTAGCTTTCTTCTCATCTTTAACTCGTCCAATATTCATGCAATTTTTAGCCACATGACCAAGTTCAATGGATGTATGACACCTTATAGTAGTATCCTTCTTTCATAGATGATGCCTTGCACAATTTATGTCACTGTGTCCATATTCTCCACAATAATGACATATGCACCAAGTATTTTAGTCCCATCAAAATATTTCCTTAATAAATTGTTCAGCTAGATTGAATGGTTTAGATCTACATTCAGATGCCTTGTGACCTTGTCTCTTGCATTTGTGACATTTACCTTCAAATTTTGGTTTCTCCTTGCACTCATTAGCTTTATGACCATGTTTACTACAATTGTAACATTTTCCATTGAATTTTTCCTTTCCATTGCTCCAACATTTGTTTGATGTATGACCTAACTTACCATAATGATTGCAAGTAGGTCTTTGATTTCTTTGGACACCTTGCTTGGAAGATTCACCTTCTTCTTTGTATCCAAGTCCTGCTTTACCTTTTTGCCTATGAAGATTCTGCTCACTTTGTTGATTCAATTGATCCATATCCACTGGAGATTTCATCATCCTTTCATTGAGTTTCCTTTCATAAATTAGATCAGCTCTCAATCTTTCATTGATATGTCTTTCAGTGGTTAAATCATTCCTTAAGCTTTCATTTTCAGATCTCAAATTCATGATTTCTTCATTTGCATTAGAGAGCTAAATGATGAGACTTTCTTGCTGAATGAATTGACTTTGATTTGCATTAATTCTTGCCTCCAAGTCTTCACTTGCCTTATTCTTCTATTTTGAGATTTCACACAATCTTATTGACTGAACTTCTTATTCTCTTTTCAATTTTCTTACCTCTTCTTGTAGAGAGCCATTCTTTTCTAAGAGTTCTTTGATTGCCTCATTGGCTTCATCTAAATTTCTTGATGGAAAAGTCTTCAATCTTTTTTTCAACATACTGATGGTCATTCATTTCTTTTTCAAGTTCCTTCCTTCTTTTTAGGGATTGGAAAAGATGCTCTTTTGCTTCTTTGAGTTGAGCTATGGCCATTTCCAAATCTAGCTTCTCATTACCAATGGCTTTATCAAGTCTGAATATCTCCATTTCCCTTGATCTTTTATCAAGCTATCAAACTTTATCATGAGAATGACAAAGCGTTGATACCAATTGTTGGAAATAATTAAGACTTTCTAAGTTACTAAGAGGGGAGGGGTGAATCAGTAACTTCAAAACTTTTCATTAATTTAGCATGAATCAATTATCATAAATCCATCTATATTACTACCTTTATAAGAACTGAAAGATGACACAAAGAACAAAGAATTTGGTGAACTAGAAACCTTAAATATAAAGTAAAACTGAGGTGGGGATGATACCCACAAAACTTCACTACTGCAGTATAAAGTTGGCCAGTTAAGGCTTACATTGACCACTTCTGGTGATCTGCCCTATTAGTAGCAAATAGAACTGCTAGGTCCACCCTATTAGAGAATTTACAAACATACAATGAAGTATGCACTCTATTAGGAGATTTATACAAAGACTGTTAAGTCTACCTTGTTAAAAGATTTAGAATTAATTCACCTGTTAGGATGAAATGGTGGATCTACTTACAACTTCGATTGCTGATTAGATCATTAAGCATTGATCACCTTATGTGATGAATAAATTTTTTTTGCTCCTATGATGACATTGATGAATACTCTACTCTACTGCTGATTCACATTTACTCTTCTCAAAATATTACATGTCCATTCCTTCTTCATACTCATAATACATTGAAAATGATACAATACATTACATATATAGCATTCCAATAATTACAATAGCAAGGTCAGCCAAAACACAAGTGAACAAAACATTACAAAGTTAGCTCAGTAGAAAATAACTTGGGTTCAGTAAACTAACTCGGTGACCTTCTAATACTCGATGTCCACTACATTACTCAGAATTGTTATGCACTTGATAGAAGTGAGGGCATGGTCCACAATAATCATGTGACATAGTTCTGAACTTAGTGACCATTGGAGACTCGGTAGATGTAGTGTCACTTGGTAGATACTAGATGCTGAGTTTACCTTGCTTCACTTGGTAAGCACTACTTCTTACAATACTTGGTTTATAATAAATTTCCATTACACTAACTAATTTCTCGGTAGACACTATGAAGCTCAGTAATAATTGTTGATTATGGTTAATACTGAAGTGTTTGGTAGATGCTAGAAACTAAGTGCTGAGCTTAGTAACTTCATAGATATGAATAAGTGTTGTCACTAATGGCTAATATAATTTAATGCCAAAAATAAATATTCCTTGTTAGTGGATAGTCCATGTTAAGAGTCTATTAAAACTTTAGTGCAATGAGCCCTTGTTAGGAGACATTGAATCCTTATTAGGAGATTCCAACCCTGTTAGGAGTTGTGGTATAATGTATGCAAGAAGAGCCCACTACCCAAACATGCAATTTCAACTACAAGAAGAGTTCACTACTCAAAAAAGTAATTTACTATTATCTCCTTCTTTCCTTTTCTTTTTCCTTTGTACTCTAAATTGGACCAATCACTGTCAAACCTTGTAGACTAGGTCACAAACCTCAGATCTAAATATCAAACCTTGGATCACTAAGAAAAAGCTCAATAATGAAGTTTACTTCACTTCTGCACTACTCTGCTCAACTTCACATTACACACTCTCTGCTACTTATCATCGACCATTCAATCATATCTTTATACTTCATGATAAAGGAAAATGTCCTTCCTTTATACCAAGTCCATAAAAAATCTCCCTAAGTTAGTTGTTAGATCTTCTCAATTAATTATTATAGGACCACATTAAGAACTCATTACAATTAGCGATAAGTTTACTCTTCCACCTTGCAACTTGAAAAACTTTTTGTACATGCAATATTATGATGAGTAATATTAGAAACATCATTATTAGTATGTCTTCTTCATTTACTCAACCTTGATCCTAAAGATATCAACTATGATAAGAGATATAACAATTCTGCCAGAACATGCCTCTATAAACTCTATTCGAGAATAGACATCACCAAAACTTACATAACTTCTTCTAGACTTGTCCTTTCTTCTTTTGATGTTAACTACATATACTAAATACTTAGAACTATCTCACATAACCTTAGGTGGTTATCATGCTCAATAGGCCATTCGTACCAATTTAATCTTTCCATTTTTCTTCTGTCATATACCATAGAAAACTGCTATGTAGACATCAATGAAAGACTTAGCCATGAATGTAACATATCATCATAGTAGTACTCCCCCATAAGAATATAATAAGAATTCATGCTTCCAACCAATCTTCCAACAATCTCCCCAATCTTCCAACATAACTATATAAAGATTACTAGAAATATGAATGAATATTTTAAAATATTTCTCCCACTTGAAATAAAAATGAGGAGGCACCTAACCAAAAGGTTTTTATAGGGCAACATATTTTTGATTGAAAGAGAATCAGGGCTTTTCTAAGGTTAATAAAATTAAGAACATCAAACCCAAATTTTGCAAAGAAAATTGGAACATTCACTTTGATGTATATTTAGATAGGGATAAAGTGAAAACATGACCAATAGAGTGAAAAACAATAACTAGTTACAATTGGTGGTTTTCCCATATTAGATTCCATGTTAGATCTTGGTGTCTCTTATGTTCATGCTATTTATTTTATGCTTCTAAAACTAATTTAATTATGGTTTATAAAACTAAATGTCAAAAGAAGTAATTATTTCAATGCTTGTTGAGTGATAGTAATTCTTGGTGTTAATCAAGTGATTCTAGTGCTAACCAAGTTAGAGGAGTATTCCACTTTTAGCAAAATATTGATTTTGATTTGTATTGACATCTAAGGGATCTAGGATTTATTTTTTTGGTAACTAATTCACCCCTCCCCTCTCAATCACTCCTCTTATATTTCCAACAATTGGTATCAGAGCTTTTAGTGCTTAAAGAGAAGGTTTCAAGGACTTAAGAAAAAGATCAAGATGTCTTACAAAAGAGAGATTCTCAAGCTGAACAAAGATAATTTCAAGGCATGGCAAGAACTTATGAAGCTACATTTGGCAACCATCAGTGACTTGGGCCTAAAAATATTTGAAAAACATGTGGTACCTATAAGAAATTTTAGAGTGGAAGAAATCATTGAAAAAAAGAATCATAACATAATAATGATTGACATTAACTCTACTCTCAATTATGTTGAATTTGATGAATTCAAAGATTGTTATCTTCTTAGGAAATGTGGATCAAGATGAAAGATATCTATTGAGGAGTTGAAAATTTAAGAAGATCCAAGGCAAAAAGTCTAAGAGGTTATTTTGATCAGATAAAAATGAGAGAAGATGAAAACATTGCTAACTATAGTGAAAACATCAAATCAAGTGTCAGTGCAATCAAAGGATTAGGAGGGATAATAGATGATGTGATAGTGGTAAGAAAGGTACTTATAACTCTTCTTCCTATTTATTCAATTAAATTTTTAGCTATTTAAGAAATGAGATGTAATTCCAAAAATGATATAACTTTGGATGCACTAGTGGGAAGGTTAAGATCCTTTGAGTTAGATAACTACAACAATTATGTTCCTAACTCTTGTAGTATTGAGTCTACATTTCAAGCTAAGATTACATTTTTAAAAAAAGGTAGAAAATCTAAAGGAAACCAATCTAAAAGTGAAGATAGTTGTGGTAGTCATTTTGAAGCCATTAAACTCCTTATTTCAAGAAGATGCCCCCAAGGCAAAAGAAAGTACAAAGGTAAACTTCTTGTAATCTATTTTTCTTATGAAGAAATTGGTCACATTGCTGCGAGGTGTCCAAAAAAAGAAGGCCAAGAAGAAAAGAGGAAGACCATGTACAAAGGAAAGACAGATTTCAAAAACTATAAGGACTAAAAGGATAAAGGTAAGAAATCCTATTACATGGCTAAACATTTGGATAGTAGTGATGATGATGAAATAGTTTATATTGATATAAAAGATGATCAAGATGGTGAAGATGATAATTTAAGACTTATTTATCATGTTAGTAAGAATTACACATGGATTATTGATAGTGGCTATTCTCACCATATGACTGGTGATAAAACAAATTTTGAACAAATGCAACACTATGATGGTGGGAGTGTCAGATTCGGTAATAATGAACCTTGTTGTATAAGACAAAAAGGTTGTATTACAATAACCAATGAACTCAAATGTGATGATGCCTACTAGGTTAAAGAACTAAAGAATAATCTACTTGGTGTGGCTTAGTTGAAAAATATTGGATTGAAGGTAGAATTCATGAATGGAAATGCCAAGTTGTTGGATTGAAAAGGAAATCTATTTGGGACTAGCAATCAAACAAAAGGTCATCAATTCTACCTAGATCTAAGTGAAATTTCATGTTTGATAGCTCAAGTAGAAGAAAGTTGGTTATGGCATAAAAATTTGTGTCATGTGAATTTTGATAACCTAATAAAAATAAGGAAGAATAAAAGGATGAGAGGTATTCCAAGTCTAAGAAAGCCTAATATGGGCATGTCAAAAAATTTCAAATTGGAAAGATGGGAAAGACAAGTTTCAAAAGCAAGAACTATCATTATGAAGAAGTTTTGGAGCTAGTTCACACAGACCTTTTTGGACCTAATGGCATAGAGAGTTGCAATGGAGATAAGTATTTCATTCTATTTGTTGATTATTATTCTAGGATAATGACAATAATGTATTTGAAAGATAAGTCTAAAGATTTTCAAAAGTTCAAGTGGTATCTGACTAGAGTTGAGAAAGAAACAAGAAAGAAACTAAACTATTTAAGGTTAGATAGATGAGGTGAATTCATTTTTAATGAATTCAATGAAATCTGCACTAAAAGAGGAATCAAAAGACAAGTATCAACCCCTAGTACACCTCAACAGAATGACATAGTAGAAAGAAGGAATAGATCTATCATGGAATGTGCAAGAACCTTGATGATAGAAAATAATGTTCCAATCAACTATTGGAAGGAATCTAATAGTACAACAACACATGCCTTGAACAAAGTACAAATGAAGAAAGACTCAATTCTAACTCCTTATGAACTATGGTATGGATATAAAGCTAAGGTAAGTTATTTCAAAGTATTGGGTAGAAATGTTATATCCTAAAAGAGACTAGGAAAGGAAAACTTGATGTCAAGAGTGATGAAGTTATATTCCAAGGATACTCCAACAGAGGCAAAACATAAAAATGTTTGAGTCTAACTACTCATAAGATTGTAGAGAGTGAACATGTAAAGATTGATGAGTTTGCAGGGAAGAGTGAAGAGGATAGCAACAAAGAACCTAAAAACTACAGAAGTTTTATTTACTTTGGACCTCATACATTGCCTAATATTCAAACAAACACAATTGTAATTCATAGGAATTTACCTCCTGAGTCCCCAAAATATCCAGAAGGACCCATGTTGAAGCAAATGCAACCTAAATCATATTCTCAAGGACCCAATTCACAGTCAAAAGGGCCCAAGTTGCAACCAATACAACCTGAGTCATAGTTTGAAGGACTAGATTTATAGACAGTAGGACCCAAACATGATTCATAAGATCATGTTGAACATGGTGAGCCAATTGAAAGAAGTTATAAATCCAAGGTACTTGTACTTGCAAGATATGTCAAAAGGAATCAAGCACCTAAGAAAATCACTAGAGATTAGTCATAAGACACCATGAAAAGGAACAAATTGAAAGGTACATGTTTTCTCATTGAATTTGAACCTAGAACAATTAAAGATACTTTGGATAATGAAATTTAGATTGAATAAATGAATGAAGATATTGAAAAAATTGAGAGGAACAAAAGTTAGACTCTTATTCCTAGACCTAAGGACAAAAATGTCATTGGCACAAAATGGGTATTGAGAAATAAACATAAAGAAGATGGAGAAGTATCAAGAAACAAGCCAAGGTTAGTATGCAAGGGTTATTCACAAGAAGAGGGTATTGATTATGGTGTAAGTGTTTCTCCTATTGCAATATTAGAAGGAGTTAGAACACTAATTGCTTATGATGCACATAAAGGATTCAAAGTGTACCAGATGGATGTTAAATCAACAGTCTTGAATGGAATTCTAGAAAAATAAGTTTACATTAAAAAAAAATGAAGGTTTCATACATCCTAGAAAAATGGACATAGTTTTTAGATTAAAAAAATCTTTATATGGTCTCAAACAAGCCCCTAGAACATGGTATGAAATATTGCATCAGATTCATCTTGGATGATGGATGGATGCAAGTAACATACAAAAAATGTCATGCTAAGTATTGTAGAACAAGATTTAGTATGCAAAGAACATTAACAATAAAGTAAACATTCACAAACCAAAACTAAATTCACATATATGTTTAGACAAAGAAAAGAAAACAAGAAATGCAAACCTCACAAGAGAAAATACTCCATGCTTTCTTGATTTTGTAGATGTGTCCTTTGATGTGGATGTATGCTCAATTGCTCAAAGTTTCTTCAATGGTGGAGATAGATAATAGAAAATTGGTAGCTTTGTGAGCTCTCAATTTGGCATTATAAGGTTAAGATTGATGACTTTGGTTCTCAAAATAGCATGGTAACTTTAGCTCAAAGATTGTTGTTGAAATGGCTTGGGATGGGATTCAATTTATAAGCCAAGGGGTAGAGGGATGGAGGGATTAGATGCAAGGATGGGGAGATGGTTAAGGAGGGCTAGGATGCAGTCAAAGGGGAGCACATGGATTGTTCTTGTTTAGCACCAATGGGAAGGTGACATGTGTCACAAGGAGGATGAATGTGAGAGGGTAGGGTAAAGGGTTGGTTAAAGGCATGATGAGTGGGGTTGAGTATGTAAGAGAGATGTAAGAGGAATGAGTGTGGAAGAGGGAAGAGTGTGGAAGATGGATGTAAGAATCATGAGTGGGCTTGTAAAAGTCTTTTATGGTTTGTAAGAGCACTCATGACTTGGTGGTTGGGATTTTTGAGGGGGGACTTTGGTTTGGTTTAGGAAAGTCTTAAACTTGTTTAGGGAATGTGACATCATTAAGGGGTGGATTAGGCTTGGGTTTAGGATTAGATTAGGAATGTTAGAGATGTGCAAGTGGATGGCATTAACGAGGGTGGGTGAGTTAGTGGCTAAGCTTGGTTAGTATGGGTGGATGGGGTGGATTACGCTAAATGGAGGATTAGGGATAAGTTAGGGGATTTTTAGATTTGAGGATTTTATTTATCAAATAGATTTATTTAATAAATGGGGATTTTTGGAATTAGATAGGAGAATAGGATTTAATTGATAAATAATAGGTTATTTGATTTATCAATTAGGACTATAGATGATTAATTAAATTAATCAGCTAGGGGATGGCAAAGGATTAATTAAATAGAAATTTAATTAATGATTCCTTTAGAGATGACTGAATAGGATTACCAAAGCGGTGTAATCAAATTTAGGTGTCTACAAGCATCGATGAGACTAATTTCCTCCAAACAAAAGTTTGAATCTCTCAAATCATTTTAATCAGCTCCTTTTGAAGGAGGATGGTTTTCTAAAACTGGCTCCCATCAAGTCAAACAATGTAGACCCCCTGTGGTAATACATTTTTTATGCAAACAAACACTTGTTTCTATAGACGTGGAGATAGAGATTAAGGATTGTTAAATTGAACATGCTCAATTGATTTGTAAGAAATATGGTATATTTTCCAAACGGTATGGCTTAAGTAAAATGATGGAGACCATTATTGATTGGCTCAAATTGAAATTTCCTCAAGTAAATAGAATAATCCTCTGCATTGGTTTCTTATACATGGCACTCCCTTCTAATCTTAAAACACAGTTTTTAAAATGTTGGTCTTCTTTTCTAGATGGGTATCCATCTCACTTTACAAATTGTAAAAAAATTATAGAACTAATGATGTAAATTTTTTTTTTTAAAATATTAGAGTTGTTTATAATCCAGATCTACCTATGGAATGAATAGATAGAGATTATAAAAGATATAGGAAATCGATTAGAGTCCATTGTGGGATGGGAAGAATGAAAATATAATAAATGAGATATGATTATGATCATGTATATGGATTTTAGCATTAAAAACCTAGATCTAGTAATGCTTAAAAGAGAAATCAAAAGTTTATAGTTTCTTTGGAATTTTATGATGGTCACTTAAAAGGATTTCCAGATAAAATTAACAAATGTGTGGCTAATGTTGGCATTATGATACATTTTTGTCATTAGTTACAACACTTATTGGATTCTGAATGCTTACCGAGCTCTCACCGGATATTCCTTTGTAAGCCAAGCTTTACCTAGTTCTCAGTGTTTACCGAGTGATCGAGGTGAACAAAGAAGTCAGTGTTCACCGAGTGACATCTCTTCTACTGAGTCTCCAGTGGTTATCGAGTTCAGAACTACTCGAAGTGTTTAGTATGGACCGTGCCTTCACTTCTACCGAGTGCATGACGATGCCGAGTAACGCAGTGGACGTCGAGTATCAGAGAGACACCGAGTCAGTTCAGTGAACCCGAGTTTTTACCTTGGGCTGACTTTGTATAGAGATTTGCACTTGTTGTTTTGGCCAACCTTGCATGTATTGTTTATTTGGATGGTATATATATGCAATGTATTGTATCATTCAAATGTAATGATAATGAATGAAAATGTGAAAGAAATACATGTGTGCGAAAGTATGTGTGCTGAGTTGTGAAGGTATTCAGCAAGGTCAAGTTTTGGAGTAGAAAAGTTTTATCTATCACATCAAGGTGAATCAGAGCATAGCGGATCTTATCAGCAATCAGTTGTAATCAGATCCACTGTTTCATTCTAACAGGTGAATCAGTTTTTGTAAATCCTTTAACAAGGTAGACTTAACAGTCTTTTGTAAATCTCCTAACAGAGTGCATACTTTATTGTATGTTTGTAAATCCTCTAACAAGGTGGATCTAGCAATCCTTTGTGCTCCTAACAGGGCAGATCACTAGAAGTGGTCATTGTAAGCCTTAACCGGCCAACTTCATACTGCAGTAACGAAGCTTTGTGGGTTTCATCCCCACCCTAGTTTTACTTTCTATTTGGAAGGTTTCTGGGTCACCAAATCTGTGTGTTCAAGTGTTGCAAATGATTTTGTTTCATGCTTACAGTAGGTTACTTGGATGAATGGTGAATATATTAGTATGCAGTTTTATTGTTTGAAATTTTAAAGTTACTGATTCACCCCTCCCCTCTTAGTAACTTGTCATATCTTGAATATTTCCAACAATTGGTATCAGAGCAATAACGTTCTCAAGATAAAAGTTTCATAGCTTGAGCAAAGATCAAGGACAATGGAGATATTCAGACTTGACAAAACTATTGAGAATGAAAAGCTAGATCTGAAAAATGGCCATGGCTCAACTCAATGAAGCAAAAGAGCATCTTTCACAATCCTTGAAAAGAAGAAAAGAACTTGCAAGACAAATGAATGACCATCAGTATGTTGAAGAAAAGATTGAAGATCTCTCACCATCAAGTAGTTCAGATGAAGCTGACAGAGCAATCAAAGAACTTTTAGAAAAGAATGGATCTCTGTAGGAAGAAGTAAGAAAGCTCAAAAGGGAACAAGAAATCTAGTCCATCAGGCTATGTGAAATCTTGGAGCAAAGGAACAAGGCAGCTGAAGACTAAGAGGTAAGGAATAATCAATCCTCTCAGCTTGAAAATCTTGTAACTCAATTATCTAATGCAAATGAAGAAATTATGAATCTAAGATCTGAGAATGAGAATTTGAGAAATGACTTAATTACTGAAAGGCAAATCAATGCAAGCTTACAAAGTGATCTAATCTTTGAAAAACAAGACAATGAGAGAATGGTAAAATCTCAAAAGGACATGGATCAATTGAATCTGCAAAATGAAGAAAACTTTCACAAACAAAATGGTAAAGCAGGCCTTGGATACAAGGAAGAAGGTGAATCCTCCAAACAGGGTACTCAAAAGAATCAAAGACCTACTTGCAGCCACTGTGGTAAGTTAGGTCATACATCTAACAGATGTTGGAGCAATGGAAGAGGCAAATTTAATGGAAAATGCTACAATTGCAATCAACATGGACACAAATCCAATGAATGCAAAGAGAAACCGAAATTTGAAGGTAAATGTCACAAATGCCAAAAGCAAGGTCATAAGGCATCACAATGCAAATCCAAATCATTTAATCCAGCTGAACAACTTGTCAAAGAAACATTTGGTTGGGACTACAACACTTGGTGCAGATGTCATTATTGTGGAGAATATGGTCATACTGGCATAAACTGTGTAAGGCATCACCTAAGAAAAAGGGATACCACTGTAAGATGTTATACATGTACAGAACTTGGTCATATATCTAAAAATTGCATGAACATAAAGAAAGTCGAGGATGAGAAGAAAATCAAAGTAGACAATATTCGGAAGCAAATGAAGCAGCAATGGATTCCTAAGTCTACTGAGCCAGATAATTCAAGTGATGGAATGGTCACTCAAGAAGTGAGTGACTCTACCATTTCCAATTAAGACTCATCAGGATAAGACCAGGACTGTATCTACAATGCAATATCCTAAGCAGTCCTAGAATGAAAATATGATCAAATCAGTATTTCAGATACATCAGGATCATGGTCGGTACATGACCTTACCGAGCTCAGTCGGGTGCAATAAAGCTTCTTTCACCAAGTTGCACTTACCGAGCACGGTTGGTTCTTCTCTTACCGAGTTAAGGTCGGTTTAACCTATTTTCTTTTGGTCACCGAGTTGCAAAGTTTAAGCCGAGCTAGTGGATGATAGTCTATCGATCGTAGCTACCTCCATACTGAACGTTAATGGTGAATTTTTCATCAAAAGGGCAGATTTTGACCTCATTTTTCATCGCGAATTCGAGATTTACACAGAAAAAAAAAAGGCTTTCAAGCGAGTTCAAGCGATTTGAAGAGATTTTCTAGCGAAGTATTCTTACAAAAGATTTTCACTCACCGAGCAGCAATGGCATCCGCAAGCACCAGCAGTAGCAAGGCAAAGAAGGGTTTCGAAATGCTTGTGAAGGGAACAGAATGGAAGGCACCTACTTTCAAGCTCGTTCCTGCCATCGCTGAATCGCTCGATCCCAATGGAGCTTAATCATAGATTCCACCCAAGGTACTCCTCGTGAACGACATTCGCACTCATTTTCAGTGTGCTATTCAAGAAATAGGGACATTAGACATGGATAATGCCCTAGCAGAGTTATGTGTAAATGGTTCTCTCAAAATTGAGCACAAGCATTTGGAAACTAAAGGTTTGACTCACATCGCACATATGCCTAGAAACTTCCAAACCAAATGGATTAGGTATATCTTGAGTCGAGTGCATAATGGTCAGTTGTGGTTGGAACAACCCGTTTTGATAACCAAGAAGATGATTCACAAAATCACAGGTCTCCCGATGCTCAGCAAAGCCAAAACCACCAAAACCCTAGGACGGGATGAGTTACAGAGGCAAACCCTAGCCAAGTGGGATGGTAGAGGTTTGAAGGTTAACACTGTAACAGATCTGGAACTAAGATTTGGCATACATATTATTGCATATAAGTTATATAGTTCCAGTAGGTTAAATAGTGTACCGTGTGAAGCTGTGGATTTGGCCCTGAAAATTGTAAAGAAGAATCTTGAGTTTGATCTGTTAGAAGTAATGTTGAAGCAGTTAAACAAGAACATGGACAGTATGAGGACATCGAAGAATAACCCCTATAAATTTGGATCTCTGTTAATATGTTTACTATTTTATGTACAAAAATTCTTTCCATCAAAGGGAACCGTAGAATGGAGAAAAGATGTCCCAATTTTGTATCAGATTAAAGAGTTTATAGCAGATATGGGAGAAAATTTTGATAGTATCATGGATAACTATTTTGAAGACTTTAAGGAGAGGATGAATAACTGATTCAGAATTTCTCCTAGGCTTGTTGAAGAATATAAAGATGACGTATGTTTTATGGTTGACTGTGACAAGGTGTACATACAGGCAGTTAGACCTTGAGTTGCATGGGTGAAACCTCTTCCATATGAGGTAAATATTGATGAAACAAGGGATATCATTGAAGCACTGGTAAATGAGCCAGTAGACCCAAGGCAATAGATTTTTGGTACTTATGATGAAGCAAAGGCCAGAATTGAACTGGAAATCAAAATTCCACAAGCCATTAGCAAAGGTAAGAGGAAAGTGGCCAAACTGAAAACTGCAATGGGTCCTCTTATGCTCACCAAGGGAAAAGGTGAAGATAAAGTAAGTGAAGAAGAAGAAGAAGGAGAAGAAGAATCAGAAGAAGAGCAACCGACAAAGAAGAAAGGCAAGGTAATCATTACCAAGCCCAAGAAGCATCCTACTACAGTATTTACTCGGAGGACAAGAAAAGGTATTCAGGAACTTGTATTGGTCAAGCCTGCACCTACATTCAAGCAAAGGCTCAAATCATTTGAAGAAGGAGCTGGCATCATAAATTTCAAGGCATTGAAATTTGAGACAAGGACTGATGCAGAGAAAATGCAGATTGAGGAACTGGTACTTAACAAAATGGGAAAATGGAAATACTCCCCGGACCAGATTGCTCCTCATATCTCTAAAGAACTACTGGAGAGAGTACAGTCAAGATGAGAGTTAGCCACCAAGACGGTAAAAGATATATATGAGCAATCCCTGAAGAATCTTCAGCCTAGTCTCACTGGAGCAGAGGTAAAATCTGAATTGAAAACCTATGAAGGTAAAATGATGATCAGATTCCACACTTGTTTGATTTTGATCAAAGATATAGAGCATGTTGTAAATGATGCTACAAACATGTGGAAAAACATCTATCATCTACATAAGCCCAGTGTAGACCCAGTAGAAATAAAGGATGATGATAGTAGTAGCAGCAATGATGAATCAGATAGTGCTCCATCCATCACAGTTATACCAGGAGAGTTGCATGCAATGATGGAACAGAAAGAGGAAGAAGACAAAGAGGAAGAAGCTGAAGAGGAAGATAAGGAGGATGATCCAGTAAAAATTGTAGCAGCAATTATTGCATCCCTTCCTCACTCCCTAGCTAAACCTGTGACATCATCAAGGTTGGAGTCAGCTTCAGCAGGTTCATCTACACCAGATTTACCATCTACACCTACCATATCTCAGCTCCAGGTATCATCAGTGGAAGTGACTACCACTTCATCTACCGAGATGCACCCCTCTTCATCTACTGAGTTGGCCTCCTCGACTCCATCATCATCAGTTGGTATTGCTGTGATTCTCCAATTTTGACTACTCCAATTTGTTCTACAATTTTGTCGCCATCTACTTCAGGCACAGTGAGCTTAGATACTATATTACCGAGTGTATCACCATTTTTGGCCAGTACTCAAATTTTTGACCCTGTACATACTCCTATTGGCACTCAACCCTCAAGCATCCCAATTTTTACTCCTAGTCCTTCTGTCTCTACTATTGTGTCTATTCCAAAGGTCAAACCAGTCATCTTAGAAGTCAAACAAAAGCAACCATTAAGACTTATGATCACTGGAAAGGAAATTCCTGAAGACATTGACTTGGACACAGAGATAGTAATTCCAAAGATTGACTTTGATAATGCTACCATTGAAGAAATGAGGTATGCTAGTCAACTTATTGAGAAAAAGGCTACTCATATGCAGTTAAGATCGAAAAGGGATAAGGAATATAGGATAATTGAGGATGCCTGGAACATAATTACTGAGGCTATAGGTGTTGATGTTGATACTTCTCAACACATTTTGATTCAATTGGAAGAGGTTGTTAATAAATTCAATGAAGATGCCTCCGGACAAGAAAAGTTGATTGAGCGTGCAGCAAAGAAATTTGATAATAAGGTGTTGGGGCACATTGCCTAGAACATTGCAATAAATCAGGTTGCATTAACCTTAGTTTTGGCAGATATGGAAAATTCTTTTAATAATGTAACATCTCTTTTTGCTAAACTTTGTGATGTTACCGAGTACACTAAGTGAATAAGAGAGAAACTAAATAAAATTGATGAGGATCTGAAGGTGAGCGCACAGAACTTGAAGCTTGACCCCAGTTCAAGCTCATCTCATCACCTCAGGATCAAATTTTTGTTAGAGAAGTAGGCAGAGCTGTTGAGAGAAGAGGCAAGGATCCGATCTACATTGATAGATATCCAAAACATGATCCTTCCCATCATGGATTCAATGCAGAAGCACATTACACATTCAAAGACATTAATCCATGATAATAACTTCTCCATTGCAGACCATGTGATTGAACTTTCGGCTGAAGTTCAAGTAGCTCTTTCCACCTGCAAAATTTTGCAAGAGAATTGGGATAAGACTCTCCAGCTTATTCTTCAGGTACATTCAGAGTTCATCTCTCATTTTGGTGTTTCTATATAAGTATATATATTCTTTTATTCTTTGGCATTATTGTCAAAAAGGGGGAGATTATTGTTGGATATGTATACTATGGGTGAATAAGTGTTTTTGGAGAAATTGTACAAAGGAAGAGATATACAGCTCATGTAAATACTGTATGTACATTCTATGGGGGAGTTATATATAACGAAGCTATGTATATTCAGAATCAGTCATCAGCATGTCAGATAAATTTTGTCTCATAAGTGTTTTTGTCACTAATGCCAAAGGGGGAGATTGTTGGCATTATGATACATTTTTGTCATTAGTTACAACACTTATTGGATTCCGAATGCTTACCAAGCTCTCACCGAACATTCCTTTGTAAGCCAAGCTTTACCTAGTTCTCAGTGTTTACCAAGTGATCGAGGTGAACAAAGAAGTTAGTGTTCACCGAGTGACATCTCTTCTACCGAGTCTCCAGTGGTTACCGAGTTCAGAACTACTCGAAGTGTTTAGTATGGACTGTGCCTTCACTTCTACCGAGTGCATGACGATGCTGAGTAACGCAATGGACGCCGAGTATCAGAGGGACACCGAGTCAATTCAGTGAACCCGAGTTTTTACCTTGGGCCGACTTTGTATAGAGATTTGCACTTGTTGTTTTGGCCGACCTTGCATGTATTGTTTATTTGGATGGTATATATATGCAATGTATTGTATCATTCAAATGTAATGATAATGAATGAAAATGTGAAAGTGTGAAAGAAATACATGTGTGCAAAAGTATGTGTGCTGAGTTGTGAAGGTATTCAGCAAGGTCAAGTTTTGGAGCAGAAAAGTTTTATCTATCACATCAAGGTGAATCAGAGCATAGCGGATCTTATCAGCAATCAGTTGTAATCAGATCCACTATTTCATTCTAACAGGTGAATCAGTTTTTGTAAATCCTTTAACAAGGTAGACTTAATGGTCTTTTGTAAATCTCCTAACAAAGTGCATACTTTATTGTATGTTTGTAAATCCTCTAACAAGGTGGATCTAGCAATCCTTTTTGCTCCTAACAGGGCAGATCACCAGAAGTGGACATTGTAAGCCTTAACCGGCCAACTTCATACTGCAGTAACAAAGCTTTGTGGGTTTCATCCCCACCCCAGTTTTACTTTCTATTTGGAAGGTTTCTAGGTCACCAAATCTGTGTGTTCAAGTGTTGCAAATGATTTTGTTTCATGCTTACAGTAGGTTACTTGGATGAATGGTGAATATATCAGTATGCAGTTTTATTGTTTGAAATTTTAAAGTTACTGATTCACCCCTCCCCTCTCAGTAACTTGTCATATCTTGAATATTTCCAACAATTGTATGCTCTCACTCAAATATTGAGATGTGTTTTAGGGAAAATGGGGGAGGTTTTATTCAGAGAGATATAGTTACCCCATTACATGAAGAATTAGAGGAAGGTGAAATAGGCAAGGATAGACCAATTGACTATCCAAAGGAAGGTAGAAAATCTTGTTAGAATCTATAGTCCACAAATATAACTTGGGTGCAGGGGGGGGGGGGGGGGGGGGGGGGGGGGGGGGGGGGGGGGGGGGGGGGGTGGGGTGGGGGGGGGGGGGGGGGTGTGGGGGTGTGATTCAATTATCTAACTATTATACAAAATATAAACCTTAATCAAACTTAACCATATGAGTAATATAAACTAAAACCACAGCAAGATACTCATACACAGATATGTTAACTAGGGCACCCTTGATCAGAGGGAAATCCCTAGTGGGGATGGAACCCACAAGATTGTGTACTAATATAAATATTCCTTGTTAGAGGATAAACCATCTTAGGAGTCTGTTACAACATTCAATTAATATGAGTCCCTGTTAGCAAACTTTGAATCCATGTTAGGAGATTCCAACCCTATTAGGAGTTGTGGAAGATAGTTGGACCCACTAAGAAAATAGCTTCAAGGCTAAGACCAATGAACCCATTGTCCAAATGATCTCTATATTATTTCTTGTAGAATAATAGAAATGAAATGTACTTCCTTCCTCTTTTTGGAAATATTCAAGACTATGCTAAGTTACTAAGAGGGAAGGGGTAAATTAGTAACTTCTAAAACTTCAACAATTTCAATTCTTAATCCAACAATCCAATTAGCATTCATCACATATAATAAAATCTAATTGTATACACAAGAAACTCAAAACATGAAAGAATTCATAACACTTTGACACACAAATTTGGTGATTCAGAAACCTTCCAAATAGAAAGTAAAATTGGGGTGGGGATGATACCCACAAACTTTAGTACTGTAGTATAATGTTAGACTATTAAAGCTTACATTGATCACTTCTAATGATCTGCCCTATTAGGATAAATAAGAACTGCCAGGTCCACCTTGTGAAAGGATTTTAAACATACAATGAAATATGCACTCAGTAAAGAGATTAATGAAATACTATTAGGTCTACCTTGTTAAAGAATTTGACTAGTCCACCTGTTAGGATGAAATAGTAGTTGATCTTTGATCTGTGACTTGGTTTACTAAATGAGATTCCTTTAGGTACTAATCACCTTTTTGTGATAGATATGTCTTTGTTGCTCCTTATACTGCTATGACCTTTGTAATTTGCACTTTTCTACTCTTCTTTCATTTTATTATATTATATTGTACACACATTAATTATTTATATTTGATACATTCCATTACATATATATCAATCCAATTTACATAATTACAAAGTTGGCCATAATACAATTTTACACATATATTACAAGGTTGGCCCAAATGAAGACCCTTTGGTTCTGAAGACTGACTTGGTGAAGTTCTGATACTCAGCATCCACTATCAATGCTTGGCATTGTCATGCACTTGATAGACATAGAAGCTTGGTCCATAATAATCACTTCCAAGTAGTCTTGAACTTGGTCTACACTGGTGATTCAATAGATATTATGCAACTTGGCATGTAAACTAAATTTCTTGTTTACCATGGAAATACTCAATAAACACTATCAACTTGAGATCAATATAAATTGAATCATTTGGTTAACACAGAGTACCTCAGTTAACACTAGATTTGTATCACATGAACTATGAACTTGGTAAGCACTACATTGCTTGGTTTACATTTGTAAACTTGGCATACACTAAATGCTTGTTTTAGACTACTAATCATCACGCTAACTGAATCTTCTTGGTAACCATTGGAATTTGTTCAAGGAACTCGGTAGCATATGTAGGACTTAGTAGCAACTGAAATGCTTGGTAAGCATGGTTAACTATTCAATGAGCTCAATAGCTACTTACAATCTAAATAAGTGTTTATCACTAATAAAAAACTTAAATGATATGTCAATAATCTCCCCCTTTGGCATTAGTGACAAAAACACTTATCAGCCAAAACTAAATTTAAAAGGTTTCCTAAATACCTCTTATCCATCACCTTGTGATACTGCCTTAGTAGAGTATACTTTTTTTGAGATTTTTCAAAATTGATTTTGTAAGGTATATATCTATACATGGTAAGGTTATTTCATCCAATCTACTATATATCTTCTTGCTATATACCACATATCTTATTGTACATTTCTTAACATTCCTCTTTGCATCTTTTCTCCACCATTGTGTTTGCAATTTATTTCATGTTGTCCCCCATACCATATGTCTTCTCCCCCTTTTTCATAGTAATGCCAAAGATTTTTTCTATTTATTTACATATTAACACCAAAATGAGATAAAAATTATGAATGTACCTTGAGAATGATTTCCAAGGTTTTATCCCAAGTGTCTTGTAGGACCTTACATGTGTGAAGTGCAATTTAGACTTCTACTGACAATTCTATCATATGGTCCACAATGGAGAAGTTATTGTCATGGATGAGAGTTTTTGAATTTGCAATCTATTTTTGCAATGTATCCATGATGGGAAGAACCATATTTTGTATATCTATCAATGTGGATCTAATCCTTGCTTCTTCTCTAAGCAATTTAGCTTACATATCTAACAAAAATCTTATTTTCTTGAAATGAGTAGAGGTTGAACTAGGTTCAAGTTGTAGCTACTGAGCACTAGCCTTTTGACCTTCATCCATTTTGGACAATTTGTCCTTATTTTTTTAGTAAACTCAGAAACATCACATAGCTTTCCAAAAAGTGATGAAACATTTGAACAAGAAGCTTCTAAATTGCCCAAATTTGTGGAAAGTTCTACTTGATAAATAGCTATCTACTAAGCAATGTGCTCCAACACTTTATTATCAAACTTCTTTTCAGCCTTTTGTACTAGATTATCTTGTCTATCACTATCTTCGTTAAACTTTTGGACTTCCTCTGCTAGCTAGAACAAAATTGGCTATGAAGGATCAATGTCTACACCAATTGCATTTGTCAAAATGTTCTTTGCATCTTCAATTATCTTGAATTCCTTATCTCTCTCCTCTCTTAGTCTTTGTTGTTTATCCTTCTTCTAGAGGAGTTCACCAAATGTATGTATTTGGTTTGGAGTGAGCTTGTAAATATCCCAGTTAGGGATTACTATTTCCTCATCTAAATCAATGTCTTCCTCCATCTCCTTTCCTTTCCCCAAAAATCTTGTGCTCGTTGAGGCTTGGTCTCAACTGTCATTGCATTTATTTCCTTTGAGCCCAGAATTGAAACAATAGTAGATATACAAGGGCTAGTAGTAAAAATTGATACTGTACATATTGAAGGAATATTTATAGAAATACCTAAAGAATTGAAAATTGATGTGCTCAAAACTAAAGTAGCCAACTCAATTGATGAAGGAGGAATCTACAGCTTGGTAGATGAAGTCGAGGTCACTTCAATCAATGATGTGCTAAGTGAAATAGGAGTAGAGAGTGATTGGAAGTTTGAGTTGTCGTTAGTGGTCACAATAAAACTTTCTTGGGCTATCTCTGCACTTTATGTTTTCATTGGTTTTCTTGGAGAGTGAGGAAGTGAGGCAATAACTACTACAACTATCTTAACTAGATCAGTCTCCTCATCATTTTTCTTTTCTTTCTCATTAGCCTCTTTCCCTCATTCCTCTTCATCTTCTTCATTGTCATAATGTGTTGGCTCTACATAAATTTCATCTTTATCCTTGACTTCATCATCATCATAAACCTTGAGCTTAACCATCTCCGCCAGGTCTTTAGGCTTAATGGCTATTCTTCTCGGCAAATTTCAAGGGCCCTCAAGCAAGCCAGGTCCCTCCACCTTGCCCCCTCAAATCCTAATCCTTTGCCTCTCCCCCCTTGTGTTTTGCATGCCTCCCTCCCCTTTGTGGAAGGCATCTCCCAAAAATTGCCAAGATCCTATCTAAAAATGATTTGTATGTTGCTTTCAAACCCCTCTCCAAGCTCAAGAATCATGTCCCACCTATCAAAGACCCTAGAGATATGTATTCCAACTCAGGGGTCTAAAAAGTTGTATGCTCTTGTGACACACCCTATATTGGTGAAATGGGCTGCTCTTTCCACACTCATATAAAAGAGCATGCGACAGACATCAGTCATGATAGGGTTTACAAATTAGCATTAGCTAAACATTCTCTTTCTACCAAACATCACATATGTTTGGAGAATATGCAAATCATTTCCACTAAGGACAACTATTTCAAAAGGAATCTTAAAGAAGCCATCAAAATCAACAACCACCCCATCAACCTCAATTGTGATGATGGTTGGATTCTCAACCCCTCTTGGCTTCCCATGTTGATCTCTAGGGACAGACACTCTCATTGTATGGGTTAGCCTCTTTTCCCCCCTTTCCTTCCTACTTGGTTGCTCCCCCTTGCCTTGTTTGTCATCTTTTTTTCCCCCTTTCCTTCCTACTTGGTTGCTCTCCCTTGCCTTTTTTCTTGTCTTCTCTCCCTTCCTCCTCTTAGTAAAATGTGTTGCACCCTCCACCTCACTCCTTCGCCTTCTTCATTTCTCTTTTGTCCTAGGTTCTTCTGTTAGTGTTCCTCTTTTCCTTTTGTGTCTTTACATTTTTTTTTCCTTTTTATATTTTTTGTTCTCCTAATTATATGCACACACGCACTCATACATGCACACTTCTATGTGTGTGTGTGTGTGTGTGTGTGTGTATTGTTGTTGTTGCATTCTCTTATTTTTTCTATAGAGGTTTATTTCACATATATGGCTAGGCTCTTGTATGTTTAATCTTATTGTTTCTATTCTTTTCTTTTTCATCTGTGTATATTCATTTAGACATAGGTATATATATATATATATATATATATACTTACATATACAAATATATCATACATACTTATATATGTGTAATATATTTTTGCTTGCTACTTTTGGTTATTTCTTTCTATATTTATATTTCATATAAATGTATATATGTATATATGTATATATATATATATATATATATATATATATATATATATATATATAGAATACATTATATATATATAATATATATTCATTTATACATACATACATACATACTTTGTATGAGATATATGCAAAATTTTCCAATATATTTATTATACACTTACATATATCATATATATACAAGTATATATTATACATATTATATATTTTTAATATATACTTCGTATATATAAGTATATATTATAAATATATTATTATATATATTATATATTTATAAATACATACATATATATATATATATATATATATATATATATATATATATATATACACACACACACATATATACATATATATAATAAATACTTATATATATGCAATATAGACATATATATTATTTAGATATACACACACACTTTTATATATATATATATATATATAAGTGTGTATATATATATATATATATATAATACACATATTACATATAAATAAGCATATATTATATTTATAATATATACTTACCTATAGATATGTAATATTTATTTACTAATATATATGTAATATTTATATGCATATATATTTATAATACATTGGTTATTTTTATGCTTATGCTCCTTCTTAATCCATTTGCTTGCTTCTCCTGGATCTTGATCAAATTTTTCCTTTTTTCTCTCTTTCTCCCCCTTACTATTAACCTCACTACTTGCATTGTGAGTTGTCTTCTTGTTCAGTCATATACCCCAATTGTTTTGTATTATTATTTTTATGTTTATTATTATTAATTTTTCTAGCTTTGGAGTGTGTGCAATCCCTTTCTCTTGGTCTCCTTTATTTGGTGAGTCTTTACTAAATCTACAACTTATATTGTTTTATATCTCTTTCTCTCTCATCCTGATGATGGATCACGTAGTTTGATTTGAAACGTTGATGGTAAAAATCTTTACACAATCTAATCCAAAAACTAATTAATAACTATTATGGATTGTGGAAATCTAATCGCATCATCATCATCATCATCATCATTATCATCATCTTTTACATTAACAAGAAAATCACTTAGTTTATGAGGATGATAAACATTCTTCCAAGTGTTTTTTGCATTCTTCACTATATGTTCAATATCCTTCATTAGAATTAGACAAGTATTGAACTTAAGAGTGATCTTTTCTTCATTTTTCTTCAATGACTCTTTTACCTCTGCATCTAATATACTCGGTAATATCTACCTCAAGGTTTTCCCATAGATGTCCTTGATAGTTTGCATGGAAAATTCCCATCTTGGCTTGATTTTCTCCATTAAGGCATTAGGAATCAAATATATAAGTTAGTCAGGTGAGTACTTCCACTTATCCATTTTAACCATGAGCAAATCTTCTATTTGCTTCTACTCTGCCTCAGTCCTAGTTTCATATTTTAATGCCTTAAAGTTTTTTATAGTTGCTCCATCTTCTAGTTCTTTCAATCTATCTTGGAAGGTGGGTGGAGGTCTATTGAATATAATGTCACCTCCTTCCTTGTTAGATTTCTTCCTTAACCTCTTGTAAATACTATAGCAGATGGCTTGGTTGGCTTGGTGATGATCACCTTGCCCTTTTTCTTCAATGGTTCCTCTTTTTCTGACTCTTCCTCATCCTCTACTTCCTCACCTTGCTCATCCTTGACTTTTCCCTTGATCAACAAGAGGGTGGAACTGGCTTTCATTTTGGCAATCCTTCTCTTGCCTTTGTTGAACGCTTGAAGGAGCTTTATTTCTAGTTCAATCCTAGCCTTTGCTTCATCATACATCCCAAAATATGTAGCCTTGGGATCAACTAGTTCATTAACAAGATCTTTAATGATATCCTTTGTCTCATCAATATTAACCTCATAACCAAGAGGTTTTACCCATGCAATTCTAGGCATGACTACCTAAATGTATACTTTGTCACTGTCCACCATGAAGCATACATCATCTTTATAGTCTTCAACTAACTTCTTGGGAATCTTGAACCTATTGTTCATTTTCTCCTTAAATTCATCAAAGTAGTTATCCATAATACTGTTATAATTTTCACCTATCTTGGCAATATACTCATTGATTTGATAAAGAAAAGGCACATCATTTCTCCAAACTACAGTGTCTTTAGAAGGGAAGAATTTCTAAACATAAAAGAATAGACAAGTTAACAAGGAACCAAACTTACATGGTTTATTCTTTGATGTCCTTATGCTTTCCATATTCTTGTTGAATTGCTTCAACAATAACTCAGTAAGTTCAAATGATAAATTGTTCTTTACCACCTTGTATGCTAAGTCCACAGCTTCACATGACACACTTTTCAACCTGCTAGAGAAATATATCTTGTGTGCAATAATGTGAATACCAAACTTCAAATATATATCTAAAAAACTACTAAGTTTCATTCCTCTACTATCCCATTCTACTAGGGTTTTCTTTTCAAGTTCTACCCACCCTAGTGTTTTTGTCATTTTGGCTTTCGCTAGCATTGGGAGACCAATGATTTGATGAATCATCTTCTTTGTAATCAATGTTGTTTGTTCCAAACACAATTGTCCATTATGTACCCAACCTAGGATAAACATAATCCATTTAACTTTAAATTCATGGGGCATGTGAGGGATGTGAGTTAACCATTTGGTTTCTAGATGTGGGTACTTAGGTTTTAAAACTCCATTAACACACAACTTATCTAGGGCATCATCCATTTCCAAAGTACTAATCTCTTGAATAACACATTTGAAATGAGTTTGAATGTCATTGATTAGAAGTACCTTTGGTGGGATTTGAGACTAAGCTCTTCTTGGATCTAAGGTTTCAACGATCACAGGAGTGAGCTTGAAATCTGGTACCTTCCATTCCACTCCATGAATCAACATGTCATATCCTCTCTTAACCTTTCTATTGTTCAATGCCATCTTTGCTTGGTAGGATTTGAGAGAATTCAAAAACTTTGGCAAAAAATTCATTCAAATCACTTTGGTTGCACTAAAGATCACACTTCGCAATAGAACTTGAAATTTCATGGTAAGAAATGGCTTCAATTTCACCTTTTATCAAAATTTCACCATAAATGCACATTAAGAAGGTAGATCAACTAACACCATGTTGACAAACTATCATCCACTCCTTTGCATTGGTCACACGAGGAAGTCTTCACGACTTGGTAACCATATGAAGTTTAGTTACTCTCGACCTCACTCAATAGAGTCTATGACCCAACCTCTCTCAGTAGAGAAGGTAACTCAGTAGACATTAGTATTTGTATCACTCTATGATGCCTTTGTATCCTAAATATAGATTTGGATCTTGGTGTCCTTTTAACTAGAACTAATTTGGATGCCCTCTTTGATAGCCTAGTTCCAATTCTCCCTTGAGAACTTAATTAGAAATGGTAGAGTCACCCAATTCTTAAGTGACTTGCCCATCATTGATTGAACTAGTATCCTCAGTAGACTTAGGAACCCATTACTACCTCATCTATTTTTAGAAGTTATTATCTTTTTCCTTTTTCTCATCTTCAATTTTACCAGTATTCATGCAGTTCTTGGCAAGATGACCAAGTCTTGTACAAAATGAAGCATCTTTTGGCAATATCTCTTTTCCTCATATGATGTTTAACACAATTCATACCAATGTGTCCAAATTCTCCATAGTAATGACATATGCACCAAGTGTTACAGTCCCAACCAAATATTGCTTTCGCAATTTTCTTTGTTGGATTCAATGTCTTGGTTTTGCATTCTGATGCCTTGTGTCCATGTTTCTTGCATTTGTCTCATTTGCCTTCAAATCTTGGTTTCTCTTGGCATTCATTAGCTCTATGAGCATGCTGATTGCAAGTGTAGTACTTTCCATTGAATTTTTCTTTCCCATTGCTCCAACATTTGTTTGATGTATGACCTATCTTACCATAGTGATTGCAAGTAGGTCTTTGATTCTTTTGAGCAACTTGTTTTGAAGATTTTCCTTCTTCTTTGTATCCAATTCTTTTTTTTCAATTTTTTCTATAGAGAGTCTACTCATTCAACTAATTCATGTTAGCTTGGGATTTCATCATTCTTTCATTGATTTTCCTTTCAAAGTGTAGATCATTCTACAATCTTTCATTCTTAGATCTCAAGTTCATGATTTCTTCATTTGCATTGGTGAGATAATTGATGAAGTTAGTTTGTTGGAGGGATAGATGTTGAATCTCATTATCTTTTCCTTCCAACTCTACTTTATCTTTTTTTTCTCTTCCATGACTTCACATAGTATTATTGACTGAATTTCTTGCTCTTTTCTTAGTTTTCTCACTTCATCTTGTAGTGAACCATTCTTCTCTAGGAGTTCTTTGATTGCATCATTTTCTTCATCTGGGTTTCTTGAAGGATGAAAGTCTTCAATTCTTTCTTCAATGTAGAGATGATCATTCATTTGAATTGCAAGATCCTTTCTTCTTTTTAGAGATTGGGAGAGTTACTCTTTTTCTTTCTTGAGTTGGTCAATGGTCATTTCCAAATCTAACTTTTCATTGTCAATAGCTTTGTCAAGTCTAAATATCCCCATGGCCTTAATCTTTTCTCAAGCTATTAAACTTTCTCCTTGAGAACCACAATGCTCTAATACCAATTGTTGGAAATATTCAAGATTGTGCTAAGTTACTAAGAGGAGAGGGGTGAATTAGTAACTTCTAAAACTTCACCAATTTCAATTCTTAATCAAACAATCCAATTAGCATTCATCACATATAATTAGATCTAATTACATGCACAAGAAACTCAAAACATGAAAGCATACATATCAGTTTGATACAAAGATTTGGTGACCTATAAATATTCTAAATATAAAGTAAAACTAGGGTGGGGATGATACCCACAAACTTTAGTACTACAGTATAAAGTTATCCGACTAAATCTTACATTGATCACTTCTAATGATCTATCCTATTAGGAGCAATAATGACTACTAGATCCACCTTGTGAATGGATTTTAAACATACAATGAAGTATGCAATCAATAAAGAGATTTATGAAAGACTGTTAGGTCTACCTTGTTAAAGGATTTGACTAGTCCACCTATTAGAATGAAATAATAGTTGATCTCTAATCTACAAGTTTGTTTGTTGAATGAGATCCTTTTGTGTACTGATCACTTTTCTATGATAGATATGTCTTTTCTACTCCTTATACTATTATGGCCTTTGTAATTCATACTTTTCTACTCTTCTTGATTGTATTCAATTACATTGTACACACATTAATTATTTGGATGTGATACATTACATTACATATATAATATATCAATCCAATTACATAATTACAAAGTTGGTCATAATACAAGTTTACACAAATATTACAAGGTTGGACCAAATCAAGACACTCAGGATCTAAAGACTAACTTGGTGAAGTTATGATACTCAACATCCACTATCAATGCTTGTCATCATGATGCACTTGGTAGACATAGAAGCTCGGTCCATACTAATCACTTCCAAGTAGTCTTGAACTCAATCTGCAATGGTGACTTTGTAGATATTGTGCAACTTTGCATATAAATTGAATCACTTGTTTACCATGGCAATACTCGGTAAACACTATCACCTTGAACTCAGTATAAATTGAATCATTTGGTTAACATAGAGTAGCTTGGTTAACATTGGATTCACATCACATAAACTATGAACTTGGTAAGCATTGCGCTGCTTGGTTTACACTTGTAAACTTGGCATACACTTAGATGCTCAATTTACATTGTTAATCATCACACTAACTAAATTTTCTCAGTAACCACTTGGATTTGTTCAAGGAACATGATAGCAACTATAGGACTTAGTAGCAACTAAAATGCTTGGTAAGAATTGTGAACTATTTAATGAGCTTGGTAGCTACTGACAATTTGAATAAGTGTTTTTCACTAATAACAAACTTGACTAATATGCCAACACCTCTATCTTTGTCCTTTCAACTAGACTTTTGATCATTCAGATCTTGTAACTAGATGTCACAATTCAAATCTAATAATCCCTTGGATCACTTACTCACATTCAATAGGAACTCTTCTCCTTTTCACACTTTGCACTTTTACTTGATAGTAAATGCTTATTTCATACACTTTACAAACAAGAAAATAAACTTTCATTTATACCATATCTTCATAATAATCCCTTGAGTCCGCCTTGAGGCTTTCCCAATTAATGATAATAAAACAATTATTAATTACAATTACAATATCACTGTTGGATCATAGTGTATAATAAACTTCACATGAGTAATACTAGGGCTTGCGCACTAGCTGACATCACCATATGACTATCCTCTATCATTGTGTGATTGTACACTACTTTATTGCATCTTAGATGTAAGATAACAATCAAACATCAGAATGTTGTTCTCTAATACTCTATTTTTCTACTACTCTCAGTAATTAGGTACAACTATCATACACCATAAATTTAGACTCTATGCATTTAACCACATCATCAGGACATAGTTTGGAATATATCCTAACTATGGATCACTATACAATCAAACCATTTTTGTACTAGTAAGATCGCTGACTGTTGTTCACCCAGTCTTTATAGAAATAATGTTATGTTGACATCAATGACAAACATACTCATGAATACAACATATCAATACTTTCCAATTCTGTGGATACTCCCCCAATGTAGCATCATCAGTACTCTTGCTAACAATCTCCCTCTTTAGCATTGATAGCAACATAGATGAAAAAAATCTAAGTTCCAAGAATACCAAACTGTACTCTATTGTTGTTACTATCACCGCACTGATCATCATCTTCTAGATCAACATCATGAGCTATTCACTAACAACTTCTTAATACAATAGGTGCATATCTATATTCTAGATAGACTTCAATTGTTCATTTCACACTAAATAATTTATAGTACATAAGATGCACATTAGGTGCATATTCTGTCTTCCTTACATGAATCTTTCTAAATCTCCCTAGAGAGTTATCTCTCCATTATAAATAATTATGATTTCTTCTCCCCCATTACTTAGGAGATGATTTTTGTGGAAATTCTCCCCCATTGACATCAATTCCAAAGGCCTCAATAATACAAAATACCAATTTTTACATGTACTTCTTTGACTCTTCAATTAGCTCAAGTATCTAAAGACACTATTCAATACCAATTACAAAATCCCCAGAGTCCTTAATTACTTAGTTTACAATAGATACTCCACCATATAAGAAGCATCAATAGTCATTCCAGTCTAACAATAGTGCTCTATACCACTAGACTAATGCACTCTCTATATCATCTACTCAGAAGAAGGCAAGGGCATAACCCCAAGCATACTTCTCAGGTACTCAAATGTATCTTTAGGCAAATGATTTGCAAAGATATAAAAAATATGATATTTAGTACTTACATACTCTAATTAATCTGATACTTGATAGATATATGCTTGATCTGAGAAGGCCATACATGATTCTTAGACATACTCATTGTACTTGTGTTATCATAGTAAATGATAGCAGGTTCTATAAACTCAATCCCAATATCCTTCAACATATGCTTCATCCACATAATTTGATCATAGTTATTTTCTACTACAACATACTATACCTTAGTTGTACTTTGTGAAATACAGTGATGTTTCTTGTTTAGGAAAGAAACCAATCTTCCTCTAAGTAAGAATGTTCCACCATTGATGCTCTTTCTATCATCCATATTTCCTACCCAATGTGCATCTATATATGCACACAAAGTGAAATCACTTCATCTATCATACCAAATCCCATAATCAAATGTTCCTTTCAAGTATTTGAATATCCTCTTCACTGCTACATAATGATACTCTTTAGGATCAACTTCAAATCTAGCTATAATCCCAACTACATTTTCTATATCTCATCTAGTGTGAGTTAGATATTACAATCCTTTGATCATAGGTCTATACTTCTTCTTGTTAGTTGTGGGTGTCTCATCATTGCTAAATAACTTGTGACCATTTATCATAGGTGTACCAATAGGTTTACAACTCTATAACTGAAATCTCTTCAACAAGTCTATCAAGTAATTAGCCTGTTAAATGAAAATACCATCACTATTCTACAAACACTACAATCCTAGGAAAAAATTCATTTATCCTATCATACATATTTCAAAATCATTCTTCATCTCTTTAGCAAACTTATCACTTTCTTCATCATTTCCCCTGAATATTATGTCATCAACAAATATTACAATGATAAATAAATCATTATCAACTTCTCTCAAATATAAATTACCACATGTTGTACCTGTAATAAATCCAATCTTTTTAAAATACTTATCCAACCTTCCATACCAACTTCTAGGAGCTTACTTTAGACCATATAAATATTTCTTCTATTAGAGGGAATCCATTAGGTTGATCAATGTAGACTTATTCTTCAACTTCTCCATTCAAAAATCCTAACTTGATATCCATTTGATATTACTTGAACTTCTTACTCACTACATAAGCCAAGAACATTCTTATTGCTTCCATTTTGGCTAAAGGTGCATATGTCTCCTCATAATCTATGCCTTCTTGTTGTGCCTAAAATTTGCAAACAAATCTGGCCCTTTTTCTCACAACTTCTCCTTGTTCATTCATCTTATTCCTAAATACCCATTTGGTTCCTATCACATTCTTCTATTTAGGTCTAGGAACTAACTCCCATGTTTCATTCTTCTCAATTTAATCCAATTCTTCCTTCATTTCTTGAACCCAATGATCATCCTTACAAGCTTCATCTACACATTTAGGCTCCACTTGAGAAATTGAATACAATTCCTCATTCACTCTATTTCTTGTCATCACACCTAATAGTGTTGGAAATCTGATTGAAGATGAAAGAGGGAGATTTTTGCAAAAAAGGAAGATTGTTGTTTTCAATCATTATTTTTTCATTGATGTCAAACCTGCTATTTGTAAGAATGAAATTTTCTTATAAGATCTAAGTACTATAAATTAGTTGATTGATGAAGAGGATTTGATCAATAAGATGTAACAAGAGTACCTGAGGGAAAGGTTGAGTTATGATGTTGTAATGAAGTGCAAGGATCAGTTAAGAAAATGGTTAAATGATGTATTGATAACATACTCAAAGATATAGAGGTTGGTCACACTTAGAAACATTGGAGGAAGAAGTTGTAACAAGGTTGACTGCAAAGCTTAAACTAAGATCATTAGTGGGTGCTGAGTGAAGATCAGGTGCTGAGTAAAGTTTAAGTGTCAAGCATCAGGATATTTTTAGTTGGTGCTGAGTGAAGATCAAGTGCTGAGCATCAGGAAAAACATAGTTGATGCTGAGTAACCTAGTATGCGTTGAGCACTAGTAATTCAATAGTGCTAAGCTACTTCATTATTTCAAATGACAAAGATTCACCAAATCTAAGATGACATATTTGTTTTCTTGAATTTTTTGAATGAGTTGGAGGATAAGGATGATGAGATGGTAGTACAAAAATCTATGTAAACCATTTTTGGAGGAATTCAAAAGGATTATTCAAGAAGTTTCTAGAGGAAAAAAAATATGGGTTAGATGCAATGAATCCTACCTAATCCATAAAAATTAAAATTAAAGGAATGAAGAATTGAGAGGGAAAAGGAACTTCAACACTTCTGTTTAAGGAGTCATAGACCAAGAAAAAAATGTTGTTGATTACTGTGTTATGTGTTGATTTTTCATGTATTATGTTTGCATGCTGATTTACAATAACCTACTAATCAGAAAAGTTAAAGCTTGAATGAATGAATGATTGAATAGGTTCACTACACTTAGTAAAAAGTTTGGATAGGAAATTTGGACCTTGAATAACTTATTCACCCCCACTCTCAATTATTCTAAAGAATTTCTAACAAATAGCCCTCATTTCAACTATACCAAAAAAATTTGAAAATCCCTCATGAAAATGTTTGAATTTTGTTATTTTGTTAGCATTTGTCTTTCATTTATTTCTAATTTCAAGTCAAAACCCTAACCTAGTTATTTTTCCCTAGCCCAGTATTGAAAATTTTTCCTAAGGGAATTTTTTTTTCTATCTTTTGGTCATGTTTTACCATGCCATGAAAAATCTAGTAAAAATCTATGATCATCCTTCCCCTTACCCTAGGTTTTCTCCAAGAGCAGGAAATCGAATCATATTCAAATGTTATGATCTTAAGATGTTAAGTTTAAATGTCTAGTCATGATTTCGAAATGTCCATCTTCTAATGTTACGATGTTAGGGTAGTCAGGTGGTCTATTGTCCTCAATCTTACAATATATTATGTGTTCGTAACATCATAAAAGTTAGAGTTGAGGTCCTTGATCATATAATTTTCTCTTTGTTTTAGGATCATAATGGTATGAAGTGCCAAGTGATCATTTAGGTCCTAATGTTATGACACATAGTCTATCATAGGATCTCAGTAAAAGAAATGATAGTGCACGATACTACAAAAGGTAGTTATCATAAGATCACAGGTTATTTTTAAAAAGAAGATATTTTGAGTGCCAATCTTATGACAAGGGAGATATCTGATGGCATGATAAAAATGTAAATTGTAAGACCTCATGGGTTAAATTCAATCTTTATGATGCTATGATACATCTTGATCATAGAGGATTAAGGTTAACTATGGTTCAAAGATGTAGTATGATTGAAGGCTTTGTCGCGTGGTTGCATGTTTCAGGTTGAGTTAAATATTTCATGTCACGATGGAACAACTAGTTTCCATGTATCTAGGAAAGGCCCCTTCTTAGTTCAAGGCTATATATTTTTGAATGTTTTCCTAGTCATCATACCTTCAAGGATCTAAGGTAGGAATTTTCTAGGGTTATGAAGATGTGCATAGTTTAAGGAATTCAGGGATACACCAAGTTGACACATGTATCATGTGGTCCTAAGGTAGTAGCAATTAATATTTCCTTCATCACATGGTCATAGTTGGTTAGTGCTCACTTGGGGTAAAGGTTGTGATATCGTGATTTCCTTGTCATGCATTCATAGAGGTTAAGTGTGAGTTAAGTTTTTGAGTTACGAAGTGGTGACCAAGGAAATATGAATAGTTGATCACATGTTCATGGGTCAAATCAGTCAAAGATAAAATTGAGTTCTAAACTAGTAATCTAGTTAAAATATTGATTTTTCACATGATTTTGATGAGTTAACATTGACCATGGGTTTGAGTCATGATGGTGTGAAATATAGTGGATTGCATGATGGCTAGAGTTACTAGGAAACCATGAGTTAAGGTCATAGACATGTGGTAGGATGCCATGTGGATGAGAATGGTGATTTCAATGTCATAATGATATGGCATACGGGTAGCTCCTAGTTGGTTGTGAGTTCAAACAAAAATCACATGTATTACAATTTTACCTAGCCCGTTGATCAAATGTGAATCTTGGGTTATTGTATTATCAATTTTTGAAGACGCATGGAAGATACCCAAAGTGAGAATACAATAAAATGCCATGTGTCCCACTAGGCCCAAATTTCTACCAATTAGTTACATGCATATCACATGATCACAATGGTTTAAAATGATGGTGTCATAGGGTTGCACATGGTTTTGTTTAACCCAGATTTTATTGTGCAATGTAGTGATTGCTTTGGTCATAGTTTTGGAGGGGTTAAAAGACTATTAATAGTTTATGTTATGACTTGGAAAAAATGGTTAAATGTGTTCATTCACATGTTTGTGTGGTTAAGGGAAGAGGCCAGTGTATGTGTGAATTTTTGAGCCTTTGAACCTCACACACACTTCAATGTTGTCCTTACCTACGGATTCATCTTGCAATGAACATGGAATAGTTCATCCGAGAGGTCTAATAGTGAGACCCATTGCCTTCTATCTAGAAGGATTTTGCCTATTTATGCTCTTAGGATTGAGATGCAGGCAACCAGATCATTCTAGAATGAAGGATTTAAATACAATTAAGTCTATATGAGTGTGCAAGTAATCTAAATGAAATATGCACTTAATCTAAGAACATATAAAATAAACTAAACTATAAGTATGCATATTTAAAATATATGCTATTTAACATAAGAAATGAAAGCTTATGATAATAATGAGCTTTAAATGAGTGCATGATTCAACAAAGATTCGATACAAATTCAATTCAACCTTCATAATGAGGAATTAGGAGTCTCTTAAATAGAATTCCTAGAATCCATCAATGGTTAGGATCAACTTTGATCAATGGTTAGGATTAGATAGAAGATTTAGTTAATATGGAAACTTCCTTGTGTAGGTGAAGTTAACTGTTTCAAATCTGAGTGTGATAAGTAGTTAACTGAACTTGTCATAAGTGTGAGAGCAAGTTAACTAGATTAATTCTAATTTCCAGAAGTAGTTCACTCAGAGTTTCTTCTTTAGACTGAAGAGAGGATTTTAATAATATTATTTAATCTAATAAGTGAGATATGACCTCACAAATGCCTTTTTTATTTAATTGAATAATCACATTCAATTAATTAAAGTAAGCATAGTTATTAAATTAAATAAATTTAATCCCTTACTATATTAGTCTTAGGTGATAAATTAATTTAATTAAAGTATAAATAATTCAAATTAAATTAAATCTTGATTAGTAGGTTTGATGTGACTAATATGAGTCAATATTTAGAATTAAATAAAGAGTATGATGAATGCAAATTTAGGGTTTTCTGTATTTGACAATTAAGTCAAGTGGTGAGTACCAGAATAAGAATTGCCTAGTGACATAGGAATTAGGATTGATTGAAATAGACCAAAATTGGTGGTCATGGCAATGAGCCAATTTTGGGGTATTACATTTTGCCTCTCTTTGCATTAATGTGTGAGTAGCATGTTTGATTCAAAGAAAATCAAAAAGCATGATGCAAAGATTAGAAAATAAGATTGGTTCCTAAGTTGATGTTATGGAGACCAATTGATAAGCTTTTAATGACCATCTTTAGAAAAAAGCTTAATCCTAAGGAATCCAAGTAGAACACCTAGATACCTATCTCAATAAGCATTTTAATGGTTTTCTTCATAATGAAGTTTAACCTTTAAGGATCTAGATAGAACATCTAGATACCCAAGATTCGATAAGCATTTAAAAGACTATCTCTAGAAGAGAGCTTAATCTTTAAGGATCTAGATATAACATCTAGATACTTGAGATTGATAGCATTTAAAAGACTATCTCCAAAATGGAGCTTAATCTTTAAGGATACCTAAAGTTGATAGCAGATAACAAGATCAAATTATGAGTCATAGAATCATCCCTAGAATGAGGCTTGATCCTCAGGAGTCAAGGTTTAGATTTTCCTAATACCTATCTATCAAACTCTGATAAAAACTGCTATAAAGTGTGATCAACTGATTGCAACATGAAATAGAGGACAAAGATGTCAAATAGAGGGGAACAAGATGCCCCTAGTGATGAGATGCCCTAAATGGTGAGGACACAATATGGGAACAAGATGCCCCGAGCAATGAAGATTTAGATTGAGTCAAAATTTAGATTCAATGATGTAATCATCCTGCCCCCTCGGGAGGGAAATCAAAACATGACACACCAAAAATATGATGTAAAGTAGTGTGTTGAGGGATATAGAAGAAATACAAGATTCAAAAGAATGTAGAAGAGATCATAATGATTAGCAAAAGATTTGGAGTCAATTCACCATGATTTCAAGGTCCAATAGACCAAGTTTGACCAAAAGTTGACCAAAATTGAGTATAGTTGACTTGCGTTGACTTTTTTCCAAAATAAATTTTGAAAACATGAAGAATTTGGATTGCACAAGCATTCGATTGCATCGGTCCAAAAAATTTCAAACACATTTTTGAGCCACTTAAGTGTGTAAGATTTTAAATTCGAACTTGAAAATGGATTCAGAATGGTCAAATTAGCTAGGAGGTCATTTTTGCACAAATCGAAGCACTTTGAGAAATTAAGTCAAACCCTATATAAGGGCCCAAGGTGTCATTTTCAAATCATTTATGCCTTTTGTCTTTAGTGAATAGGAGCTCTAAGAGGAAGATGGTACTCCCTATCTGATATCATCATTTTGAGCGCTTCTGACGATATAGCCATCTAGTGTACTATGGACCTCCAGTGAGTGGTCGATAACCTTGCTTTGTACTTTCATTTTCACACATTTTGAGGTTATTTATTACATTTTTAGGATGTTGTAGGAGGTCATCAATCAATTTTCATGCAAGACCGTCCTTTCTCATCTGAAGCCAATCTCTTTGCATGCAAAGATTCACCAACTCGGTGTTTCTCCACTCACACTAGTGGAAATTCTCATGTGGAAAATACCCACTTCTCGCATGAGAAGCACAAGAATTTGGGCATACCTCACTCATGTTGTCATCACCTTTCATGTGAGATCATATTTCTTCATGCGAGGAGTTGTTTTCTCACGCAAAAATGTACAATCTCGCAAGAAGAAATGAATTCTCATGTGAGTAAATGCATCTTTGTGCAAAAATCTAGCACGTCATGTTAATTAAAACTTGTATTTTTTATGTTTTAGCTTTGATCCTTATGCAACCTTTTTGTGGCATAGTGGGATTACCTTCTAGAGGTATCAGATGTAGGGGTGATGCTAGCATATCAGGCATATCTTATTATTCACCCTTTCCCATGCTTCACAGATCCCCTGGGGGTAGCAGCACAGGCTCCCCAATAGGCACCAATATAGGGACCTATACAGTAGTAGCAGCCACTATAGGGTCCACCAACATAGGTGAGATAGAGGGTGTGACAAATCTAGATTCCCCCATGGTAGATAGGGTCAGACCCAGGGGCTGGAGGCAGTGGAAGAGAGCAAGGTTAGCAACAGAGGTTGAGGGTGGAGGAGTAAGCACCCATAGAGTAAGCACTTGAGATGCTTGATGAGGAGATGGAGGAGCAGCCTACTATAGGACCTTAGGATGCACTATAGTGGTATAAAGAGTGGATCCCCCAAGCCTCCCAATAGATTGGAGAGCTTAAAATTTAGGTGGTAGTTAGGGATATGTAGATCTTCGAGTGAGATTAGGAGATCCAAAGGCTATGTGATCGAGCATAGGCTACCAGACAAAGATGTTGCAAGATGATGTTTGATTACACATGGCCCAAGCAGCCTACTATTTTGCAGCATACTTGATAGTGGTGCCTAATGAGGCTTAGTAGGTGCCTCACTTCTCACAGTATGTTCATGAGTCCAAGGGTGCACATCCTCCTACCAGAATAGATATGTCACCTCCTCCTCCTCCTCCTACTAGAGGTGATGGTGCAGGCCACAGCTAGTCGTATGATATTCTTAGTGCCAATTTTGATTCTGGCTATGTATTGATTGGTGTACTAGTACCATTTTGTATCATTTTTTATCAATAGTGCTCAAGTAGTTCTCATTTTTTGTACTGACACATTCTTGGAGATATGCATATGGGATTTTGAGTCGAGTAGCATTGTGTTCATGTCATTTTCATTATCTGTCTTTTCCTTTGATGTACATGAGATGTTTATATGATGATTATGAGATGCAAAGTGCAATGTAATGGATGCATGTTTGATGTCATGTGACTTGATTATGTAATTTAAATGACATGATTGTATGGATGTAATGCATGTGGAAATGAACTGACATCTCATGAAGTGTTGTATGTTTTTGGTTGATAGTGATAGGTGTCCCCTCAAGGAGTGCATGAATATGAACCAAAAAACCAAAACACTTGTGCAGACATGGACAATCTCTATACATTTGAAGAGACCCACAATTCCCCATTATGAAGGATGGAAACAAAGTTGCAATTGAATCACATGCTCATGCAAGTGAAGTATGCAATGCAAGACTATGTTAAATGCAACCCTAGTTCTGGTTAGCAAGCATCATCAATTTATCATCACTGAGCATAGGACAAAATCCCATGTCATACAATTCCCACTAACATTACAATCATGGGAAAATGAATAGGACATATGTTATAAGTTTGTCAGGATTAAATGTAAGCATTCAAGGCACAAGAAGCCAAAATGACTAGAACATTTGTCCCTTTTATTGTAGCAAGTTAAGATAAGCATCAAAACATAAATGTTAGGATGACCATAATGTTGCTTGCATGGTAGACACACCAAACACGCAAGAGATCTATCTTATGCTAAGTATTCAGTGAGTATTATGTCTGCAATGACTCTTGCATTCGTAACCTGAGATAAAAGAGTGCTAGGTATACTCACAGTGACCCATACATTCACTTAGAAGGATGAGTATTAGTATTTACTATAGCATGAAGAGTTCACTCCAAAAGAAAAGGACAAGAACCAACTTTGTTGATGTATTGATATAAAAGGAGTTGAGGTACACCTGGCCATCCAATATGAGATGGAGGCTCTTATAGTGGACACCCCTCTTATAGGAATATGTCAACTGATTGGAACTAAATAGCAAACAAAAAGCAAAGAAAATATCATGCCCCCAATCATTACTTCTCTAGTTAGAAATGACATCATTGAGTTGCTCGAGGAGACATAGTAAAGAAAAAAGAAAACAAACAAAGAAAATGCTTAGCATTTCCAAACAAGTATGTCATTTTGAGTTGAATTTTTTTCATGGGATTGTTGTCAAGTATCAGTGTCCAAAACATGGATGAAAGAAATCTCTTCAGTAGGGTGACAATAGTACGCAGACATAGTCAGAACAACTAGTCACTGAGGTCAAGGAGGAATCTTTGAGGTGAAGAACCTAAGATGACTAAGTGATAGTAGAAAGACATAACTAGGACAACTAATGACTAATGCAAGAGAGATCTTCCATAAAGGAATCTCAAAATGTGACCAAAGCAATAGTAGGCAGACACAACTAAAACAACTAGTGATTGTTGTGAAAGTGATTTGATGAGGCAAATCTTGCCAAAGAGTGATATTGGTGATAATAGGCAGACACAGCTAGAATGACTGGTGATTGAGGTCAAGGAGGAATCTTCAAGGTGAAGAACCTAAGAGGACTAAATGACAATAGATAGACACAGCTAGGAAAACTAGTGACTGATGCAAGAGAGATCTTCCATAAAGGAATCTCAAAATGTGACTTGAACAACAATAGGCATAGACAACTGAAACAACCAATGAATATTGCAAAAAAAATTTGATGAGACAAATCTTGACAAAGAGTGACACTGGTGACAATAGGTAGATGCTGCCAAAATGACTAGTGACCATCACAAAAGAGATTCTATGAGTCAAATCTTGAAAAGAGTGACACTAGAAATAGTAGGTAGACATAGTGAGGACACTTGTGGCTATTGTGCAAGGTTCTTATGACACTAAAGGGGAATTCCCCTTAGTTGTGACAAGACTCAATCCATGGATAGCAGAAAGAAGAAAAAGAAGTAAAGCAATTGTATAGATAGCCAGAAGATGCACTACAAGATGGAGCATTAGGGACAAGAGGCACTTGTTTACCAGGTTTTCACCTTCTTGGTAGAGCTTTCATTTTTTATTTTCTTCTACCTTGATGCCTATTTCTAGGTTTTCAACAATGGCACTTTTCTTGCTTTTCAATTTTTTTTGTATTTTTCTCTTTTTGATTTCTTTTGTATTTTTGAGATTTTTCAATTTTTTTGGTATTACCAAGGTTCCTATTGCTAGGTTTTCACCAGGGTAGTAATTTTTTCAGGACCTTTTCTAATTTTTGGGATTTTTATCAGGACACGTAGGTATGTGCAAAGAAATTTTGTAATTAGATTAGCTGTAAAACCGCTTTAGGTGGAGAGTGTTGATAGGCTCTTTGAGCACTTCTCCCTCAGCTATAGAAAGCTGGTAAGCACCAACTCCATACACTACAGTAATAATGTAGGGACCAAGCTAGTTTGGTTCAAACTTCCCTTTTTGGACTTATTGTTGTTGATTCTTAGGGTTCTCTCTTAGGAAAAGATCACCCAGTTGGAAGTCACATGGCCTAACTTTCCAAATGTAGCTTCTTGACATTCATTGTTGATAAGCTCAGAGATGATCACATGCCACTTGTTGATGTTCATCTAGTAGCATTGGCTCTTGAAATTGAGCTATCTTGTAATCTTCATTAGTAATAAGGCCTTTCATAGAGATTCTCAAGGTAGGAATCTAAACCTCTATTGGAAGCATAGAATCCACTCCATAAACCAAAGAAAAGGATGTCATACCCATTGGAGTCCTAATGCTATTCCTATATGCCCACAAGGTTGGATTAATTTGGAGATGATAGTCTCTCCTAGATTTTTTGACTGTGCGATGAAGAATCTTGAGGATTTCCCTATTGGATGCCTCAGCCTGGCCATTACCTTGGGGGTAATAGATAAAAGACCAATGTTGTGTGATTTTGAATCATTTGCATAGTTCCTTGAGGTCTTTATTTTTGAATTGTCCTCCATTGTTAGTAATGATTGAGGATAGTACACCATACCTGCAGATGATGTAGTTTGTGATAAAGAGAGCTACAGTATTTCTATTAGCATCTATGAGAGGTACTACCTCTACCCACTTTGTGAAGTAGTTATAGTTGTGATAATGAACTTATGTCCATTAGAAGGGGTTGGGTGAATCTGACCCACCAAGTCAAAGGCCCATTGTTGAAATGGCCACATTGTAGTAGAGGGAATCAACTCTTTGGCTAGAGCGTGGATTAGATTCCCATGGAGCTGACACCACTTGCAAGACCTAGCATACTTGATAGCTTCTTGCTCCATTTTAGGCCAATAGTAACCAGCTCTAATGAGTTTGCAAGCTAGCATCAAGCCATTTGAGTAGGATCCAAAAATGCCCTCATGAACATCAATTAATGTGTGTTTGGACTCTTTGGGTTCTAAACACCCAACGAGTGTTCTGTCAAGACCTCTCCTAAATAGGTCATCAGCAATAATGACATATCATGAAGCATTATAGATAAGGTAACATTTCTCATTCTAGGTCAGACATTCCATAATGGTTTGATTATAGATGTAGGAATAGATGTGATGGTAGTAGGATAAGTCTTGTCCTACAATAGAATAGATCATCCTAGAATTAGGGGTGTTATAGGATGGGTAGTGTAACACTTCCACCAGGAACTCATATCGGAGATCATTTTCAGGCATTTGTAGCAAGGAGACCAAAGTAGCCATAGCATCAACCGCTTTATTATCTACACAAGCAATTTGCTAGAAGGTAATGTGTATGAAATAATTCTTCAAGTCATCAACCATGCATTTTTAAGGAATTAGTTTTTCATCCTTTGTTTGATACACATCATTAACCTAGTTGATTACAAGTTGAGAGTCTCCAAAGATGTCTAACTGATCCACTCTCCATTTAGCTACAATCTTCATTCTATTAATCAAAGCCTCATATTTAGTAATATTGTTTGAACAAGGAAATAAAATCTTGTATGCTTTGGGAAATGAGTATCTTTGTGGTGTTATGAAAAATAATCTGGCACTAGATCCCTATTGTGTGAGGGACCCATCGAAGAACATAACCCATGTTTGGTGTGTGAGTCAGAATTGACTCATTAGGGAAATCAATGTTCATCAGGACAAGACTTTCCATAGGTGCATCTGCTAGCTAATCTTCGATTTCTTGTCCCTTGATGGATTTTTGTTCAACATACTAGATGTCAAATTCACTGAGTATCATGACCCATTTAGCGAATCTTCTCTTGAGAGCTGCCTTACTAAGAAAGTACTTTAGTGGGTCTATTTTAGCTACTAGCTATGTAGTGTGGGCAAGCATGTAGCGTCTCAACTTCTAGGAAGCAAAGATGATTGCCAAGCATGCTTTCTCAATGATATTGTAGTTTCTCTCATAAGAGATCAGGGTGTGACTCAAGTAGTAAATAGCTCTTTCCTTGTTATTGTTGTCCTCTTGAGTTAATGGAATTTCCAGAGATGTTTCAATTGCTAAAATGTATAAAATCAAAGGTTTTTGATAGATAGGAGGCATCAAGATTGGTGGATTGGAAAGATATTGTTTGATCTGTGTTAAGCTTTGCTCATAGTCCTAGCTCCAGTTAAATTTCAAACCCTTATGTAAAGTCTTTGTGAAAGGTTGTGATCTATTCAACAAATGTGAGATGAACCTATGAATAGATTGGAATCTTCCTTGTAGACCTCTCATCTGGCTGATATTTTGAGGTAGAGGCATATCCATAATTTATTAAACTTTCTTTGGATCCACCTCAATTCCTTTTGCAAACATGATGTATCCTAGCAACTTTCTCGATGTGACACCAAATGTACATTTCTTAGGATTGGGTTGAAGACTAAATTTTTCCATGCGATCTAGGATGGGTCCCAAATATTGCAGATGAGTATTACACTTTGTTTTTTTGACCAAGGTATCATCCACGTAGTCCTCCATGCATCATGTGATTGAAAATTGTAGTTAATACCCTTTGATAGGTTGCACCAACATTTTTTAGGCCAAATGACATTATAGTCCAACAGAAGGTTCCCCATGCACATGTAAAAGCAATCTTCTCCTAATATTCTAGTGCAATTTTTATCTAATTATAACTAGAAAACCCATCCATGAGTGAGTAAATCTCATAGCCTATCATCATGTCCACTATCATATCAATGTTGGGGAGTAGAAAATCATCCTTAGGACATGCCAAGTTGAAATCATGAAAGCCAATACAAAATTTGATAGATTTATCATGCTTAGAGACTAGGACAATGTTGGATATCCATTTGGCATAATCAGTTGCACAGATGAATCCTACTTTCAAAAGTTTCTATAGTTGTGCTTTGACGAGCACCAATGCAACATGAGGATGCATTTTTTGAAGCTTTTGTTTAACTAGTTTGATGCCTGGTGCAATGGACAAATGGTGCATAATAAGATTAGGATCTAGTCCTATCATGTCAGAATATGTCCAAGCAAAATTTATCTTCTTCTCTCGAAAAAAGGCAATGGACTCCTCCTTTTCTTCAAGAGACAGTGATTGTGCCAGATGTATCATATGAGGATGTTCTTCTATACCCAAGTTGATTGGCTATGTCAGCTCTATCAACACTGATGATCTCTCTTGAAAGTGACTTGGAAGTGCATCAAATATCTCATTCATGGGCACCTCAGAGAGCTTTTCACCATTGGATATGTCTTTTTTTTTAACTTTTTTGGGTTCTGACACTGCCACAATGTGGTTTTCACCATTAAACCTTTTGGATTTTTTCTTTTTAATTTTATGATTGAGACATTTGATATCAACTTCAATCATGTTGATGCTTTGCTTATTGGTGGAAGATATTACAAGTTTGATAGCATTTAGGTAGCAGGGAACAGCATAGTCATTCTAGAATGTAGGGACTTCACTAGTGACACAAGCAAGGTACAAATAACTAGGTCCAATGGCTAACCTAGATATCCAAACCACCCTGTAAGAGTCAACACAATGGAAGAAAACACAAGGAACAACAACCAAAGGAGGAAGAAGAGAAATACTAGGTAACTTGGCACATGAAGAAACACTTGGCATCCATTGGGTAATTTGAAACATGAATAATCACTCGGCATCCACTGGGTAACTCAACACATGAAGGAATGCTACAGTAACTCAGAACATGAAGGGTTTTCTAGGCACATGAAGGATTTTCTAGGCACATGAAGGGTTTGCTAGGCACATGAAGGATTTTCTAGGAACATAAAGGAACTACTAAAAGAAAAAAATGAGTAAGATAACAAGACAACCCAGGATGCTCCTACATCAGACAACTAGGGTTGAGAGAAATGATTATCTTGAATCATTGAGATTTCACAACTTGAGCTGAATCCAACTCAAATTGAGAAATCCATGAGGTATCTTCAATAGGTCTATTCTTCCACTTCACCAAATATTCATAGTAATATTTTCCTCTTTTACTCTTGGCAACTCTCTGATCCAATATCTATTCAACTTCTTCAAGCTGCTTCTTAGGATAATCATCTGATACAACAACTTCATCCTCTGATTCATGATACTTATACAAATCAGCAATATTGAATATAGGAGATATATCCATGTCATCAGGTAACTCAACTTCATAAGCATTACCACTGTCAAACTTCTTCAAGATCTTACAAGGTCCAACTTTTTCATCTTCAACTTACTGTATGTTCCAACTGGGAATCTTCCTTTCTTCAAATGAACCATCACCTCATCACCAACTTGAAAATCATGATGTCTTCTAGACTGATCAGCATTCTCCTCATACTTCTGATTACTTTGTTCCAACCTCAACTTCACCTCCTAATGCAAAGACTCCATAGAGTCAGCAAATTCTTCTCCTACAGTGCTTTTATTTTTTTCACCAGCAACATCTCTTAAATCTGATATACCTCTAGAGTGCATTCTAGTAACAATCTCAAAAAGGTGTCTTCCTTGTACTCCTATTGACAGAATTATTATATAAAAATTTAGCTTATGCCAATACCATCTCCCAATTACTTAGCTTATTCCCAACCAAACATCTCAGTAAATTTCCCAAGCTTTTATTCACAACCTCTGTCTGTCCATCTATTTATGGATGGAATGTAGAACTAAACTTCAATTCAGTACCCATCTTCTTCCACAAAGTTTTTTAAAAATAACCAACAAAATTACTATCTTTGTCAGAAATAATACTTCTTAGTAATCCATGCAATCTCACAATCTCTTTAAAGAAAATTTTAGCAACATGCTCAGCATCTGATGTCTTCTTACATGGTATGAAATGAGCCATTTTAGAAAATCTATCCACTACAACAAATATGGAATCATACCCTTTCACTATCTTAGGTAATTTAAGAACAAAATCCATCCTAATGTCAGTCCAAGGTTTCTCAGGAACAGTAATAGGTGTATACAAACCATTATTTTGACTCACTCCTTTTGCAACTTGACAAACTCCACAACTCTTTACAAATTCCTAAACATCCTTCTACATTTGTGGCTAGTAATACTTCTCTTTCATCAAACTCAATGTCTTATCAATTCCAAAATGTCTAGCTAATCAAACACTATGATTTTCCTTAATCAGATTCAATCTCATATGACTTCTAAGAATACACAACTGAATACCTTTGAACAACATACCTTATTGAATGAAATACTCATCATACTTACTTATGTGATATGTCAAATTTGGTGCTCTACACTCTCTCCACATCTCAAAAAAATTAGGATCAGTGTCATATAACTCTTTCATCTCATCAAAACCAAGAACTTCAACCTTCATTTCAATCAACAAAGAACATCTTCTACTCAATGCATCAACAACCCTATTAGTAAGTCCACTCTTATGCTTGATCATCCATCCTTGACATAGGAAACCTATATTTCACTGTTATCTTGTTAATAGCTCTAGAATCAATACACATTCTCCATTCTTCTTAGGTGCTAATACAATAGGTATAGCACATGGACTCAAACTTTCTCTGATCAAACCTTTCTACAACAACTCATGCACTTGTCTTTTGAGTTCTTCATTCTCTATAGGTGTCAATCTATATGGTGCTTTGTTCAACAAACTAGCTCTAGGAATCAGATCCATACAATGACTTATACTTCTCATAGGAGGGAAACCATCAAGAATATCCTCTACAACAATATCCTTATATTCTTTCAGCAAATTTTCAATTTCTATTGGTACTCGACTTCCATTCATTTCTATTGTCATTCGGTCACCATTGATACAACTAGGTCCTCTAGGAAGGATAGCAAAACAAACTTGATTTTTTTAAATTTCCTTTTCAAATTGTTTTCCATTAACCATGCAAATTTTCACAATAGTACAATTCACCTCATCTGGACTTTCAATCAAAGGCAACAATATTTACTTCTTTCCATTAACCCAAAGAGTATATTGATTCAATCTTCCATCATGTATAGCATATCTATCATATTGCCAAGGTCTACCCAAAAAAATATGACAACAATCCATAGGCATAATATCACACAAAACTTCATCAAAGTAATGTCCAATCTTGAATTTCACAAGGCATTGCTCACTTACCAATATTTTATGCTCATCTTTGATCCATGAAACATGATAGGGTTTGGAATGTTTCAACCTCTGCAACTACAACTTTGTAACCAACTCTTCTAATGCCAAATTTGTAGAACTTTCATTGTCAATGATCACTTTGCATCATTTTCTAGCCATCTTACATCTTGTTTTGAAAAGACTTCTCCTTAAAATAGGTTCCTCATCACTTCCCTTATTACATAAGGTTCTTCTCACCATCAAATTTTCTCTAGCCTTAGGTTGACTTGGTGAACCCTCATCATCTTCTTGAATCACAATATTTTTGTTATTCTATACACTTTTAGAGGATCTACAAAAGATCTATGCCCTTCTTTGCCACTGTAGAACAAGATTTAGTATGCAAAGAACATTAACAAATAAAGTAAACATTCAAAAACCAAAACTAAATTCACATATATGTTTAGACAAAGAAAAGAAAACAAAAATTGCAAACCTCACAAGAGAAAACACTACATGCTTTCTTGATTTTGTAGATGCATCCTTTGATGTGGATGTATGCTCAAGATGCTCAAAGCTACTTCAATGGAGGTGGGTAATGGAAAATCGGTAGCTTTGTGAGCTCTCAATTTGGCATTATAAAGGTAATATTGATGGCTTTGGTTCTCAAAATAGCATGGTAACTTTAGCTCAAAGATTTTTGTTGAAATGGCTTGGGATGGGATTCAATTTATAGGCCAAGGGGTAGAGGGATGGAGGGCTTATATGCAAGGATGGGGAGATGGTTAAGGAGGGCTAAGATGCACTCAAAGGGGAGCACATGGATTGTGCTTGTTTAGCACCAATGGGAAGGTGACACTTGTCACAAGGAGGATGAGTGTGAGAGGGTAGGGTAAAGGGTTGGTTAAAAGCATGATGAGTGGGGTTGAGTATGTAAGAGAGATGTAAGAGTAATGAGTGTGGAAGAGGGAAGAGTGTGGAAGATGGATGTAAGAGTCGTGAGTGGGCTTGTAAGAGTCTTTTATTGTTTGTAAGAGCACTCATGACTTGGTGGTTGGGATTTTTGAGGGGAGACTTTGGTTTGGTTTAGGAAAGTCTTAAACTTGTTTAGGGAATGTGACAACATTAGGGGGTGGATTAGGCTTGGGTTTAGGATTAGATTAGGGATGTTAGAGATGTGCAAGTGGATGTCATTAATGAGAGTAGGTGAGTTAGTGGCTAAGCTTGGTTAGTATGGGTGGATGGGGTGGATTAGGCTAAATGGAGGATTAGGGATAGGTTAGGGGTTTTTGGATTTGAGGATTTTATTTATCAAATAGATTTATTTAATAAATGGGGATTTTTGGAATTAGATAGAAGAATAGGATTTAATTGATAAATAATAGGTTTATTTGATTTATCAATTAGAACTATAGATGATTAATTAAATTAATCAGCTAGGGATGGAAAAGGATTAATTAAATAAGAATTTAATTAATGATGCCTTTAGAGATGGCTAAATTAGATTACCAAAGCGGTGTAATCAAATTTAGATGTCTACAGCCACATCTAAAAAAAAACCATGAAATCCACCTCTAGAATAAGAATTACCTCTTCCTTGGTAAGAACTAGTACCTCCTCGATAAGAATTACCACTTTTCCATTTGGTCTTTCCTTTTTCATCATTCTTCCATTCATATTTTCCCTTATCTTGCATAGAATTTTCAGATCTGCCACCTTCACCATAAGATCTACCTTTGCCTCTTTGGAATCTGCCACCTCTACCACTTTGTCTTTGATCATGCTTCTTTGTCAAGATCTCCTCAGCTTTCAAGGCATATTGATATGCTTCTTCTACACTTTCCAGCTTCACAAAACTTATTTCATCTTAAATTCCAAATCTCAATCCATTAATGTACCTTGCAATTTTTCTCAATATCATCATCCACATGTCCAGATCTAATGTCCAGTCTATAGAATTCCTTAGTATACTGCTTCATACTCATGTCTCTTTGTCTAAAATTTTGCATATTTCTTAGCAAGATAACTAGGTAATTAGCATGAAGGAATTTTTTCTTTACCTTGTTCACCATCTTCACCCAATTTCTGATCTTTTCCTTTCCTCTCCTTTGTCTATCAGTTTGCAAATGCTGCCACCACAGTGAGGCATGACCTTTCAATCTAGTGACTGCAATCTACACCTTTCTATTATTAGGAGCGTTTTCATACTCAAAAAACTTCTCCATATTTGAGATTTAATCCAACATAGCATTGGTATCCAATTTTCCATCATAGGGAACAAATTCTACAACAAGCTTTGAATTTTCCCTAGACAACACTCTTGACAACCTTGCTTCATCTTGATCTTCTTCAGGTTCTAGATTAGGGTTTGGTGCTACTGATTCATCATCACTTACATCATCTAGATGTACTCCTCTCCTTTGGGCTATCTCCACAGCATCTAATCTAGCTGCAATTTGTCTCAATGTATCCAATATTGCATTATCAGCATTTCCTCTACCTCGAACCATCTTTACAAATTAGGTTCCTACAAGACCATAACCCTCTGCAAGTTATAGGTCAAATTCATAGATCTACCACCCTACAACCAAATCCAAATCAGGGTTCTACATAATCCAATCTCCACAAGGGTGAACCTCAAGCTCTAATACCACCTGACGCAGGCAAGGTATGGATAACTAGGGCCAATGGCTCACCCAGCTATCCAAACCACCCTGCAAGAGTTAACACAATGGAAGCAAACACAAGGAACAACAACCAAAGGAGGAAGAAGAGAGAAATACTTTATTTATTCATCAAAATATCTTCATACATGCCCAACTATAAGGCCTTCTGGGTTATGGCCAATTAAAAATACATTCACATTCCAAGATCTAACTGCAAATTCACACTTCTAGTTCTGCTCCCTAATCTCCTCTCCCAAAAATTACTTAACTCTAAGCCTAAACATTCTATTTATACTTTCCAAAATTGCTTACAAATCATTCTAGAATCAATACATAAGAGGAAGGCCGGCCCAACAATGGTCTGGACTCATCCCAAGAAAAGATGTTAACATAAATATCATGAATGAAATAAATCTCACAAGTTAGCTCGCAAAATCATGTCCAAAATACTGACACTCAGCATATATTGGGTAACTCAGCACATGAAGAAACACTCGACATCCATTAGGTAACTTGGCACATGAAGAATCACTTGGCATCCACTAGGAAACTCGGCACATGAAGGAATGCTACAATAACTCGGCACATGAAGGGTTTGCTAGGCACATGAAGGATTTTCTAGGCACATGAAGGGTTTGCTAGGCACATAAAGGATTTTCTAGGCACATGAAGGAACTACTAAAAGAACAAAAATGAGTAGGATAACAAGGCAACCCAGGATGTTCCTACATTAACTAGATGCATTAGGGTTCTAGTCTATCAACTTGAGATGTGTGAGTGAAAGAGTAGTGATGGGTTTGATTTTGCTCACAGTATAGTCATTAAGTGCTTGGACCAAAAATTTGAGACCTAAGGTGACTTCATCCACAAGTGTGTTTGAATCCCTCTAAGAACTAATATCAACAATTGATGACTCTAGGACACTAGTTGGATCAGACCCATCTGACCTAACCCTAGATGTTTCACACACTTTGATTTGGTTTTCATAGACATGAACTTGGTCAATGTCTTTATTAGTAGTCACTTCTAAAAGAGAGTCAAACTAATATTCCTTAGAATCAGTGCTACATGGTGAGAGACTGTAGAATTCCCAAATAGTGATAGGGACATACTCACCTTCATCATCTAGCTTCTTACATAGGTACTCAATATGCAATGACTGACTAGACTGCCCCTTTTTTGAATGAGCTTTGGGTTGATCACTATTGTCCTTAGAAGAATCACTAGTATCATCCATAGTGCTAACATGTGGCACAAGGTCATCTAGCTCAGAAAAGAATTTAGCAAGAACATGAGGGATAGGATAAGGATAGGAATCCTCATCATCAGATTGTTCCTCTTGAGTATCTGACTCAGCTTGTGACTCATTTCTAGATGAATTTTTAGGCTTCAATATGAATTTTTTAGCCCCCAAATGAAAGGGCACCTTCTTAAAACCTAGACCAGTTGTATCATTGTTTCTTCGAGCTATTGCCTTGATAGGATCAATTAGGCTATTATTATTGCACCTAATAGGTCTAGTTCCTTTGTAGCCAAAACACTTCATGAGCCTAAGACCAGGCCCATATTTCTCAGGAGTGATCTCTTGAGCTTGCTCTATTATGTCTATTTGAGTCTCTTCTCTATAGAGACATGCAAAAATGGCTCTATTTTCACTTTCATCCTCTAGGGAAACTATAGCCTTGACAAAAGTGACATTAAACTTTGTTTGAGGTGTCAGCACATATGGCTTCTTTTCCTCCAAGGGTCTCCCATAATGACAAGGAGACTCTGGAAGCGATGTTAATGACAAAACTAGTTCAATATGGTACTCTCTCATGCCAGTTTCTTTCAGTTTGAATGATTGCTCGATTTGTTTCAGCTTGTTGTCATGATAATCAATGGATTTCCTATTAGTAGGGACAAAAAATTTAGTAGCTTTGAGCATATTGTAGGTATAGCTAGTAGTGGCAGGAATGGTGACCTCGGAGCCATGAAACAAGAATTTGACACGTTGGTGGTATGTGGATGGCACAATGTGCATCTCATGTATCCATGGCCATCTTAGCAGAATGTTATAAGCCAAGGGAATGTTGAGTACTTGACAAGTGACATCCCTTTCTATAGGACCGATGCAAATGGGTAAGACAACAAGACCTAGAGACTTTCGTTCAACTTCGTCATATGATTTGATAGTGATCTTACATCGAGGATCAATAGAGTCCTTAGAATAATTCAATTGTCTTAGAAAAGTAGCAGAGATAATGTTGAAACCAATGTTATTATCGATGAGTACCTAAAAAACACATGTTTGATGTATCATGACCTCAATGTGTAGAGGTTGATTGTGTGGGTGACTCAGTGAGTTATCATCCTCCTCAGAGAAGGACATAAAATAAGGTGAGGTTAGGTGACCTACCATGGATTGAAATTTCTCAAGATCAAGATCTTGAGGAACATTTTCCTCAATGAGGGCTTTGTCCAAAATCTTTCTATGAGTAGGCAAGATTTTAAGCAGCTCAAATATGGAGATTTGAGCATTAGTTTGTTTTAATTGATCAAGAACACTATAGCTAGTAGCTATTGAATTTGTTGTGAGTTTTGCACCTTTTCTAGATGGACTAGTTAGGGATTTTTCTTTATGTTGTTCAAGATTAGGAGTAGAAGGCATAGGGACTTTGAGCACCAACTTGGTGTGAGAATGTGTGATAGCATTAACACAACATTATGAAGGTGTGTTGTTTGTTACGTTGGAAGTAGGGCCCCTCAAGAAAAATGGCATCTTGGGTTTATCATTATATTGATTTCTCTTAATAGTCATGATGTCACAGTATTCAAAACCCACAAGTTCAACCATGTTGATCACATTATCATCATTGGAGTATGCATAGTTAACCTTGTTTTTAGGTTTTGATTTTGAACTCTCTCCTTTTTCATAAGCCAGGAAAGGCACTTTGAACATCTTGTGATCTGAGTTCTTGTTATGTCCATCTACCACAATGTCACCAACATTTATCATGTCTTGAACTTTGTGATGCAGGTTGATGCAGTTGCTAGTTTTGTGCCCTTTATTTTAGTGGTACTCATAGAATGCAGTTTCACTCCACCATGCTGGATGTGGTTGTAGATCATAAGGGTGAGAGTTGTCCAATGGTAAAAAAAGCTCATTTTGTAACAATGTTTTGTAAACCACATCCAAAGGTTCACCCATAGGTGTATACTCTTGTTTAGGACATGTGACCCATGAGATTTTTATTTTGTTAATAGATGTCTTATTGTCAAGCACAAATTTCTTATCATTTTTGGCTGCATTGAGGCCATTCATGAGATTAAAGGCTACCTTAGCAGGTTTGGGGGTGACATTGTCAACAACCCCATCATGTAAAATTTCTCAATTCTTGTTGACATACTTGGTTTTGTCTTTGTTAGAGGTAGAGCCTTGTTTTGTGTCCTTCTGAAGAGTGAGTTCACAATTCTTGACCATAAATTCCTCTATGCAAATGTCCTACATGATAATGTATTCAAAGGTATGTGGACCTTGAAGTTGGACTCTATACCCAAAATTAGGGAGGAGATTGTCAGTGAAGATATCAAGCTCTTCTGTCTCTGGAATCTTGCATGAATATTTCGTGTATAGTTGTCTCCACCTCTAGAGGAATGTGAAGAATGGCTCCCCAAATTTTTGCTTAAGGTTACATAGATCTCAAATATTGATAGGGTGTTGAATGTTATGAGAATATTGATGGACAAACAAGTTGGCAATTTCATCAAATTATGCATAAACTCCATAGACAAGGCACCAAATTCTTGCAAATGATATTGCAAGAGATATGTCTAGTTATGCATAAACTCCATAGACAAGGCACCAAATTCTTGCAAATGATATTGGGGATCAGTGGTTCCAAAGTATTTGTCATACTTAGGTAGTTCTACTCCTCTTGGGAAAGGAGGCATGTCTATGCTATTGCCATATGGAAATGGACAAAGAGCATCTAAGGTGTATGTTTTAGTAGGTTTTTCCTTCTCTTGCATCATCTAAGCTAGTCGGTCTTGCATAATTTTTAGCTATTTTTGAAGTTTGGAAGTCACAGTTTCCTCTTCAAGTGTGATGATGGTTTCCACATTGAAATGAGAGGGTATCTTAGCTCTCTCTTGGGAAAGTTTCAGAAAGTACTTTTCTTTCTCTTTGTTGAGTAGAATTCCCATGACCTTTTGAAATTTTTTGTCTCTTCAACATTTTTCTATGTGTTGAAGAATTATTTCCACCTCTTGTTGTTCCTCATAAATTTCATGGTCTTTCTCTTTTTCATTCCTCAGTGGTTCTTGATGTTTGCTATGACTACCATGTTCAAGTTCACAATTAGTCATTGTAGGAAGAAGTTTAGTTTTAGTATGTTGTGATTTGAAAGGTCCTTTGAAAAGGAAGTCAAATATCTTGTTTGGAGATATAGGACCTCTACTAGTCTGAGGATCATCTTAATACAAAGGGTTCTTGGTTTGTTGCAAGTTTATGGAGAATGTTCATTAGACTCAAGGTGACCTGACAGGTGAGGGAGATCATGGAGATGCCTCACTAGACAAACTGGATGCAGACTATGTAACAAAAGGAAGGTGACCTCTACCATGATTACAACCCCTACCATGACCTCACCTAAGTGTAAGAGGGTAAAACACATTGCCACTTCTTTTTGCGACATTCATAGAAAAGGACAAAAAGTAAGAGTTTGGACAAGGACCGCACTAGAACTTAGTCTCAATAGGACAAGGTAAGAGTGTTGTATACTAAGGTATGAATAGTCTGATTTGAAGTCTAGAATAGCCAATGATTATGACTATCATAATGCAGAGTATGAAAAGCACTAAAGAATGAGAATCAAGGTAACTAAAAGATGTGACTAGTCAAAGTATCGATCACAAATCTTTAGTTAAGCTAAATGCCACTATTTGGGACTGTTTATAGATAGAGAAAAGACAACTTGATGCAGGAAAAAGGCTAGATACAAATCATAGATTGCTTGAACAAGATAATTTGATAGTTTTAAAACAAGGTCTCGTGTGAAGATCCTCTGTGAGGCATGCGAGAAAGTACACTAAGGAACACTAAATCTCACAATAGCAATATGACCTCATGCAAAGGATTGCTCCAGGTCGCATGAAGAAGTGATAGGTTCAAAAAAGACACTTCACAAGATCTTACATGGGCAAATACAAGTTCTCATGTGAAGATCTAGATTGGCTCACACAAAAAGGTGAATGCTTGCATGAAATGTTGCGAGATTATGCATGAAATTTAGGACCAAACTGACAACAGAGTTGGATTTTGAAGAGAATTTCAATATTTTTGGATTTTTTCAAATAGATTGTAGGTTTGTTTGATTGATATTAGAAAAATTGTAGGGTTGACTTCTAGACTTGTGAAAATGATTTTGGGTTTCAAGCAAGAAAAAGTGTTTTCAATAGGACATAGGAAGCAAGCAATAGTTGAATACAATCCAACTAAGGGAAAAACAACTCAGAGGGATAGGGGAGTCTTGACTTTTAGTTTGTTGAAGTAGGTTTGGATATATTTAGGACTCGATAACAAAAATGCTTTATCCCTAGAAATAGGAAATGATAGAGAAAGAAAAACCTTTGTCCCACAACTTAGGCGCATGTGTGCACCTCACACAGTCATGTCACCCCCTAGAGGGCACCCATTTTTTTGATATATTCAAAGGACTCAATAATATACACTGAATGAGCACCCTTGTGGTAGGGGACAAGCATGTATGCCACCTTCCAATGCCTAGTAGCATGCCTATGGTGAGTTCTATAGGAGAGATTCTCCCCCCTCCTTGCACAAAGATTATGCCTCCTTTTGGAGGTGAACCGGGTAGCTTCTAACTAAGAGATTTTTACTTGGCTTTCATTAAAACTAATCACTAGTGGCTCCACAAGTGGATTTGAGACCAAAAACTCACACTAGCATTTGAGAGTGCACACACTTTCTTAACAAGACTAGGGCCAGCGCTAGCTAGGGCAACAGGCAAAGCTTCCCCTTGATAAGCGATATCAAGAATCAAGGAAAAGAAATTAATCCAGCTTTGGAATCTTTCATTCTACAAAGCATCTTGATTATAGTGAGTTGGAATCTCTGGTGAAAGGAGTATTCTCACTTGGGTCATTCCTAGAGGTTGGATCACTCTGGCAAGCCCTCTAAAGGATTGACTCAAATTGGTGGTTCAAATGCAAGGGTCAAAGTTTCTGATTTCCCTCAAGGGGAAAGAGCAGACTCCTCTACCTTACTTTCTCACCCAAACACATAGAACAAGTTAATTACTGACTTATCTTAATCAATCTAGACTCACCCTTCCTAAAGATTTTGATTCCCTTGAAAGGAAACCATCATCTCATCATAGAAAAGGATTAGCACTAGAGAACCACTAAGTTGCTTGCATTCTTTGGAATGCCATATTTCAAAAACATCTAGGTTTCTGATTCACCCTTGGTCATGACCTCCAAGTGGTATAAAGCATAATCCCCTATTCTTCTGTCTTGCACCCTAGGAAGTTCACAAACCCTAATTAGACTATGTTTTGAAGGCAGGAAAGTTAACACATTGTTTTGTGGGTTTTAAGATTTGATCTTTGACAAACATATCTTTGACAATCATCCTACAAGAAAATAGTCAGTTCATTTTTGAATGGTTTATGTAAAGGAGTCTTCGTCAAACATCTTGTAAACAATTGTTAAGAAGCAAAAAACTAGAAAAATAGAAGAGTAATGCTTCAGAGCAAAACATGTCAGTAAAAGATAACAAGCATGCTGAAAAATAACAAAATGAACCTTGTTGTTTCAAAATTTCATTCAAAATCTTGTGCAGGACCACCCGAGATCTTTCACCGACCCACACGAGAAATCGATGTGCCGTACGAAGACTTATGTAATAGGGTATTTTTTTGTGCGAGAAAGTGTAGAGATTCAAGCGAGATCTTCAAATATTCGCATGAGAATGAAATTTCTCATGCAAGAATTCAGTAAATTGTATGGAATAATACAGATACATTGATAAAAAATGATAGAAATTAATGCAGATGAGGCTAGAAAACTATTTTTCAGGCTGCACGGTGGGCACCAAAAATCTATGCATGAATTTTTTGGCCTCTAAACCTCACACACACTTCAACGTGGTCCTTACCTATGGATTCATTGTGGAATGAACATGGAATAGTTCATCCAAGAGGTCCGACAGTGTGACCTGTTGCCTTCTATCTAGAAGGATTTTGCCTGTTTATGCTCTTAAGATCGAGATGCGGACAACCAGACCATTCTAGAACAAAGGATTTAAATACAATTAAGTCTATATGCATGTGAAAGTAATCTAAATGAGATATGCACTTAATCTAAGAACATATAAAATAAACTTAACTATATGTATGCATATTTAAAATATATGATATTTAACCTAAGAAATGAAAGCTTATGAAAATAATGAGATTTAAATTAGTGCACGATTTACAAGAGATTTGATACAAATTCAATTCAACCTTTGTAATGAGAAATTAAGAGTTTCTTAAATAGAATTCTTGGAATCCATCAACGGTTGGGATCAACTTTGATGAATGGTTAGGATTAGATAGAAGATTCAGTTAAGATGGAAACTTGCTTGTGCAAGTGAAGTTAACTATTTTAGATTTGAGTGTGATAAGTAGTTATCTGAACTTGTCAAAAGTGTGAGAGCAAGTTAGCTAGATTAATTCCAATTTTGAGAATTAGTTCACTCAGACTTTCCACTTTAGAACTGAAGAGAGGATTTTAAAGATACTATTTAATTTAATAAGTGAGATATGACCTCACAAATGCCTTTTCTATCTAATGGAATAATCACATTCAATTAATTAAAGTAAGCATAGTTATTAAATTAAATAAATTTAATCCCTTAGTACATTAGTCTTAGGTGATAATTTAATTTAATTTAAGTATAAATACTTCAAATTAAATCTTGATCAGTAGGTTTAATGTGACTAATATGAGTCAATAATTTAGGAATTAAATAAAGAGTATGATGAATGCAGATTTGGGGTTTTATGCATTTGACAATTAATTCAAGTAGCGAGTAGCAGAATAAGAATTGCCTAGTGACATAGGACTTAGGATTGATTGAAATAGACCAGAATTGGTGGTCATGGTAATGAGCCAATTTCGGGGTATTATAGCCAATTTTTAGGCAGTAACCCTACAAAATAGTTAGCAAGGTAGAAGGATAGAATGGTCACTTATTTGCAAGGTTAACAAATGTTAGACAAGGTTAAGCTACAAAGTGGCAACTAGGTTTAAAACTGAAGGTAGGTGCATGGTTGTTGTAGTTAATTCAAGGTCAAGAAAATAAGTTCTAACTATGCAAATTGAGGTGGATTGCTTGTTGATAGGAGTTACTAAGTAATCCTGGGTAAAGAAAACAAAAGTATATTGACCTACCATGTGGCGTGATGGGCTTGGGTGCTTAGCTAAGATAGAAAAATTATAGGCTGACATGTGGCATACTCTAGGAAAGATGAAGAGTGAACAGGAATTGGTGGGGTCAAGTTTTGAATGAATTCTGATATCTAATCAAGGAAAATGAAGTTTTAGTCATTATATCATTTGAAAGTGCACTTAATAGTAAGTTACGATGATTTGAGAAAACATTAATCAAGCAGTCAAAATTGTGTAGTCACAACATCATAGATGGTCTAAGCTAAACCAGATATCAAGTTGTAACCTTTTGAGCAATGGTGAACATGTTAAGAAAAGTGGTTTGTGTAGTATCACAAGTATGAATGATGCTAAAGGAAACACTATAGAGAAGGTGTGATTGAAGCTGGGTCATAGCATCATGAGATTGTAGGATTGCATGGTGAGTTAGGGTTCAACATTTTAAAGGACTTTTAGTCATAGAAAAGTGTGTGTATTCAATCAACATCTCTTTCAAAAATACAATTAAACCAATAAGTTCTAAAGGGGTCATTTAGGCTAGTTCAGAAGATCATAACTTTGCAAGGTCACATGGAGAGTCAAAGTTCACTCTTGTGGAGGAGTTTTGATCATATGAAGAATAATTCATTCATTTGATGTCATTCAGGTGAGAAAGAATGGGGTTACGATCTTACAAATTTTACATGGGACTGTAAGGCAGAGGAAATAGTCCTAAGATGTTACAATGTTATCATGTGATTAGAACAATGAATTGCATGAAGCTTGATTCTATGCTTGGTCATATGGTCATATGATCATATGATTGAGTGATCATAGGCTCACTGGGTATAAAATAGCATGGTAAAATTAGGTTAGCATCTTATGACAGTCAGTGTGTCTTGAGATCATGAAGCCATAAATAAGGGCCCACAATCATATGAGGATAGAGACGATCATAATATTAGGAGAAGTAATGATTTTACAATGTAAAGATGATACGAAAATGCCTTTGATGTAAGATCTCAAGGGTAGAATTTGAAGCTTCTAAAGTTATGCCAAGAGAAAGATAACTATGTTGTGTGGTTGTATGGAATGAAAATGGGGTTGTGCTGTTACACCAAGCATATCATGACATCATAAGGGTTAAGAGGATAACTACAAAAGCTATGACATGGCATAGTTGACCAAGATTGCAAGATCATGAGGAAAGGGAAAATGAGGTAAGGTGCTACACTAAGGGAAGTATGAACATTGATCATTAGATCATAAGGGGTCTTGGAGAGAGAAAAGATGATACAATAAAGGGTTTATTGTAAGTTTATAAAGCACTAGTTTAACCTAAATATGGTTGACCTTTTTCTTCCTAAGTGAGAATAATGAGAAAAGGGGACCCTAAGCCAATGATTTTAAAGAAAAGTGCCAAATATGCAAAGCTAAATATATTATTGTGTTTTCTCCTAAGGTGGCAAAAATATTGCACTGAACTAGTCAACACTGAACAACCATGGAAAAAGAGCATTGGTGTTCAAGTTTCATGATAGGATGATGATCCAAGCTTTAGGTAGAGTGCAACTATAGGAAATTTAGATGAAATCTTGTATGTTGGGTAGCCCATCACAAAATGTAGGCATCTTAATGTCTAACTTGAGAAATGTGAACCCAAATGGTGGAGGTAGTTGAAGTTTAGATAGTCAAGGCAATAGAGGACAAGAAGAATTAATTGTAAAACTCCTATAGCATATTTTTTGATACAAATTTCATGGTTGTTATCCTAATTTTGATCCAAAGGGTGTTAAATGAAATATCTCTATGATCTTTGCAGGGTTTTTCTTGTTCCAATTAGATTTTGACAGGTGTCCTCCCATTTGTAGCTTGTTGTCATCCGTTATAAGGATTTACAGGATGTGGAGCAAGGGTTGGAAGTCTATAGATATTTTCTATTATTGGTCAGTTTTATAGTTCCTCTAGTTTTTGTTAATTGTATGAATGCGTCCTATCTTGTAAACTTGAAGATATAATGAACATGAATGGTCTAATTATCAAGTTCTAAGTTATAATATAAGTCAATATCAGTATTGTATTCATTTTCAAATAAATTAATACAAAGGAATCCTTGCATTTCTATGTATTTGAGTTTTGTCTCCATTCTGGTGTATCTATGATATTGAGATTGAAATGAATAATGTTCTTTCAATTTAATGTAATTTAGATGAATTGTATATCTCTTATTGATTCTTTTGACTCAAATAATTAAGTGATTTTTTTTATTAAGTGATAGGATTTTGGATATATCAGAAGGATAAGGCAATAATCAATTAATAACAATTTCAAGTTGATGTTTCATATGGTTTCATAATAAATATCAATCAAAAATGAAATTTTGATTTAATTTAATGAAGAACTAAAGTTGTTGGTCAGCACTTATTTGTACTAGTCTTCCTCGGGTTATAATTATCTATCTTAATCAGATAGTCTATTGAAAATCCTAGAAGAATTTCTTACCATTATCTTCTATAAGTGATTAGTTGAAAGAAGTCTAAGTGAGAAAGTGTGTGAAAAGAAATTCCACTAATCCATCATATTTATATCCTTGAGGTGTACCCACCTTGGCCCTATAGAGCCTAAAGTGTAGAGAGTCTAGTGTACACTATTGAAGTTTGTTTAGAGCTAAGATTAATCTTGCTAAATATGGGATCTAGCTAATCCTTAGGTTTGTTTTCATCTTGTGCACCCTGATATTAGGTTAGAAGAACCTGGTAGTTTGAAAAATACCAACAACACCTTTATCTTTACTTCCAATTATTTGCTTTGTAGGGTGATTCTTTGTCATATTTTTGTTGGAGGTAGGAGTTGACATCTTAGCTCTTATCTCATCTCTGGTTTATAACTCTTCTCTCCTCTATGATCAACATATAGCACATCATTCTACAAATCATTGTTAGTCTCAAATAAAAATTCAACATACTATCTAAAAATTCCATAATTATCTTCTTCTTCATCTAAATTATAATCTACCATCTTTTCTTTAGTGTCAAAATTTTCATCAATTCTTACATTTTCATATTCAACTATTATCTTAGTTATATAGTTGAAACATCTATATGCCTTTCTCTTTAATGAGTATCCAAGAAACATACCTTCATCACTTCTAGGATTGAATTTACCAATGTCACCATCTCCCTTAATGTAACCTTTTCTCCTGAATATTATTAAATATTTAATTGATGGTGAATGACCAAGCCATAACTCATAAGGTGTCTTGCTCATACATTTTCTAATCTTCACTCTATTTATATTACACATAATTTTATTAATTTATTCTATTCTAGAATGTCTTAGAAACATCATTCTCATATAACATCATATAGCTGCCTCTTCTATTGATTTATTTCTCCTTTCAGAAATCCCATTATGATCACATTTTCTAGGTGAGGATAGGTGTCTTTTGATTCCATTTTCTTTAGAAAATATGTTAAACTCTCTAGACCTAAATTCTTCTCCTCTATTTGATGTGAAACTCTTTATCTTAACACTAGATTCATTCTCAACTCTATTCTTAAATATCTTAAACTTCTCAAAAGATTTAGATTTTTCTTTAAGAAATGCTACCCACATCATTCTAGTGAAATCATCAATGAAAATGATAAAGTACCTTTCATGATAGAATCCTCTTGTTTTTCAAGGGCCACTTAGATTTGTATGAATGATCTCCAACTTCTCTATGGTAGCGAACTTCTTACTAGGAAAAGACACTTTCTTTTGCTTAGCCAAAATACATTTTTTGCAACCAACATTAGTGGGCTTTGTTATCTTAGGAAAGTCTCTAACTAAAAATGTAAGACTAACCTTCACAATAATACCAAAGTTTATATGAAAAAATTTCCTATGCTATAACCAATTGTTATCAACTTTTGTAACCAAAAATGTCATTTCAATAGGATTCAGCTGGAATACATTACCTCTAGATCTAGTTCCAGTTTCAATCATTTTAAAATCCTTATCCTTGATAATGCAAGTCTTCTTGAACTATAATTGATATCCCTTGTCTACCAACTATCCAACACTCAAAAAATTATGCTTCAATCCATCAACAAAATAAGCTTTGTCAATGTTAATTCTTCCATCTAAAGTAATGGATCCAATCCCTATAATATGACAAGTTGCATTGTTACCAACCTTAAAATACCTCCATCATAGTTTCTAAACTTATAAAACCTATTCATATCACCATTCATGTGATGTGAACAACCACTATCATTTATCCAATCAAACCTCTTTTGAACTTGGGAAATTAGAGCTCTTTCTTCTCTAATTTCTTTGTCAAGATCATCTTCCTAGATAGCCACAAATCCTAGTTCATCATCACTTTCACTTTGACCTCTTTAATTATGCTCTTCATCTTCATTAGTGTAAAAGCAATTTCTATCTCTATCTCTTCTAGGTTTGAACTTTCCCTTATACAAGTTCTCTCTTTTAGAAAATTTAGATGCATAGTGACCAAATTCATCACAAGTCCAACATTCAAAGATTTTTCTTACCATCTTTTTCTCTTCTCACATGAAGGGTTATTCCTTCCTCAATATTCTTCTCTCTATTAGATCTATTGCTACCAAAAAAATCTCCTCTTGTGATTTCACTCCTTGATAGATTAGGTCAAATTTTTAGGGCATTGAAGGTTGCTTCAACTTTGGCTAGATCTCTAGACTATCTTAGTTCTACTTTTGTAGACTCTAATCTTCCAAGCAATGTTTCCTTTGTGAAATATTTAGTGAAGGGTATTACTAGCTAAATCATTTGAGCTACTTTCTTGAATGGTGGCATCAATATTTTCAAGATCTTCCATATAACTTCATTATTTTCCTTGGTTCCACCAAGAGATCAAATTCATGCAACATTTTTTTATATTCTACCAAAATAACTTCTTAAAGATTCATCATCCATCATCTTAGCATCTTGAAATGCACATATCCAACTCTATAATCTCATTTTTTTTCATGTGTATCGCCTTCAAAAGTATCTTCTAATTCTTTCCAAATTTCATGAGATGTTTGAAGTAACTTTACCTAATTGTATTCATTCTCTAGGAGAGATAATAGTAGGGCTTCTCTAGCTCTCATGTTACACATGAACATATCTCTTTCTACCTCACTGTATTCCTCAAGTTTTTCTTTTTCCACAACCATCTTCTCACTCTTTTTCAGAACCAATAACTTGGACCCATGAAAAATAGATGAGTCTTCATCTTCTCCTTCCATTTTTCATAATTGGCCCCATCAAATCTACAACCTTCCTTTCTAAAAATATTCACCATCAATCTCCCATAGCTGTTAATCTTATCCTTTAAGAACCTAGTGCTTCGATACCAATTGTTAGAATATAGTCCACTAATATAACTATAAGGGGAGGAGTGAATTAGTTATCCAACTATTATTAGTATTATCAACATTAATAAAATTTAACCATATGAGTAATATAAATTCAAACTACAAAAAGTTACTCATAAACAATTAACATCAAATATATTCACTAGAAAAACCCTTGATCAGAGGGAAAACCCTAGTGAGGATGGAACCCACAAGATGATGTACTAATATAAATATTCCTTATTAGAGGATAGACCCTATTAGGATTTTGTTACAATATTCAGTACATATGAGTCCATGTTAGGAGACTTTGAATCCTTGTTAGGAGATTACAACCTTGTTAGGAGTTGTGCCAACCCTTTTCTGAGTGGTGGAAGATAGATGGACCCATAGCCCAAACAACTTCAAGGTCAAGTCCAATGAACCCTCTATCCCAATAAACTTTATATTATTCCTTACAAAATAATAGAAATGAAATGTACTTCCTTCCTCTATCTCTATCCTCTCAACTAGACTTTTGCAACTTCACATTTTGTAAACAGATCTCACAATTTGCATCCAATAATCCCTTAGATTACTTACTTGCATTTAGTAAGCACTCTACTCCTTTTCAAACTTTTCACTTCTACTTGATACTAAAAAAATACTTTATACACTTTACAAACAAGGAAAAAAACTTTCCTTTATGCCATATTTTCATAATAATTCCTTGAATTGGCATTGAGGCTTTCCTAATTAATTATAATTAAAATAACATTGTCAGCTCACAGTCTATACAAAACTTCACACATGTGATACTAGGGCTTGTGCACTCACTAACGTTACCATATGACTATCCTATGTCACTGTGTGACTACACACTTCTTCATTTCATCTCATATGCAAGATAGAAATCAAACATCAAAATGTTGTTCTCTAATGCTCTATTTTTGTAGTACTCTCAGTAAATCAACAATTATAGCATGCTATCTATTTAGACTTTGCACCCTTAACCATGTTATCAGGACATAGTTTGAAACATATCCTCCATCGCACATCACTAAATAATCAAACCATTGTGTGTACTAGTAAGATCTCTTACTAATGTTCTCCCAGTCTTTATAGAAATGATGCTATGTTGACATCAATGACAAACATAGTCATGAATAGAACATGTCAATACTTTCCAATTCTTAGGATACTCCCCTAATGTAGTATCATTAGCATTCATACTAAAAAATATATCTATTCTAAAACTCATAGGGTTATTGAAGAGATTTTCAAGGAGGAAAGTCTAGATGATAGGGAGGCTTCCATTCTAGATGGGCATGAAATGCTCAATATGGAGCCTATGTGTCATCACTAGGTGATTCTTGATAGAATGTATTTTGGAAGCAGGACTTAAGTATTGTAGAATACAAGGTTTGCATGATAGGTATGAGGAATTAAGTTTAAATAGTAAGAGATGTATTAGATAAAGAGATATATTTTATTGACAATGATGCACTAAGTAAAAAATGGGGTGAGCTCCCAATTCTATCCAATTTGGCTGAAGACAGGAGTAAAAGTGAAAACAAGAATGAAGACTTAGTCATTATAGAGGTTAGTGAGATTGTTGGTTTAGACTTAATTTCAAAAGACTTAGGCCTTAAGGAGCTAATTTCCTTCTCAAGGAAGAAACCAAAATAGATTATGGCACTAGTAATAGGGGTGTCTAAAGAGATGGTGATGTTATAATTGATGTGATTCCTTAAGAGAGTCAAGAATTGGCATTGGCCTAAAACAAAGGAATATTTGAATGGATTGTGCTAAAATAACTAAGAAGACATGTAATAAACCCCTCCTAAAGCTTTGGCTTATAGATGCTAAGGACTCACACCAAGTCAAAATTTTATCTATTTATGGAGTGAAAGGGAAAGCCTTCACAAGATGCCATAAAAATCATAATTTGGAATGTTAGGGGTATGGATGGCCCTAAAAAAATGTACTTATTTGAGAGTATCCTTAAGAAAATTATATTGGATATTTTCCTTATTCAAGAAACTAAATTAGATCAAGAATTTTTAAATGATCTTAAAGAGAAATGAGGTGGTTAGAATTCAATGGGGAGAACTTCTTAGGGGGGCTTTAACTGGTCTAGAATTTTGGATGGTAGGTATGTTTTATATATTTAACTCTGGCTTAAAAATATGTGTGATCAATGTATATGGTCCTTCTTATTTTCATGATAAAGTTTTCTTTTGGAAGGAAATAGAAAATTTTATCTCCTCATACCCTAGGAGGACTTTCATTATAAGAGGTGATATCAATGCATTTCTGAGGAGAGAAGAAAAAGAAGGAAGTTTGGGTAGATCTTCTCAACCATGGTGGCCTTCAATGACCAGGTTAATAGGTTCATAGCCTATTGGAAATCCCTACGAAGAATGGTATCTTCAAATGGACCAATCAAAGGATGTGTTTGAACAACATCAAGGAAAAACTAGACAAATTCTTCTTCATGTGTAATTTTCATGATTTTAACTTTGATATGGCCTGTGAAATTTTTCAATTCTCTGGCTTCGATCCCTATTTTATCTTATTAGAATTTAATGCTAATATTATCCACAAAAGAAATCATTTCCATTTATAGAAGATGTGCTTATGATGTAGGAGCATCCTTGGGTTATTGTCAACCTTGCAACACCCAAAATATCTACCTTGTTTTCTATTTCCTAGTTTCCTATTTGATAGTTTGAGTTGGAGATTAGTTGATTTCCTATTCTAAAGTCTAAAAACTTGACTTATTATTATGGACCTCTATTGGACCATTCTCTTATATTTTCATAACTTTATGTTACCTATTCTCAGAGTTATGTTTCATCTTCTTAGGTGTTATTTTCCTATGTATCTCCTTAGGTGAGGTATGATATTTTTCTTCTGCAAGGTTAATCTCTTTCTACAAGATTTTGTGACATTACTTGTGGTTTCTTGGATCATATGTGGACCTATATATAAAGTCATAGATGTTTTTATTATGTATTTATTCATTTAATCTCTTGGATCAACCCTATATTGTATAACACATGTCCTATTTTGGAGAATGTGAAGTCAAAGCTGACTTGGATGTACTAATGATTATATATGTGTCTTATAGGGTATTATAAGGAATATAGAGAAGGTAGTGATAGTTGAGGCTTGAGGAAGAAGCATATTTGGTCTATAATATGGGATGTCTTGGCCTTAACTAAGAAGGACTTACATCTAAACCAATATGTTGTTCATTTGACCTATTATAAATGAAATGTACTTCCTTCCTCTATCTTTGTCCTCTCAACTAGACTTTTGCAACTTTAGATCTTGTAAACAGATCTCACAATTCACATCCAATAATCCCTTAGATTACTTACTTGCATTTAGTAAGCACTTTACTCCTTTTCAAACTCTGTACTTCTACTTGATACTAAATAGATACTTCATACACTTTACAAACAAGGAAAAAAACTTTCATTTATGGCATATCTTCATAAAAATTCCTTGAATTGGCCTTGAGGCTTGCCTAATTAATTATAATAAAATCATCAATTAATTATAATTATAATAGAATTGTCAGCTCATAGTCTATACAAAACTTCACACGTGTGATACTAGGGCTTGGGCACTCACTAACATTCCCATATGACTATCCTCTGTCACTGTGTGACTACACACTTATTCATTGCATCTCATATGTAAGATAGAAACCAACCATCAAAATCTTGTTCTCTAATACTCTATTTTTGTAGTACTCTCAGTAAATCAACAACTATAGCATGCTATCTATTTACACTCTACACCCTTAACCCTATTATCTGGACATTGTTTGGAACATATCCTCAACTGCACATCACTAAATAATCAAACCATTGTGTGTACTAGTAAGATCTCTAACTGATGTTCTCCCAATCTTTACAGAAATAATTCTATATTGGCATTAATGACAAACATAGTCATGAATACAATATGTCAATACTTTCCAATTCTTAGGATACTCCCCTAATGTAGTACCATTAGCATTCATACTAAAAAAGCTATCTATTCTAAAACTCATAGGGTTATTGAAGAGAGTTTCAAGGAGGAAAGTCAAGATGATAGGGAGGCTTCGATTCTAGATGGGCATGAAATGCTCAATATGGAGCCTATGTGTCATCACCAAGTGATTTTTGATAGAATGTTTTTTGGAAGTAGGACTTAAGTATTGTAGAATACAAGGTTTCCATGATAGGTATGAGGAATTAAGTTGAAATAGTAAGAGATGCATTAGATAAAGAGATATATTTTATTGAGAATGATACACTGCATAAAAACTGGGGTGAGCTCCCAATTCTATCCAGTTTGGCTGAAGATAGGAGTAAAAGTGAAAACAAGAATGAATACTTAGTCATTATAGAGGTTAGTGAGTTTGTTGGTTTAGACTTAATTTCAAAATACTTAGGCCTTAAGGAGCTAATTTCCTTCTCAAGGAAGAAACCAAAATAGATTATGGCACTAGTAATGAGGGTGTCTAAAGAGATGGTGATGTTATAATTGATGTTATTCCTTAAGAGAGTCAAGAATTGGCATTGGCCTAAAACAAAGGAATATTTGAATGGATTTTGCTAAAATAACTAAGAAGACATGTAAGAAACCCCTCCTAGAGCTTTGGCTTATAGATGTTAAGGCCTCACAGTAGGTCAAAATTTTATCTATTTATGGAGTGAAAGGGAAATCCTTCCCAAGGCACCATAAAAATCATAATTTGGAATGTTAGGGGTATGGATGCCCCTTAAAAAGTGTACTTATTTGAGTGTATCCTTAAGAAAATTATATTGGATTTTTTCCTTATTCAAGAAACTAAATTAGATCAAGAAGGTTTAAATGATCTTAAAGAGAAATGAGGTGGTTAGAATTCAATTGGGGGAACTTGTAAGGGGGGCTTTAACTAGTCGAGAATTTTGGATGGGAGGTACATTTTATTTATTTAACCCTGACTTAAATATATGTGTGATCAATTTATATGGTACTTCTTATTTGCATGGTAAATTAGTATTTTGGAGCAAAATAGAAAATTTTATCTCCTCATACCCTAGGAGGACTTTCATTATAGGGGGTGATATCAATGCATTTCTAAGGAGAGAAGAAAAAGAAGGAAGTTTGGGAAGATCTTCTCTACGATGGCCTTCAATGAGCAGGTTAATAGGTTCATATCCTATTGGAAATCCCTAACAAGAATGGTATCTTCAAATGGATCAATCAAAGGATGTGTTTGAAAAACATCAAGGGAAAACTAGACAAATTCTTCTTCATGTGTAATTTTCATGATTTTAACTTTGAGATGGACCTTGAAATTTTGCAATTCTCTGCCTTGGATCTCTAATTTATCTTATTAGAATTTATTGGTAATATTATCCCCAAAAGCAATACTTTCCATTTAGAGAAGACATGCTTATGATGTAGGAGCATCCTTGGGTTGTTTTCAACCTTGCAGCACCCAAAATATCTACCTTGTTTTCTATTTCCTAGTTTCCTTTCTGATAGTTTTAGTTGGAGATCACTTGATTTCCTATTCTAAAGTCTATGAACTTGGCTTATTATTATGGACCTATATTGGATAATTCTCTTATGTTTTCATAACTTTATGTTACCTATTCTTAGAGTTATGTTTCATCTTCTTAGGTGTTATTTTCCTATGTATCTCCTTAGGTGAGGTATGATATTTTTCTTTTGCAAGGTTAATCTCTTTCTACAAGATCTTTTGACATTACTTGTGGTTTCTTGGATCATATGTGGACCTATATACAAAGTCATAGATGTTTTTATTATGTATTTATTCATTTAATCTCTCGGATCAACCCTATATTGTATAACATGTGTCCTATTTTGGAGAATGTGAAGTCAAAGCTAACTTGGATGTACTAATGGTTATATATGTGTCTTATAGGGTATTATAAGGAATATAGAGAAGGTAGTGATAGGTGAGGCTTGAGGAAGAAGCATATTTGGTCTATAATATGGGATGTATTGGCCTTAACTAAGAAGGCCTTACATCTAAACCAATATTATATTCATTTGACCTATTATTAATGAATTGATTTATTTTCACACTAGTACAAAAATAACAATATGGCATAATGAACTTACCAAATTTCCTAACCCAAGGGTTGCAAACTAGGACCTTCTCCACCATGTTCTTGTAAAATAACCAAAATAATTCATATCTATTCCTATAAAGAACCTTTTCATCTCTACAAAACACAAATGGATCTCTAAAAGCATGATTGTTTGTAGATTGTGCATTGGTAGAACCACGCAGAATGTGCATCCACTCTTCTATAAATGAACTAGGGATTTTTTATTATGATGAAATTTCTTCAATTATGTCTTATGCAATCAATTCTCCTTTCTTTTGATCCATTTTTGTGAGATAATCTCGACAATTCTAAATACTAGATGCTGGAAATTTATTTGAATTCACTCTACAACTTTGTTTCTACTCTAAAAACTCAAAAATTCGTGCAACTAGTAATGAAATCTTCATGCTTCTTCAAATTTATTTGTCTTTGTAATAGGAGTGTAGCATTAATGGTATTTAAATCAACAAACTTTAAAACCTATCAATCTTAAGAAAGTTGGCAAAATCTTCACTTTTTCTACTTGTATGTGGTGTTAGAGGGTGTGAAGATTAGTTCAACATGATGTATTTAATTAAATTATTGGGCATGATTTGATTAGAAAAAGATTCATGACCTTTTTTCAAATAGAAGCCATTGCAAAAATATTTTTATTACATGCATGCATTTAAGAAACATTGTTATTTCTAGTAAACTAGCCAAAGTAATAAACAAGCATCCCTTTAAACAATAAATGCCTAGACTCACACTCAATAGTTAAAATCAGTTCAGGTAACTTGAAAAATATTTTCAGAATAACTATCCAAAATGTTTGATAAACACAAATAGCTATTCTTTCACATTTTCATACACCAACATATAGAATATGTCTTTCAATTCTTAATCAAGGAAACTAAAACAATTTACTTATGTAGCTATAGAAGCTAGAACATACAAAGATCTTGATAATCATATATATTTCACATGTTCCATTGGATCTTGCTACAAGGGACTAGAGTGCAATAAGTGTGATGGTATCAAAATAGATATAACTCTATATATCTTAACCAAATTAAAGAAATTATGTAACCACAAAGGGCTGGAAAGCTGAATTTTTATTCGTTGATGAAATTTATCTATTGTTTAAGTTGAGGACCACAACCCAGTAAACTAAATTGCAACAAATGTAGTGATGCCTAACTATATATAGTTTATGTGGCATACATCTCAAGTAAGGCATAAATTATCACAATTAATTTTTTTTATATTTTACATGATTTTAAAAAATTCATGTTTAGATTGCTATATTATTTTTCAATTAGTACTTTTTTTCTTATCAATGTTGTAAGTTAATATATAATCACAATGGTATCCCACTCTACATTAGGTTTAGGCAAGTAGAAGTCATCCCATGGGGAGGAAGACCCTTGGGAATTGACTCCAATTGGAAATATAGTGTTATTAGATAGGTAAAAGGCCATGAAATTTGTCTCAACCTTGCAGTTCTTTTGTTGTGATTACAACTTGAGTTTTATTCTATTGACATGAAGAAGCTTAAAAAGTTGTCTTGATGCCTAAATTATCTAGTATCTGTGTGATACAAATTTTGACTTCACACAAGAATGGTTGAGGACCAAGTAAAGAAGCTTGTTTATTTGGATGAGATGACCTACCTACAATAATTAGACCATGCAAGATGTTGAACCCTTCTAGTTTACAAAATATGAGACTATTGATATAGAAAATGTGGCTATAGAAAATTTATGGGAGATTGGATTATCACTAGATGACATTGAAAAGTTAGCATAGATATTGTCATCTAGCATTAGCATGGAGCCATAAGAAAAATGTCGTATGCCAAGCAAGGAGCCACAATCAAGTGCAAGGATCATACAATCTACTTCGCAACTTCTCACTAGAATGGGGAAGATAAATTATTATAAAAACTTGTAATTTTCCTATTGTATCACTATCCAGTTCCAACTTCGCATGATGAATTTGTAATTCATGTGTATTAAAAAATCTAATCTAATAGAAAACATTTCCTCACAGTTTCTTAGACTCATCATATATGTTTTGCAAATCAATTTTATAAAACAAAAAAAAAGAGTTTTTTTTTTAAGTTGTCATAGTTTGATGAGTTTCTTCCATGTCAAACTTTGATTTCAAGGACTATGATTAAAGCACTTAAACACTCTAAGGTGAAAATTGCAATAAGAAATAGTGGTAATTAACCTAGGCCTAACACCTTTGTTTGAGCATTTTACTAAAAGTAAATAATTTAATTATGTAATATTATCTGTCAAACGTGAATCATAAGTTTTAAGGATAATATTATTTAATTAATTTAATGATGAATTAAAATGACTTAATGGAGAGTTTAGTGAAAAAGTAAATTATGCACTATATTATTATTTTCCTATGTTAAAATTAGATTAAAAGATGAGAAATCAAAAGACATGAGAAAGAGAAATGAAGAGATAGGTATAGGGGAAGCCAAAATTCTCCGCAATTGGTTATAAAAGAAGAATGAGAGGCTCATTCTAAAGAGGCTTGGTTTATTATCTCCCTATGGATTTTTAGAGCTATAGGCTTTAAGTTATAAACAAATCTCTATTGAGAGCTATAGGCTTTTAGTATTAAACAAGTCCCTAAGGATAGAAATTCTTGAATTTTTCTCAAGAATTGGATGAAACCTCAATTTGTTTCTGAGGTGGATTGATTCTAGGATTCACAAGTGCTCTTCATAGTTCATATTCAATGGATTTTTTAGTTGTAAATCTTGTTAGAAATATCATCAAGGGAGTAATAAATAACTTTACAATTTATGAAGTCTTAATCTGAAAAAAATTAAGTTTATTGGGAAATTATTAATGTTTTTCTATTTGTTGGATAATATTTAATTTGTCTTTGAGGAAGTATATTATTTAATCTGATAAAATTGATTCATAGGTAACTATTACTCAAAGGTTATCCTAGAAAAAATTTTATTGATGCGATTTTTATTAGCTAACACAAGTTCTTTAATGTGAGGAAATATTCCATTTGTGGTATTATTACTATTTGGATATATTTTAGAAAATATTATTTTAAAGCATTAAAGTATAATAATTGAAATGAAGTCAATTTATGGATTATAAAAAGCTTGAATATTAACTTTTCTTTAAGTCATGAGTTCATGAAAACATGACATTTCATTATAAAGAATTATAGGAAAGCACTAGATGAAATATTTGAGTCTTCCCCATTCCTTTGACCATAATTGAATATGTGTCAAATATTTTGAAATTACTATTGGATGACATTGTTGATGTTGCAAGTCATGGGTAATAAAAACCCTACTTCTAGATGCATGATCACATAGAGCTCATTATCAAATGGTCTATTCATTTCTATGTATCACCATTTGTTCGAAAAAAGATATGGTAAGAACCAAAACTAACAATGTGAAAGGGAGATTTTCATCCTAGCTGCCAAATTCTTCAATTGTAAATTTGATTTCTATTTGAAACCCAAGTCTTTTAGTTTTTGGCATATCATGGAGCTGAACAATGTTCCTTTCCTTGTTTGGATGCTAGATTTGAGTCTTTGTAGATGGAAGTGATTATTGGGCTACATCTATGCATAGACTTTGATCAAGTCTAAGAACTACATCCTTTATTTTAGCTACTCTTCTCTTGCCTCAGTTTTGAGTCTTTTGACTCTCTTAATGGTTTGACGTAAGAGTGAGATTCTCTGTAGTTGGGGATTTATTTGATTATTTTTTACATCTATAACTAGGAGACACATCTTCACCCCCCTCATATGCATATCCAAAACTTTATGGTGTCTCCCACACATATTTAGGTGAAAAAGGCATGTTAAGACAAATAAAATTATACACCACTTTTAGCCACTGGAAGCCCTAATGTTTAAAGCCCTAGTTGACTATTTTCAAAGCTTCATGTTCTAATATTTATTGGAAATTAATAAATTATATTAAAAAAGAACATTTTCTCTCTCCAAGTACCTTGTCTCTTATATTTCAAAATTAGTCATACCGATACTAGTACCAATCTTCATCTATCATATCTCCTATATTAAAAAATTAGTTATACCAATACTAGTACTAGTCTCCCAGCCTCTAGTTGACCTTTCTTGTTGTTGTTGTTTATGAGGGTGAATTGCCTTGATATTCTTAGAATAAAGCATAAGAAAAATAATGCAAGCACTAGTGCTTTAGAGTTCAAACCATTGAAAAGTCTAGGACCTCTTGTGTTTGCAGTCTAAACCTTGTTATATTTTGATTTGAGAGATACTTGATACTTTTGTTACATTACTTTTGAGATGACCTAAGGGTCAGATGTTATACCTTGATTTTAGTATCATAGATGTTATACTGATATGCTCTTCATTTTATCATATTGCATGTTGATGTGATTTTGAGATGATAGTAGGTCTATGATGATGTGTGGTTATCTAGTAATTTGGACACATCTCTAATTTTGTTATGTGATGAATTTTATGCTATGCATATTTGCTTCATTCTTGTTTCATTATGTTTTATGTGAACACGAGTGGTGCAAATGGATTATATTAGTATAATTGAATAAATGGTTAAATTATCTATTTAATGCATTTATTGCTTTGGCTATTATTATATGCAATTGCACTTGATCATGTGTTTTAGATTGAAGGATTTATATCCTTGCAAGGGCACATGGAATTAGTAATTCAGCTATTCATATTTCACTAATCTCAAACCTGCATGGTTGATGTATCCTTATTTTAATTTTTTAATTAAACCTTTTAGTGATTATTAAATCTGAACTCTTTTGCATTATGTGACTAGACTAATGAGCATGTCTGTGCATTTAGAGGTTCACATTGTCATGAAAGTTATTAAGGAAATTTTTGTGATTTTAGATTTTTGGGCTTTAATGTTTATTAAAGTTTATTTCTGGAAGCTTTTCCATAGATGAATTCTTATTTCTAGGAATAACCTATTTTCATTTGGGTTGATTCAGTGTCTAGCTAGTCTAACTATTTATGTGCTCTAATCGATTATTCACTCAAAAAGTGAATAAGTATGGAAAGCGAAATTTAGTTCCTCACTTCTCACTTTTTCAAAACACAAAATTGAGAGCTTTTTTGAGAATCCTCTTCTAGAGGATCACATTTTTGGTCATTTTGATAGCTATGGGCATGGGATCTTCATGTGGTTAGTCTCGTTGGATCTGGCTTAGGGAGAACTTGTTATGTCATGATTTTTGATAGTTTCTACAGGTAATTTATTTTATAGTGTTGTTTTCTATTTTAGCCCCTTTTGCTGTCAGGTAGGGCTCTCTTGTTTTCTTGTTTCATCTCAATTTTTATATCATTCAGACCATTCTTTCACTTTTTTGTTGCATCAGGATGCATGTTGTAGCTATTCTCCTGAGTTGTTTCAGTTGAATGATATTTTACTTGTGTTCTCATCTAGTCCTTGTGTTACGATCTTTGTGATGGTGGTGTTCCACACACAAGTATGTGCACGTACATTTATTGGATGACTTGCGAGGCTCAATCTTCCTTGGTACTTTTGGGAGTTATAATCATCAAGATTGGGTTGGGAATATGCATGCCTATGGGCACTCATCATTGGACGAGCATGGGTAGGGTAGGGTAGCATATGGAGGGGCTTCTATCTCACTACTTGGTTTTTACTCCTGAGGTTGGAAAAGGAAGTTTAATTAAGTGATAACTAAATAAAATACTAGATCGTAATAAATATAAGATAATTAAAAAGTGGATTGTGTGCCTTGTGTTGGGAAGAGTTGTTACCTAGGTTTTTGCGCCTCGCATTGGAGAGAGTAGCTTCCAATACTCACTTGGCTTGTTGATGCCAAGTGACTCTCCATGATGTCAAACCCTATGTAGTAACCCATTGAGTGTCTAACCAGGACCTATAGTTTATGCATTGTCTCTGTTCTTGGTTTTAGTCATCATTACAATCTAGCATGAGTGTTAGCCATGGATGTTTTCTTTTATGTGTATTTGTGGTTGGATCATTATCTCCATTAGTAAAATGGGAGTCAACCTACAGGTTTCACATGGTTGGGAGGCATAACTACCTATACCATTGTTGGGGACTAGTGTACAAAGATGGTATATTATCCTAGTGCGACCATTGCTAGATGTTTTCACTTGGTACTCTGGGTTCTAGAGTATGCTTTCTTGTGATTTATGCTTTCATTGAAATGTTTGTATATCTTGTTTAGATGATGTTAGTTTATTGATGCATTCCCTTATTATGATGTTTAGCATACGATAAATGATGTTATCTTCTTAGTTGGAGTATTATTGCTTTTGGTTTAGCATGTTAGATTTCTTATTCTTATAATGTTATTATGCTTTAGTAGTAACGTCCTTATAAGACAAACCTAACTATCTAGTTGGAAATTTAGGATGTTATGTGTAGGGGATGGATAGGACCTTTAAGGGTTCATGATGCTATTATGGTTTGGAGGAACCGTGGACCTAGCTTGTTATTTTTGTTCATTGTGATGTTGTTTCAGTACACTGTGATGTTGCCTTTAGTACTTTATTTTACTACTTTTTTCAGATGGTTAGATGTAGTTTCATCTTGTAGTTTTATTGCGAGTGTCTATGCCTTGACTATGGATTTGGTACTCCCTAGTGTGGAGGTTCTGACTTTGGTTTCATTCCCTTATTTTCCTTGGTGTGTTTCTTGCTCTTCCAAGGTGACCATGCATCAACATTGGGTAATATTTTAAAGTATCACACATCCAAAGAAGAAGAATCATGTGATATTGGAAAGCATTGTGTGTCCTTAGAAACTCTATCATGCAACACTTTGAAGTATCTCACAACCATTCGAGAAAGGTTGTAAGATACTTGCGAACTATCATACTCCTTTAGGAGAAGTGTCACCCAAACCCTGAAAGTATCTCACTTCTTCATTAGAAAGGTCATAAAATACTCAAAAGTATTGCATTGTGCTGATTTAAAGTATCACCTGGGTTTTGGAAAAACCTATCCAGGTAGATAGCTAGCACGTTTCAGTTTGACCATAAGTTTTTTGGAGGTGTTTTAGATACCCTTTTTAGTGTTCTTGAATACCTTGGAATTGCATTTTGAATTTGCTATGTTTTCAAGTTCAAAATCATTTGCAAATTTCTATGGTTTGTCATTTTGTTCAGTAGTGGTGTCTAGAGATCCATTGGAGTTTGGATGTTTGTTTAGTCTTTCGTTATGATTTTTATGATCCTTGTATGTTGTATGTTGTGTGTATCCATACTTGTTTAGAAAAAAATTATCTTGGCTTATATTTATCATTGTTTCTAAGGATCTCCAAGTGGGGCATTACATCTGGTATTAGATCCCAAGTGCTACATTGGGATCTCTATGTTATGATTCCACTATGGTTTTTTTTTTTGTATGTGTATTGTTAGTTTTGGTTATTATTTTAATATCTTGTCATCACTCTTATTCCTATGACTCATTTATTCTGACCTTACCTTGTTTCTTCCACAGTGATGCCTCCTGCAAATTGACCTTGTCGTTGGGGTGTTACCCATAGGAATAACCATGGAGAAGAACACCAAGAAGAGGAACATCAAGAGAGAGAAGTAGAATATGGTAATAATGAACAAAATGGCATTTGGGTATTGATGCTCATGTTTGAGGAGATTCTTTTTTGGTTGGCCCCTCATGTAGAGGAATGCTGATAGGATCATGATCAAGAAGAGGGATCACATCATGGGGATTCCCATCAATTAGTGAATAAAGAGGAGGAACATTAATGTGAGCATTCTTATACCCCACTAGGTGGCCAAGGGCACCATTGGGGTGGTAGGGACTGTTATAGTGAAGATTCCATACATTTGGATATCATGAAATCTCTTCAACAATCCAAACCACCATTGTATGATGGTAATGGAGGTGGACTCAAGGTAAAAACTTGGTTATTGGACATAGAATGTTGTTTTACCATGTACCCATATGCAACCAATATGAAGGCCCATTGTGTGATTACACAGTTGAGGGACCACGCATACATATGGTGGAATATTGAGGGGTAGAAGCTCTAGTTTAGTGTTGTAGATCTCACTAAGGAGATCTTTGAGGAGACGTTTTGAGAGAGATTCTTATCTCCTTAGTTTAGAGAGGCTCATACTAATGGGTTCCATGAGATTAGACAAGGGAACATGATAGTGGACCAGTACAAGATCTAGTTCTTTGAGATTAGGTAGTACTCATGCTACAAACATAATGATTTACTCTTGATTCTTCATTTCATTTGAGGCCTTAAGGATGCCCTTATTAGAGCATTATGTATACATCTACCTAGTACTCTTGTTCTTGTTGTTGGGAATGAAAATGTTAAAGAGGAAAATTTGGCTAGAGGTTTTAGTGGTAAATCAGGTTCATAGAACCAGATTGCATGAAATTTAGGATAGGATGTATAGTTACTTATTCCTTAGGGAAGGGTTAGGCCTAGTCAACACCTTCTCAAGGTGGTAATAGTGGTCACTATTGCCATAGGGGAAAGGGGCTAAAGGTGGAAAATTTTCTAGTACTTTAGGAAAGAAAGGAGATAACTAAAATTAAGGATAGAAATCTTAATTGGATCATCCTCCTCAGAGTGGTTAGAAAAACTCTGTTAGGGGTAGTATACCATATCCTAATGTTACTTAGGGTGGTCATGGAATAGGTTCCAACTTCAAGGAAATTGTTATTCCTATGGCCATTTAGGCCATAAATCTTTTGAGTGTTCTATTAAACCACCTTCATTAGGACCTAGTAAGGGTGCAACTAGATCTGAGCCTATAGTGGGAGATATTGGTAGGAATCATCAAGTCTTTGTGGTGGTTGACAACCGTCAAGAATGAAGGTATGGTAGTCAAGGCTATAGGTATGTTGCATGGCTAGTGGTATTATTTCTGGTCAATAGGTGGCAAGTTGAATTAGCCATAGGTTCCAAAGTGGTTGTAGACTTGTTGGTCAGTGGTTGCAATTTGAATTTGGGAACCTTCACCACCGTAGTGGATCTTCATATCCTACCTCTAGGATTGTATTACATTGTGTTGGGCATGGATATGTTAGCTACCCATCAAGTGAATATAAATTTCTTCTATAAGTCAGTACAATTTTTTGATAACATATATGGGCATCTAGAACTTTTGGGAGTTCAAAGACTAGTCTCACTTGGGATGATCTCAGCTAATTAGCTAAAGTAGAGTGTGCAAAAGGGTTGTCAGTTATTTCTTATTTCTATCAATGATCTTGAGGAAGCCAAGAGGTATATGGTGACACTTGATGGTCACCCACTCCTTCATGAGTATTCAGATGTGTTTCTTGATGAGATACCTAGTATGCCACCATAGTGTGACATTGATTTTTGTATTGATCTTGTACTAGGAATAGAGCTGATATTAAAAACGCATTACTACGTGACTACTCAGGAGTTGAAGGAGGTCAAATTGCAGTTTGAGGAATTTTTGTCCAAGAGCCATATTCATCTTAGTGTATCCTTGTGGGGTGCACCAATCATCTACATAAATAATAAGGATGGATCCTTGTATTTGTACACTAACTACCGATAGTTGAATAAGGTGACATTGAAGAACCAATATCCTTTGCTAAGGATAGATGACTAGTTTGATTAGATGAAGGGATCATGACTATTTGCAAAGATTGATCTAAAGTCAAGATACCATCAGCTTTGTATCCAAGAGGCTAACATTTTTGAACAACTTTTCTTATATAGTATGGTCATTATGAGTTCATGTTTGTACCCTTTGGGTTAACCAATGTGCCATCAGTATTTATGAGTTTGATGAATTGAGTATTTTGCACTTACCATGATCAATGTGTCATTGTGTTCTTGGATGACATATTGATCTATTCCAAGACAATGGAGGAGCATGAAGTCCATGTATATCAAGCGCTTTAGTGCTTGAGAGACCATTTGTTGTATGGAAACTTGAGTAAATGTGGGTTCTTCTAGTCATAGGTGAAGTATTTGGGACATATCATCATAGGTGATGATATTAAAGTCGATCTAGACAAAATTTTTGCTAGCATGGATTGGCCAGTACCCACTAATGTTTCAGAAGTTTGAAGTTTCATGGGATTAATGGGTTACAACTATCACTTTGTGAAAGATTTCTCATGTGTAGCTCATCACATTACTTCTATTCAGTGGAAAGGGAAGAAGTTTTTTTTGTCAGATCAGTGTGAGGGAATATTTAATGCTCTTAAGGAGTGTTTGACCAGTGCACTAGTCCTTGTAGTGTGTAATCCTATAGGTGATTTCATGTTTTCTACATATGCCTCATTGGAAATTATGGGTGAGATGTTGATTTAAGATGGTCAAGTGATTGCATATGAGTCTAGAAAACTCAAGGACCATGAACTCAACTACCTTACTCATGATTTGGAACTTGTAGCCATGGTGTATGCTCTAGTTTGTTAAAGGTATTTCCTTTTGGGACAAAAGTTTGAGTTGCATATAAATCATAGGAGCTTGTAGTATATTTTTACTTACCCAAACCTGAATGCACAATAGCATCACTAGATGGAATTCTTGTGTGAATATGATTTTTATGTTCATTACATTAAAGGGAAATAGAATTTCATCACAGATGCCTTGAGTAGGAGGAAACATGAGGTATCAGTGATGTCATTAGGAGTGGATTTATGAGGCCATATCTTGGAGGCTTTTCGTGGTGACACTTAGTAGTAGGAGGCAAGGGTGGAGATAAATTCTAGACATACCTTTGAGGGGAGATTATCCATAAACTTTCTTAAGTCTGATGGACTACTGTAATACTTAGGGAATATATGTGTACCTATGTTAGGTGATCTTTGTACCTTAGTTTTGTTAGAAGCACATCATGCACTATATTTTGTACATCGTGCACTTTTGGGCAGGGATGAGACATAATGTTACTAACTTTGTTTCTCGATGTCTTGAGTGCCAGAGAGTGAAGGCTTAGCATTAGCATCTGGCGGGTCTTTTGTAGTTGTATACCATTCTAGAATGGAAATAGGATATGATATCTAATGATTTTATCATAGGGTTTCCTATGTCATCATGGAGGCATGATTGTATCATAGTAACAATGGACAAGTTTTCCAAGGGAGCAAATTTTTTACTCATGAGAGCATCCTACACAACTTCTTCTGTGGTGCATGTTTTCCTAGAGGATATTGTACATTTTCATGGGATCCCTCATCGGATTATTTTGGATAGAGATCTAGTGTTTAATTATGCATTGTGGATGTCTCTCCACCATGCTCTGAGTGCATAGCACAATTTTAGTTTATCTTATCACCCAGAGACTAATGGTTAGACTAAGAGATTGAATAAGGTTCTAGAGGATATGCTTCACATGTATGTGATGGATAGGTAGGTTAAGTGGGAGGATTAATTCTACCTTGTTGAGTTTGCATACAAAAATGGGTATCATAGTTCTCTTGGCATGTCATTTTTTTAGGCCTTGAACGGTAGACCCTGCCAGACCCCCTTGAGTTGGGATCATTTAGAGGATTATGTCCTTTTGAGTCCATAGATGCTTTAGGATATGGAGTAACATGTGTTTCATATTAGGGAGCATTTGGTTACTACTTAGGATAGGTAGAAGAAGTATGCAAATGCCCATAGGTTGGATCATTTTTTGAGAGTGCATTCGAGGAAGAGCCCCATCTGGGATGGGAAAGACTCTAAGTTGGTGCCATGTTTTGTCAAACCATTTGAGATCCTCAAGAGGATTGTTCCTTTTTCTTATCGACTAGCATTGCCACCTAGCCTATCATGCATCCATGATGTGTTTTATGTTTCTATTTTGAGGCACTATATTTCCAATGTGGCCCATGTTCTTGATTGGTATGCTTTGCAAGTAGAAAATGTGCAACTTACTTTGGAGCCCATATGTATCCCTTAACATTGGTAGCTAATTTTGAGAGGTTAGGATATTGAGTAGGTAAGGGTCCAATAGGATTTGAGCAATGAGACCTATACAACTTGGGAAGATGCTACACGATTAAGAAGATTGCACCCTTATCTATTTTCTTGCTTCTAGGAGTAAGCCTATACTAGTGGAGGAGGATGTAGTTCCTCTCATGTTTGTAGTATGAACCTTGTTATATTTCAATTTGAGAGATACTTGATACTCATGTTACATTACTTTTGAGATGACCTGAGGGTCAGATGTTATAGTTAGAAATGTTTTAAAATAGCTGAGAGAGCAAGAGGGTGAATCAGTTATTCAAGGTCCAAAATTGAATAATAAAATTTTTTCACTTAAATATATTGAGTCCATTCAAACTACCATTCATCCAAGCTTAAACCTTTATCCTAGAAATTTACTAAAAATCAATATGCAGAAATGAAACACATGACATAGAGATTTATGTGGAAACCCAATTTGGGAAAACCACCAATAACATGCTACCTTCTCTCACCCTTCTGAAGTGATGCCCTATTAAAGGCTACAACATATTGTTAGATGTGACCCTATTAAAGGATTTCAACACCTTGTTTGGAGTGTGCCTAGTTAAAAGACTTTAGAACATTCAACTTGGAATGTCACCCAATGAAAGGATTTCTCAATGGTTGTAAGGTCAACCTATGTCCATAGGATTTTTCCTCAACTAATACAACTGTAAGAGAGTAATAATTAAGGGCTTTTGATCTGATACAACTTACAACTCATCCTTACATATTTTAGATCACAATTTAGCTCATAAATTTGTTTGGCTTTCTTCCTCTATAGCACTGACAGCTTGTCCTCCCTTCAAGCTTTGTCTCCTTGAGTCTTCTTCTTGTTCTACCAATACAATCTCCTCCATGTGGTCACTTAATCAAATTAGAGTCTCTATAATCTATTCTTCCTCACTATGTCTTCTTCTTGACACTTGACACTACAACCTCTCATAGATTCTTTGATCATTTGACCTGTAACTCCTTATGTAGAAGTATGTAATTCATTTCCTACTCTTACTTCCCACTCTTGGGTTTGAATTGATTTGGAAAGATATGATGTAGCTTTCCCTCCAATTTATTTCTTCTAGAAAAATCATGTTAAATTCATCTATATTTGCCTAAAAATAGTTAACATAAAATTATGCGCCACCAGCTCATCATCCTTATCTTCCACCTAGTTCACAAAATTCAATGTAACAACCTTATTGGCTCAGATCTTGCAAATCTTTGAATTTTCAAATAATGCAGTAGCTCAACACTATTGAAATACTAGTGCACGACACATACTATGTTGCTCAGCACTTGAACACTACTCGGCACCCACTGTGGATTCACTTGGAATCAACTAAATTTACTGATTCTTGGCACCTAAAGTTTTCTCAGCTTCAACTGATTGCTCAACAGCTGAAAAATTTTACTTGGTACACACTAAATTTAACATTTTCTTGGCACTAACTAAAAGTTCTGCTCAACATGAACTAACTTGCTCGACAATTACTAATGAATTTAGTCAAGCTTTGCAGACATCCTTGTTATAACTTATTCTTCTAATGTTTCTAAGTGTGTCCAACCTTTGTATCTTAGTGTAGATTATCAATACATCATTTTACCAATGTCTTAATTGATCCCTGCACTCCATTACAACATCATAACTCAACCTTTCCCTTAGGTTCTTTTGTTACCTCTTATTGATTAACTCTTCCTCATTAATCAACTATGTGATAGTACTTGGATCATATAAGCAATTGTCATTCCAGCAAATAGCAGGTTTGACATCAGTGACAAAAAAATGATTGAAAACATTCTTTATCAAATTCATCATTCTTCAACAATGACGTTTTCAATCATATTCCAACAATCTCCCTCTTTGGCATTGATGGCAAATCAAACTAATCAACTTAACTAAGCTAACCAACCAAGTTACCATAATGCTTATATGCCAAAAAGAAAACTTATTGTCATTTTAGATCTCCCTCTTCTACTTCTATTTCTTTCACCTAATTCTTCCTCTATACATCCGATCATGTAGATTTTCTATTTCTCCCTTTGATTGATCAGTTTATGCTATCTCTCCCTTTGATCCTTTAGATCAAATTCTAGTATTTGATTAGTGCCATATACCTCTTTTGATCTTCTACTATTGATCAGTTTCTACTATTTCTCCCTCTTTGACAATAATGCCAAAGATGTAGCATCTTCGATTATGCTGATATAGACTTTACATCTTCCAATCTTCTCCCTTTGTCACCACGCTTGTGATTGATTTGGGATTTCAGAACTTTTAGTATCCTATGCATTAATTTTCATTATTTCAACAATCAACTCCCTTTGATGCAAGGCAATTCTGCTATTTCTCAAACAACTTGGGATAGGGGCTTTACCCCTAACTTACTTTTAAGATAATCAAAAGCATCTTTAGGTAGTGGTTTAGTGAAGATATCAACAATTTGTTCCTTTGAGTGAATGTATTCCATCTTCACTTGTTTTTCTTCTACCAGTTCTCTTACATAGTGATACTTGATTGTAATGTGCTTAGGTTTTGCATGCATCAAAGGATTCTTGGATATGTTGATAGCACTTGTGTTATCACAATAGAGTATCACTGGCTTAATTATCTCTTCCTTGATTTCTTTCAATAAGTGCTTGATCCACACAATGTTAGTGCAATTGATGGTAGCCACAACATACTCATCTTTAGCTATGGACTATGGGGTACAAGTTTGCTTCTTGCTAGTCCAAGTGACTAGCCTCTTTCCTAAGAAGAGTGCTCCTCCACTGGTGCTTTTTCTTTCATCAATGTTTCCTCCCCAGTCCACATCAGTGTAGGCATTCAACTCAAACTTTTCACTCTTCTTGTAGTACAAACGAAAGACATTTGTCCCTTTCAAATACCTCATTATTCTTTTTACTGCCATAAGATGATTTTCTCTTGGATTAGTAGAAAATCTTGCACCTATCCCAATGGTCTATGTAATGTCTAGTCAGGTAGCCCCTTTTCCCACTGGTGAGAATTTATACAATTTTTTGGTGAAAATAAATGTTTTAATAATTTTTGATAGGCTTATCTATAAAATTGTTCATATTCACAAGTCTAACCCTAGCAAACATTTATCCCCATTAGTTGTAAATTCCTAACTGTAGGCCATGTAAATGAGAGAGTTCTCATTTTTCCTTAAAACATTACCTCTTACGATGTCACAATGGAGGGTTTGTGGAGTATTGTTAGTTGGGTTTGTAGCTTTTCCTGATATTATGATATCCTTTGTATCGTGTTATCATAGATAAATTTTTGAATCTTCTCAATCATATGATATCCTTTTTGTCATATGATCATAAGGAAGTTTTGAGAACTATACAGTATTGTGTTCTCCGATATTATGATAAAAGGCCCATCATAATATTGCATGTTGTTGAAAGGAGAGCTATGATCTTATGATAAGTTGTGTTTCATAGGATCAGAAAGAAGATCAATTGACACTATGATCTCACGATAAAGTGCTCATCGTAAGATCGTAAAAGTGATAAAAGAGAAATAAAAGGAATTTTTCAATTGAGCAGGTTGAAAATTGTCTAATCGTTGATCTGAATCAAATCAAAGGCCAATGCTAGCCCACATTTTGAAAGTGTAAGAAATTTAAGTAATGCGGGGAAGACCTAATGTGACATGTGGAAAAATGGATTAGTTAAAGCCAAGGTGGAGCTGACATGGTGACTATCAGGACATGAGGTGGCGAAAGAGGTGGGTCTGAAAGAAAATCAAATAATGTCACATGGTGGTTTGGGCCATGTCGTAGGATCATATTTCAAATTCTTAGGCTCTACAATTTTACAATTTGTTCATTTATGTGAGATCGTAAGGGAGAAAATGGGAGGCCCCGATGGTATGACATGCTTTTTTCATTAGGTCATAAAGAAAAAATTATGGTTCTCTGATGCTACGACTTGCAGTTTTTCATAAGATTGGGAGAAGATTTTAAAATGATTATGATAACACGATGTTGTGTCATTGTAGGATCGTAAAAGAGGATAAAGGTAAAAGAAAAGATGAGTTGTCAGACACGAAGAGGTTTGTGATTGGACAGGGTGGATGTATGATTGCTAGGTGTGCCTAATGTCAGATTTTGTGGGCCGGAAATGGTTTAAAGTTGAACAAGTTTTTGGTCTACAATCTTATGATAAAACTTTCATCGTAAGATCTCAAGAAAATGCAAGAGGCTCTACAATCTCTCGACTAGGGCTTAATCATAAAATCATGAAAGAAAAGTGTAGGGCCTACGATGATACAATATAAAGGATTCCAAAGATTGTCATAGTATCGTAGGAGTCAGCGAGGTGCCTTGTGATGCTATGAAATGGTAAGTTTTAACTATGATCATATGATCGTAAGGAAAAGTGAAATGGCATGCAATGCTACGAAATCCTATTTGTCATAGTATCATGTGATAAAGTAAAGAGACTCACAATCTTACGAAGTCTTTATTGTACGATCATAGAAGAAAACCAAATTGATGTTGATGCTATGATAACATGCTTGTCATAAGGTCATAAGGGTTTTGGCTTTTGTGTCTAGTTTTTTAACAAAGGGTTTTTCAAAGGGGTGTCATAAGATTGAAAAATTGGCATTATACTGTGACAATGTTACGAGAGGTCTTTTCAGTGGCTTTGTCGTAAGATCATAGAATCTAGTTTGAGAGAAATATAATGTTTGAAAATGAACCGCAGGCTTCTCAACCAATGAGAATTGATTGTAGTACAAAAGTGCATGGTTAGAAATTTATGAGGACACTCCATGAGGTTGAAAGAATGGGTTGATATCAACTTTCAAGCATGCAAAAATCAATGCTAACTTAACGACAGTTTGCATGATCAACCTACAAAGAGTTGTTTCCTGATATTCAGAATCCGCCATTTGCAAATGAAGAAGAATTTGAGCATTCCTTGTGTTTTCTGAGCTTTTTGACTTATTTTTTCTAGAGTTTGTTAAGAATAGAGTAATAGTTTCTTGAGTGTTTGATTTACATATTTTAAGAATGTCTGACCAGGAAGTTGAAGAGATTCAGGCTTCAAAAATGGCAGTTTCAGAGACTTCAACCTCCAAGGGAGGAAAGACCAAATAGAGAAGGCCTAACAAATTTGTAGAAGAGTGGTTAAAGCTTTTCCCTAGTTCTACTAATGCAAATTTTGCTGATGATCTTGCTTTCATTGATCCATATGCCAAGTGCAAAGATGCTACATGTCTAGATGTTATAGGTTCTGAGTTGTTCTACTATTTTTACTGTAATAGGGATAAGAAGATTCCTATGTGCAACCCCTAGAAGAAGAACCTTGCAAAGTTGATATTTCCAAAAGTTTTCTTGGATATAGATTTGATGAAGGCCCTATTTTGATGTTACAACCCTGCTACCAAGTCTTTTCATAAGAAATATGGGACTATTCTATGTACTTTGGATCGTGAATAATTCATGGAAGCATTTGGATTGAGTGGTGCTATGGGGCAGCCAGTACATTTAAAGGAGTTATAGAAGAAATTTGAAGCAAACCCCAGTGCTTTCACAAGGAATTCAATGTTGCAGCACATTCCTATGGATTTGAAGAGAGTAGGTGATTACCCTAAGAAAGTTGAAAAGAAGATACCACTGGAAAAATTTAAAAATTATTTTGTCAAAACTGTGTATGGTGTCCATAAGGTGATTGGCATAGATGGGACTCATGAGGTCTATGGAGCCAAGTACATAATTGCAAGGGATATTCAGGACTCCTACCATGCTTGTGAATATGACTATGTTAGTTATATTCTAAATATGACCCCTACTACTCATTGTTGATGCATTTGATTCTTTACAAGAATGTGGGGTATATCCATCCTAATTTCATTGATCAAACTTTAGACTTGAATGGAGACCTGCCTGTAAAGCTTTGGACATGGCTATGGGATAGTAATTACCATTTTTTTGATGATGTATCTTTTTTCAATAATATTAGTATTGTAATAATGAAAATGTTAGAACTAGGGTATTTCAAAGCCCTTGATATTTTGAAAGGTCTTTTAAGACCAGCCTTGCTCCTTGAAGGGAAAAGAGTAGATCATAACTTGGGGGACATTTTCTTATTTCCTACCTTTTCTTTGATGAGAGTTTATGGTTGTCCTCAGCCACCCCATATATTGCCAAAATTTATCCCTCCTAGGCTAGGCATTATTGAATTTATTTGGAAATTATTCATGGTAAATAGAGAGTACTTAGGACCCAAGGTACATAGGGGAAATTTTTTGTGTAGATGTTTTAGGAGTGAGGATTTCACTATTGGGAGAGAGGCCCTAGACTCTATCCATTCCTATCTACACCACTATAATTTGTGTATAGGCCCCTATAGAATGTATGACCCTGATGGTTGGATGAGGGCAACTCTAAAAGAAATGAGAAATTATGTGCTGCCTAATTCCAAGGAGCTACCCCATGAAGATCTAATTCCAAATATAGTAGTAGAGGGGGAGGTAGCTGACAACTTGTCAAAGCTTGATGATGTGTTAAGGGTGGAAAAAGAGCTGAAAAGAATAGATCCTAAATTTGTAGGATTCTATATGGATGTCCCTTACCCTTAAAGTATTAGGAAGATGGTCACAAACGATGCTGAGATTATGACTAGATTGCCATAAGACCTTATGGGAGAAGAAGATATAGTTTGTCCTGATAGCCCTGAGCCAGATGTAGGTCCTAATGAGGAAGAAGATGAAGAAGAGGAGGATGATGCTCCTCAATCATCATGGATGGACAAAGGACATAAGAGGCAGAAGATCATTCCAATCCCTTCTCAAGTTAGACAAAGGACTCTGCAGATTCTACCAGGAAAAAGTTTGTATTTTGTTGACATGAGACAGAGCTACTTACAAGCCAGGGTCACTATAGCAGAAAAAACTCTTACAGATTTAGAGTTGGCAGTAGCATGATTAGATGACAGGATCATTTAGGCTTAGCAATTCTTGGAGGATGATGAATTCATCAAATCCAATGAATTTAAAAGTTTTTGTATATAAGATCAAATAGAGTGAGCTTGTTTTAAAGATGAAGCCTGATGAATTTGATGAACAAAGAATGGAATTGATAGAAAATCTATAGGCCTATGATCCTAAAAGTGAAAAGATGAATCTAGAAGAGGCCAGGGATCTTGTTAAGAGGATTAGAATGTTGTTAATACCTAGTTGGGATTTGGAGCAAGCTTTTATGCTTGATTAGATCAGGAGACAGGAAAATGCCATTTCCTATGAGGCAATTAGAGATGATGGATGTAAGAGGGGGACTAGTTTTAATATTCATACCAAGTCCCTAGCAGTTTTGAGTATGGCCCCTACTTTCAAAAAGTCCAAATTGATGGATGTATAGAGTACAAAGTAGGGTAATATGATTATATGGACTCTACAGGGCACCTCTGGGATAGAGATTTCAAAGGCATTAAAACATTTCTCATTTATGAATGAAGCCAAGGTAGACGAAATGGAAACAAGGCTGGCTCATTGCATACATGAGTATATTGATGTTAGAAAGCTCTGTGAAAATGAGCTTAGGAGCAGCCATGTGTATAAAGAAATAATTTCTAAGCTAGAAGCCAAAGTCAAAGAGCTTGAGGGTGAGATTGCCTCTCTCAAGGAAAAACTTCTATAGACAAGCTAGAGAATGGCTTTAGTTTAGAGAGAAGAGGAGCAAGGGAATTCAATACCAGCTGAGGACACTATTGAGGCTCTAATTCAAACTAAGGAGATAGAGGAAGATGAGTCCTCACAACCAAGAAGGATGAATATTGATACTCAATCAGTCCAACAAGAGGGAGATGTAAGGATGGAGATCCTTAAAGGTATGCTGAGCCATAGGGTTGATGTTTTAATGGCCTATGGGGGCCTATATATGAAATTTTTAGATAAGCTAATTGTATTAATGGCTAAGAAGCTAGACTTTCCATATAAGATTTTCACTGTGAAAGAGAGCCTAGAAATTGTAAAAGAATTAAGTGGCTTCTTTGCTGGTAAGCTGGAGGTTATACAAGGTAAATTAAAAGTTTTTTCTAATGGAATAGAACCTTGTATACCATTAGTACTTAGTGCTACTAATAATCTAAGGGAGTAGCAAGAGTGGTCAACTTCTTTTGATGACATTTTGACTCGAGAAACTACGGTAGTAGTTTTTGAGGATACCTCTATTTTCCCTTTTCACACCTTGATTGATTCTCTTTTTAAGGTAGAGATAGATTTAAATAAATTATTTGTTGAGGCCAAGATAGTAATGAATGCTAGATGAACCAAAGCCATGCAAAATTTTTAAGGGGGTGAAAGAGACCGAATGGCCCACAAAAAAGGAGATTTATGTCTGGGAAGCAGGAGGAGAAATAAAGGCTTTTCCGGCAAGGGGTAGCTGAGATATTTTGCTAACAGGGTAGATATAGTATGTGAACAGAAAGATCAAGGATTTTAACTTTAAATTCTATTCTGTCATCCCAGCTACTTATCCTTTTTATCGATATTTTGGGAGAGTGTCCTATGTATTTATTGTTTGCACCTTCCAAAAGTTTTTTATCCATTAAATTTTGAACATGTGTCCACCTTTCATCTATAGCTTGTTGCAATCCTATATATGGATTTTCAAGATGAGAAGAAAGTGTCGATTGGCTATAGGATTTTTATATGTTTCATGTAATATTATACAATTCGTCCATTCTTTTCTATAATGATCTGAATGAGTTCACATGTACACATTTCGAATACAAGAGGACTGTTAGAGGCCAATGTTTTCATCTTCATTGTATCTTGTGAGTTTTATTTGTAGTATTAAGAGTTAAGTGGAAGGATTTATCCTTAAATATCATTATCTTTGGAGTTTTTTCTCTTTTCCATGTATTTATAAGCTTTGAGACTGAATAGATAAATATCTATGTAGTTTAATGCAATCCAAGAGGTTGTATGTTTCTTATAGATTGCTGCTGATTTAAGGAATTGGGTAATTGCTTTCTATACCTGACAAAGTTTAGGATTTATGGAAAGGATGAGAATCAAAATGAAACTAAAAGTTTAATGTTAACAGTTTAATTTCAAGTAAATTAAAAAGGTTTAAGCCTATTGGTTTTGACTCTATATCCCATTAGATAAAGGCACTAGTCCATTCTAAAGTTCAAAAGGTACATAGCTGATTCAATTTGTTATATAACAGTCACAACAAAAAAATCATTTACTTTCATGCATAAAGGAGCAAGAATTGTTGGTCAGGGCTTGTTTGCTATTCCTTTCTTAGTTGTTATTGGCTATTGCAATCAAGAAGTCTGACAGCAAATTGAAGAAGATTATTGACCATTTCTACTATAGAGGGTAGTCTTGTAGAGAAAAGTAACAAGTTATAAGACAAATCCCTTAGGTTTTTCTGCCTTGGCTTAGCAACACCTAAAGTGAAGTGAGTCCTAATATGACTCTATTAATTGTTCTAGAAGTTAGATTTAGCCTTGTTGAAGATAGGATTCAGCTCATCTTTAGGCTTGTCCCTAATCTTTGTTTCCTAGTATCAGGTTTAAATCCCCAATCTACCTGATATGTTCTTTACCAAAAGGAACTCCAACATGGTCTACTATGTACAACATACTACAACTTTCCAATCATGGACCTGTATATTGTTTGATTGACTTTAGCAAACTCATCATTCTTAGATAGCTTGTGTCTTGTTACCATTGGTGTACTAAAAAGTTTTGAATCCTCTAAGCCAAATGTCTTGAGTATCTCTTTGATATACTTTGATTGGGTTACAAATATACAATGTTTCAATTGATGTACTTGTAATCCAAAAAAGAACTTTATTTCCCCAAACATTGACATTTCAAATTCATGTTTCATTTTGTTAGAAAAATCTTTGCTTACTACTTCTTTTCCTCCAAAAATTATATCATCCACAAATATTTTTGATATCAAGATATCCTTACCTTCTACTAACTTGATGTACATGTTGCTATTGTCATATGTTCTTTCAAAGCCTAGATTTACCAGATATTTGTGAAGTCTCTCATACTAAGCTCTAGGAGCTTGCTTCAACCTGTAGAGAGCTTTGTGCAACTTGCAAACCTTATCTTTGTTGTTTTCATCAACAAAACTCTCTAGTTACTTTATGTAGACTTCCTCCTCTAGTATACCATTCAGAAATGTAGACTTTACATCCATTTGGTAGACTTTGAAACCTTTATAGGAAGCATATGTAAGTAGAGTCCTAACTCCTTCCATTCTTGCAATAGGGGAAAATGTTTCCCCATAATCTAGTCCTTCTTGTGCATAGCCTTTGCAAACTAATCTAGCCTTATTTCTTGTGATCTCACCATTTTCATCAAACTTGTTTCTAAACACCCACTTAGTTCCAATCACATTCTTATCTGTTGGTCTTGGAACTAAATTCCAAGTCTTGTTCTTCTTAATTTTTTCTATCTCTTCTTTCATTTCTTTATACCAATCATCATCTTGTAGAGCATCATTCACTGTCCTGGGTTTAATCTTGCTAAGAAGACATGTTTCACTTTTAAGTTTATTTCTTGTCATTAGTCTAGCCTTTTTTCTACCAAGGATTTGTTGTACAGGATGGTACCTTCTCACATACTTTCATAGCCTATGCTTAGTCCTTGTTTCTATGTTTGGTCTTTCAGCATTAGAGTCACTATGTACAACTCTATTAAGTAACTCTTTATCTCTTTCATGTGTGTTGATTTCATAATTAGAATGTACATTTCCTTCATTCTACAACTTGGCATCTAAAAGAAACTCGGCGTTCGCTAGCTATGACTCGGTAGATACTGAGATTTTTTGTTGATTCCCAATTTGATTTTCAACATCTTATTCCTTAGACATTCCTTCATATAAGTATACAAAGGATTTGTATTCTTCTAGTTTCTTGGTGGGTTCATTGTCTTGAACTTCTACATGCTCATCAAAGTTTACATTTGCACTTTCCACAACTTTTTTGGTGTTAGTATGTAAACACTTATAAGCTTTTCTTCTAGTGGAATATCCAAGGAATATGCCTTCATAACTTTTTGCATCAAATTTTCCATTCCTATACTCTTTAAGAATATAGCACTTACAACCAAACAATTTGAAATTTTTAACATTAGGTGAGCAACCATACCATAGTTCAAAAGGTGTTGCATTGGTGCCTTTCTTGATTTGAACTCTATTGAGAGTATATACTATTGTACTTACAACTTCTCTCCAATACTTTAGTGCAACATTCTTTTTCATCATCAAGGTTCTAGCACAGTCAATCACTAATTTGTTTCTCTTTTTTGCTATATGATTTTGTGGTGGAGTTCTATGTGTTGATGTTTGACTTTTGATTCCTCTATCATTGTAGAACACTTCAAAATCTCTTGATGTGAACTCAGATCCTCTTTCAAATCTTAGAAATTTCAAGTTTTTTCTTGTTTCCTTCAAAACTCTGGTCAAGTACCATTACACATTTTGAATGCGTCAGACTTTTGTTTTAGGAACATGACAACAATCATTCTTGAGTAGTCATCCATAAAAAAAATTATATACTTATCTCCTTTGTAGCTCTACACTTCAATTGGACCACATAAGTTAGTATGAACTAGCTCTGGTACTTCATTGGAATTATAGATCTTTCTTTTGAAACTAGACTTTGTCATCTTTCCAAGTTGACACTATTTGCACATTGTGTTATCAAGCTTCTTCAATTTTGGCAATCCCCTGACTTTCTTCATTTTGTTGATGCTGATCAAATTGTCAAAATTCACATGGAATAGCCTCTTAGGGCATAGCCACACATCATCAAGTCTAACAACAAGACAAATTGCATCTTCCATATCTAGATAAAACAAGTTACTCCTAGTCTAGTCACCCTTTCCTATCATATTTCCATGAGTGTCATAGATTTTGGCAATTTTGTTTCCAAATTTTATGTTACATCCTATATTTCCTACCTATGATACACTCAATATATTATAGTTCAAATCTTCAACATAATATGCATTATCACATGATATCTTCTCTGTGAGTTTAATAGAACCTTTTCCTTTGATTTGGCATGGAGCATCATTTCTAAATCTAACACTATTTCCATCATATTGAGTAAATGTAATAAACTTACTTTTATCTCCTGTCATGTGATGTGAGAATCCATTGTCTATGATCCACTTGTCATTTTTGTTCACATAGGTTATCCTCATTGTTGCTTCATCTTCATCTGATTCATCCTTCATGGCCTCATAAACTACTTCATCATCATTCTCATCAAAATTTTCTTCAACAATGTAGCATCTTTTTCCTTTGTCCTTGTAATCTTTGCTATCATCTTCTCTCGTGTTCTTGTACTTGTTTCCTTCTTTATAGTTCTTCTTCTATGTACACCTTGCAGCAATATGACCTACTTCATTACAATTAAAACAACTAATAGGCAACTTACCTTTGAATTTACCTTTGCCTCTATGAAATCTTCTAGCCAGTAATTCTTCCAATTGTTCCACATCTTCTTCATCTGTGCTTCTGTCATTGGATACATGTTTTCCTTTTCTATTCTTCTTCTTTTCTTTCACCTTTTCAATGTCTTTCAATGTCAACTTGGCCTTGAAAGTAGATTCAAGGTTGTCAGGTCTATAGTTATCAAAGTTGGATAGTTCAAATGCAGTAAGTCTTCCCACTATTCCTTCAAAGGTTAGTGTGTTTCCTTGTACACACCTTAGCTCTTGGATGGCTGAAACTCTAATAGCATAGATAGGGAGTAGGGTTCTCAATTATTTTCTATTGATAGTCTCTTCTTCCAACTAACCACTGAAACTTCTTATCCCACTTACCACTTTTTTTCATTTTGGAGCCATATAGAGCATTTTCTCCTTCCTCCATTTTCAAGGTCCAAATTTGACTAATTAAACTTCTTCACTTAAATATAGTGAGTCCATTTCTAACTACCATGCATCTAAGCTTAAACCTTCATCCTAGCAAGAGAAATGAAATACATGAAATCAACACATGACACAGAGATTTACATGGAAACCCAATTTGAGAAAAACCACTAGTAACATGCTACCTTGTTTCTCTCCCTTCTGAAGTGATGCCCTATTAAAGGCTACAATACACTATTAGATGTGACCCTATTAAAGGATTTCAACACCCTGTTAGGAGTATGCCTGATCAAAGGACTTTAGAACATTCAACTTGGAATGTCACCTTGTTAAAGGATTTCTCAATGGTTGTTAGGCCAACCTAAGTCCATAGGATTTTTCCTCAACTGATACAATTGCAAGAGAGTAACAATTAAGGGCTTTTGATCTGATACAACTTACAACTCAACCTTGTAGATTTTAGATCACAATTCAACTCACAAATTTTCTTGGCTTTCTTCCTCTATAGCTCTGATAGCTTATCCTCCCTTTAAGCTTTGTCTCCTTGAGTCTTTTGCTCACTGTGCCAATACAATCTCCTCTTTGTGGTCACTTAATCAAATTAGAGTCTCTATACTCTGTTCTTCCTCACTGTGTCTTCTTCTTGACACTTCAGACTGTAGCATCTCATAGATACTTTGATCATTTGACCTATAACTCCTTATGTAGAAGTCTATAATTCATTTCCCACTCTTACTTCGTGCTCTTGGGTTTGCATTGATTTGAAAGATACGATGTAGCTCTCCCTCCAATTTATTTCTTCTAGAAACATCATGTTAAATTCACTTATATTTGACTTAAAATAGTTAACATAAAATTATGTGCCACTAGCTCATCATCCTTATCTTCCACCTGGTTCACAAAATTCAATGTAACAACCTTATTAGCTCAAATTTGGTGAATCTTTGACTTTCCAAATAATGCAGTAGCTTGACACTATTGAAATACTGGTGCTCGACACATACTGTGTTGCTCAGCACTTGAACACTGATCGTCACTTAAACACTGCTCAACACCCACTGTGGATTCACTCGACATCAACTAAATTTACTAATGCTTGGCACATACTACATTTTCTTTGCTCGACACCTAAAGTTTTCTTATCTTTAACTGATTGCTCAACACCTGAACACTTTTACTTGGCACACACTAGATTTAACATTTTCTCAACACTAATTGAAAATTCTACTCACCATGAACTAACTTGCTCAGAAACTACTAATGAATTTAGTCAATCTTTGAAGACATCCTTGTTACAACTTATTCTTCTAATGTTTCTAAGTGTGTCCAACCTTTGTATCTTAGAGTAGATTATTAATACATCATTTTACCAATGTCTTAATTGATCCTTGCACTTCATTACAACATCATAACTCAAAGTTTCCCTTAGGTTCCTTTTTACCTCTTATTGATTAACTCCTCCTCATTAATCAACTAAGTGATAGTACTTGGATCATATAAGCAATTTTCATTCTAGCAAATAGCAGGTTTGACATCAGTGACAAAAAGATGATTCAAAGCATTCTTTATCAACTTCATCATTATTCAACAATGATCTTTTCAATCATATTCCAACAGTTATACTTTGATTTTAGTATCATAGATGTTATACTACTATGCTCTTCAGTTTATCATATTGCATGTTGATGTCATTTGAAAATGACAGTAGGTCTATGATGATATTTGGTTATCTAGTATTTTGGACATGTCTCTAATTTTTTTATGTGATAGATTTTATGTAATGGATATTTTCTTTATTCTTGTTTCATTATGCTTTATGCGAACGTAAGTGGTGTTAATGGATTATATTAGTATAATTGAATAAATGGTTAAATTATCTATTTAATTCATTTATTTCTTCGGCCATGTTATTATATGTAATTGTACTTGATTATGTGTTTTTAGTGTGCAAGATTTATATCCTTGGCAGTGGCACATGGAGTTAGTGATTTAGCTATTCATATTTCACCAATGTTTTCCCTATATGGTCGATGTATCCTTATTTTAATTATTTAATTAAAGCTTTTGGTGATTATTAAATCTTAACTCATTTGCATTATGTGACTAGACCAGCGAGTGTGTCTATGCATTTTTTCGATTCACATTGTCGTGAAAGTTGTTAAAGAAATTTCTATGATTTTTGGTTTTTGAGCTTTAATTTTCATTGAATTAAATTTCTGGCAGCTTTTCCATAGATGAATTCTTATTTCTAGGAATAACCTATTTTTGTTTGGGTCAATTTGGAGTCTAGCTAGTCTAACTAGTTGTTTTCCCTAATTGATTATTCACTCAAAAAGTGATTAAGTATGGAAAGAGGAATTTAATTCCTCACTTCTCACTTTTTCAAAACAAAAAATTGAGAGCTTTTTAGAGAATCCCCTTCTGGAGGATCATATTTCTATTCATTGTGAGAGCTATAGGTGTGGGATCTTCATGAGCTCAATCTCATTGGATTTGATTCGGGGAGACATTATTGTGCCATGATTTTCAATATTTTTTGTGGGATATTTATTTTAATGTGTTGTTTCTTGCTTCAACCCCTTTTACTATCAGATAAGGCTCTCACATTTTCTTGTTTTAGCTTAGTTTTTGTATCTATTTCTGATAGTTGTTGGTTTGGTGGTTGAGAACTAGTGTTCCCCTTTATTTCTATTTGTTGGTTCTACCTAGTAAGTTGAGTACAAATATTTTCCATTTTTTGCACTAGTGTTCCCTTTGTTTCTATTTGTTGGTTCTACTTGGTTTTGCACTATTAAGCTGGTAATTTTTGCATATAGTGTGTGAACAAAAAATTTATTGGATTTATGAGGCTTTTTTTCCAAAAGACCAAATAGGATTTAATTTCAAATTTTTCTAGCTTTTAGGGTTTTAACCTCATTTTGCATGCCACCCTATTTTCTTAGGTTTTCTTGGCATGATGTTGGTCATGGACTTGGATCATCTATTTGGATGTTAGTAAGACTATTGTTGGACTTTTTTGTTGTAGTGTTGTACATGTTGGCATCTGTTCTCTTGAGCTATTTTGGTTGAATGATATTTTGCATGTGTTCTCATCTAGGCCTTATGTTATGATCTACATGATGGTGGTGTGCCACACATGAGTATGTATGCATACATTTGTCAGGTGACTTGTGAGGCCTAATATTTTTTCATACTTCTAGGAGTTATTATCATTGGGGTTGGGTAAGGAATATGCATGCCTATGAGCACTCATTATTGGATGAGCATGGCTAGGTTAGGGTAGCATATGGAGTGGCTTCTATCTTACAGCTCAGTGATGACTCCCAAGGTTGGTAGAGGAAGTTTAATTAAATAATAACTAAATAAAATAGTACGTGATAATAAATATAAGATAATTAAAAAGTGGGTTGTGTGCCTCTTGTTGGGGGGAGTAGCTACCAATACTAGCTTGGGCTTGTCAATGCCAAGTGACTCTCCATGATGTCATCCCCTACATAGCTGCCCATTGAGTGTTAGACTAGGACCTGTAGTTTATGCACTGTCTATGTTCTTGGTTTTAGTCATCATTACTATCTAGCGTGAGTGTTATCCATGGACATTTTCCGTATGTGTATTTTTGGTTGGATCATTACCTCCATTGGCATGGTGGGAGTGGACCTATGAGTTGTGTGTGGTTGGGAGGAGTAGCTACCTAAACCACTATCGAGGATCAATGTATAGAGATGGTCTATTATCTTATTACGATCATTGGTGGATGTTTTCACTTGATACTTTGGGTTTTGAAGTATGCTTTCTTATGATTTATGCTTTCATTAGAATGATTGTATATCATGTTTAGATTAATTTAGTTTATTAATGCATTCCCTTATTATGATGTTTAGCATATGATAGATGATTTTATCTACTTAGTTGGAGTATCTATTGCTTTCAGTTTAGCATGTTAGATTTCTTGTTCTTATGATGTTATTAAACTTTAGAAGTGACATCCTTATAAGATAGCTCTGACTATCTAGTTAGTAGTTTGGGATGTTACATGTGGGGATGAATAGGACCTTCAAGGTTTCATTATGCTATTATGGTTGGGAGGAACCACACACCTAGCTTGTTACTTTTGTTCATTACGATGTTAGCTTCAGTAGTTTATTTTACTACTTTATTCAAATGGTTAGATGCAGTTTCATCTCTTTGTATTGTTTTGAGTATTTATGCCTCTATTATGGATCTAGTAATCTCCAGTGTAGAGGTTCTAACTTTGGTTTCATTCCCTTATTTGGCTTGGTGCATTTTTTTCTCTTCCTAGGTGACCATGCATCAACACAGAGTGATACTTTAAAGTATCACACATCTAAAGAAAAAGAAATGTGCAATACTAGATAGTATCACATGCCCTTAGAAACCTTATCATGTGACACTTTGAAGTATCAAATTTCCATTGGAGAAAGGTCATATGATACTTTTGAAGTAACACACACCTTAAGGAGAAGTGTCACCCAAACCCTGAAAGTATCACCCTCCTTCATTAGCAAGATCATACGATACTAGAAAGTGTTGCACTGTGCTAATTTAAAGTATCAGCTAGGCTTTGGAAAAACATGTCTAGGAAGATAGCATGCACTTTTTAGTTTGACAAGAAGTTTTTTAGAGGGTTTTTCGATACCCATTATGGTGTTCCCAAATACCTTGGAATTACATTTTGCATTTAGGATGATTTCAGATTCAAAATTATTTGCGTCCTTCCATGGTTAGTTATTTGGGTTAGTAGTGGGATTTGGAGATCCATTGGTGTTTGGATGTTTATTTAGTCTTCCATTGCAATCTTTGTGATCCTCATATGTTTTATGTCATGTGCATCCATACTTGTTTAAGTATTTTTTTTTATCTTGGCTCATATTATCCTTGTTTCCAAGGATCTCCGAGCGGGGCATTAGAAAAATACTTTTTTTTTGCTATAGACAACATATACTTTAGATTTAATGTCATATTTCATAGGCTAGGACAACATAATTCCTTGATTATCATGTTTGATGAGTGTTGTTGTAGGTTGTTTGATAATTGACCAAGAACAACATAATATAGTCATGACAGAAGTATGTTGGCTATCAAGGTTAGTTCATAAACTTGTGAAAACTCTATTCTACATATATAGATTGAAGTCTGTTTTTGCAAATTTATCATATCTATGATGTTTTCATAAATTTTGGCAAGCTGGGAAAAAATGTAAGATAGACCTTGACTTAAACAAAAATCATTCATAAACTCTACATGTTTTACAAAAAATATGTTTCACAAAATGCTTTTGTGTACACATCATCAATCTCAAAATGAATGTAAAATATTCATTTATAAAGATGGCACAAGGAGCCTTCTCTTTTACAAGCTGAAACACATCTTGAACAACTTTTGCACCATCTTTGAAAAATGTCTAAATTGCAAATGTGCAGGGAAGAATTAGCATTAGCCACTCTTACAAAGCAAATGCGAATTGAGGAGTTTTTATGTGACTAAAATCCAATGATGACCAAGAAAAAAAAATTTTAAATAATTCAAATAAATTAATTTGATGAACTTGAAATTTTTTAAAAGATTAAAAACATCATTACTTTTTGTTAGAATTAGAATAATTAGTATAAATAATACCTCATTGTGACAAATAAAGCCAAATGCATTCTACTTACTTCAAGAAACTATGTCCTATTGGAGGTGTTGGGGGTTAATTAGTATTTTAAACTTTTATCATTGTGAAACCACATTGAAAAATATAAATAGAAACTACCAAGATGTAAACACCAAAATTGTCGTGGAAAACCCTTTCTCTTAGAAAACCACAACATATAATAGCTTTCATTAAGGAAATGGTCACCAACTTAGATTACATAAGTGAACACAAAATCCAATAAACTAAGACACAAACTTCAAATTGAGCACCAACTCAACAATAAAAATCTCATCTGTAGATGACTGTGTGAGATATCCAACTCAAATAATCAGTTAGTCATGATCAAAAACATGACTTTTCACCATAATCTTTCAATAAAATGAAAGAAAGAAATACACATAGAAATCATCCTTCATCTCATGCCTTTTAAGACTACTTTTAACTATGGGATTTTTATAGTTCATGTAATGGTAAAATCAACAGTGGATCATCAAAGTCTTCTATTTGTAACCATCTTCTAGCAGCTCACACTTCATCAATGAAGTTACTTAGTTATGTGATTCACCCTTGTAGATAAGAATTATAACATCATGCCCATTCAAAATTCCCCATTAAAAAATATGATATTTACAGCCCTTTAAACATCATGCCTCAAATCTAATTACCATTCCTTATTGAAGAGATCAATTCAAGACAACACAAAATGAACTAATAACAATAGTCACATTAGCTTATGAACCACATTCTAGACACTAATTCATAGAAAATAATAGAAAAAATATATAAAGGCCATTTATCATGTAAATTTTTTCCACAATCCTACAAACAAACACCAATAATATTTTGATTAAAACATAACTGCAAGAAGCTTTCTCTATTTATCATGACATCAACTAAAAATAAAATATGGCATTGTAACTAGTATGTCAAACTAAATAATTTAGATAGAGTGGTACCTAACTACCTCAAGAATTTCCAAGTAATATAAATAAATGTAAATCATAGTTCAATACCTTTCCAAACATAAAAGTAACCTAAATCTTTGGGGCACAAGTGAAAGAAATCAAGTATTTCCTACTATGGTCATACGCTCCATTCTCAAGCACTAAAATTTGACTTTTCCACCACATGTCAACGAAGTAGGCCATTAGTGGTAGTGAGAAAAGTTGCAAGATGGATCAGTAATAGCCTTTGTATACTGAAAAAATAACTAATAATGCTCCAACCCTAATAAAAAATGAGTTTGTTAGAAGGACTGAAATAAAACATTAGAATGTGCAAAACTACCACAATAGAAGACCACAATCAAAATAGCTCTAGCTCAAGTAAATATCACTCATTTCATCAAGAAAATTTGTATTCTTCCTAGAGAAGCTATTGGCCTCATGGAACAAGAGCCTTATTCAATGAGAGTGACCCAAATTGATCAGCCTAATTTGTAACAGTTATAGCTTGATCCAAATGAAGCACATCCATTGCCTCTTGAACTTTTTCTTTTAATGCATTAGGAGATTCAACAAGGTGTAGTACTTATTTTTTATTCATTTCTAATAGCATGCCTATTACTTTACTAGCATGATCATGTTCCAGCTGATCCCTCTTAGAGGAAATAGTTGTTCTCCAAGCATTTGGAAAGAAAACAAAAAACTTCTACACTTACAAATACATTATAAGATGTTACAATTCTAATATTTAATTTGCATATTCTAAATTCAATGTAATCAAGTTTTTAATCATAATGCTCTCTATTGCTCTAGATTCATAGAAGCCAAGGTAGAATAAAGTGTTGTAATTGGAAAAGGTTGTGGTCTTGTGGTCTTTGTGTTACCCACCAAAATGCTAGAAACATCAAGGGGAATTGGCACGATTCCACTTATGAGACTCTAGGATATCATGGAAAGATATGGTCCATTCCATGTGTTGTGCATATAACAAAGGTCATGATTTGCATTTCTCTGAAGCAGTTGTTCAAATATATGTCAAGATCATAAACAAACATTGATACAAAAGAAAATAATGTGTGGTTTACATTTCTCTAAACCAGCTAGTGGAAGATATGTCAGAATTGGAAAGAACCATTGATACAGAAAATAATGTCTGAGTTGCATTTCCTTGAAGCAACAATTGGAAAATATGTCAAGATTGAAAATAAACATTGATACAAAATAAAATAATGTCATAAATAATGTAGTTAATGGAAATTTTAGAAAAGACAAAAAATTATGTAATCCTTCTCCAAATCTCAATGGGGTAAGTTTTCTTATGTCTTAATTTGTAGTTACATGACTAGCTTACGGTGTCATTTCCTTAATGACACTCTATGTTAGCCATTGACATGCCACTCCACTAATAGATTAAAATCCACCATTCATAAATAGATGAGCCAGAAAAAGAACACACTAAACTCTTCATAATCCATACCATCCATGTACCTATCAATACAAGAATATTTGCTTGTGCCTCATTTTTTTAGTTAGCAACCTCTAGTTCAATTTCTACAAATTTAGAAGTTAACACTAATAATACAATGATTATATTTACAACACAAAAAATAATAAAATTGAATAATATTCTCAGTGCACATAAATAACAATTTCTAAAAATGTAAATGTAACACTAAAATATAGTGAGACTATTTATACAACACTAAATAATGGAAACATTGATGTTATCAATGCACCAACTTCTTCAAAATTAACTAAGATCATTCACAAAATAAAGTATCAGGCTCTATAATGTCTGCAACTATAAATAGTTTGGAGCTAGACAAGGATAAAAATCTGAAACTATGTCATTTAATCCCAAAAGTAGAGTTCTTGTGAAACATTATCCATAAATTTGAGTGGATAACTATTTACTAAACAATATGCAAAGAAATCCAAATAAAACATCAGATAAGAATAGAAATCACCAAGATAGTCATGAAATGATCTAGTAGTGTAGCAGAGAAATTTCCATGCTAATGATGGGATCAAGATGTATTGGCTGGTTACAAATACAAAAAATATATAAGTTTTCCTTTAAGTTCCTTATTCGAAACCTTGAATCAATACCATATTAGAACTCGATTTCAGCTACAAAATAAATATTTAACCTAAGGGAATAGAACAAGGCATAAAATAGAAACTAAAATTATTATCCTCCTTTGACTAAAAACTTTAAACCATAATAAAAGTCTGACAAAATACACACCAACTATTAGGATAAGCATGGACTGATGCAAATTCAATAGATTTGATAACTGAATTGTGCATAAAATCAACACCAAGTGCTTGCAACCAATCTATTCAGTTAACTTCAAAAAATTTCTAGAGTTTTTTGCCCATAGAAACCTTCATTCCCAATAGTTAGAAGGTGATTACCATCAATTGAATTCAAAAATTGTGCCATTTATGTAATCCATAGTTACAATTGAGGACAGAAATCCCAAGATGATGACATAAAAAAGAAATGATTTTTATATTTCAATATTTAGATTTTGAATATTATAGAGTTATGCATCTATTAATGCATAAATATTTCAAATTGAATCAATCATTGAGACACTGAATGAATTTCTAGTCATTGTGGGATATGCTCAATGGAAGCTAATTGAATGCAATTACATAAACCTTTCCAAATCTAAAGATTCAAAAACCTATTGAGGTATACTTGGAGAACCTATCTAGAAACATCTAAAAGACAATGAGGTTCATTCACAAGATCCCACACAAAGACAGTAGGTTCATCTTAGTAATGAAATCCAATGAGACTATTTTTTCTAGTCAAAATTCTCTATGACATTATTGAAAACTAGATTGAATATGGTGTACACATTTTTTTACCAAATATTGTGTTTATTAAAATATCTATATTTCTCTTTATAAAGTTGATAGATAAATTTCATCAGAGAAAAGTTGTAGAAACAACTTGTCACTTTGATATCAAAAATTGAGGACACCCACCAAGATGTCAAGGGTGTACTTAAAGAAGAAACTAATAAATGCTTCTACAAAAGAGGAATTATTTACATTTGTGCTTAAAATATGAACAATTTATTAGGTCTAGATTATTGGTCCAAGGAAAAGGGGTATGGAAACATAAACTTCAATAAACCGTAGAATTTATCTTTAATAGAAACCACTACAAGAGCCAATATAAAATACAAAAATAACATTGTCTCCCTTCAAGAATAGCCAAAATAAATCATAAATCAAATATAGCTATTGGAAATATGGTCTTCAATTCCAAAGCTTTAATAAATTTTGTGCAACCATAGTATGAAGAGAAATGTTGAAAAAAGGAAATTAAGTTATCATCTTAAAGCCAAACTGGACTTCTACAACTATAGTGTATTATAGAAATTGAAAGGATGTATCTCATTATGTCTACTTTACTATGATCAATTTTAATTTATAAGCATGATAGGATTCACAAGACATTGACAACACCAAGTTGTAGGGAAGAGAAATTTGGTCAATTGATAAATTCTCTGCTAAAATAGTTCATATGCTAGAGATGTTAAAAAAAAATTCTTAAAATTATTCAATTCGGCACAAACTTAGAGAAATTTGAAACTTAAAATAGATATGAACAAGAAGGAACAAAAATATCATACACCATGAGCACTAGAATTTGTCGACACTCAAGATGGGAAAAAATAGGGAGAAGTTAATTCTTATAAATAGAAAAACTACGTAAGGTAAATTTTACAAAGGCCCACTTTCTAGTTTTCTTACTGTAGGTAAGACTCAGTGTTAGTTGGCTCACTGTCTATTGAGCTAACTATCCAAAATTTAGAAGTAATAAGGATCACTACTTGAATAAAAATAAAGAATAATTCAAAATCTCCATAGAACAGCTTGCTACAAATGCAAAAAAGACTTTATTTAAAATATCATAAATCACAGTCGAACTACAAAGATGAATGCATTTGAGTGTTCTCAAGGAAAGGAACTTGGTTACCAATTTTTTGAAATTAATAACATGAAAAACAAGTTATTAAACATGCTACGGAAATTGTGTTGTCAATTACGATAATAAATATTTAGTAATAGATACATAAAAAATATTTGGTTAAGGATCTATAAAATAGTCATTGGGCCCTTCATAGCTATTAGATTAATACATGTTCAATCAATTCACCGCTTAGGTCATTGACTGAATCTGCACCAAAGTTAAGTTCAATAAGAAATAATCGACTCCCAAGATAACCCCAAGCTTCCCCCATGACAACCAAAAAGACTAACTATAGTAGAGTGAAATAACAAGAAAAATCAGCTACTATTCTATAACATGGCTTGTAAGTTGATTACAATATATAGCTATAACTTCTAACAATTAGTAGGAAACAATAGGAACAACAACCTAGCTAAACTAATTGTGCATGTAGAATCTAGTAACATGAAGCATCCCATTTTTTGACTTATCATACAAGTGTCAAAAAAGGACTTCTAGATATGTTTCAAAATAGCTCTATACTAAAAAATGAAGTACACTGAATATTATTTTCTATAAATTAAGCACATCTAGCATATTCTCCACCAACAAGATCAATGGAATATTGGTAAATGATCACATATGATAGTCACTAAATCTCCACATCTAGTTATTTTTTCCAAAAAGCCCTATTATCATTCCCATGCTCACAATTTGTGGTCACCATAGTTATAAATGATATAGCAACTTCATTATTTATTTTCCCACCACATATCCTAATTTGATTGATATACCCCTCTAACTCTTAATACCAATAACCCCCATCTCCTACTATTTATGGAAATAAAGTAAGAACATTTCTAGCATCAACAAAATATTATTCAAGGGACCACTAGTTAGAGTTTACTAGATCAGTTACTATGGAATTATTAGAAAGAAAAATGTAGGAAGAAAAATGTGAAGCTCATCTTGGCAACATTGTGAAAATTTAGAGTAGTTTGTTCATATTTTCTTGGCTTCTCTCAATGTGAGGCATGATCAAGACTAACTATTTCTATTATAAACACTAATGATAACCATATGTATTTCAAATGCTTAATGTCCTTATTGTGTAACTAGTAATAAAAAGGGTTGACAAGGTACTAAGATCTAGAACCAACAATCAATTGGATTCTATGTAGCTTTAGGAATTTTTACCAAGCCATGTTATATGTGGCTTTCAAAAGTTTTGCCTTGAGATAGGAGATACTTTAAAGCTCTAGTATAACCAATAACTATAACTCAAGACAAAATTTTAGATGTAAAATTTCAATGAATACAATCTTTATGGTAAACTTTATAAAATGCAAATGTGATCCTAAATTTAGTGAAGATGGAAAGAAACTCATCTTACTTAGTGTGCAACATTTTCAACCATGTTATGTCCCTTTTTGATATGGATACTACAGAAGCCTATGAACTATTTGTTAATATATTTCTAATTTTTTTAGTGATAGTGTCTCTTGCCCAAAAGGTTCATGTTGAGGTTGTGTGTGTGCATTGGGTTTATAAATTGATCAATAATGCAATCTATGCAAACATATTTATATATCTTCTCTCTTTACATACCTAGAGTATTAGAATATATAGTCCACTCATATAACTAAGAAGTCGGTGGGGGGGGTGAATTAGTTATCCAACTATTCTCATAATCATTAACCTTAAAAAAACTTAACCATGTGAGTAACATAAACTAAAACCACAACTAGATAATCATACATAATTAAAACCAGATATGTTAACTAGGGAAACCATTAATTAGAGGGAAAACACTGGAGGGAATGGTACCCACAAGATGATGTACTAATATAAGTATTCCTTATTAGAGGATAGACCCTATTAGGAGTCTGCTACAACATTTAGTGCATATGAGTCCTTGTTAGGAAACTTTGAATCCCTATTAGAAGATTCCAACCTTGTTAGCAGTTGGGCCAACCTTGTTAGGAGTTGTGGAAGAGAGGTAGTCCCACTACCCAAATAGCTTCAAGGTTAAGATCAATGAACCCACTATCCAAATGATATCTATATTATTCATTGTACAATAATAGAATAGAATTATACTTTATTCCTCTATCTTTATCCTATCAACCAAACTTTTGCTCCTTCAAATCTTGTAACCAAATCTCATACTATGCATCCAATAATCCTTTGGATAGCTTACTTGCAGTCAGTTAGTATTCTACTCCTTTTCACAATTTTCAACTTTACTGCACACTCTAATTGATCTTCTTATCCAAATCCTTTCACACACTTTACAAATAAGGAAAACATCTTTTCTTTATATTGTATCTTCATAATAATTCCTTGAGTTGTCCTTGAGGCTTTCCTAATTAATTCAAATAAGATAATTAATTAATTTACAATTACAAAAAGCATTGTCAGCTCACGGTCTACATAGAAACTTCACATGTGTAATACCAGGTTTTGCACACTCTTTGACATCACCATGTGACTATCCTCTATCACTGTGTGACTGTGCATCTCTTCATTAAATCTCAGATGAAAGATAGCTATTAATCATCATAACACTATTTTCCAATACTTTGTTTCTACATTGCTCTTAGTAAATTAGGTACAACTTTTGTATGCCATCAACTTAGACAATGCACACTTAACCATGTCATTAGGAAAACCTTTGGAATATGTCCTTAACCATGCATCACTTATATCTCTCACAATCACTGCACAACATAAGATCTTTGACTTCTATTCTTCTAGTCTTTATAGAAACATTTCTATGTTGACATCAATGATGAACAAAATCAGAATGCAACATATAAAATAATCTTTAATGCTTAGGATACTCCTCTAATGTAGTATCATCATCATTCATGCTAGCAAATCTCACCTTTTTGAATTAATGGCAACATAGATGAAAAACATCTAAGTTCCAATTATACTAAACTATACTCTAATGCTACTAGAAATAGCATCAACTATTCACACACTAAAAGATCTCAATACATTAGATTTAAATCCTCTCTCTTGATAGACATTAATTTTTTACTTCACACTAAAAAGCTTACACTACATCAGATACACATTGGGTGCATACTTTCTTATTTTACATGAATCTTTCTAAATCTCCCTAAAGGGATATCACTTCTCCCCCATAACTCAAGATATGTTTCTCATGTGCATCCTCTCCCCCATCGAAATCAATGTTAGAGGCCTCAAAATAGATACATAATACCAATCATTATACAAGATACCAGTTTTTTCCAATTGTTACAACTACTTCTTCAACTCTTCAATTAGCTCAAGTATCTAAAGACACTATTCAATACCAAATACCAAGATTCCTCAAAAACTTAGTACATGCCAGATACTCCCCCATATAGGAACCATCAATATTTAATCTAGTCAAATCATAGTGCTTTGTACCACTAGATTTATGCATGCTCTACATCATCTACTTAAAAGTAGGTAGGGACATAACCCCAAGCATACCTCTCAAGTAGTCAAAAGTGTCTTTAGGAAAAGGCTTCATAAAGATATTTACAATCTAATCTTTAGTACTTACATACTCCAATCTAATCTCCTTTTTTGTTGCCTTCTCTCTCAAGACATGATGCTTAATGGATGTGTTCTTTGTTATAGAATTCAATACAAGATTCTTAGCCATACTCACCATACTTGTGTTGTCAAAGTAAATGATAAAAGGTTCTATAAACTCAATTCCAATAGCTTTCAAGATTTTCTTCATCCACATAACTTGATTACAATTATTTGTTGGTACAATATACTCTACCTTAGCTATAATATGAGAAATATAGTCATTTTTCTTTCTTAGCCAAGAAACCAATCTTACTCAAAGAAAGAATGCCCCACCATTGGTGATCTTTTGGTAATCCGTATTGCCTACATAATCTACATTAGTATGTGTGTACAAATGAAATCACTTGATCTATCATACCGAATCCCATAATAAGATGTTCCTTTCAAATATCTAAATATCCTCTTTACCATTGCATAGTGATAATCTATTATTTTTAAACCATAGACATAAAAAATAGTTACATGAAAATATAAACAATATCAAAAAATAACAGATCACACAGAGAAAAACTCAAGATGCAAAGATTTAACATGGTGCATCCAATCCCTAGGCTATGTCCACCAAATAGAGAGTCCAATATTATTACAATCAAGTGGGTACAACCTAATTACAATCTATAATCCCTTACAACTCACTACCACCACAAGAATCAATTTTTTCATCACACCTTATGAAATAATCCCTAACCCTAAGCCCTTTTATACAAGTATTTTTCCTCTTTAGGATTAAAATTAGTTACAACATGTCAGCCATAAAAATGCCAATAAAATAGCCCCAAAGATATTCCAAGGATTTATGGAGTATGTACAGTACTTCCCTGAATAGCCACCATAATCTAACAATCTCCCTCTTAGGGACTAATCAGGCCCCACACTTAAACAACAATCTCCCACTTGGAGATTGATCCTATAGTTATGCCTCTACACCATGAGGCTCCTACTAGATCAAAGCACCCTAGTCTCAGGTTTTCATTTATTCTGTTTAGTCTAGAAAACAAACCAAAGTTGAAGAGGGGTTTAGCTTCTCCCTTGTTACTACACTTGTAATCATATCTATTGGATTATCATCTATATATATCTTGTCTATTTCTAACTTTCCTTCATCCAAAACTAACCAAATGAAATGGTATTGCAACTATATAGTTATTTTGTCTTTGAATGTAAAGCATAATTCTTCATAAGATGAATGGCACTCTAGCTATCTGTAAAAAATAATTATCCCTCTAATGATGTCCCAATTCTTCCAAGAAGAACTGAAACCATATCATCTCCTTGGCTTCCATACTCTACTTTTTTACTGTATAAAGCATTAATGTTTTGCTATTGAGAAACCCAGCTCATGGCTGCCCCACCAATGGTAAATATATAACCTATAGTACTTTGCCTAGTATCAATATCCTCTGCCAAATCTAGGTCAACATAGCCCTGCAAATCAGTAACATAGCCTTGCAAATCAGTAGTAGAGCCTCCAAAGTGTAAAAACTTACTGGATCTTCCTATCAAATTTCTAAGAATTTATTTAACTACATTCCAATGCTTAATTCCTAGATGATTCATATACCTGCTAATGACTCCCACTACATGTGCAATATCTAGCTTTGTACATTCATAACATACATCAAGCTTCCTATAGCTAAAGAATAAGGTACCTTAGAAATCTTATCCTCCTCTTCTTGTGTCTTTGGACACATCTCCTTGGTCAACTTCAAATAACTAGGTAAAGGTGTACTTACAACTTTAGATTCTCCAGAGAGAAATGTTGCAACACTTTCACAATATAATCAGCCTAAGATAATGTCAATGTCTTGTTCTTCCTATCTCTTCAAATCTTCATACAAAGAATTTTTTTTTTCTACCCCCAAATCCTTCATAACAAATGCATGTGCTAACTAGCATTTCAACCCCTTAATGTGATCCATTTTAGACCCAACTATAAGCATATCATCAACATATAAACATAAAATAATGTAAACATCATCATCCAACCTCTTAAAATAAACATAATGATTTGAATGACACCTACTATATCCATGCACATAAAACTGTCAAATTTCAAATACCATTGTCGAAGTGCTTGCTTCAAGCCATATAAACTTTTCTTCAATCTACACACTAAGTTCTCCTTACCTTTGACCTCAAATTCCTATGGCTATGCCATATATATCTCTTCATCCCAATCACCATGAATGAAGGTTGTTTTAACATCAAGCTACTCCAAATGAAAATCTTCAATAGCCACAATACTTAAAATAGTGTGAATAGATGTGATTTTAACATGAGAGAATATCTCATCAAAATCATTGCCTCTTTTCTCTCCAAATCCTTTTACAACTAACCTAGCTTTAAATCTTTTCTTACATCCATCCTCTTCTTTCAACCTATGAATCCACTTATTCTATAAAGCCCATTTACCTATAGGCAACTAGCATAAATCGCAACTCTTATTTTTTACCAAGGAGTCCATTTTGTCTTCCATTGCAAACTCCCACTAAATCTTAGTATCCACCTATAGAGCTTTATCATAACATTCAGGTTCACTAGCATTTGTTAGTAAAATAGAGTACAAAGGAGAAAATATATTTAGAGGTCTACTTAGTCTTGTTGACCATTTAACATACATTGGTGTTTGCGGTATCTATTTTTGTGATTGTTGGACATCATGACAAATTGCTGAAACATCATCTTTTGGAGTATCATCAAACACTGTATGATCATCTTCTTTCTTCTAATTTTTCTACAATAGATCTTTGTACAACACTTTCTCATTGAATATGACATTCCTGATACTTATAATTTTATGATTTTCAAAATCCCAAATCCTATAACCAAATTCATTAATTTTATATCCAACAAATACTCATGTCTTTGACTTAACTTCTAGCTTGGTTCTATTTTTAGAATCTATATGAGAAAATGCTTCACAACCGAAGGTCTTAAGAAAAGAATAACTCACCTTCTTACTAGTCCATGCTTCCTTTGGAATACCATAAGCCAAAGGATTAAAGGGACCTCTATTGATCAAATATATAGTAGTATTGATAGCATCTACCCACATGTTTAAGCGAAACCCTACATGCAACCTCATGCTTCTTGCATGATCTATTATAGTCCTATTCATGCATTCAGCCACTCCATTTTCCTATGGAGTCCTTGGAATAGTTTTCTATCTATGAATACCATTAGTAGAGAAATAATCTTCAAATTTATGACTGCAATACTCACCACCATTATTAGATCAAAGATATTTTAGTTTCTTACTAGTCTCATTTTCAACCAAGCATTTCCATTTCTTAAAAGTTTGAAATACATCAGATTTTTGTCTAAGGAAGTAAACCCATACTTTTCTAGTTGCATCATCAATAAATGTAACATAATAATGAGATCCACCAAGGGAAGATACCTGAGCTGGTCCCCATACATCTGTATGCACAAGCTCTAATCTCTCACTTTTCTTTTCCTTCCCACTCTTCACAAAACTCGCTCTCTTTTGTTTTCCATACACACAACTTTCATAGAAATCCATATTAACACATTTCAAACCTAGTAAAACTTTCTTTGAATTAAGTACTTTTATACCTTTTTCACTCATGTGCCCAAGTCTATTGTGCCATAGTGTTGTATCACAATCTATATCAGCTATTTGTTCTCCCTGCTCAACTACAACAACTATTCCTGAACATTAGTTTTTCTTTGAAACAATCAAAGTAGAAGGAACAATATGACCTATACAAAGATATAAGGTTCCTACTTTCACACCTTTTGCTACTATAAGGGAACCTTTTCAAACCTTCCAATTTTAACCATTAAAAGTAACCACACAACCCTCATCACCGAGTTTCCCTCCTAAAATTAAATTCCTACTTAGCCTTAGAACATGTCTTACCTCATGTAGTACCCAATTATTCCCATTTTTCAAGTTAATCTTAACTTTACTCTTTCTGAAAATCTAATAGGTTTCATTATCCCCCAAATAAAGAAGCCCAAAATCCCCTTCGACACAATCAATAAGATAACCTCTATGAGGTGTAGCATGAAATGAAGCATCAAAATCTGAAACCCATGTATCATCAAAACTTTCTAAAGATAGAAGAAAAGAATCCTCAAAATTTTTTACTTACCACATTTTCCTCCTTGTTCCCTTCTAGTTTATCTCCTTCATTTTTCTTTCAAGTCCAACAATATTTCTTCTTATTCCCTGGTTTCTTATAGTAATAGTAGTCATTTGGTCCTCTCAATTGAGAAATTTTCCCCTTTGACTTTCCTCTTGATTTTGCACGATTTCCAAAGTTATTTCCTATCTCAGTCATTTTTCCTCTACTTTGTGCATTCAAAGCACTTCTAGATGTAGATCCACCTAACGTTTTCCTATAAGTTTTCTCATTCAAAATAACACAAATCACATCATCATATTTTAGGGTATTAGCTTTAGAAATGGAATTAATTAATAAGCTATTCCATCTTTTAGGCAAAGAACACAAAATCAAGAGAGCCCTAATTTCTTCATCAAAATTAATACCCACAAAACATAACTGACTAGTAACTGTATTAAAATCATTTAAATAATTCACAATAGATCCACCTTCTACAATTTTCATATTAAATAAATTCTTCATGAGAAATACCCTATTTGAAGCAGAGAGATTTTCATATAATTTTGCTAGGGTTTCCATTAGATCTACCATCATCTTCACTTTTGTAATGTTAAATGTCATCAATGGTGCTAGGCATAATCAAATGCTTCCAAGTACCTTTCTATCTAAAATATCTCAATCATCATTTGTCATAGTTTCCTAGTTCTTAGTTTTTCCTTCCAATGGCTTTCATAAATCCTTCTAATAGAGATAGTGATCCATTTACATTTTTATAGCTAACCTTTTTGCCCATTAAACCTATCAACCTTTAGCTTACCCTAGTCTACCATCACTCCCACTCAATCATGAGACTTTCTTGTAGAGGATAACTAAAAAAACAACCTTAATTTGATACCACTTGTTAGGTTTAAACCACAAATATAAATAAGAATTACATGCAAATATAAACAATATTAGAAAATAATAGACCACATAGAGAAGAACACAAGACACCAAGATTTAACGTGGTTCACCCAATAGTTGGGCTACATCCACCAAACAATAAGTCCAATATGGTTACGACCTAATCATTACAACCTAAATACAATCTATAATCCCTTACAGCTCAATGCCACCAAAAGAAGCAATTTCTACATCACATCTTATGAAATAATCCCTAACCCTAAGCCCTTTTATACAAGTATTTTTCTACTTTAGGGTTAAAATTAGCTACAGCATATCAGCCATAAAATGCCAATAAAATAGGCCCAATTTTTTTTTGAGGAATTATGGCGTATGTACAATACTTCCTTGATTATTCACCACAATCTAACATACTCTTTTGGATCAGATTTTAATATAGCTACAATTCTAGCTTCATTTGCTATATTTGGTATGGTGTGAGTCAGATGTTGTAATCCTCCAATAATAGATCTATACTTTTTCTGCTCAATTGTAGGTGTCTCATCTCTTCTAGGTAACTTATGACCAATTATCATGGGTGTACCAATAGGTTTAAAACTCTCTAATCCAAATATTTTCTACAAGTCTTTTAGATACTTTGATTGTGAAATAAATATCTCATCTCTGTTCTATGCAAATTGCAGTTCTAGGAACAACTTCATCTATACTATCATGCTCATTTCAAACTCATTTTTCATCTCTTCAGCACAATTATCACATTCTTATCATTTCCTCCAAATATTATATCATCAACAAATATTACTATGATAAATAAACCATAATCAACTTTTCTCAAATGAAAATTACCATCTGCTATACCTTTTGATAAATCCAAGATTAGACAAATACCTATCCAATCTTGCATACTAAGTTCTAAGTGTTTTATTCAAACCATACAATGCTTTCTTCAATCTGCATACCATCTCTTTTTCTTCTATCAAAGGGAATCCATCAAGCTTCTCAATGTATACTTCTTCCTCAAGTTCTCCATTCAAAAATGTTGACTTGACATCCATCTGATAAACCTTGAAATTCTTTCTTCCTACATAAGTCAAGAACATCCTTACTACTTCCATTCTAGCCATAGGTGCATAATTTTCCTCATAATATATGCCTTCTTGCTATGAGTAACCTTTGCAAACAAGTCTGTCCTTATTTCTCACAACTTCTCCTTGCTCATTTCATCTTAAAACTGAATACCCACTTGTTTCCTATCACATTCATGTCTTTAGGTCTAGGAACTATGTCTTTAGGTCTAGGAACTAACTCCCAAGTCTCATTCTTCTCAATTTGATGCAATTCTTCTTTTACTGCTTGAATCCAATGATCATCCTTCCAAGCTTCGTCTACACTTTTAGTTTCCACTTGAGATATTAGACATAATTCCTCATTCATGTTCTTCCTTGTCATAACACCTTTATCCTTCTCCCAATTATTTTCTTTGGAGGGTGATTCTTTGTCATGTTTCTACTAGAGGTAGGAGTTGACATCTCAACTCTTAGCTCATCTCTAGGTTTAGACCTTTATTCTTCTCTATGCACAACATATAGCACATCATTTTGCAAGTCATTTTTAGTCTCAAAAAAAACTTCAACATTCTATTTAACAATTCTAGAATTATCCTCTTCTTCATCGGAATTATAATCTACCATCTTTTCTTTAGTACCAAACTTTTCATCAATCATAGCTACCAAAGTTGTCTCTTCAAATACTTCATTTTTCTTAACCAATTCAAGCTCACTATCTTTAAATCCTTCATCTTCATACAAAAGTAAACTCTTTCTTGACTTTCTTATTCCCTTAGGACATTTTGATGAAAAATGTCTAGGTAATTCTTTATATGTCCAACAAATGAAAATTTTCATAACTTCTAGTTCCCTTTTTATAAGAAAATCAATACCTTCCTTGATCTTGTTGTCTTCTTCACATATGGATCTATCTTTGCTTCCATTCTTTTGTATGCAACAAAAGGATTCTAGATTAGGAAACTCAATGCCCAGATCTTTATACATACCTATTAATTCTCCAAGAAGCTCTATCTTCTGTGAGACAAAATTTCCTCTATCAAATATAGGATTAATCTTTCCAGTCATGATCTCCCAAAGTTTTTTATCCTTATCTTCAAGGACCTAATTCTCTGATACCAATTTTTAGAATATATAGTCCACTAAACAAACATAACCATGTAAGTAATATAAAATGAAACCATAACAAGATACTCATACAAAATTAACACCAGATATGTTAACTAGGGAAACCCTTGATCAGAGGGAAGACCCTGGTGGGGATGGTACCCACAAGATGATGTACTAATATAAATACTCCTTGGTAGATGATAGACCCTGTTAGGAGTCTATTAAAACATTCAGTACATATGAGTCCCTATTAGGAGACTTTCAGTCCATGTTAGGAGATTCCAACCCTATTAGGAGTTATGCCAACCCTGTTAGGAGTTGTGGAAGAAATTTGGACCCATTGCCTAAATAGCTACAAGGTTAAGATCAATGAACCCATTGTCCAAATGATCTTTGTATTATTCCTTGCTAAATAATAGAACTAAATTGTACTTCCTTCCTCTATCTATATCCTATCAACTGAAATTCTACTCCTTTAGATTTTGTAACCAGAACTCATACTACACATCTAGTAATTCCTTAGATTGCTTAGTTGCATTTAGTGAGCATTCTGCTCCTTTTCACACTTTGTAACTTTACTTCAAATTCTACTTGATCTTCTTATCCAGATTCTTTCACACACTTTACAAATAAGGAAAACATATTTTATTTATACCATATCTTCATAATAATTCCTTGAGTCAATGTTGCAACTTTCTTGATTAATTAAAATAAGATAATTAATTAATTCACAATTAAAATAACATTGTTAGCTCACAGTCTATACAAAAACTTCACACATATGATACTAGGTCTTGCACACTCAGTGAAATCACTAGAAGAATTTCCTTAGTATAGGGGAACCCTAATAAATTATATAAAAATGCAATTTCAAGACTCTTTTAAAGTATTTTGATTTCTTAGGATTAGTTAGAAATGATGGCTAATCATTTTCACCCGTTTATGAGACCTAGTTCCATGATTGACGCTCTATAAGCCCTTGGTCAGCTATGGTAAAGGGTGTCAAATAGCTTAGAACATTAGGATTTTTTTTTTTCATTTTTTTACATGATATTATCTATGTTGGATCAATTAAAACCAAGTCTTGGTGTTAAATAAAAAGTTGCACTAAAATTGCAAAATTGCTAAAAGCTGTCAAGCAACTTTAGCAACTTTTTGCCAAAAGTTTTAATTTCAATCCCCAATAGTCATATCTATTTTAAATGGTTTTTATAATTATTTGGATGACTTACATATCCCTTTCAAGTGGGTGGTAGGCACACAATTTATAATTCTTCTTTCAATCAATTAAATATACTAAGTTTTCTGCCAAATTTGATGTTGTAGCAAGTTGTACAAATGCCCTTTGACACACACATATGGAACTTTTACATGGTTAGATATCCTAGTGAATAAAATTTCATTTTCACTTGGAATGAGATTCAAATTCATTGTATAACTCCAGATATCCTATATTTACTGACAGTTATCCTAGTTTTGCATCTTTACCTAGGGTTTCATCAATTTTCATTAATATCTTAAGATTCTACCATGGGAACTTAATAGCCCTAGGTCTAAGTGAGAAAAAAATATTTTAGAATTATTTTGGTTTCAAGAAAAAATAAGTAGGCAGGAGAGAGAAACTTGATGCCCTAGGCATGCAAGATCTATGTGTGTTAGGAATCCATAGTAGCATCTCCCATAACTCAACACTGAGAAGGTTTCATGGCTTGGGATTTGGTTTGAGATCATTTCATTTGAGCCCCCTCATGTTCCAATTTTTGGACTTTATTTTTTATCAATATTTTTTGTACTTCCTTTGTTATTGGAGGCCTAGATGCCTAGTTACCCCAAGTGAGACTTCAAGTTTTACTTCCATCTTTCACATCTTGGGATCCCAATGCCTTTGAATGCTATATAAACCCAAAAATGGTATCTAAATCTATGATTAATTCCTTGGGTTGTGTAGAGAATTATGGAGTTAAATCAAGTTTTTAGTTTTTGTAAGGCTACACCCCTTGCCTTAGGTTTGTGACGCAACTACTAAAGAAATTTTGCATAGTTTGAATCTAATTCTTGATTCATATTTATTAGGAACTAAATAGACCATTTTTGTTCTCTAGATTCACCCCTAGTCCTTATATTTATTTGGGTAGTATTGTGTCAAAATATGCCTTGTGATGCCCTTAAGAGCAACTAGTGATTAGTTGTCTTTTTGTTAGGTTTTCTTTGTGATTGAGGATTCCTAGGAGTGGTTTGGCTTGTGATAACCATTTCCATCTTATTTAAAATTTGTGATAGCTGTTTTGTGGTACATTGACATTGTAAAGACACTTATTGTTTCATAACTTTCAATGAAGAGGATTCTATGAACTTTGTTCAAACCCATTACTGGTTCCATTACATCAGCTGGTATCAAAGCATGGCTCTTACTAAAGAAGATGAAGAGTCCCTATAAGGGTGACAAATATTGAATTAGAAAAAAAAATGAGATAACAAGGCACAACCAATGTTTCTCTTGTAAAGAGGCTAAAAGAACTTGAAGGCAAGTTGAATCAGGAGAAGGGCACACAGTCCAAAGAAGATCATAACACATAAACTAAAGATCTTGAAGAATATAGTGAAGTACCTACTAAAAAAAGGACTCTCTTGAATTATTTCAAGTCCATGGGGAAACGAACCATGGACAGGAAGTTGGAATTATGAACATTCAATTTCAAGTTGAATATTGACATAGCACTGGATTAGATAAAGGCCTTGATAAGTTTGAATGTGAAGACATTTTAGAGAAGTAGAGGGTAGGGATGGCTAAATCCAAGTTGAAGGGAGTAGACCTAAATTGGTGAAACTTCATCCAGACAGAGAGGGTGAAGAAAGGAAGAAATATGATCTCATCATGTGATAGAATGGTGGCATTAGTCAAAGATACCTATGTACCTAATGATTATGGGGTTCAAATCCATAGGAGAAAGAAATGCTTAAAGTAGAAGGAATTAGATGTAAGTTCTTATACTTCAAAATTTTTGAAATTATGCATGAAAAAAAATGCAATAGAGGATGAAGAGGATAAACTTTCTAGATATATGAATGGTTTGAAGTTACCCATTCAAGAAGAATTGAGTTTGCATACTCCTACTTCTTTAAAAAAATGCTATGAGTTGGCAATAAAAGTGGAGGAAAAATGAAAGAGAACAAAAAAGATAAGAAGAAAGGCAAAGGTAATGACAATAAATTCTTCAAAGTCAAGAATAATTCTTGGAATAAGGGGTAGTATAGAAACATCAAGGCTACTGATCATAATCCAAATGAAAAGGATTAGAGCAAGTCAAACTCTAGAGGAAACTATAAAGGAGGAAAAAAATTATTTATAGGTAGAAGTGATAGAGGCAATGACCCTATCAAGTGTTGTAGCTATAACCAGTTGGGACATCATGTAGGAAGATGCCCTAAGGAAAGAAATAACAATAATCAAGGTGAAAGGAGAGCACAGCTAGTCCAAGAAGACTACTTTGAACTTGTGCCTAAAGAAGGAGTAGTCTTAATGATGAGACAAACTTTCTTGCAGGTCCCATACACTCAAGAGCCACCCCAAAGGAAGACATTGTTTAGAAAAGGATAAAATGTCAAGGAAAGGTATGTAATTTACTTGTAGATTCTAGTTCCATAGAGAATTTAGTTTCTAAAGAAATGGTGCAGAAATTAGGATTAAATAAAACACCACATCCTTTTCCTTGTAATGCATCTTGGATTACTAAAGGGAAACATACCTTAGTGACCAAACAAAACATATTATAATTTTCTCTTGGGGACTTCAAAGACAAAGTCTTATGTGGCATAGGTGAAATGGATGCTTGTCATCTCCTTCTAGGGAGATCATGGTAGTATGATGTGGATTCCACCTATAGTAGTAGGAAGAACACTTATACAATCATCAGAGATGGAAGAACCTTCACAATGAAACCTTTGGCTGATCAAAAATAAAAAAAACAGAAGGAAACAACATGGATTATATTTCTGTCTTTTTTTTATATTTTTGGTCAAAAGAGAGAGAGAGAGAGAGAGAGAGAGAGAGAGAGAGAGAGAGAGAGAGAGAGAGAGAGAGAGAGAGAGAGAGAGAAGGAAACAACATGGATTATATTAGGGGCTTGTCCCTTTGGTGAAATGGTGGGGCTTCTTGCCTGTAGGGCCTACAACCAAGGTTCAAGTCTCCACAGGGCCATTCTCTACTGTGGATCTTAATTGAGAATGTTTTCCCATTGACCCTTGGTGAAATAGTGGGGCTTCTTGCCTGTAGTGCTTACAACCAAGGGTTAATAAAATTTAGAATGAAGATAAAATCAAAAGTTTTCAAAAAAATTATCCCGCCCACGTCTCAGAAGCTCCCGCTAGCATCTCAAAAGCTCTCGCTCACGTCGGTGCTGAAGGGTCTTGCATAGACTGTGGATGGGTCGGTGTTGCCTATTCCTGACCTTTCCTCTAGCCCTTTTCTAGCTATTCATACTTTTTCGGCAGTAGTGTCTCATGGATTTGCCTCCTATTTAGATGTTGCAACCTGTGAGGCTTCTTTGGGTGGTCGGTATGAGTGGTTGGATTCCAAGGGCAGCATTGGGGGGTTTGTCTATGTATTTGGGATCCTAGAATTCTGTGCTAGTTGCTGTTGGAAACTCATTGATTTTGGAGTTAGTTCCATCCATTGTTAAGGACATTTTTTAATAGTTGGATGATTTTACCTCTTCTACCACTATTTTTTTCTTCAAGGGCTTCTGGCCCTCACTTTTGGACCTGCATGCTTGGATTGGACACATTTGGGAACCTATTCTTTTTGGCACAACTCATATTTACCTTGTTGCTAGGGGTTTCTTCATTGTGAAATTTGATTCTTCAGATGAAAGAAATGCTATCCTTCATTGGGGTTTCTCTTGGTGTGATAAATTTCCCTTGATGGCTAGACCCTAGTTCAAGGACTTTGACCTATCGATGGAATCCTTTAACAAGGTCCCTTTGTGGGTTAGATTGCTGAATCTTCCCCTTTACCTTTGGGTGGATTCTATTCTGGAGGCTATGGGGGAGGCCTTTGGGGATTTTTTGCTTGTGGATTCTACCTCTTCAAATGTGTATTGCACCACTTATTCTCATATCCTTGTTGAGGTTGACATCTCCAAGGGTCTCCTAGTGAAGATTTGTTTGGCTTCTCCTTTTGGATCTTCGATCTAGAGTCTTGATTATGAAGGAATCCCTTTCCATTGCAAGAAGTGCCATAAGACTAGTCATCTTGTAGATCATTGCTTCTCTGAGAAATCTAGACCTAAAATGTCTCCTTCTTGGTGGAAGAATGCTTCGGATGATCACTACACTATGCACAAAGCCCCTTCCATAGGGGATGGTGATGGTGACTCTATTTTGGCTTCTGAGGTGGCTGCCATGCCTATCCATGTTGGCTCTCCTCTGAAGTTGGTGCCCACCTCTGTTACACCCAGGGCTGCAGATGCTTCCTTTGTTGAAGCTTCTTTGGTGGAGGCAAATCCCTTTCTCACCCTGGTTCTGGATGATCCTCTTGGTCCTATTGGGGGCAAGGATACTGCTCATTCTCCTATCCTCACCCCTGTACTAGACTTTCCTCCTGGATCAGCAGGAGGCCAGCTAGCTTCAGTGTCTTCTAGGGAGTTTTTGGCTCTCTCGGTTTCCCCTAGATGTTATGCTTCTTCATGGGATTGGACTGCTGGAGAGCCAAGGTGGAGGATGGTTGGACTACAATAAAAAGAAAGAAATCTAGGCCATCTACTCCTCCTTTAGAAATGAATCTTCAATCATGCAAGGGAGGCTCTATATAAAAGGGAAAAACATGATGTATCTGGCCCTACCTCTTTGCTAGATCTTTTGTATTGGTAGGTGATAGACTCTTTTGTCACCTTGGTCACCCTTAGTTTGGGGGGTGACCAATTCCACATTAGTTTGTAGTTCCTTAGGTCTATTCGGTCATTAAAAATCTTTAGTATGGTACAGGGTTTCAGGCACCCTTCAAAACCTATTTATCTTATCACAAACATGGATTATATTAGGGGAAAAAGAGATGATAAAAACCATAGATGAATCAGAAGAGGGAGGTTTCATACCTAATTATGAAGCCTAAGGATGCTAAGAAATTTGATAAGATGCCACACATACGAGTAGAAGTCAAAGATCTACTAGGAAAATAAAATGATGTCATGGAAACTAACATGCCCTCTTTGCTCCCTCTCCTAAGACACATTACTCATTGTTGACCCAAAAGTCTACACCCCTACTTGAGGTATTGCTTCTCAAGTGACCTTTTGTATTATGGAAACAACCTCAAAGTTGTGGTACTTGAATAATGAGGTCAAGTCTCTAGAGAAGGTTGGCTTCCATACTATTAGGGTACACATAACTACTCTTTTGAGAGGAAAAGGGAGAAGGAATGCATGAAAACAAAACTACCCAATCTAATCTAGAAGAGGTGATACACCACATATTATAGAGGTCTACTTCCTTTCTAATTAATGCACTAGAACCCAATAGATTTACCAAAAATATACCATCATCGACATCTTTTAATCCCAATATCATAGATAAGCCAAAAAAATAACACAATTAGAGAAGGAATACAATGGATTCACTTGATCAAAACAGTTATCAAGTATGAACATAATTATATGATATTATAACTGTCAAAATATATTTAGCAAGTGAGGCTACAAGAATGCACACTTTTGGTGTTTGAAAATGCTGGAGGGTTTTCAATTATCCCAATGAGAATATAACATATCTAGGGGTAGCTAACTCCCATTTTCAACATGCCATTTTAGAAACTGGGCCAACTATAAGGCTTGACCCTTCTTCTACTTCAGGCTCTACAAAACCTAGGTGGGTGAACCTCAAATTCAATCAATATCGTACCAGTGCAAAACATATCCTTGAATCTAACAATATAGATAAAAGCCCTTATATCTCCTAATAACTCATGTAATAATACAGCTCTATAGTAGCAAATTGAAAATCCTATGATATTCACCAGATGAGGGCATCCCATTTAGGTTCTTCAACATGAAAGGGAAAGAATGTTTGATAAATAATTTTGAATTCAAAAACCCTTAGATATGAAATAGTAATACTTAATGATCTGTAACTAATTAGTGCCTAATCCATGAATCAAATGCATACATATGGATATCTAAGATTTATATATTTAGATATACAATCTATCTATTTACCTTGTAAATAAACATCTATGCTCAATCTGAACCTCATTCTTACATGATATCCCCATCAATAAAATTTCAACCTTGTTGATTTCCCTGAAGCATTTACATAACCTCTTGAGTTATAAGAAACAATGAAACAACATAAAACCTTAAGGGACTGCAACTATGACCTAGGCTCTTTGTTCAAAGGCCATAAAACATTGAAACTCATTGATAAAAGAGACAATATTCAAGATGAAACTCAATCTGCTATTCCTTGTATTAATTTCCTTGAAACAATACAACCATATGCATGAAATGAAAACACAAAAAAACACCTAATAGATCTAAACTATATATACTATCCTTCCTAATGTTGTTCATACAAGAGAATTATGTTGAAGAATGATGTCACAGTTGTGGGAACACATAAAAAACTAGAACCAAAACCTGGTATCATAGTTGTGAGTGGTTTTTTCTCCAAAAATTGGAACCCTTTATTTTCTCAGTGATAAAAACTAGAACCTATTCAATGAGAAAGAAAGGGAAAGATATAGGATGAAAAAATTCCTAGATCTGATCTATGCCTAACATGTGTCCACTTGGAATTCAATCTCTTGCAACTGAAAAACCTCTCTCTACCTTCTCCCATTTTGATCTGATTTGGTTTCATCATTACTTTGCAACAAACTTGAAATATCTTTTTCTGAATGATGAAAACTTTTGGTTGCCAAAATATCTGATTTGCCTCAAGAATACTGGTAGAAATTGATTTTTTACTAATTGAATTTGATCAAAGTCAACCCCAACTACATTTTTACAATGTTTTACTAATCCTACAACTGCATTTTCAATTTTAGCTTATACCACTGAGAAGGCCCCAAATTTCACGTTTCTGGCAATAACTTGAACCCATGAATTCCTATACAGAAATGAACTCCATAATCAAAAAGTTCATCTTCTCATGATTCCTGTGATATATAACATCACTATGTTAGCCTCTTAGAAATCTCTTAAATCTCAATTTGGAAAATACCCCTCTGTTAGAACACTCATTCATGTAACTTTGATTATAAAATTTCAAGAATTTTCAAACTTCTAAAGTATAAACTTTAGAAAACCTATCTTTTTGAATTAAAAAAATTCTCAACGTGACTTCACTGTTGCTACAAATAAAACAAATAAAATGACATTTTAAAATTTTTTTTTTTTTGGTCCACTGGGGTGCCTGACATGTGCCATGTGGCACTATTTTATTGGCTGCCCTGTCACCATGCCTATTCTGACTGGATTGCCACCTTGTTCCTAGGTAGGCCTACTACCACGTGGCAGTAGCCTGCTTACCGGCATTACCTATCTGACTTGCATCTTCAAAATCTAGAATTGTGTCATTCATTGGATCTGCCATGTGGAAGCATCCTATGCATCCTCTCAAACTTCTCTTCATTGCCACCTTGGCACCAACCGAGCCCACGTCGCCACATGTCACTTGCCCACTTTCCTGCATGCACAATCAGCAGTTGCTAACCATGCAAGCAGGGAAGTGCCATCATGACATGTGTCCCCATGCTACATGACATCATCAGTGCATTTTAATTTAAAATTTCTTCTTAGTCAACCCGGTTAACGTCATCAGTGGGACCCCTACACTACACACAGCTTCCAAAAGCCTTCTTTCTTAAGACATTACACACAATGTGTAGAATTATATTTAAACATTTCAAAAATATGTGACAGGGGCAATGTGGGATTATTTTTCTTCATTGCACACCCCTGTTACATTTCTACCTACAGCTTTGTCTTTGTTCTTGAATGTGTGGAGATCCACTTTATAAAAGGCAGGGACTGCATTCCTTAAAAATTTTGGAGCTTCTCTATTTAGAAATCGTGACGGCATGTTTATAGGCGCAGGGTGCTTCTTCTTCAAATGTTGTAGTCTGCTAGCTCTTCTCTACCTGAAAATGGTGTTTCCCAATTTTTCTTGCAGTCTTTATGGCATTCTCCCCTTGTGCCATGGGTTCTTTCTGATCTTCTTGTGGCTTCCTCTGTATGCGGCTAAGCCTTCACATCTTCCTCTATGCATGAGTTATTTTGATATGCTAACTTTTTTGTGTGAGATACATCTTAATGTTTAATGTGTGAGGCTCTTTGGGTGTGCTTTTAACAAAACTCCCTTATTTTGTTTAAAAGTGTGGACAACAGGCATGGATTCCCCTTAGACTTTGGCTACATTTTTTTATATGCCATGCATTTTTCTATGAACTATGATGTCCCCATTCAATGCATTAGCTGCCCCTACTCATTTTGGTGTGAGCCCCCTTTTCTGCATCATTGACTATTCCTTTTACTCACAAGGGTGCTCTCTTTGATTAGCTTGGGATGAGTCTTTGCATTGATTGGTGACTAGTTTTAGTGTGGGTTTACTTGCAAGTTCGTGGGCTCTTTCATGCTTAGCATGGAGCTTCTTATCCATAGCAAACTCCTTAACATGCTTCCTCTGCTAGTCGACCTACTCTATTTACTGGTCTTGGCATGAGTTGGGGCTACTTTCCTTAGCATGCTTTGACTATCTTTTCAAGCCAGCCTACTCCCTTGCATCTTTTTAGATGTTTGGAGATTTATCTTTCAATTGAATATTGGCTCCTTCATTCTCCTTTAACTTCTTGAGGCCATGAGACTCCTCCAAGTAAGCTGCCTCCATCTTCTTTTGATTGCTCAGCTTGGAATTTTATTTAGTGTGTGAGCTTCAGGCATGGACTACTCAAATTCCTTCAAATTGTGAGCATCTCTATTTTCTTATGCATGTGCTCTCTTGCTTTGTATGAATTCCGCATATTAAGATTGTAGCTTCATGATTAATATGAGATGCTCCTTGAGGCTTGTATGTAACTTCTTGAGTATGCATTAAATCATTCACCAAATTATGATGTTGCAACTCTTTCCCATGTAATATGATTTTGAATCCAGCAAGATGTCACAAATATATGATGGAAGCATAACTCGGCAAGGAGTGCTTATAAGTGAGGTAATGTCTAGGACTTGGATGAGTTTCAACCATGTCTATCATCTTTTTAATCCTTTTTTACACCTTTGAGTTGAATTTCATATATAAATGTTTCAAAATCTAGTTCACATTCACCCTGACCACTATGCCAAAGGTTGTAGAGAATAATCTGTGTACCTTGCTTTCTCATTCCACTGAATTGATACTATGAGGACAATGACGCTTTAGGACAAGATATCTCGTGTTCATTGGAGATAAGCAATTATCATAGAAATATTTATTAGTAGATTCTTGTGATACACATTGAACCCTTGGACATCAACATGCTTCTCTTGTATATCCCATGTATTGAATCATATGAGTTGGGTCACATGGTGGCCCAGCTAAAAAAAATTTCATTTTCGAGTGACTAATAATGTAAAGTAACCTACTAATCAATCTTATATTGATTAAAGTCAAATTTGAGCATTGATTGATCATTTAAAACAAACTTCACCACTGATCTACAAACTATGAATTTCATGTCAGGAGGTCCGTTGACTAGCCTTAAAAACTGACCCAAACCTCTAATCAGGCTCTAGAAACTAACCCATGATTCTTTCTTCTGCACACTTTCACCCTGTTGAATCTTGTCTCATGAAGAATTTTGGGTCAAAAGATATTTTCTATCAAAGTTGACCTCTTAGAACTACCTCCAAGAAAACATGTCAGAAAATAGCAAATTGCAGTCAGAATCGGCTTCAAAAATTTGTTAAACTGATACTTGGGAAGATGTAAATTGGGACATTGGTTCACTGTCATGAGGAGAGTATAAATATGGGAGTTGAGCTTATCATGAATAATAGGACGCAAATGGAAAGTGGTCAAAGTGGGCTACTTGGATTTTGCAGATTAAAACAATGGCAGAAAAGTGATTTTTGCAAACGGAATTGACCTTGAAAAGTGTGCAAATGGATTTGTCAAGACTTGAAAACTGACACACTTAAAGAATTTTTTGAATAAAACAATGCTACAATCCATTCAACTTCATCTATCACAAATTAGGAGTTATGACATCATAAATAGGGCTACTAACAACTCTGCATTTCTTGACACTAGAAAAAAGATAGAAATTGCATTTGGAATTGTGTTTGAAAACTAATCAAACAGATTTGTCATTAGCTGAAACTTGAAACATAACAAGTCTCTGAATTCTAAAATGCGACACAAATGGAATTTTAGTATTTGGGTCAACTGGGTCAAAATTATAAGTCATCAAACAGGGCTTCCCAGAATTCTAAACTAATTGCATTAGCATGACAACAGTAAATGACCAATTTTGAGGGCTTCAAAACCTAGTCAAATGGACTCAAAAGGACTCAAAATTTGAAAAGTAGGTTCTTGGGTATGGAAACTAGTCACTCCCAAAGTAGCACGTCACAAAACATTTTTGGGTGTGAGATATTCACTTGCAAACATGGCCTCCTGTCGATGTTTGACACTTAGGGTAAAATGCAAATTTGACAATTGCTTAAAACAAGACTTCATGAGATGGCTCAGAATGGTAGTTTAACTTCATGGAACACTTAGATAGGCTGAATGGAAGGTGCTAGAAGCATTGAACACTTCTTAGGCCTCAAAGGTATAGCCAAGTACATATGCATAAAAAATCATTTATGGGATTTGATTTCTTACTGGTACTCAAAATTGAGAATGCAATTTTTATTCCCAATAGTGGCTCTGTTTGGGAATGCATGTCCCTTGTAGGAATGGCAAGGATTTAGATCTCTAGTAGAAGCAAACCATTCCCAAAAACTTCTCTCGAACAACTTTATTAAAAATAGGAAACAACTACTCCCACTATGTACAAACGTTGGCCCCGTGCCACCGAAAAGTTTTCAAAACTTCTTACCTCTATCAAATACCTAATTTTCATTTACATTTCTCTAAGGTAAGCTGAAATCATATTTCTCAATTTTACCAATCAAATTAGCATCTTGAAATAGAACACTTGGCAAAACTAAATTCACATTTTCATTCTCATAGTGCATGTACAAATTAGCATTAAACTCTTCATCTTGCTCACTATAAAAATATGAATCAGCATGATCATAACTACTAATATCAAACTAAAACTGATTATCACTAACTAACTCATGAACACCTTCAACCAGAAACACAAAAGCTTGGTATTCTACTTCATTCAACAAGTTACATGAATCAATTCGTAACTCACCTTGTGCCTCCATATATAAAGAGTATGAAAAATCTGATTTCTCCTCATTTGCAACATCAATATCCCATAAATACACTACATTCTCTTCACATTCCAACAAATGATTAGATCCCAAATCACAAGAAATATCATGAAATTTCCTTCTAACAATATGCTGATCCATATCAAATTTTCCCTGAAATAACTCACTAGAATAAACCACTTCATTAGTACTACTTTTCTCATCACGTGAGTAATCTGAATGTATCTTGTCCTCATGAAAACAAGAAGAAAATGAATCAGAAATAGACCTTATCTCTACATCTTTATTCTCAACATAGAATTCTTCATGTGTATTAATGTACGGATTACCTTTACATACATCTCCCAAACTTGACAGAGCATATTCTAAAACTACATCTTCTTCATCATCAAATTTAGGGGAAATGACTTCACCATATGGAAATGTAGAGCATGGATAAGCACAAGAATCCTTGGATAAATTTGCATACCTTTCAAAATCATGAGCCAAAAAATTAGAAATATCATCAACACTTAACAAATTTTCACTACTAGTTTCTTCCCCTTGGCTATGCTCATTATCTGGATAGCTTAATACATTTGTAATAGTAGACTTGTTAGTAACACATTTTCAAAAATCAGAATTCTGATCATTCCATACATCTTCTTCTTTAGACAATACCTCAACAACTAACATCATAACACAATCACATTCATCACTAGAAGAAAGGCTATTATTGTTGTTACACTTTTCCTCTTCTTGAAAATCATCATCATAAAAATATGAATCCACATTATGCACATTATCAAATTGCTGATTACTATTCTCTAATTCATAAAACTGAGACTCTTCATCTTTAACATCATTTTAAACTGACTTACTGCATTCATCGTTATTTGCAGCATATTCATTTCCACTATCATTAGATTCATTAGCATTTAAAGCATTTTCAATCTCCATGATAAAATCTTGGATTTCACCAATCTTATCTAACCTTGACTTTGTTGATCAATCAACTGAAAGTGGCATAAAATTTTCTAAGAGTACCATTGGCCATGAAGATTCCTTAGGTCTAAAAAACTTATCAAGATTCATAACTACTAATTTGAGTTTCATGTAAAATTTAAATCCACTAAGAACCTTAATATCACCAATTGTACTTCTTATCATTAAAATAGTCTTATCATGAATCTTTCTTTTCAACCTAGCAATATTTGTGCAAACACTTTTAGGAGTTGGCATATAATTTTCAAACCTAAACTCTGAATCCATCTTATAAACTATCAAACTCCTACCTCTATTTTCTTAGTGCTAAAACACTAGATGGAGGCAACCATTTCTACCATTCAACTTTCATGAAAGACAGACATGAAAACTAAAAATACCTTTATGTGTTGCTATCTAAAACCTCAGATCTACTAATTGGCATAGGTGTAAACATGAAATCCCTCACATCGTAGATAAAATCCTTGTAGAGCTACCACCTCCTTGAAGAGGAAAATGGAATCTCAATAGTGACTCACCTTTTTGAAATCAATTACTTCAGTAGATAGAAACAACCACATAATCCATTAATCAAGAACTTGTACTTCCTCTTTCCAAACAAATTAGATCTGCCCACAAATATTGAAAGTCTCTAATATTAAAATAAACCATGCACTAGCACAAAGATTTAGACTAGAGTCACCACTCACACTTAGTGAGAAAATATTTGAAACAATTTTACCACTTGTAAATTCTAAACCAGACTTTCAATATGAAAAACTTGTAGATCACTAACACCTTGAAAAGAAAATACACTTTATAAATTGATTCTTGACTCTAAAACTTTCTCAATAGCACTTGCAAAGACTAAATTGATTAAAGATAGACTTATAGCAGTCATAGAACACAATTTAAATTCAATTCTCACAAATATTACTACAAATGGATAAAACCTCACTGGGGAACATAAAACATTAGCAGAGAAATAGTAAATATCTCACACAACCCTGCTACTATAGCATATCCTTCCTATTGTATTGAATCTTCTTCAAATTCTCAAGGTTTTCCTACCATTCAGAATCAATACAACTCCCCAGCAAAGTCAACATCTTGTTGGTGTTTGAAAATGATGGAGGGTTTTCAATTATCCCAATGAGAATATGACATAACTAGGGGCAGCTAACTCTCATTTTCAACATGCCATTTCAGACATCAGGCCAACTATAAGGCTTGACCCTTCTTCTACTTTAGGCTCTACAAAACCTAGGTGGGTGAACCTCAAATTCAATCAATATCGTACCATTGCAAAACATATCCCTGAATCTAAAAATGGAGATAAAAGCCCTTATATCTCCTAATAACTCATGTAATAACATAGCTCTATAGTAGCAAATTGCAAATCCTATGATATTCACAATTTGAGTGAGGGCATTACATTTAGGTTCTTCAATATGAAAGGGAAAGAACATTTGATTAATAATGTTGAATTCAACAAACCCTCAGATATTCAACAGTAAGACTTAATGATCCTGTAATTGATTAGTGCCTAATCCATTAGGAAAATCCATGAATCAAATGCATACATATGGATATCTGATACTTATTTATATATTCAGATATATGATCTATCTATTTACCTTGTAAATAAACATCTATGCTCAATTTGAACCTCATTCTTACATGATATCCCCATCAGTAAACTTGCAACCCTATTGATTTCCCTGAAGCATTTACATAACCCCTTGAGTTATAAGCAACAATGAAACAACATACAACCTTAAGGGACTACAACTACAACCTAGGCTCTTTGTTTAAAGGCCATAAAACTTTGAAACTCACTAATAAAGGAGACAAGATTCAAGATGAAACTCAATATGTTGTTCTTTGTATTAATTTCCTTGAAACAATACAACCATATGCATTAAATTAAAACACAGAAAAATACCTAATAGATCTAAACTATCTATATTATCCTTCCTAATGTTGTTCATACAACATAATTATGTTGAAGAATGATGTCACAATTATGGGAACACATCAAAAACTAGAACCAAAACCTGGTATCACAACAGTGAGTGGTTTTTTCTCCAAAAACTAGAACTTGTTCAATGAGAAAGAAAGGGAAAGATATAGTATGAACGAATTCACGGATCTGGTCTATGCCTGACATGTGTCCACTTGGAATTCAATCTCTTGCAACTGAAAAAGCTCTCTCTACCTTCTCCCATTTTGATCTAATTTGGTTTCATCATTACTTTGCAACAAACTTGAAATATCTTTTTTTGAATGATGAAAACTTTTCTTCGCCAAAATATTTGATCTACCTCAAGAATTCTAGTAGAAATTGAGTTTTTACTAATTAAATTTGATCAAAGTTGACCCCAATTGCAATTTTACCATGTTTTACTGATCCTAGAACTACATTTTCAATTTTAGCTTATACAACTGAGAAGGCCCTAAATTTCATGTTTCTGGCTATAACTTGAACCCATGAATTCTTGTGCAGAAATGAACTCCATAATCGAAAAGTTCATCTTCTCATGATTTTGGTGACATATAACATTGCTATGTTAGCCTTTTAGAAACCTCTTAAATCTCAATTTGAAAAATACCCCTTTGTTAGAACACTCAGGCATGTAACTTTGATTTTAAAATTTCAACAATTTTAAAGCTTCTAAAGTATAAACTTTAGAAAACCTATCTTTTTGAATTTTAAAAATTCTCAACGTGACCTCACTTTTGCAAAAAATAAAACAAATAAAATGACATTTTAAAATATTTTGTTTTTTGGTCCACTAGGGTTCTTGACGTGTGCCACGTGGCACTATTTTATTGGCTGCCATGTCACCATGCCTATTCTGACTGGATCACCACCTTGTTCCTGGGTGGGCCTGCTACCATGTGGTAGTAGCCTGCTTACCCACATTAACTATCTGGCTTGCATCTTTGAAATGTGAAATTGTGTTGTTCATTGGATCTGCCATGTGGCAACATCCTGTGCATCCTCTCAAATTGTTCTTCATTGCCACCTCACCACCAACAGGACCCACACCACCACATTTCACTTGCCCACTTTCCTGCATGAACAGTCAGCAGCTGTTGACTATGCAAGTAGGGAAGTGCCATCATGACACATGTCCCCGTGCCACATGGCATCATTATTACATTTTTGTTTAAAATTTCTTCTTAGTCAACCTGGCTAACATCATCAATGGGACACCTATGCTACACATAGCTTCCAAAAGCCTTCTTTCTTAAGACATTACACCCGATGTGTAGAATTATATTTAAACATTTCAAAAAAATGTGACAGGGGCAATGTGGGATTATTTTTCTTCATTGCACACCCCTATTACATTTCTACCAGGGCCTTTGTCTTTGTTCTTGAATGCATGGAGATCCCCTTTATAAAAGGCATGGACTACATTCCTTAAAAATTTTGGAGCATCCCTATTTAGAAACCGTGGCTACTTGTTTATAGGCGCAGGGTGCTTCTTCAAATTTTGTAGTCTGGTGATTCTTCTCTTCTTGCAAATGGTGTTTCCCAATTTTTCCTCCAGTCTTTTTGGCATGCTCCCTTCATGCCATGGGTTCTTTCTAAGCTTCGTGAAACTTCTTCTGTATGTGGCTAAGCCATCACATATTCCTCTAGTATGTGTGAGTTCTTTTTATATGCTAAGTTTTGTGCGTGAGATGCATCTTAATGTTGAATATGTGAGGCTCTTTGGGTGTCGTTTCAATAGAACTCCCTTCTTTTGTTTAAAAGTGTGAACAACAAGCACGGATTCCCCTTAGAATTTGGCTAAATTTTTTTTATATGTCGTGGATTTTTCTATGAACTCTGACATCCCCCATTCAATGCATGAGTTGTCTCTCCTCATTTTGGCGTGAGTCTCGTTTTCTTCATTGTTGACTATTCCTCTTGCTCACGCAGGTGCCCTCTTTTCTTTGCTTGGGATTAGTCTTTGCATTGATTAGTGACTAGTTTTAGTATGGGTTTATCTGCAAGTTCGTGGGCTCTTTCATGCTCAGCATGGAGCTTCTTATCTACAACAAACTCCTTCTTAACATGCTTCCTCTTCTAGTTAGCTTGCTCTGGTTATTGGTCTTGGCGTGAGTTGGGGTTTCTTTCCTTAGCGTGCTTTGACTGTGGCTTTGAATATATTTTCGAGCTAACTGGCTCCCTTGCATCTTTTTAGACATTTGGAGCTTTGTCTTTCAATTGACTATTGGCTCCTTCATTCTCCTTTAAATTCTTGATGTCGTGACACTCCTCCAAGTCATCCTCCTCCATCTTCTTTGGATTTCCCAAGTTGGATTTTTATTTAATGTGTGAGCTTTAGGCATGGATTTCTCAAATTCCTTCAAATTGTGAGTGTCTTTATTTTCTTATGTGTGTGCTCTCTTCCTTTGTATGAATTCCCCATATTAAGACTGCAACTTCATGATTAATATGAGATGCTCCTTGAGGCTTGTATGTAACTTCTTGAGTATGCATTAAATCATTCACCAAATTATGAAATTGCACCTCTTTCCCATGTAATATGATTTTGAATCCAGCAGGACATCACAAATATATGATAGAAGCATAACTCGGCAAGGAGTACTTATAAGTGAGGCAATGTCTAGGACTTGGATGAGTTTTAACCATGTCTATCATCTTTTTAATCCTTGTTTAAACCTTTGAGTTGAATTTCATATATAAATTTTTCAAAATCTAGTTCACATTCACCCTGATCACTATGCCAAAGGTTGTGGAGAATAATCCATGTACCTTGCTTTCTCATTCCACTGAATTGATACTATGAGGACAATGGTGCTTCAGGGCAAGATATCTTGTGTTCATTGGAGATAAGAAATTATCATAGCAATCTTTATTAGTAGATTCTTGTGATACACATTGAACCATTGGACATCAACATGCTTCTCTTGTATATGGCATGTATTGAATCATATGAGTCGGGTCACATGGTGGCCCGGCTAAAAAAAAATTCATTTTCAGGTGACTGACATTGCAAAGCAACCTATTGATCAATATTATACTAATTAAACTCGAATTCGAGCATTGATTGATCATTTAAAACTAATTTCACCACTGATCTATAAACTATGAATTTCATGTCAGGAGGTTAGTTGACTGGCCTTAAAAACTAACCCGAACCTCTAATCAGGCTCTAGAAACTAACCCACTGATTCTTTCTTCTACACACTTTCACCCTATTGAATCTCGTCTCATGAGGAATTTGGGGTCAAAAGATATTTTTTGTCAAAGTTGACCTCTCAGAACTACCTACAAGCAAACATATCAGAAAACAACAAATTGCATTCGGAATCGGCTTCAAAAATTGGGTAAATTGACACTTGGGAAGACGAAAATTGGGACGTTTATTCACTATCATGAGGAGAGTATATATATAGGATTTTGGTTTATGATGAATAATAGGACGCAAATGGCAAGTGGTCAAAGTGGGCTACTTGGATTTTGCAGATTAAAACAATGGCAGAAAAGTGATTTTTACAAATGGAATTGACCTAGAAAAGTGTGCAAATGGATTCGTCAAGACTTGAAAACTAACACACTTAAAGTATTTTTTGAGTACAATATAGTGGTACAATCCATTTGACTTCATATATCATGTATTAGGAGTTATGACATCACAAACAGGGCTACTGACAACTTTGCATTTCTTGACACTAGAAAAAAGATAGAAATTGCATTTGGAATCATGTTTGAGAACTGATCAAATGAATTTTTCATTAGCTGAAACTTGAAACATAACAAGTCTCTAACCTCTACAATGCAACACAAAAGGAATTTTAGCATTTTGGTCAACTGAGTCAAAATTATAACTCGTCAAACAGGGCTTCCCAGAATTCTGAACTAATTGCATCAACATGACAACAGTAAATGGCCAATTTTGAGGGATTTAAAACCTTGTCAAACAGACTCAAAAGGACTCAAAATCTAAAACATAGGTTCTTGGGTATGGACACTAGTCACTCCCAAAGCAGCAAGTCACAAAACATTTTTGGGTGTGAGATATTCACTTGCGAACATGGCTTCCTGTTGTTGTTTGACACTTAGGGTAAAATGTAGATTTTAGAATTGCTTAAAACAAGACTTCATGGGATGGCTCGAAATGGCAGTTTAACTTCATGGAACACTTAGACAGGCTGAATGGAAGGTGCTAGAAGCATTGAACACCTCTTAGGCCTCAAAGGTATAGCCAGGTACATATGCAGCAAAAAGCATTTATGGGCCTTGATTTCTCAATAGTACTCAAAATTGACCATGCAATTTTTAGTCCCAACACACACACACACCTAGCTGATAGAAAATGGATACAGCAAAGAAGATTTCTATTGAGTAGAGAAAAAATTATAGAGTAGCTTAGAGAATTGGAAAAAGAGAGGCCCTTGTGCTGACCAAAAAACCTACTTTTATAGTTCAAGCATAACTCACAGATTGCTTCAAAACTTTATTCATGCATTTAAGATTGTTCTAGGATGATTATGGGAGATCTGGATGATAGATTTGATTTTGTATAGCTTTAGAGCCATGAAAATCATCATAACCTTGACTAGAAGAAACCTTAAAGGTGATAGGAACAACACCATTAATCACTCTAATGAGTAGATGGATAACTAGGAGGTAATGGAATGTCCCTTTACATAGTTACTAACCCTACATTCATTTGAGAGTGCTTCGGATCAATTATAGAGATCGAATCGTGCAAAGAAAACTAACTTCCTTTGTTTTTGGCTTGATAAATTGGATAAGTCAGTAGGTCAACTAGGTCCAGCAACCAGGATGAAGTACATTGACCAATGATTTTATTTCTTCTTGCCACCCTACAAAGTCTTCATGATTTTGACCAATTTATCACAGTTGTAGCTTCACCACCTTTAAACTTCTATGAATTACTTGCTTTGAAAAATTGTGAACTCAGTCAAACTAACCACCAATTACTGCTTCACAACTTAACTTTGTATTTTCTTCTAACTGTAGTGACTGGGCAAAAATGAACTTGATCATCACTGCTAACTATTTACTCTCCACTCAGGCATATCAATCCATGTGTCCATTTGTCACTTTTTTCGCATGAATTTACTACCTTGCATCTTTTCAAAGTGTCAAAGTGACAACCATAGATCTCAATTTGTTTTATGGCCCAAAGATATGTTAATCTTGTTAGTGCTTCAACCAATTAGAATGTTACCCTTTGCTAGTTCATTTGACAACTTTTCCACCATGCCTATGGCCCATAAAGAGGACAAGATCCACACTCCACATGTCACACCATTGCTTTATCACATGAAGTAAAGTCTATTCATTTTTGGAAAGTGACAAAATGAAAACCCTTGATGTTACAAGATCTAATGGTGGATGAAAAGACCTACTGATGACTATGTTGACTGAAGGGAAAGAGGGCCTATGGTGGTATCTGGTGATTTGTCACTTTTTCACTATGAAAAAAGGGTCTACAATTTCTAATAGGGACAAAGTGACAACTATGGATTCTTATGCATCAGACAATGAACATGATCTAGACCCGCAAAAATATTAAATGTTTAGTCACTTAGGAAATAAGATATACCTAAGGCTTTAAAATGGGTATTTTTACATGCCCTAATATTTTAATATATCAATTATATGAACATTAGGGTATGCTTAGGAATTTGAATTCAGTTTTTTGCTGGGAGGGCATTTTTGGCTAACAATTATGGTAACTCAGGGGGATGTAAGCATGTTATGCACACGACCAGTGACTTGCAACATCCATTAGGCTATAGAGTAAAAAAAAAATGAAGATCTTCCCTATAGAATTAGAAACACTAAAGAATTGCAACCCCCTATAACTGCAACTCAGGAATATCTACCTCTACATAATTCCTCAAAACTGTCATTCCAAAGGAACAACACCATGTGCACCCTAAACTTCTTCAAAAATAGGAAAGAACTGGAATGAAATTACCCTAACTATATAAATGAAAATTCTTAAACCTCTTTAGAAGCAGGCCTTGAGATAATTTCCATTGACTGGAATCAATAGAACATCACCATTGGGTCTAGATAACTGAAAGGTATTGGTCTCCTTGCAACTAGTGATCACATAGGGTCCACTCCAAATAGCATCAAACTTGGAATGCCTCCCTAGTTAGCTCTATCTACATCCCATTTGAGGACAAGGTCCCCTTCTTTGAAAATTCTAGCTTTAGCCTTTTTATCAAAACTCCTCTTGACCTATTTTTGATGAGCGTCAAGTGTATGATAGCTTGCTTCCTTTTTCCTTCTAATTCAATCAACTCTACCAACCTGGTTATCATGAGATCATTTTCTTCTAAATCCAATTGATGAGCTAACTCAAGAGAGGGGAACTCCAATGAAATAGAAAACTTTACCTCTCTTCCATAGACTAGCATGAAAGGTGAGTTTCCAATGGCCCTCTTAGGTGTAATCCTATAATCCCAAAGGGCTATCTTTAACTTGGCATGCCAACACCTCTTATCTTCAATTTTCCTCTTCATGAGTATGATGAGGTTTTTGTTAGAGGATTTGGGTAATCCATTAACTTGGGGATAATAATTTGAGGATGTCCTCAAATATATCCCATGTTGTAGAGCCTAAGAGCATATATGAGCTCCAATAAAAGATTTGGCATTATCAGATATAATTGTGGAAGGAACACTAAATTTGGTTACAATTCCACTTAGGAATTCAACCATGGAATCCTCTATTGAATCCTTGAGACCCACTACTTCTATCCATCTTGTGAAATAATCTATAGCTACAAAGATCCACTTGTGACCAGCACTAAAGGGTAGGTTTATTGGACCAATCAAATCCAAACCCGATTGAGAAAAATTTTTATCAACCTGAATGGGATGGAGGGGAAGGGTAGCCAATATTTAATTTCTAGAAAAGAAAGCACATTTCTCACACTTCGTTAGCCACTTATAATAGTCATTAAACAAGGTTGGCCAATAGTAGCTAGCCCTCATTATCTTCATGGTAGCAATTGTATACGAGGATTAGTAATGCAAAGAAACACTAAATATCAAATCAAAAAGTATTCACAAAAATAAATAAACATAACTTCAAGATAGACTAAGATGAACTCTCAATTGAGAATATGAGCCATTAATGGCCTCTCTCAATGAGAGGCTCTCTTGCTGAGTAGCTTTGTCTAATTAGATAGGATGTATGCTCGATTCTCCAAAGGCTTCAGTGGTGTTCTTGATGGATTTTGGCTTGGGTGAATGGATTTGATGTAAAATGGCTTCTCAAAAATGGCATTATGGCTTTACTTCATGATCAAAATGGCATTACTTTGTTACTATGGGTGATTGTGTTAAAATGGCTTGGGAGAGGATTCCTTAAATAGGCAAAGGGCTTGAGGGATCAAGGGCTAGGATGCAAGGATGGGAGAAAGCTTATGGAAGGTTTAGGTTGAATGAGAGGAGAACACATGATTGTGCTTTTTTATAGCCAATCAAGGAGTGACACATGTCACAAGGTCATTGGTTAGAGCAAGAGGGGTTGAGGGGTCAACAAAGGAGGCTCAAAGCTCATAATGGCTTGTAAGAGTCATTTATGGCTTTGTAGGCTTCATAAATTTTTATGGTTGGGATATTTGTGAGAGAGTTGAGATATTTGACTTGGGTTGGGTTAAGAAAGTCTTAAGCGTGACTTAGGAAAGTGCAAATGATTAAGGCTTGGATTAGGGATGGATTAGGATTAGATGGGGGATTAGAGATAGGCAAGTGGATGGCATTTAATGAGGGTGGGTGAAGGAGGAGATATTTGTTGGCTTTGGCTTGGGTTAGCAAGTCTTAACCCATGTTTAGGGAATGTGACAAGGTTGGGGGGGGATTAGGATTAGGTTCAAAGATAAGGATTGACATATTCTAGAAGAGTCTAGGCTTTGGATGAGGATGATGACTTTCTAGAAGAGTCTAGAACTTCCTAGGATGAGGATAAATAAGGTTTTTAGGAAATAAAGAAAGTTTTATTTATTTCAAGGGTTTGGGTTGAGGAGATATTTATTAAAATATTTTTAATAAACACGAGGATTAATATTTAATCTTAATTAAATATTTTGAGTTGGGATTAGGGGTAGCAAATGATAGGATTAGCCTTTAATCGAAATTAAAAAAGGATTAGAAGATTTTGGAAGAGGTTAGTGGTCTTAAGGAAATTGGCCAAGTTTTGGGCAAAAAATAAATTATTTATTTATTTTGGGATTTTTGGTCAATTTATTAATTAAATAATTAATAAATAAAGAAATAATATTTAATAAGATTTAAACATTTTTGGGAGGGATTCCTTAATTAAATATTTTTAATTAAGATAAAGGGATTTAATGGCATAAAAATAAATAAATTAATTAAATAATTAATTAATCAATAAATGATGATTTCATCAAGGACTTTTTCAGAAAATAAAAATAATATATTTTATAAAGAATTTTTAGGTTTCTACATTTTGCCCCTCTTTGACATAGTGTTGAAACAACACTATTTCAAAGAAGTTCAGATATAAACGACATGGAGATGACTTTATGGAGCAACACAGTTGCCCCAGTCTCGAGTATAAGAGAGAGAATGGACTGCATGATGCCCCCTCAAGAAGGTGATAGGTAGAGAAAATGAGGCTCAACGATTTCTTGAAAAATAAAAGAATTTGAGATGAGCAAGGAGACTCAGATTGGCAAAGAGAAGGGGTTGAATTAGCTCAAACTCTCACTATGGGAGAATGATAAAGGGAGAATCAAAGGCACAAGAGTAAATAAGCTTAAGACTTCAGGGGAAATGGAGGATGAAGGAGCAGAGCACCATAAAAAGGAATCCAGGATAAGGGAAGGGATGATGGGATGAGATAAAGCTGAGGCAATAGGATTTCAAAGAGTCAGATTGGTGGAAGATGGGTTTTAGAGATCCCTAGGACTAGGATTGTGGATCTCAAAAGATGAAGTTTGGTGGATTGATTGGATTGGTGGATCCCTAAGACTAGGATTGTGCATCCCTAAAGCTAAAAGTGAAGATTGATTCAAAGAGATACTGATGCATAAGCTGGGGTAGGAGAGACAAATGTTGGATATGGATGGGGGATAATGGGGATGAAGGGAATTCATTGAAGCTTTTTGAGCAGGGGGATACTTCAAAGAGAAGTACCACCATGTAGTTGAGCACTAGATTTTCTATATGATTGTTTGTTAATGGCCAAGGGTACCAAGAACATCAAGGCCTTTTCACCAACTATCCAAAGGACTAATGGACTAACTCAAAAAAAACACACAAGGATTGCCCTAGTAGCACACATAAAACCCCAAGGAAATAGAATGGAACTGATACTAGGTAACCCACAAGAAGAAAATAAAAACAAAAGAAAGACCTGATCAATACCTTACACTCAGATTGCCCCATTCATGGCATATCATTATATGGAAAATCATGGCAACCATGAGGAGGGAACAAGGAGATTGTTTGGAAAAGATACTTCAAGATCCAAAAGGGAAGATTCCAAATCAAAAGAAAGCAAAAATTCAAAGAGAACCGTTTGCCAACAAGATGGGTAGGATGAGGTACTAACGGACCAAGATTAGACATGAGGAAAGCTATATCCTACAAGGATCTATCAGAGAGTACCTAAGCTAGTGGATTTGGATTAGTGATGCACTTGGAAAGCTGAACTAAGAAGGATAACACTTTGTAGATAGGAGATCTAGCTAAAGGATAACCAAAATTTTTGCGATGTGTGCAAGATGCTAATCAAGGATGAACTAACACGAAAGCTGGATAGATACAATGGTACTAAGCTAAAGAGGATGTACAAGCTGATGGACCAAGATATGGTACTAATGTACAAGTTGTTTTGGAAAAGATTGGATATACAAGCTATGATACAAGGTATGATACAAGTGTTGGATACAAGATTATTTACAAGTTGTGCAGGAGCTCTGGATGATAAGATAATGAGATGGCTCAAGCTGGTGCAAGATGTAGAAGCTAAGGATGAGGTGATAGTGGAATATATGGATTTGGCAGGATGCATCCAATGATGATGATAGATGTGCAACCAAGGATGGGGACAATGCTAAGGTTTGTAGTGGCTGAGCTGATAGATGCCACTAGAGTGAATGGCTAATGAGAGGATGAAATTGGATTTGCATGAGGATAGCCTAGAGCGAGATACCAATGACAAGGGAGGATAGACAAGACAAGATCTCCAAGGAATACAGTGCCCCCAGTCAGAAGATGACATATGAAAGGAGGTCTTATGATGGATGTGATAGGATTGAAGCTAGGATGGAAAAGCTGAAGGCACTAGGGAGATGGATGAGAGCTGGGATGATGGGGTGAGGTTGTAGAAGATAAGTGGATAGTGATAGATAAAAGCAAGAGGATGAAAGATAGGTGGATAAATTGGAAGATGGAGCTGGATGACAAGATGTGACCAAAAGCATGAGGATGATAGCCTAAGCTGGGGATGGCTAGATTACTCATGACACTTGTTTGCCAGGATTTCATCATGGTACTTGTCCAAGGCACTTGAATTGACAAGTTTTCACCAGTGGACACTTTATTTTTCTTTATTTTTTTGACTTTTTGACTTTGGACTTAGCTAGAATGATTTTGGCTTTCTTCAGCTATTTTTGGCTTTTTTGGGATTTTTCACTGGCTGTTGGAATGTTCAATTTTGTTGCTAGCTATTGGTACATCGGATGTGTGATTTATGCAATAGATCAAATTAGATGGGATTGATGGTAGGACATGGAGGGATGAAAAGGCCAAAAAGGAGCATGAGATGGGGATGCTTGTAGGATCAACATTGGCACATGTTGGGATGGGTGTGAAAAGAGCATATGGGGGCTAGATGGTAGATGCAGGCTTGATGGAGGATTTGTGGAAGTGCGCTTAGGGATATAGGCACCCAAGATGGAGTTTGGAGATGGGGGACATGAGTCACTGGATGGGGGATTAGCAATGGTGGATGCCATTATGCATTGGGTTTCAACTTTTTTCTTTGGGATCCACATGGTTTTGGATTTTTTTTTCATAGGTTTTTGCATTGTTTTGTAGTCTTTGATTGGATTTTTCCTTTTTGGAGTATGTCTTTTACAATAGACATATGATTTCCTAGGATGTGGATTTTTAGCTTTATGCATTTTGAAGTTGGTATTCACATTGTTGTGGTAACCTTTGGGAACATGGTTACGAGAAGCTTTGTGAGATGGAGAGGATATGGAAGAGCGTGTAGGGGATGATGATGGATGATGTGCCCTGATATGTGCCTTTGTTGATCTTGCATATGAATGGAGGGAATAGGATTTTTATGATTGTTGATAGGAGGATGGTAGATTTTGGGACATGGGGACCCAAAATGGATTTAGCAGATGAAGGGGGGATATGGTAGGTTGTTTTGGGTTGCAAAGATGGTGGAGGGGGGAAGACATAAGATTTCTTGAAGGAGTGATGGGAGGCTGACATGGTGGGCCTAGAGATAGGCTTGGTTTGGAGATGGTGTGTACCAACACTTTTAGATGGTGAACCTTTGGATACATATCCAAGACCATGGAATCTTGGATTCTTTTGTGCAATAATAGGCTTTCTAATTCCTTGCTCTTATGGTCCTAAACCTTGACCTTCATAATGCCATCAATTGAGCATTTGAACGAGCTGAGGAAACTTTTTGCTTGTAGAAAATGGTAGAAGTGCTTTATTAGATGTACTGCAACAAGGAGATATTGTTCTTAATTCTTCTTCTAAGAGGGAGCCACCATGGATTAATGTAAGAGAACAAAGAGGGTAGATTATATATGGAGGAATAGCTTGGATAGGTGGTAAGATGGAAGCATGGAGCGGAGGAGATGGTAGGATAGGATCTTGATTTAGCTAATGGGATGAAAAGATGTCCTGCAGTAGAGGAGGTATGGCTTGAGGTTTTGGAGATGGAGGGGATGGTGACTGCACTATGGATGGAAGACATGGTATGATGATATCTTTGTTTATTCTTTGGGGGATGTCAACATGCTTTTTGGCAGGATCTTAATAATATTGGATTGGAGTGGATGGTGCGATAAGAGGTGAAGGGATGGATTCTTCAAAGGCAACGGATGGATAGATGGGAGATTTGGTAGTGGAGATGGGTGAGTAGAAGATGGATGCATAAGGGTCATTATGGGAGATTTGGGAAATGCTTGGAGGTGATGTGGATAGGATTTGGAGGGATTTGACAAGTGGTGGGATTTTGATGCTTGCAGGAAGTGGAAGGATTTTAAGCAATTTGATGGATGGTATGGGTATGATAGCTATGGGAGATGGAGGTGATATTATAGATGGGGAAGCTTCATCACTGACTACTCCACATGGTTGGATTAGATGACATGGATTATTGACTATTGGAGGTAGCTTTTCTTGTATTTCCTCTAGGAGATACCTGGGAGACTCGTGTGTTGGAGGTGGAGGTGGTGGATTGACAGGAATAGCTAGTGTGATGGGGGTGGAAGATTGGAAGCTTGGTTGATTAGGTGATGGAGGAGAAGATGGGATACGAGATGACATGACTAGATAGTTTGGAGGAATGCTTGGATTTTGGGGGATGGTTGGTGGAAGGCATCTAAGGCTCTCAAGATACTCGTCATAGTCAACAAGATTTTCATCATCATTGGAATAGGATGTAGTGAGAGAAAGGGAAATGCAACCAAACTCATCATGATAGGGTTGGGATTTCATATGTTGATGATGATTTGGCTGGGGATGGGGTCTTGCATATGGATGAACAAAGAAGCTCATGGTTGGATTTGGATTAAGCACAAATTTTGGATTGGCTGATGAAAGATTTCCTAGGGAGAGCCAAAGCTGCATGACAGACCTATGGAGGATTGGCTGGACATTTTTGGCTTTCCTGTGGATGGAAAACTTCCAGGGTATGTTGTCAAAAAGTGAGAGTTTTGCTTTCCTATGTGCAGGATTGGTGGCTTTTGGTGTAAACTTGAGGATAGAGAAATGATCCTATGGGCATGACAAGAGATTGACCACTTGTGGATCCCATCCTTTAGCTTAAGGTGATGAGGGATGACAAGTGAAAAGGCTAGATTTCCCTAGACAAAGCTCTATCAAAGGGATAACCTTGGGGAGATTGAGGGATTTGGATAGATTGATTGGATAGAAAACTCTAGCAAAGTAACAACAATTCCTTAAAGGCTTGGGTGATTTTGGATTGGGTTGCTAGCTGGCTAGGGGGATGATTTGGATGGACTTTGGATTTGGGATTGTTCTAAAGAAAAGAACTAGATAGATTTGGTTGCGGTGGGGGAGCTTGGATGATTTTCTGATGAGGCAATGACTATGCTAAGTATGCCTTGAGCTGGGAGATTTCTACATTTTTGGAATTTTCACAAAAGTTGGCAAACATTCATTCAAAAGCTATGAACAAACAAGCAGACAAAAGTTTGGAGCAAGCATGTTAAACACATCAACATCCTAGGAAGCTTTGTACAAGGATGAAATTTTTTTTATCTAGTGAGTCCTCAATATATGCAAGGTACGTGAGGTCCAAATCCATAGATGAAACCAAAAAAATGTCACACAACTGAGAGGAGCAATAACCCACTTCTCCTCTTTCACTTCTCAAGGGTATAAAGTTCCTTGAGGCTTAGCCTGAGTGACAAAATTTTGATCACAAGAGAGGTGTCTTTGGATTCACCTCCCGATCTTTATACTCTGCTAGAATGTTGGAGTTGAGGTCATCCCAAGGGGTGATGAAATCTCGGAGTAGGCCTCCTAAAACTTAAAAAATATTTTGGATCCTAATCTTATGCACCCAAGATGGCCTCGAAAGATGACAAGGGGACAGAAGACTTGGATGATCTTGGGCTAAAAGACAGAGTTCTTTTCTAACTGACGCTTAAGTTTTCTAATCTAGACTTTTTGAAAACACACATGATTAAAATGCAAAAGTTCAATTCCAATTTGAAATGCCCCAACAAAAGAGAAGTGATCGAAGAATGACTACACAAAGGAGAGTTAGAGTCAACAAGAAAGTAAACCTATGCACTCGGAGGCCCTCCACGTCAAGATTTGTTCAATTTTTATGCCCAAATGAAGTGTTAGAGAGAATGATGTGCATTCAAGAAATTTTGCATCTTAGAAAAACTAATAAAAACTCAGGTGAGTGGAGTTTTATTTTTGTGGAGCAATTAACACCCTCTTAGGTAGACCCATCCCCATATATGACACTGATATTGCAACCAATGGTTAGAATTATGGGTGATTAAAGAGGGTGAGTCCAACAACAAACTCACTCAAAGTGTCTTTATTTGTTTTTATAACTTAGAAAGTTTCTAAAATGTGGATTCTTTTTATGCCCCAAAAGATGAAGTGTGAGGTATGATAATGATTATTTGATCTATGGCATTCAAGATTGGATTTGTTATGCACTCTAATGAAAACAAACAAACTTGATTTTAATCCATGGCACTCAAGAGTGATTTTAGCAACATGCATTCAAAGACAAATGTTTAAACATTCAAGTTCTTTCCTTCGAGCATTAAAGATTGAGATTTTACGTGTTGTTTTAAGAACTTTGAAGTGCTTTGTTTTAACCTTAGATCAGTCAAGATTGAGTTTGTTTGAATTGAAATTCAAAGAGGAAGGAATAGGGATTCTTTTCTTTCCAATTTAGATCATTCAAGATTGTTTTTGACTCAAAAAAAAAAAATGACTCTTTGGACTTTGGTTTTCATTCAAGATTTTTTGCTCTAGTTTACATGTTTTAAGCCCAAAAATGATATTCCTAGATTGTTTTGATGCATGAAAAACCTAGGAAAATTCAAGATTTTGCAACAAGACATTGGTTTGGAACAAATAACAAAGCTTTTAGGAAAATTTTGGCAACCATTTAGGACTCTTAGTTTTCATGAGATTTTAAAAGAACTTTAAAATATTTGCAAATGAAGTTCATTTTATCCCTGATTGATGCTTTGAGTTTGATTTAGAATTTTGTGTGCACTTAGTGTTGATTTTGAACCTTTTGAAATGGAAACTTGAAGTTCTTTTTAAGTTTCCAAAAATGAAGTGTTCCTAACTTTGCATGAATGCATCTAAAACCTTGATGTTGCAAGGATGCAAATGATTGGATTGATTTAGTTTCACTTGTTAAAATATTTTATTTTATTTTATTTTATTTGCAAATTTTTAGTTTTTAATGGATTTAAGTATGATTTGGGGGTTCATTTTAAGCACTAAAACAAGGTGTGTATCATTTTGCTTCCTTACAAAAAAAAAATTTGGCCAAGATCCCACAAGAAGAAGAAGTAGTAGATGGAATAGAAGAAGAATATAGACAAGAAGGGGAAGAAGAATTCCAAGTGCTCCATCCACCTATGAGCTCAAAAAATCTGAAAACACTCTGAATCCCATCAGAATGTTTGCAAAGAACTCTTGCTTCATCTTCTTCTTGCTTCCTTGGACCTGCAAAACCTGATTAAATGCCCCTACCAATCACCAAAACATGAAAATTAGCCAAAGTTAGTACAAAACATGCAATTTTGACTACAAATGATAAGAAGCATGACCCATGCAGAGTCCCATCAGGCATGCCAGAATGTATATGAGGATTAGTAATGCAAAAAAACACTAAATATCAAATCAAAAAGTATTCACAAAACTACATAACTTCAAGATAGACTAAGATGAGCTCTCAATTGAGAATATGAGCCATTACTGGGCTCTCTCAATGAGAGGCTCTCTTGTTGAGTAGCTTTGTCTAATTAGATAGGATGAGGAGATATTTGTTGTCTTTTGCTTTGGATGAGGATGACGACTTTCTAGAAGAGTCTAGAACTTCCTAGGATGAGGATAAATAAGGTTTTTAGGAAATAAAGAAAGTTTTATTTATTTCAAGGGTTTGGGTTGAGGAGATATTTATTAAAATATTTTTAATAAACATGAGGATTAATATTTAATCTTAATTAAATATTTTGAGTTGGGATTAGGGGTAGGAAATGATGGGATTAGTCTTTAATCAAAATTAAAGAAGGATTAGAAGATTTTGGAAGAGGTTAGTGGTCTTAAGGAAATTGGCCAAGTTTTGGGCAAAAATAAAATAAATAATTTATTTTGGGATTTTTCATCAATTTATTAATTAAATAATTAATAAATAAGGAAATAATGTTTAAATAAGATTTAAAAATTTTTGGGAGGGATTCCTTAATTAAATATTTTTAATTAAGATAAAGGGATTTAATGGCATAAAAAAAAATTAATTAATTAAATAAATAAATAATCAATAAATGATTATTTCATCACGAACTTTTTTAGAAAATAAAAATACTATATTTTCTAAAGGATTTTTAGGTGTCTACAGTAACCCTAGCTGAGAAATTGTAACCAATAGGACCATCATGAAAATCTATCAACAACCTGCTAATTTGATCAGTCTGGATACATCTTAATAGGACTCCATCAGAATCCTTTTTGAATAATATTCCATCCAAGAAATATGGAATAGCTTTTAATCTAAATTACCTCCTCCTTTTTCTATCTATGTCTTGGGGAATTTCTCCTTCTATCACGAAGGTTGTCATGTCATGTAACCAATTAGACTAGTTCTCATTGTCTACTAGTTGGTCACCTTGAATCAAGAGGGCAAAATCCTCAGGTGTCTCAAAAGATGAAGCCATCTGCTCACAAAGTCTCCTACCTCTTATCATCTTGGTGCTCTACATATCAATATAACCTTAGTAATCCACCAAACCCTTTTCTCATTGATATCCTTGTTTAGGAGGAAATCCTTAACGCCCAAATGTGGAAACAAAAGTTGAACCTGGTTGTGAGATAAGAGATGTCTAAATTTTTTGAGAGCCCTCACAATAGAAAGGACTTGCTTCTCTTCATAAGTGTATCCACCCTTATAATCATTAAGCCCTTCACTAAAGAAAGCAATTTGTTGTTCCAAATTCTCATCATTCAATTGTGTTAAAACAATCGATAAACTTGATTCTCCTCCAAAGGAGTAAAGGATGAAATATCTATCAAACTTGGGATTAACAAGAGTGGGGGCTGAGGCAATTGATTTCTTAATCTCTTCAAAAACTAACTTTCCCCTCCTTAGTCTAGGTGAATGTCATATTCTTTTTCAACATGGCTATAAGAGGTTTGAATATGGTAGCATGATTAGAAATAAATCTTCTTTAAAAATTAAATCTTCCAAGGAAACTTTGTGGACCCTTCTTTTGAGAAGGAAGTTGAAGAGAAAGAATTTCTTCTACCTTCTCTGTATCTATTGTCAACCCATCTCTTGACATAATGTGTGCTAGAATCTTCCCCTATTTAGTGGAAAATACACATTTCTTAGGATTCAGGGATACACCATATTCTCTGCATCTAACAAATACTTGCCTCAATTGATAAAAGTGATATGTTGCATGCTTGGAAAATATAGTTATATCATCAAGATGCACTAGCACAAAATTCTCCATCACAACTTTGAAATCCATATCCTTTGCTTTCTAAAATGTGGCACTTGCATAAGTTAGTCAAAATGGCATCTTACAATAGGCATAGGTACCTCATTTAGTGGTAAAGGTTGTCTTATGTTGGTCTAACTCCTGGACAAGTACCTGATTATAGCCTGAAAAACCATCCAAGAAAGAAAAACTCTCTAAATCACTAACCTTGGATAGGATTTGTTCCATAGAAGGAAGAGGGTGATGATCTTTAAGGGAAGCCCTATTAAGGTCCCTAAAGTCTACATAAAGTCTAATTTCTCCACTCTTCTTCCTAAACGGTAAAGACTAGCTACCCATGAGGAATGTTTGATAGGGAAAATGATACTAGCCACTATGAGCTTTGATAGTTCTTTCTTCATGAATGGTTCATTATTGGGGTTAACAGGCCTTTGTTTCTACCTAATAGGTTTAGCATCTTGATTCAAATATATAGAATGCTGAAATAAACTTGGGGAAAAACCCTTTAAGTCTTCATAGGTACATGTAATGACACCATTAAATTCTTGACATAACTGAATGAAAACTTCATGTTTAGCTTTAGTAATTACATTTCCTAAGTTGAGTCTTTCCATCAGCAATAGTGATGGGTGTGTAGTCATCCTTACTTATAGTTAGATTTGAACCCATGCTCCTTGCTTGATCATCAAAGTTGAAAATACCTTCCAAGGTAATTAGACCATTAGGTAATTTATTAGAGTTCAAATTCATGAGCTGGTATCCATACTAACATTAGAGCTTGGACTGATTTTTAGTAGAGAATTCTACCTCATTTTGCAAGAAATTTACAAATTTCATGTCAGAATCAAACACCTGCCAATTTGTGCAATTATCAGGAACTACAGGCCTTACAAAAAAAAATTATTGGTTGCTCCCTTTCATTAGAAACATTCTCTATTATATGTAATGATCACCAATCATTGCAAGCCTGTCGGTATGTTTGTTCTTGTTCCTAGGAATGCTAGAAACATTGAATATCTGGAATGCTTCAAGAAAATATCATACTCTATGTTTGTGTGACCTAAGGAGGTTGTTCTTTATGACATTTTGTTTCTTAACTTGATTTACAATCAGCTCACTATCCCCATATACCTTTAAGAGTTTAATACCTCTCCTTTGTGCCAATTGAAGACCTTGGATCAGGGCTTCATAATTTGCTACATTATTAGTGTAGCTGAATTACAGCATATATGAAAATTAATACTTCTATAATTTAGGAGAAATTAGCATAACACCAACCCCTAATCCATTCTTATTTCTTGGTCCATCAAAGAACATGCTCCATAGGTTGTTGGTGTCTTCTTGTGTCTTCATAAGACTAGGAATAGGATCATCTTTTTCCAATATGCAATATGTCCCAAGGCCTATATCTAGAGCATTTGGTATTGGATTGAATTGGTAAGAAATAGCCTATTCATCAAAAATAAAATTAGGGACCTTTACCAAAGAAGTAGCACACTCATGGAATGTGTTCCCCTCACCCTTCTTCTTAATTATGCAATTTATGTTTATAGGGCTCGGAGTGTAGGTCTCTATGTGGTTAAGGACTAAAGGATCTTCTCTCAAAGAAGCTCTTGCTCCATATTTTTTTTTCTAAAGAGCATATAGGACCAATCTACTACAATGTGACCTCATATTTTCCAATGAAGTCTCTAGAAAGACAAATAGCAAAATAAGACTCTACCTCAACTACTGATATATCTTAAATTATAGTACAACCAAGGCAAGCATGAAATTATATCTTCACATTTCTAAGGATTCCTATATTCTTGATAGAGTTTCCATCAAACTAAAGGACATCCCTAACTATAGGCTCATACTTTATATCAAGGAGATCAGCTACACTTCTAGGCATCACATAACTACTAGCCCCAAAATCTATCATACATATGGACTATCTTTTCTCCTATGATCAAAGAAACATAAAATCAATGAGGCTTGATTTTCTTACTTATTTCTCCTTCCTTTATTGGCAACACCAAGCTTGTTACATTTTCCTCTCTAGGTGACTGATCCTTAGCTTCAATGCCCTCCAACTCTTGCTACAGTAACCTCTTTTATGATGGTATAGTAGTACCAACATCACATATGGAAAGATCAATAGTAGTCTTCTTTATTTGATCTAAAATATTCAGAGGAGTACTTACTTATTTGGTTGGTACTTTAGGTGCTACAGGAATTGATGCCCAATCGTGCAATCTCATTTTTAGTATACTTCTTATTTCCCATATGTTGTCTCTATTGGGGAGTAGTATTTGGTTGTGTATTAATTATAGGTACATGATGAGCAGTACTCGATGTTGAAACCTTACTTGGTGTAGAGGGTGTAGAATATTCAGTGGCTCTCCTTTTGCTTCTAGTGTTTTGGTCTATAGCCTAATGATTAGCATGGTAGTATTCCTTTATTTGATATTCATGAAAGAACAATCACCCTGCTATTGTGGATGAGAGGCATTAGTTGGTTGGTTACATTATATTCTCTTTCCTACTTCTTACTCTTGTGTAGTCAATGCTAAGTATGATTCTATCTTTTGGCATATACAATGAGCAAAAGAATAGTTGCAGGAAGGGAAAAAAATCTTGATCTTGAGAAAAATTGTTTTGGGGGACCAAAGCCCTACTTTGGTTTGTATTTATAGCATGGACATTAGCAATAGGTATGTTCTAATTATAGGGAACATGACCTTGACTCTGATTAGGAGGCTTATTGTACATTGGGGCTTGGTAATGAGGTTGGGGAAGCTTATTTCTTTGAGCATGTTGTCTCTTAACAGTCACTACCTCATTACTCATCTTTTGTATCATTGTAGTGTTGTGCTCCATCTTTCTCTCTAAGTCTAGTAGCTTCTTCTCTATATTCTACATCATCATTTGTGTCATAGCTTCAATCTTATCTACTCTATTTGAAGATGTAGAAGCTATTGGGACTATTGTAAGGGATTAATTTGTGGAAGTGGTGGGAATAGGATGCATTATAGGTTGATGGTTAAGAAAATAGGGGAAAAGGGGCATTGGAGGACTTGGAGCTAATTTCCCTCCTTGTATTACGATATTCTCTACCTTTATAGTAGTTTCATAGACATCTGGTAAAGTATCCCCTCCCATAGTTTGCACTATGGTGGATATATCACTATTAAGGGCTCTAAGGTAATGCAAGAAGGTATTACCAAGGGAAGGCTTTACTACAGTGGGTATTCTATCGCATGTCTTTTGAAATCTATCATGAATTCATGGGGTGTTCCTTTAATGGTTGTTAGTGGTTCTAAAAGTGATACGTGATCACTTTTATCCTCAAAATGCTTGCAAAGTCCTACTCCTAACCCATCCCAATTAGTAATAGAGTTATGAGGTAAACATATATACCATTGTAAGGCTTTTCATTTCAGGGATGAGGCTAGAAGCCTAACTACAACATCATATTCAATAATACCATGAATGTTGCAAACATTTGAAACTTCTTGAATATGTTCTTCAGGGGGAGTGGAAGTTTCCCTAGTAAATTCAGGTGCACTTTTAAGGGAGGATACTAGTATATCATGTCTTTGAGCCAATAGGAGAGGACTCTCACCATTAAAGGTGACAAATGTGTAGGATTTGAGCAAAAGCACACAACAAATCCACGAAGCCCAAGAAAACCTACATGCAGAAAACCTATCACGAAGAAGAAAAAGACAAGAAGAGGCAAGATAGCTTAAAAAAACTAGAATAATAGGCAACTTAACTAATTAAATCAAATTGATTTAATTAATAAGTGCAAATAAATAATTACTCTAACACCCCCCCTTAAGTGAAGCTCGCGAGGTAAGCTAACCTAGCACAGCTATGAAAGCATAAAATTGGGTCCCAGCAACAAGGCCTGATCATGTACCCAATACAAGGAAATCTCTGTAAATTGGAGAAATAAAGAAAACCACATGGGAAAAACCCTACTCCAAAAAGAGATAGCAAAGAATGTTCTAGAAGATAGGAACAAAGAGAAATCATGAAGAGAACCACTGAAGCATGAAAAGCCGCAAAACTCTATCAAAAAGCTGATTTGTAGAACCTCCATGGAAATAGAAAGCATGAACTAAGTGTGTCTATATGGTAGATGATCCATCTCATCAAAATGCATAGGTAGCCAGCCACTGCAATCACCTAGTATGTAGGATCGGGTACTAAATACATAGCTCACACTAATGAACCATCAAACCAAGGAAGCATAGAACCAGCAATATAACCCCCCCTTAATGTAGGCGGGGTGAGGTGACAAGAAACTGAAAAGGTGGGCCAAAAATCTCCTACAACACAAGAACCAAACACATCGAGAGTGAGGTACAGACACCCATAAAGGCATGTGTCATCGACACTGCATGAGGCAAAAAAGGAAGAGGGCCTATAAGCGGCAAACATTTATCCAGCCCATGGCACTTTATAAAATAGTGCGAGTACAACAAATCAAAATGATGAAAAGGATCTTGAAATGCAAGAGTGGCACTTTATCTCAATGTGTTTGCATAAAGATGCTTACAAATGATATCAACAATGATTAGAATGAGAAAAAAGCTGATACAAAAGATAGTACAACAAAAAAAAAAGATCCCATGCGAAGAAAATGATCCCCGGACCTGAAATACCCAAGATATCCACCATAGAGAAAATACACCAAAAACATGATAAAAAGAGCATGGGGCAGAATCTGAAGGAAATGATAGTATTTTTGAAAAGATGACAAAACTAGCTTTCCAAAAATATAACGTTTCCAAAAAATAGAGATGGGATGCAAAAGAAATGTTCACCAGAGTCAAAATAAGAAATACAAATTTAACTACAAAAATAGGAAACTAAACTACATCAAAACTGAAAAACTCTTGCACCACTATCTCCGTCTCATAACTAGCTTTTTGACGCTTCTTTCAGATTGGAAAAGACCTCCGTATACTCAAGATAGTGCCAGAAAATTGTGAGTAGGTCAAAAAGGGACCATGGAGAGCCTACAGGTGTGCTGATGTCATCATTTTACAACAAAAAATTTGACAGCTTCTGAGCAGTCATTGCAAAAATTTGCCACGTGGTAGGTCCACATGGAAAAGTGGTGACTCAGTAGGGTGACATGGCAGGGGCCATGTGGCAAAATGCTACATGGCGCCTGTGCCACGTCACTCGCAGACGGGCTGACTGCTGTTGGCTGTGTGCAGGCGGGCTATTGAAGTGTCCATGTAGGCAAACAAGTGGTGAGCTAACTGAAGGGTGGCAACACCAGTGTAGGCTACAAGATAGGGAGGAGTTGCTAAAGGAGTGTTGCGAATGAGCGGCGGGTGAGTGAAGCCCGAGCTGCGGTAATGCTATGGTCACACAGCTGGCTGCGGTAGCCCATGGGTTGAGTGTTGGTGGAGTGTGGGTAGCCCTATGGTGGCCAATGGGTGGTGCCATGTTTTTATTTTTCTAAAAAAAATTTGCAATAAATGCAAAAAAAGTCATCTCTACGGCCTCTCAAGGGGGCTAAAAAAGTTTCCCAGATGCCCTAAGCCAAAAAATTTTTTTTTTATATGAATCTTGACTGTAAACGACCTTTCGAACACAATGGCAGCATTCATTTAGGCCTAAAATACTCTAAAAATTGGTGAACCCCATGTTTTTCTTAGGAAAAGCTTAGAAAACACCAGATCTGATCCACCAAACCTTTGTTCTCCCTTTTTCTTGAAACACCGAACAAGCTACAAAAGGTTTGGCTCTGATACCATATAGGATTTGAGCAAAAGAACACAACAAATCCACGAAGCCCAAGAAAACTTGCATGCAAAAAACTTGTCATGGAGAAGAAAAAGACAAGAAGAGGCAAGATAGCTTAAGAAAACTAGAGTAATAGGCAACTTATTTAATTAAATCAAAGTAATTTAATTAATAAGTGCAAACAAATAACTACTCTAACTAAATACATGTGCTCTAACCATATAAACAAGTGTCTATTGATATGAGTAGATGGTATTCTAGGATGTGATCTATTAGTAGGAGGGGTAGAGATGGATCTTGAAAGGTGTGTGGATCTCTTTTGTACTCCTAATTGGTGATAAAGGCAATCTAGTCTTCTTTCTTCTAGGATTTTAAAATGAAAGCTCTGTGTATTTAAACTTATCTCTAGAAGATTCCCTTGTTTTAGCTTTGGCATGAATCATAGCAACTATGGTCTAAAAACAAGTGTAAAAGTGGAGTATAGTCCCTAAGTACTTTGAAAATAAGCCTCTTGAAGGCCTGGAACACTGAGACCAACACTATCTTCTCAATATCAACTTGAAATTCTTCTTTGACACTAGTGCACTTGAGATCTTTTGATATGAGGGTCCCAGTAGGCATGCCAAAAACTATTGACACAAAATTCTGCACCCCTACCTGAGGGATTGCTTCATAGGTAACCTTGCATAACATGGAAACAACCTACAAGTTGTGGGACTTAAACAATGAGGTTAATTCTCTGGAGAAGGCTGAATTCCTTACTATCAAGCTGTACCTAACTACTCTTTTGAGAGGAAAGGGAGAAGGAATGCATGAAAACAAAACTACCTAATCTAATCTAGAATAGGTAATACACAAAATAGTATAGATGTATGTACTTCATTGCTAATGGATGCACTAGAACTCAATAGATTTCCCCAAAATATACCATCATCAACATCTTTTCATCCTAATATCATAGATAAGCCAAAAAATAACACAATTTGAGAATTAATACAATAGATTGACTTGATCAAATGAGTTATTAGGTATGAGCATAATCCTATGATATTGTAACTATTAAAATATATTCAGCAAGTGAGGCCATAAGAATGCATGCACACCTAGCTGACAGACAATGGATACAACAAAGAAGATTTTTATTGAGCAGAGGAAAAATTATAGAGTAGCTCTAAAAATTGGAAAAAGAGAGCCCCTTGAGCATATCAAAAAACTTTCTTTTATAGTCCAAGCATAACTCATAGATTGGGTCACAACTTTATTCATGCATTTAAGACTATTAGAGGGTGATTGGGCAATATCTGGATGATAGATTTGATCTAGTACACCTTTAGAGGCATGAAAATCATCAAAACCACAATCAAAATAAACATTAAAAGTGAAAGGAATGATGTAATTAATTTCTTTGATGAGTAGATGGATAACTAAGTGGCAATGGAGTTTTCCTTTACATCATTACTAGCCTGACATTCATTCGAGAGTGGTTGGGATTGATCACAAAGATCAGATCATGTAGAGAAAACTAACTTCCTTTGTTTCTAGCTTGACAAATTAGATAATTCATCAGGTCAACTAGGTCTAGCAACCAAGATCAGGCATGTGGACCAATGATGTTATTTCTTCTTGCCACCATGCAAGGTCTTTGTGATTTTGATGGTTTAATCACAGTCATAGCTTTGCCACCTTTCTACTTCTATTAACTATTTTACTCACAAAATTGTGAACTCAATAAAACTAACTATCATTCATCACTTCATGGGTTAACTTTGTATTTTCTTCTAACCATGGTGACTGGGTGAAAATGAACTTTACCACCACTTCTAATTTTTACTCTCCACCCGGGTCCATTAAGCCATGTGTCCATTTGTCACTTTGTTGCATGAATTAACTACCTTGCATCTTTAAAAAGTGACAAAGTGACAACAATAGATCTCAATTTATTGGACGACCTAAAGATATGTTAATCCTATCAGTACTTCAACCAATGAGAATGATGCCCTTTGCCAATTCATTTGACACCTTGTCCACCTTACCTGTAGTCCACAAAGAAGATAGGACCCACATGCCACATGTCACACCATTGCTTTATCGCATGAAGTAAAGTCCACACATTTTCACAAAGATACAAAGAGATAACCCTTGATGTTGCAAGGTTTAACAGTGGATGAGAAGACCTACCGATGCCTATGCTGGATGAAGGAAAAGGAGCCCCATGGTGTTACATTACAATTTTTCACTTTTTCGCTATGGTAAAAGGGTCTTTAGTTTCTAACAATGACAAAGCGACAACCATGGATTCTTTTGCATCAGATGTTGAACATGATCTAGGCCCACAAAAATATTAAATGCATAGTCACTTAGGAAATAAGATATATGTAAGGCTTTAAAATTGGTATTTTTTTTAATTTGAATATTTAAATATATGAACGTTAGGATACACTTAGGTATTTGAATTCAATATTTTGGTGGGAGGGCATTTTTGGCTAACACTCATCAAATTGGTCTAAGACTTGGATCATCATTGCCAAACAAGGCACCCTACAAGATGACTCCAAATCAAAATACAAAGATTACAAAACAAGTCAAGAAAATTTTGGCCAAAGGTCTAATTCATAAAGGTTTAAACCCTTGTGGATTACCTTTTCTCCTAGCACCTAACAAGGATGGAACTTGGAGGCTATGTATTGATAGTAGAGATATAAACAAAATCACTATTAGGTATAGGTTTCTTATGCCTAGGATTAAAGGCCCACTTGATCAACTTGCAAATGCTTGCTATTTTTCCAAAATAGGTTTCAAATCAAGATATCACCAAATAAGGATCAGACCTAGAGATTAGTGGAAGAAAACCTTTAAAAAAATTGAAGGATTATTTGAATGGATTGTAATGCCATTTGGATTAAGTAATGCTCCAAGTAAATTCATGAGACAAATGAATGAAACATTTATTAACTTTATTGCCAAATTTGTTGTTGTGTATCTTGATGACATTCCTATCTTTAGTAGTAGTAGGGAAGAAAATCTAAACAATTTGGAGAAGGTCTTGAGAAGACTTCATGAGCACAAGCTCATCATCAATTTGGAGAAATGCACATTCATGCAAATGGAACTCACTTTTTTGGGATTTGTTATATCTCAAGGTACTCTAAATATGGATCCAAGCAAAGTGGAAGCAATCATCAATTCACCACCTACTAAAATCCAAGGTGATGTAAAGAGTTTCCATGGTTTAGCAACATTTTATAGAAATTTCATAAAGAACTTTAGTAATATTTGTGCTACCATGCTTGACACAATCAAAGGTGGTAATAAAACTAATTTTTTGTGGACTAATGAGGAAAACAAACTTTTGAGTGCTTGAAGAATAGAGTGGCTCAATACCCTATTTTAACCTTGCCTTATTTTAGGAAGGTGTATATTATTCAAAGAAATGCTAGTAATCTAGCCATTGGTGCTTTCATAAGTTAGTAAGGAAGTCCTATTGCTTTCTCCTTTGAAAAGTTAAATGATGAAAAGAAAAGATACTCAAACTATGACCTTGAATTTTATGTAGTATAGAAAGCTCTTAAACAATGGAGAAATTACATTTTGCCAAAGGAATTTTTTGTTTACACTAACAACCATGCTTTAAACTTTTTGAATTCTGAGGAAAAATTGAGTGTCAAACATATCAATTGGATGGAGTAGCTGCAAGCATACACCTTCATATTGAAGCACAATAAGGGTCAAGCAAATAAAGTGGTTGATTCCCTTAGTAGAAGGTTTGTCCAAATTAAAGAAGTCCAATGATAGAGAATTATCATTGATGCACTCAAACATCTCTACATAGGAGATCGATATTTTGGAGAAGCATTTAAGGAATTTTATGAACTTCTAGGGAAATATCACCTTGAATTCTCTAAATAAATCATTCAAAATTAAATTTTATTCAAAGGTTCTCAAATTTGTATTCCAAGGTGTTCTATGAGACTGAACATCACCAAGGAGAAGCACTATAGTGGCATTGGAGGCTATTTTGGCATTCATAAAACATTTGAATAGATTAAGAGGAGCTTCTACTAGCCAAAAATGTTTAATGACATCAAGAAATTTTTGAAAAGTTGCACTATATGCCAACAAGCTAAAGGTGTATGCACAAATCATGGGTTGTACCAAACTTTGCTAATACCTACTAGATGGGAGTCCATTTAAATTGGTTTTGTGATGGGACTACCAAGAAGAAAACAAGGTTTTGACAGTGTATTTGTTGTTGTTGAAAGGTTTAGTAAAATGGTGCATTTTATACCATGCAAAAGTAGAAATGATGCTTCACACATTGCTCATATTTTCTTTAAAGAAATTGTTAGGATTCATGGCTTACCTAAGATAAATGTTTCAAACAAGGATGTGAAGTTTCAAGGTCATTTTTGGTAGACACTTTAGAAGAAATTGGGCACAAATCTGACATACAGCTCTACATATCACCCCCAAATTGATGGCCAGTTAGAAGTGGTGAATAGGTCACTTGGAAATCTTCTTAGGTGCCTAACCAAGCAATAAAATCAGAGTTGGGATGTCATACTCCCTCAATAAAAATTTTCTTTTGATGATTCCTTGAATAGATCCACTATAAAAGACCATTCCAAATAGTCTATGGTCTGTATCCTAGAGGTCCATTAGATCTAATAGACCTACCATTAGACTTTAAGGTAAGTACTTAGGGAGAAGACTTGGAAAAACTCATCAACCAAGTCCAAGAAGATCTAAAGACTAGAATATAGCAAAAAAGTTAGCAGTATAAGGAACATGCAGATAAAAGGAGAGAAGTTCACTTTTAGATTGGAGATAAAGTTTGGGCATACCTCACGAAGGAAAGACTACCAAAAGGCAGATATTCTAAGCTCCACATGAAGAAATTTGGCCCATGCACAATATTTCATAAAATGGGAGAAAATGTTTATTAAATAACCTTGCCCCCTACTATGTAAGTTCCCTAATATTTAATGTTTCTGACCTAACTCTTTATAAAGGTAATGTAGATTGTGATGTTGTCAGTATCTCTACAAATTCAAAAAATGCTAATACATCAAACTTTGTCACAAATATTCCTCATAGAGAACCAATGCAATTGGAGAAGATTATAGAAACAAAGGTCCTTAGGATGACTAGGACTAAAACATACATGCAATATCTTGTTAAATGGAAAGGCTTACTTGATATTGATGCTACTTGGATGACTGAAAAAAATATCGTTCAACATGGCATTGATCAACTTGACTCAAGTGGGAACTTGAGCTATAAATTCCATGGGAGGTATGGTATATGGGAACCCTAATAAATTCTATAAAAATGCAATGAGAAGACTCTTTTGAAGTCTTTTGAATCCTTAGGATTAGTTAGGAATGATGGTTATTCATTTTGACCCATTTGTGAGACCTAGTTCCAAGGTTGGTGCTCTGTAAGCCGTTGGCAAACTATGGTAATAGGTGTCAAATATCCTAGAACATTAAGATATATTTGTTTTTCATGTTTTTACATGCTATTATCCATGTTGGGTCAGTTAAAACCAAATCTTGGTCTAAAAAGCAAAAGTTGCCCTAAAATTGCAAAATTGCTAAAAGTTGTAATTTGAATCCCCAATATTCATATCTATTTTAAATGTTTTTTATAACCTTTTGGAAGGCCTACATAGCCCTTTAAAGTGGTGGAAGGCATACAAAGTGTAATTCTAGTTTCAATCAATAAACTATACTAAATTTTTTGCCAATTTTGATGTTGTAGCAAGTTGTATGGACACCCTTTGACACACACGTACAAAACTCTAACATGGTTGGATATCTTGGGTGAATAACCTTTCATTTTCACTTTGAATGAGATTTTAATTCATTTCAAAAATCTAGATGTCCTAAATTTACTAACCATTATCCAATTTTTGAATCTTTACCTAGGGTTTCATCAATTTTCTCTAATATCTTAAGATTCCACCATGTGAATTTAATGGTACTGGGTGGAATCCAGTGGTTTTTTAAAACACTACAGGTTTTAAATTACCCTGATGAGAAAAAGACATATCTAGGGGCAACTAACTCCCATCCTTAACATGCCATCTCAGACATTGGGCCAACTATAAGGCTAGACCCTTCTTCTACTTTAGGCTTTGCAAAACCTAGGTAGGTGGACCTTAGATTCAATCTATATGGTACTAGTGCTAAACATATTCTTGAATCTATAATCAGTAGATTTAACCCCTATTCCTCTTACTCACTCATGCAATAACATAGATCTACAGTAGTTAAATGCAAAATAATGCAATTCATAAGCTGAGTGAGGGTTAGACTTTTCAGCTCTTCAACATAAAAGGGGGAAAACATTTGATTAATGATGTTGATTTCAAAAAAAATCCAAATATGCAATAGTAAGAACAAGTTCATCCTATAGCTAATCAGTGCCTTATCTATTGCGAAATTCCATGAAAAAAATACATAATATGGATACCTAAGACATATTCATATATTTAGATATCTGATCTATCGATTCACCTTGTAAATAGACATCTATCTTCATAAGAATTCTCACTACATACTGAATATCCTCCTGATGAAACCTACAACCCTATCAAGGTAAATAAGTATTCACTTGGCTCTTTGTTCCAATAGCAAACTTATCTAGACATACAACCTTAAGGGATTGCAAATGAGTTTAAGCTCTTTGTTCTTAAACACAAACCATTATAGATAAAAGGGGAAGGAGACGAGAATCAAAATGAAACTAAAGAGATTTCTACTCAACTATATTCATTTCCATGAAATTATGCATTCATATGCCTAACTTTAAAACATAGAAATGCCTAATAGATCATAACTAGCTGTATTATCTTTATTACTATTATTCTATAGGAGAAATTGCTGAAGAAAAATGTGGTGTCACAGTAATGAAAGCACATCAAAACTAGAACCATTGGTCTGACAAATCAAAGAGAACTCAAGATTGGAACCACTATGGTATCATAGCAGTGAGTCTTTTTCTTTTCAAAACTGGAACCAACCTTTACAATGGATGAAAGAAAGAAAGATATAGGAGGAGAAAATTCCTAGTTCTAATCTACTTGGAAAACATCTCCTAGCAGTGAAAAGAATCCCTCTAATCTCTCTTTACAACTGCATATCAAATCTTCAATCATTTTGGCCTCTAAAAGCATAAAGTAATTTAGATATTTGATTGGAAAGAATAACTGATTTCTAATGCCAGATTAAAACATAGGCAAAAAATTAGTTAAAATGACCTTTAAAGGAAATAAAAACTTGTCAAAATTACTTTTCTCCACATTCAGGCTTCAACAATCTTCTATATTTTCCCCCTAACCATTTTTGATACTCAATGGTGAAAACTACTTGTTTCGCTGAGAATGACCTGGAGAATATAAATTCACTTATAGACTAAACTGTTAAATTCCTATGCAAAATTTGACTTCATATTTAGAAATTTTATTTCCTCCTAGTTCTAATAGTATATTGAAGTGCCTATTTTGGATAAAAATTGCCCCTGTGTAACCATTTGAAGTTTAGGCTCCTGTTTATGGCTTTGCATAGCATTTTACAAAAATTTGACCCTTTATAAAGTTTGAACTATATAGTAAATTCAAACTTTATTTAAAATTAGACCTGTGAGAAAAAAATAATAAAATATTGAAATTTATGCCCCTTTGAAATTTCCCTCATTTTCTATCTGGGTCAAACTTGGTTGATTTCCCTTTTGACATGTGTCATCTTGTGATTGGTACACTCCTACTCAGTCACCTAACACTTGCCATCTGGTTGCCACATGGCATCATTTCATTCATCCTCTATTTTTCCATGTTAGCATGCCATGTCACCATGCCAAATCATTAGTCATTATATCGCTATCCTAGTCAACATTCTACCATGTCATTAGGGACATGATGACCTCACAACACATGTCACTCTCTATCACATCAGCACCTTAGGAAGTGTGCCATATATGAAACCTCATCCACATGTCAGTTTTAGATTTGTCCATCTTACCACTAGCTCACTACCACATGTCAAATTTTTATTAGGTCACCATGTCACTATGTTAACTGGCATGCATCTTTGCTTTGGTGACATAGCAATAGCCATCAAATGTGCCATGTGTCACCATCCTGTGCATCTAAGATATTTGGACTGCCACACAGTGCCACATCACATCAAGTTGTCAATTGTCTTCCTCTAGTCTATTCTCATGCTACCACTTGTCCTTTTATTACTTGCTAACGCTTCCACATCACCACTAAATCACCCACAACCCCTTCACTGAATTTCCATGGTTTTCCATTAGGTCACTATGTCACTACCTGAAAACCTCACCATTTTTCGATGACAACATAGCGCCTTGCCGAATTTTTCAACTTTTTTGATGAGGTTCCACATTTTGTCAATTTGTGTGCTCGATTCCATGTCATTGATGATGTTAGCATGTTGTCAAAATTTTGTTATGGTCATCACCTCCAACTTACCATGGGCCCATGCAATCACTCCTCACATCTCAAAAGGCGTTTCCTTTGAAGACAACTTGAAGGTGAGTGTTTGGATATAAAAACACATTAAAATTAATCCTCACAATGCATGTGGGATATTGCATTGTGAATTTTTTTCATATAACCCTACTCTACACAACCCATGCAATCTCTTCTTCTTCTTTTGTTTCTATTTCGTAGAGATAGCAGAATCACTAGAAGGTAGTGGCTCTTTAACATTTTCAAGCTGTTAAAATTTACATACGAATCTCCTCTTTCCTTGCATGGTATTCCTCTGCATGCAAATGAACTTACATTCTTCACAAAATTTCCTCTTTCTCCATGTGCCAGTCATGCCTTCTCTTTGGCGTCCCCTGCCTCTATTTGGCTTGTTCTTCTTTCATGTTGCTTGCTTGTGCCATGTCGTTGGCTGGCCTTTTATGTACGTCAAGACCTCTTTGGATGTGGGGATGGCTTCATTATGTTGTGGCTCCCTAAAATTTTGCTTCCTTCTTTTTTATGTTGATTCCTACATGGTTTCTTCCTCTTCTTCTGTTCTAAGCTTGACACCTTTGTTCTGTGGTGTCTTGCCCAGTGTCTCCCTCTTTGTTTGCACCATTTTAAGAAATACAACTAAAGAAAATGAGCTATGGGAAGTTTAGTTATAGTCCAAATAGATATTTGTAACATTCCTACATTAACATCGTGTGGATTTGCCAAAATTGAACGGGGAACTACCTAGGGTTTATCGTGATGATTTTCATATTGGGGTTTATAGAGGCATGATAGGGCTTTGGCCTATAGTGTTTTAGGGCTTACAATAAGAGTTGAAGAGGCCTTAGAAATGAAGGAACTTTATTGGTTAGTAAATATACTTCATCACTTTGAAACACTGAGGCATTCACTTTAGCTTCATTATTTTCATGCTTTGACTCACTTTGCTTGATGGAATTAGCCAAGCCCCAATGTGGGTCTAGCTATAAAAAAAAATTGTTTCCAAACAACCAAACTACAAAATTGACTCATTCACCCTCTGGCACTAATTTGAAACAAATTTGACCACTAAAAGCAAATTTGAAGCTCATTTTACATCTTTTTGCAAACTGTCAATTTTGCATTAGGAGGTCCTTTGACTAGCCTTAAAAACTGACCACAACACTTGATTGGGTTTTGAAAACCAGCACACTAATTCTTTGTTCCACATACTCCTACCTTATTGAATCTCATCTCATGAAGAATTCTTAGTCAAAAGATATTGATGGTTAAAGTTGCCCTCTTAGAATTGCTTGCAAGAAAACATGTCAGAAAACCATCAAACGTGTTTGGATTTGGCTTTGAAAACTGGGTAAACGAATACTCAGGGAAATGAAAACTAGGGTGTGGGTTCACTATCATGAGGAGAGTATAAATCTATGACTCAGGCTCATGAAAAATAATTGGACAAAAATGGCAAGCGGTCAAAGTGGACTACTTGGATTTGTAAATTGGAAACAGTGGCAAAAAAAAATTTTGCAAACAAAATGGACCTAGGAAAGTGTGCAGACAGATTTGTCAAAACTTGAAAATTGGTACACTCAAAGTATTTTTAGTCTAAAACATAGTGGTATAATCCATTTGAGCTCACCTATCATGGATTCAGAGATATGAAATCATGAATAGGGGTACTGACCAATCTTCCTTTCTTGACACCAGTAAAAAGTTAGAAATTGCATTCGAGAACTAATTAAACGGATTTGTCATAAGCTCAAAATTTAAACATAGAAAGTCTCTGACCTCTAAACTACAATGCAAAATAAATTTTCTCAATTCACTAAACTGGGTCAAAGTTATAACAAGTCAAATAATGCTTTCATAAATCCAAAGCAATTCTCATCAGCATGACATCAATAAATGACCAACTTTGAGGGATTCAAAACCTAGTCAAACAGTTTCAAAATGACTCAAAATATGAAACATAGACTCTTTGATATGGGTGCTAAATCCTCCCACAGTGGTGAATCATGAAACAGTACTGGGTGCAAGATATTTAATTGCAAACAAGGCCTCTTATTGTTGTTTGACATCGGCAAAAATGCAGAATTGGGCATTTTCTCAAAATGGGACTTCACTGAATGATTTAAGATGGAAAAATAAGATTTTGGATCACATGCATATGTCAAATGAAAGGTTTCAAGCCACTCAAACATTATCTAGGCCTCAAACTGACAACCAGCTACATGTGCATAAAAAGCATCCATAGGGCATTGATTCCTCAAAATTTTCAGTATGTGACTGAAAATTGACCATGCAATTTTTAGTGCCAATAGAATCCATGTTAGAACAATTTATTTTAGACCTCTTTTTTTTTCAAAATAAAAGAAGTAGGAAGGAGAGAGAAACTTGATGCCCTAGGCATGCAAAATCCATGTACATGCTAGGAATCCATAGCAATATCTCCCATAACTCGACACTGAGAAAGTTTCAAGGCCTAGGATTTGGTTTGACATCATTCCATGTGAGCACCCTGATGTTCTAATTCTTGAAATTGATTTTTGATCAATATTTTTGGTACATCCTTTGTTATTGGAGGCCTAATTGTCTAGTTACCCCAAGCGAGACTTCAAGTTTTCCTTGCATCTTTCTCATCTTGGGATCCCAATGTCTTGGCATGTTATGTAAACCCCAAAAGGGTATCTAAATATATGATTATTTCCTTGGTTTTTGAGGAAAATTCTAGAGTTAAATCATGTTTTTAGTTTTGGTAGGGCTACAAGCCTTCCCTTAGGTTTTTGAAGAAACTGCTAAAGAAATGTTGCATAGTTTGAATCTAATGCTTGGTTCATGTTTCTTAGTGCCTAAATAGACCATTTTTTTTTCTAGAGTCACCCATAGCCCTTATATATTTTTGGGGAGTACTATATCAAAATATACCTTGTGATGCCCTTAAGAGAAACTAGTGATTAGTTGTCCTTTTGTTAGGTTTTCCTTATGATTGGCAATTCCTAGGAGTGGTTTAGGTTGTGATAACCATTAACATCTTATTTAACATTTTTGATAGGTTTTTTAGGTTAGATTGGCATTGTAAGGACACTTATTATTTTATAACCTTTAGTGAAGAGGATTCTAGGAACCTTCTTCAAGCCCACTACTAGTTCCATTACATCAGTCCTCTATCATTATGTGACTGCACATCTCTTCATTAAATCTAAGATGAAAGATAGCTATCAATCATCAAAACATTATTTTTCTAATACTTTATTTCTACACTACTCTTAGTAAATCAGTTGTAACTTTCGTATGCCATCAACTTAGACTCTATGTAGTTAACCACACCATGAGGACAACCTCTAGAACATGTCCTTAACTGTGCATCACTTATACCTCTCATAGTTACTACACAACATAAGATCTCCAACTACTATTGTTCGAGTCTTTACAAAAACACTACTATGTTAATATCAATGACAAACACAATCTTGAATGCAACATATGAATACTCTCCAATGCTTAGGATACTCCTCCAATGTAGCATCATCAACATTCATGCTAACATATGTTGGAAATAATCAAGACTAGCTAGGTCATTGAGAGGGGAGGGGTGAATCAGTAACCTCAAAAACTTTAAATCAATTCAGCACTTAATCCATTCATCATTCATTTATCTAATCTACTGTATGCATGAGGAAGATAAACATTCATAAGACATGAACATGGAATTTTGGTGACCTAGAAACCTTCCAAATAGAAAGTAAAATTGGGGTGGGGATGATACCCAAAAAACTTCACTACTACAGTATAAAGTTTTCCTGTTACGGCTTACATTGACCACTTATGATGATCTGCCCTATCAGGAGCACATAGGACTGCTAGGTCCACCTTGTTAGAGGATTTACAAACATACAATGAAGTATGCACTCTGTTAGGAGATTTATACAAAGACTGTTAAGTGTACCCTGTTAAAGGATTTACAAAACTAATTCACCTGTTAGGATGAAACAATGGATCTACTTACAACTCTGATTGTTGATTAGATCCTTGAAGTATAGATCACCTCTTATGACTAATGAATCTTTGTTGCTCCTTGTAGACCTTGCTGATTACTCTGCTCTGTTGTTGATTCACATTCGCTCTTGTCAAAATATTACATGTCCATTGCTTCATTCATAATCACTAATACATTGAAAATGATACAATACATTACATATATACCATTCCAATAATTACAACTACAAGGTTGGCTAAAACACAAGTCAACGAAACATTACTGAGTCAACCAAACCCTAGAAAACTCGAGTTCTTCAAGCTGACTTGGTCACCATCTGATACTTGGCATCTACTATATTACTCGACATGGTCATGCACTCAATAGAATTAGAAGCTCGATCCATACTAATCAAACAACGTAGCCTGGAACTCAGTAACCATTGGAGACTTGGTAGATATAGTGTCACTTGTAGAAACTAAATCCTTCATTTACCTTGCTTTCACTCAGTAAGCACTGGCTTCCATCACACAAACTGATGACTCGGTAGACACTATGAATTTTGGTGACCACTATCTTCTTAGTGAACACTGTAGACTCGGTAAACACTGCTGGTCTGTACACTCACTCGGTAGCTTCACGAATGCTCGGTGTAAACTACTTAAGTGATGAACTTACTTAGAAACCATTGAATGCTTGGTATAAATAGTAGACTGAGTGATGAGCTCGATAACCTTTCATAATCAAATAAGTTTTTTCACTAATGAAAAATACAACTTAATGCCAACAATCTCCCCCTTCGGCATTAGTGACAAAAACACTTATTAGCCATAAGTTATGTACACTGACATGCTGATTTTGATTTTTGATTTTTCAAAATTTGTCTTTGTAAATCTGTTGTAAATACGTTTGCACATATCTCCCCCATACAATGTACATATCATATTCGGCATAATATCATACTGACTATATATAGAAATATTACATGTCTTTCTCATAGATATCTCTATCTCCCCCTTTTTGACAATAATGCCAAAGCTAACATACTTATACAGAGACACCAAAATGTGAGAGAAACTCAGAATGTACCTTAAGAATAAGAGCTAATGTCTTACCCCAGTTCTCTTGCAAAATTTTGAAGATATGAAGTGCAACTTGGACTTCTACTAAGAGTTCAATCATAGGATCTACAATTGAAAAATTGTTATCATGGATCAATGTTTTTGAATAAGCAATGTGCTTCTGCATTGTGTCCATGATAGGAAGGATCATGTTTTGGATGTCTATTAGTGTAGACCAGATCCTTGCTTCCTCTCTCAATAGTTCTTCCTGCATGTTTGACAGAAATCTGATCTTTATGTGATGTGCGGAGCTTGAACTGGGGTCAAGATGCAACTTTTGAGCACTGGCCTTCAGATCCTCATCAATTTTATTCAATTTTACCTTTATTTCTTTTGTGTACTTGATAACATCACATAGCTTGGCAAAAAGTGATGTTACATTTGTAAAAGAATTTTCAAGATTAGCCAAAATTGTAGAAAGTTCTATCTGCTTAATGGCTATTTGCTGAGCAATATGCTCAAGCACTTTATTGTCAAACTTTTTCTCTACCTTTTCTATCAACTTATCCTAGCCAATAGAGTCCTCATTGAATTTATTTATTGCATCTTCTAACTATAACAAAATATGTTGACATGAATCAACATCAACACCTATGGCTTCTGTCAGGATATTCTTGGCATTTTCAATGATAGTGAACTCTCTATCTCTCTAATCTCTATGTTGTTTCTGCCTTGCCTTTTGCTCCAAAAGTTGACTGACCAGTCTCATTTCTTCAACTATGGGAGCATCTAGATCTATCTTAGGAATAATAATTTCTTTTTCCAAGTCTATATCTTCATCAATTGACTTACTAGTAAGCAGAAGTTTTAGAGGAGTATTTGGTTTTACTTTAGTGATTGCTTCCTTGGATTTAGAAATAGAAACAATAGTTGAAGTTGGACTAGCAGAAAAAAACTTGAATTGGTCCAACCAGAGAAAGACTGAGAGAAGTACCAACTATATCCAAAATTGATGTGCCTCCAAATAATGATGTAGTAATAGGTAATGTGCCAACTACAATACTTACAATTGAAGAACTAACTGGAACAAAAATTGGTGTAGTTGAAGCTATGGATGAAAAAATTGTAGAGAAAGCTGGCAAACTTACTGTACATAGTGCAATAGAATATGATACAATTTTAGAACTAGTAGCTATGCATACTGCTAAGGTAGATTACTTGGGTGTTGATGAAGAGAACTCTAGCTCGGTAGATGAAGTGACTGATACTTCCATTGAAGATACCTAGAGCTGTGATGTGGCAGGAGCAGATGATATATCTGATGTAGATGCAATCAATCCTACTAAAGCTGACTCCAACCCTAATGATGTAGCAGTTTTAGGTGGAGAATAAGGAAGGGAGACTATAACTTGTGTTACTATCTTTACTGGATCATCTCCTCCATCCTTATTTTCCTCATTAGCTTCTTCCTCTTTCTCTTCATCATCATCCTTTAGTGCCTGATAGTCCTCAACATAAAAAGTAACATGTGGAGTGTTATCTTCTTCCTCATCATCATTGTCATCATCATCATCCTTAATTTCCACTAGATCATCACTTGGTTTGTGTAGATGATAGACATCCTTCCACATATTTGTAGCATCCTTAACTATATTCTCAATATCTTTTATCAAAATAAAGTAAGTATGAAATATAATTATCTTCTTTTCTTCATTCTTCTTCATTTCTTCCTTTACTTTTGCATTGGTAAGACTCGGTAGCAACTGTCTCAAAGATTGTTCATATATGTCCTTTGCAATTTGCACAGTTGATTCTCATCTAGGTTGTAATCTTGCTAATAACTCATTAGAAATTTGAGAGGCAATTTGATCAAGGGAATATTTCCACTTTTCCATCTTCATCAAAACCAACTCCTCAATCTGCATCTTTTCTGCATTTGTTATGGTTTCAAATTTTAATGCTTTCAAATTTTCAACACTAGCACCTTCTTCCATTTGCTTCAATCTTTCTTGGAAGGTGAGAGGGGGCTTACTCAATACAATTTCACTACCTCCTTTCTTCTTGGATGTCCTGGTAAACACATCTGTAGAGGCCTTGGGTGGCTTGGTGATAATCACCTTGCCTTTCTTTTTCATAGGCTCTACTTATTTTTATGACTCTTCTTCTTCATTCTCAAATTCTTCTTCATCTTTGCCTTTACCCTTGGTAATCATAAGAGGGGTACTTGCAATTTTCAATTTGGATATCCTCCTCTTACCTTTATTTATTGCCTATGGAAGTTTGATTTCTAGCTCTATTTTGGCTTTGGCTTTGTCATATGTTCCAAAGATAGGTGCCTTTGGATTTATAGGCTCATTCACCAGGGCTTCAATTATCTCCTTTGTCTCATCAATATTAACTTCATAGGGAAGAGATTTCACCCATGCTATTCTAGGCCTTACTACCTGAATGTACACTCGATCACAATTAACCATGAAATAGACATCATCTTTGTAGTCTTCAACCAATTTTGATGGAATACAGAACCTATTGTTCATCTTTTCCTTAAAAGCTTTGAAATAGTTGTCCATTATACTGTCAAAATTCTCACCCATTTCTGCAATAAGTTTATTAATCCGGTACAAAACTAGAGTGTCCTAGCTCCATACCATTGAGCCTTTGGAGGGGAAAAACTTTAGAACATAAAAGAACAAGCAAGTTAACAAAGAAGCAAATTTACACAGATTATTCTTTAAGGTTATGATGCTATCCTTATTCTTATTCAATTGTTTCAACATTAAATCTACCAAGTCAAATTCCAAATTTTTCTTTACAACCTTATATGCTAGGTCCACAGCCTCACACGACACACTATTCAGTTGACTAGAGTTGTATATCTTATGTGCAATAATATGTATGCCAAACCTAAGTTCCACATCAAATACATTGCTAATCTTTAATCCTCTACCATCCCATTTAGCTAGGGTTTTCTTTTGAAGCTCATCCTGACCTAGGGTTTTAGTAACTTTGACCTTATTAAGCATAGGGAGACCCATGATTCTGTGAATCATCTTCTTCATTATCAAGACTGGCTATTCTAACCACAACTAACCATTATGCACTCGGCTCAAAATATATCTAATCCATTTGATTTGAAAGTTTCTTGGTAGGTGCATAATGTGGGTCAATCCTTTCTCCTCTAGGTATTTATTCTTGGGCTTAAGAGTTCCGTCCACACACATTTCACCTAGGGCACTATCCATCTCTAGGGTTCCAATTTCTTGCACAAAACATTTGAAATGAGTATGAATATCATTCATAAGGAGTACCTTTGGTGAAATTTGTGACTGAGCTCCATTGGGGTTGAGTGATTCTGCAATTGTTGGCACTAGTTTGAAATTCAAGGCTTTCCATTCAACACCTCGTACCAACATCTCTGATCTTTCTTTGTTTTGCTACTGTTGTTGGTGTATGCCATGATTTCTCAAGAAATGAGAAAATTATTTAATAAAATTCTTCGCTACAAATTCACTCAAGATTGCTTGGATGCACTAGAAATCACTTAGCTCTGAGTATACTAAAATCTTACTGAAAATGAAATCAAATTCTACCTTTTTGATGAAAATTTTTCCATTAATGCTCAGTACAAAAGTAGTTTTGATGACATAGTGCTTGATAGGATGTCATTCACTCATTCTTTCTTGGTAGAAGCTTGCAACTTAGTGATCAAATAAAACTTTTATTACTCCCGACCTAGCTCGATTAAGTCTACAACCAACCTTGCTTGGTATGACCTGATTTCTTGTTATCCTTTTTATTTGGAATACTAATTGGATCTTTTTCTTTCTTCATTTGGAACTACTTAAGATATGGTTTGAAGATATAATTCCAATTCTTCTTTATGAATCTAATTGGAAATGGTGGAGTCACCCACTTCTTGAGTGACATGGCCATCATTTGAACTGATTTGCTTGGTAGATTTAGGAATCCAATGTTGTCTCATCTGCTTCCTAATATTATCAGCTTTAGCTTTCTTTTCATCTTCAATTCTTCCTATATTCATGCAATTCTTGGCTATGTGATCAAGTTTAGTGCATGTATAACATCTTATGGTTGTATCCTTCTTTTTCAAGTGATGCCTTGCATAGTTTATGCCAATGTGTCCATATTCTCCACAATAGTGACATCTACACCAAGTATTATAGTCCCAACCAAATATTGCTTTGACAATTTGTTCAGTTGGATTGAATGATTTTGATCTACATTCAGATGCCTTGTGACCTTGTTTCTTGCATTTGTGACATTTACCTTCAAATTGTGGTTTCTCCTTGCATTCATTGGCTTTATGACCATGTTTACTGCAATTGTAGCATTTTCCATTGAATTTTTCCTTTCCATTGTTCCAACATTTTTTTGATGTGTGACCTATCCTCCCATAGTGATTGAATGTAGGTTTTTTATTTCTTTGGGCACCTTGCTTGGAAGATTCACCTTCTTCTTTGTATCCAAGTCTTGCTTTACCTTTTTGCCTATGAAGATTCTGCTCACTTTGTTGATTCAATTGATCCATGTCTACTTGAGATTTCATTATCCTTTTATTGAGTTTCCTTTTAGAAATTAGGTCATTTTCCAAACTTTCATTGATTTGTCTTTCAGATCTCAGATCATTCCATAAGCTTTCATTGATTTATTTTTTAGAATTTAGATCATTTCTTAGACTCGTAATTTCTTCATTTGCATTGGAAAGTTGATCTATAAGATCTTCATGCTAAAGGGATTGGTTTTGAATTTCATTATTCCTTCCATCTATTTCATTTTTCATCTTGTTTCTTTGCTCCAAGATTTCACATAACCTTGCTGATTGAATTTCTTGTTCTCTTCTTAGCATTCTTACTTCTTCTTGAAGGGAACCATTCTTTTCTAGGAGTTCTTTGATTCCCTCATTTGAACTACTTGAAGGAAAAAAGTCTTCAATCTTTTCTTCAACATACTTAAGGTCATTCATCTAATTTTCAAGTTCCTTCATTCTTTTTAGGGATTGAGAAAGATGCTCTTTTGCTTCCTTGAGTTGAGCTATGGCCATCTCCAGGTCTAGGTTTTCATTATCAATGGCTTTGTCAAGTATAAATATCTTCATTTTTCCTTTAGATCTTTGCTCAAGCTGTTAGACTTTATCCTGAGAACCATAATGCTCTGATACCAATTGTTGGAAATAATCAAGACTAGTTAGGTTACTAAGAGGGGAGGGGTGAATCAGTAACCTCAAAAACTTTAAATCAATTCAACACTTAATCCATTCATCATTCATTTATGTAATCTACTATATGCATGAGAAAGATAAATATTATTAACACATGAACACATAATTTTGGTGACCTAGAAACCTTCCAAATAGAAAGTAAAATTTGGGTGGGGATGATACCCACAAAACTTCACTACTGCAGTATAAAGTTGGCCTATTAGGGCTTACATTGACTACTTCTGATGATCTTCCTTGTTAGAAGCAAATAGGACTTCTAGGTCCACCTTGTTAGAGGATTTACAAACATACAATGAAGTATGCACTCTGTTAGGAGATTTATACAAAGACTATTAAGTCTACCCTGTTAAAGGATTTACAAAGTTGATTCACCTATCAGGATGAAATAGTGGATCTACTTACAACTTTGATTGCTGATTAGATCCTTGAAGTATAGATCACCTCTTGTGATTGATGAATCTTTACTGCTCCTTGTAGACCTTGCTGATTACTCTGCTCTACTGCTGATTTGTATTCACTCTTCTCAAAATATTACATGTCCATTACTTCATTCATAATCACTAATACATTGCAAATGATACAATACATTACATATATACCATTCCAATAATTACAACTACAAGGTCAGCTAAAACATAAGTCAACAAAGCATTACTGAGTTGGCCAAATAGTATAAAACTTAGGTTCTTCAAGCTGACTTGGTGACCATTTGATACTCAACATCCAATGTATTACTCAGAATCTTCATGCACTCAGTAGAAGTAGAAGCTCGGTCCATACTAATCACATAATGTAGCTTGGAACTCGATAACCATTGGAGACTTGGTAGATATAGTGTCACTCAGTAGAAACTAAATCCTTTGTTTACCTTGCTTTCACTTGGTAAACACTACACATCCATCACTCAGTAAGCATTGGCTTCCATCACAGAAATTGATGACTCAGTAGACATTGTGAAGCTTGGTGACCACTATCTACTCAGTGAACATTGTAGACTCGGTAAACACTATTGGTCTGCACACTCACTCGGTAGCTTCAGGAATGCTCGGTGTAAACTACTTAAGTGGTGAGCTTACTTGGAAACCACTAAATGCTCAGTATAAACTATAGACTATGTGATGAGCTTGGTAACCTTTCAGAATTGAATAAGTGTTGTCACTAATGACAAATACAACTTAATGCCAACAACATAGAGTTCATTCTTTATAAGAATGAGAAAATAATTCTAGTTGACTGGAATACCTTGATAGACAATATCATGACAAGTTTGAAGGATAAAGAACAAAATGGTAGTACATTTGGACTGGACATAGTTATCAAAAGCTAGTTGTGCTTGGATGGAGCCCTTACTAGCATCCTTGGACCTACACAACTTAATTCTTTTGTCATATTGCTCATTTTTTAGTCCATTTACGTTCAATCTATATATACTAAAAACTTTAATTAATTATCTCTATATTTCTTGGAAAACATGATTAAAAACTTTGTTGGTTGGGTACTTATAAAACATAACTTTTGTATATTATATTTTCACTATATTAAATGCATAAAGTTTAGGAGAACACAAGTCATGCATATTAGTGTTCTATTCAAAGAGAGTGAACAATGTAGGAACCAAATTCTTTGAGGAGGAGAGAACCCATTAACAATGCATGAACTAATGTTAGAGCTACAAAGACCACAGCAGAAAAGGATTCCTTAGCACTAAATTCTAGAGAAAACAAAAATAAGGCATCATTTAAGTTGAAAAAAAAATTAGTTTCCAAACTCCTAACATCTTTTGCAATATTCTCCTATGAATATCTATTTTCATCATTAAACTTTTCACAGATATCTAATAGGATGGGCAAAAATATTCTAAATGATGTCATTGGCAATGGATCTACTAGACCTTCATCTCATGTATTTTTGAAATAATCAAATTATCATTCAAGGTCACTATAGAATACATAAAATTAGGTACTTCACTGTTTGTTTCTAAAGCACAAAATTACATTCCATCTATAGCTACCACTCAATCAAAGTCCTTTTCATCCATTTTTTTTTTCTTTTTCTACTATTAATGGGAAAAGAGTAATGACACAATCTAGTAGCTTCAAAGTACTATTAACAATCATTGGTTTTCCTAGAAATGAAACCATCACTTTGGTTTCTAGTTTAGGAGGATTGGAAGCTAGCAACTAGTTACAAGTCAAACTAAAAAAAAACCTTTGAACTTGATACATCCTCTTTGATAGGTCCATTGTATAGTTAATTTCCTTTGTCTTTTTCCACAAAAGTAGTTGTCTCATCCACAACATAGACATTTGCTTCACAAGTTTCTCCATTTTTTCTATCTTACTCATAGAAAAAACTATTATTCATATGAATTACTACCTCCCCTACTATAGCTTCCACTCTGACTTCTCTTTCTCAACAATACAAACATTAGATGTTGGATAGTCCTCCTATCCTATTTCTGGATCAACGGGTCTTAGAAGTCGAACAAATGTAGTGCCTAATGTTTCCACATCTTTTGCATTTTACAATCATGTGATCACTCATCATCCTACTCTTAGGCTTTAGCTAGATGCAACAATTTTATCCCCTTAGCCAAAAACTTTTCCTTCTCCAACTTTATTTTCCTTTAGGTAGACATTAGAAATGATCTATGTTATTAAAAATGAGGAAGGACTAGAAGATTAATCTCCTACTCAAACATATGATATAAATATTGGAAGTTTCAGTGGATTTGGGCTTGGATTTTCTTCCTTTTTTGTCCCAAAGTCTAATCCATTTAGAGGACCTTTGATTACTAGTCAGCCAAATCCTTCATTTTCTCTGAATAATCCTACTAATGAACTATTTAAACTAGCATCCTTTAGTATACATGTCACCCAATCATCTTCACAAATGAGTTCAAACCTATTTGGAAGTAATTTAGATAGTGTGGTAGAATCTATCACTATGCTTAGCTAGTTCCTTTGGCCAATGAACCCAACATGGCCTTGGGTAATACACCCTTGGAAATTCTTTAAGAGATTTTGGTCTATTAAGGAAAATAGGGTTGGGTAATGGTTTTGCAAGAAGCTTTGGTTTTCCAAGTTCTCTCTTAGTTAGTGGATTTAAAGTGATAGCTCCAAGGGGTAGATTTATTGGAGCTGCAGTTGGGGATAGATTAGTTATAGTGGCAACTAGAAGTGGATTTTTTGTAGTAGCAATTAGAAGTCTATTTGGTGAAGCTATAGTTGGGAGTGGATATTGTGGAGTTGTAGCTGGAGGTGAATTTTCTCTACCAGTAATTGGACAATTGAAGTCTATTTGGTGAAGTTGTAGTTGGGAGTGGATTTGGTGGAGCTATAGCTGGGAGTGGATTTTCTAGTCTTATGGAAGAAGATAATCTAATTGATTTAGAGGAGGCTCTACTATGTGAAATAAATATAGAAACAATACATTCAAGAAAAAGGGGAAAAAGTAAAAGAGAAATATTAAAAAGAAACTCAGCCAAAAAAAGGTCATTATGCTTGAGTACTTGATTCTATTAAATATTGTAAAAAAATTTAGGATTACAAAATTTCAGCAATGTAGATATTGATGTTGTTGATTAAATTGATCAGCACTTAGGTTTAAAATATTGCAAATTTTTACCATAACAATAAACTTATCAATTTCCTTTTGAAGAAGGGAGCTAATTTATTTAATATGCCACTTGAAGAATATTTATTGAGTCTTAACTTAAATGTGAACTAGGAATTGTCTAGAGATGCTTCTAAAATTGTTAACAAATTGGGCAAAAGAATTTAAAAGTACATTGAAAACTCTTGGAATAAAGTACAATAGAAAATATTCTCTTATTGTTGTAGCATTACAAATTGTTAAAATATTAACTTTAGATGATTATGAAATGGGTATAATGTGTTGATATGGGTATTGATTACAATGAAATGCTGATCGGATCTATAGGATCCTAGGAGATTGGTGGGCTTTATAAGATACTCTACATCAAAATGGCATTTCTTAGTTAGAAGCTAGAAGCAATTCATGGAATTCAAGTAACTTTTAGTACATCTGATTCTTGAAATAATTTTAACATCATGTTGTGTGTGCATTATGAGAGAAATAGAAATTTTCCAAATGGTTTGAAATACAAGTTTGTTCATGGAAAGAAAGAGCTCAAGTCTATATCTTCATATTTTCCAAGCTTTTTTTTAGGTGAAATAATTATGACTCACCCTTCAACTGCATCATCATTAGGATATTTTTCAAGAAAGGAATTAGATGATATTAATTCTTGAAAAAAAATTGTTGGTGGTTTACCACTTTATGTCAATGATAGGGAGATCCTTGGATTCATGGATGGAGAATTCATAAAAGTTGTTTATTATACTATTATTTTTGGAAATGATGAAGATTAGCTCATTAGAAATATAGGTTTTGGGTTGATTAAGAATGAACCATATCAATAGAACCACCCCTAGGATTGATTCAGGATAATAGTGCATGCATACAACCTTTTGCTTCTAATTATACCAAATTCCTTTCTGTGAACATTAAGATAATTTAGAAGAGTAGACAAATTGAAAATATCCAAAAGAGTGGGTTTTGTCATCCTATTCAGAATAATTCTACTTTGGAAGATTCTACATTGAATGAATTTTTTTATCCCAAATACCATAGTGTTGAGAAATTGCAAAATCTAGATGATACTTTCCCTCATTCTTCATTTTATTCCAACATCCTATGTTCTTCATAATCTCTAAATACATTTCCTTACTCATCTTTGTATCTAAAAGCATTTCCTTCCTTACCCTTTCCAAATCTATCAAATACTTATGATGCCCCATTTTCAAGTGTTGGTTTAAAAGAATAATTTTGACAGTTGAGTGTCAATACACTTAACCATTTTTCACTATACATGCCGAGCAAAGAGTAACATGAGTTGCTGAGTAATAACAAGTGCTGAGTAACATGAGGTGCTAAGTAATAACAAGTGTCGAGTAACATAAGGTACCAAGTAATAATAAGTGTCGAGTAACATAAGGTGCTGAGTAATAACAAGTGCCGAGTCACATAAGGTGTCGAGTAATGACAAGTGCCGAGCAACATAAGGTGTCGAGTGTTAATAAGTGCCAAGTAGCATAAAGTGTCAAGTGATACAGTTTTGTTAAGGTGCCGAGCTATCCAGGAAACAGCATGTGCCAACTATCAGTAATGCTTCAGGAGCCAAGTAACTCAACATATTAGCATAAGAGTTTTTGATTGCACAAACTATGATGTAAACCATTTTTGTAGCCGACATAAGATAAATCTCGAAAGATATAGAGATAAGAATGAATCTTTTACATTTTCTATGCAATCTGCATGCAGCCAATTGGAAAATTGGAAAGGCATGCAACCAATCAACAAAAGGCAAGTATTGAGTGGGAAATTAAGAATCAATGTGGATCGTCGATTCATATCAAACCCTAAGTCTTCAAAGTCTTTTTAAGGAAGATGAAAGTTTCATTGAAAATAGAGATGAGAGAAGTAGAGCAATGTTAAAGGAAAAACATAATGGAATTCAGTGAAAGGAGACATAGAAAATAAGAGCAACAATTCAATAATCAGTTGATCAAAACAAAGCAAAGAAGAAAACTAGAAAATAGATCTCAGAGGATCGAAATCAGAAAATGAGCCAGAACAAGTACCTACATTTAGTAAACAAGGATTGCAAACAATCAGGTTTATAATATCTAATACTCTCTTACCAATGTATTAGAAAGGAAATCCTATGTAGATAGGTTGGCTTAATAGCTATCTATAGATCCTTATTAGAAGGTGAATAGATCCTTTAACAGGGTGACACTTCATGTTGAGTGTTTTGAAATCCTTTAACCAGGTCACTATTGACATAGTGTAAAGCCTTTAATAGGGCAGGCCTTTAACAGGGCAAACCATCAGAATTGGTTGAACAATATTGTTGTAGTAATTTTTGTGGGTATCATCTCCACCCAAGTTTTACCTTCTTATTCCTGGAGGGTTTCTGGGTTACCAAATCCCACTGTCATGTGTTGTGTATGCATGTTTTAGTTTCATATTTTCTTGATGTATTTACATACATGCAATTTACTTTCAGTTAAAAGGTTTTATTGGTTAAAGTACAATACTTTTGATTCACCCCCCCCCCTCCCTCCCTCTCATAAGTATTCTTTCCATATTTGAATATTCCAACAATTGGTATCAGAGCCTAGTTAGGTTCTCACAAGAAAAAGTCTAATAGCTTGGAGGAAAAGATCTAAAGATGGAAGCTTTCAAACTTGGAAAGATCATTGAAAATCAGGTGATAGATGTGCAACTTGCTCTGCATAGCTTGGAGGAATTTAGAAACAAGTTGAGAAACTCATTAAAAAAGAGGATGGATCTAGCCATAGCCAAAAATGAGATAAACTACAAGGATATTGATACCACAAATATATTTTCCAATGGAGATACTAAAGAGTTTGATGTAGCAATTATAGAACTGATGGAGAAAAACAAAGTTCAAGCAGATGAGATAAGACCTCTTAGAATGGAACATGAATCACAGGCTATAATGTTATGTGAAATCACTGAACAAAAGAAAAGAGCAATTGAAGATAAAGTCGTGATGGAAAATGACAAAAGGAATCTTGCAAATAGGCTTGAAGAAAAATGTATTGAATTGACAAGGATCTCAAACATGCAGATGGATACACTTGGCCAAATGATGAACCTTCATCATGAACTTAATGTGAAAGACATTGAGATCTCTACACTGAAGATGCAGAATGAACAATTGCAGAATGACCTAAGAAGAGAGAAGGAAATTTTAGAAAAATTTAATAAACCCAATGAAGCCATCAAGTATTTTGAGCAATTACTGAAATCCCCAAGATCAACCCACAATATATCAGGACTTGGATACAATAGCGCTAAAGTTGGAGAATCATCAAAGAGTGCAGAATAAAGAAGCAACAAAGGTAAAAATGTCAAACCTACATGTCATTTCTATGGAAAGAAAGGTCATACATCTAATGTATGTAGAAGCAAGAATGCCCATCAGCACGATAAACCTAAAAGTATGAACCATTGTCATAAGTGCAAGAAGCAAGGTCATCAAGCATATGAATGTAGAATCAAGACTATTAAGACATCAAGATTTGAGGGTCACTGTCATAATTGCAAGAAATATGGACATAAAGCTTTTGAATGCAGATCAAAGCCTATGTGGACATCAAATCAACCAGCAAGGACATTAAACCATGAATTTTGGGATTACAACACTAGGTACAGTTGTCACTATTGTCAAGAATATGGACATACACCCCAAAATTGCATAAGAACCCATTTCAAGGGAAACTATAAAAGATGGTTGAGTCCAACTAAATGTTTCAATTGCTTAAAAATTCGTAATGTTAGTAGAAATTTCCCAACAAGGTCAAAGGCACCAAGTTCTAAGTTCAGCAATAGAAAGGCAAAGAAAAATGTTGAACTCATCAGAAGTGAAATGAATAAGACATGGAAGAAGAAAGATGAAAGTAGCACATCAAGTGCAGAGATCACTTCACCTAATAGGTCAAGTGATCACACTTCATTAAATTAAGCAAGCATAGGTGTGTGGGATTGATAAACTAAGGTACATCAAACATCAGTCCCAAAAGATTGAATAACTGCAAAGAAGAAATTAGAATAAGCAGAGATGCCAAGTCAAAATTGAGAGTCTTGCAAAATTTGTCAAAATTGTCTTCAGATGCCGAGTTGCTAAGAGTGATCGAGTTGATAGATGATGTTGAGCTATGAAATACTAATGGGAGCCAAGCAAAATGAAAATACAATAAGTGCCAAGTTATGTCAAAATCTTTCAAGTGTCGAGTAGACAGTTGTCAGTGCACTAAGTATTAATTACTCTATTTTGAAGGGTACATAATTTGATTTTCGATCATTTCCTACCATTCAACATGAAGCAAAGTCAAGAAGAGCAGAGAAGATCAAGGTTAGCTCAAAAACTATTTGTGAAAACTTCAATAGTGATTTAGCACAAGTTTCATCGATTTGAGGTATTTTACTTAAGTGTCGAGCTATGTAGAGTTTATAAACTTGTTTAAATTATAAACCCTAGTTTGGCAAACAATGGCATCTAGGTCAGGAACCACTAAGGGTAAAGAGAGTCATGAAATACAACTGGTCAGTAATGAAGTAAAACAACCTGAATTCAAACCCATTCCAGAAGTAGCATACAAGAATGATCCTACAGGTGCATTATCAGTTATTCCTGATAAAGTTGTTATGGTCCAAGATGTTCATAGATGTTATAACTACAAAATTGGAGCCATAGGAGATTTAGAGATTTACAATGCATATGACAAGCTATGTGAGAACAAGATACTAAAAGACGAGTTCTCAATAGTAGAAAGAAAAGGATTAACCAAAAATGGGTACGGATAGTTTTGAGCAAAATACATGATGGAGCCTTTTGGTTAGAGTCAGGGCCAATAAAATTCACCAAGAAAACTATCCATAGGGTTACTGGTATTCCAACCCTAGATCGGCCAAAGACCCTGCGAAGTGACAAAAGGGAAGTAATAGAGAAAAACACAGGTGCTAAATGGAATAATAGAGGAATGACTATTGATACAGTCACAGATCCTCTACTAGATTTTGTTGTGAGAATCATTTCACACAAATTCTATCAATCAAGTAGATTGAACAGTGTGCCTTGTATAGCAATTGATGTTGCATATAAGATAATTAAAAAGGATCATACCTATGATCTAGTAGAGCTCATGTTTCAACAAATTAATGAAAACTTGGGAGCTATAAGGAAAAGAAAGGGAGCTCAGTGCAAATTCGGATCAATTTTGGTATGCATATTTTTCTATCTGATGAAAGAATTCCCTTCAATAGGTAAAGTAAGATGGAGTCCAGACAAAACAATTGTTGAACAAATCAATGGATATATTGAACAGATGGGTGAAAATTTTGATGCCCAAATGACTAGTTACTTTGAGGACTTTAAACAATCCATGAAACAAAGAATGAGGATTCCAGTCTCATTGACTAAGAAATATGAAAAAGATATTTGTTTTCTTGTAGATATTGATTATACCTATATACAAGTAGTCATATCTAGAGTAAGATGGCTTAGGCCACTAGGTTATGAACTTGATATTGATCAAGCTTCTACAACAATAATAGCCCTTCTTGTAGAAGAAGTTGATAAGAATGCAAAAGCCTTTGGAACTTATGATGTTGTTAAATCAAGGGTGATAACAGATTTGAAGACTACCTCAGCAGTAAAGAAGAAAGAAAAGATGGTGAGACAAATCAAGAGAAAATTTGGTGTTGAAGGTGAAGGAATAGAAGAAGAGGAAGAAGAAGGCATTCAAGATAAGGGAGATGACCCACAAGGTCTGACTCAAGGGTTAGGAGAAGACAAAGAGGAAAGTGCTAAGGAAGAAGAAGCCGAAGAAGCACAAGTTGAACCCAATGTCATAAAAAGAAAGGCCACAACTCCTCCTACTCCTCAACCCAAAAGAAAGAAAGTAACTGCTCCTGCACAAAAGAGACCAACTACAAGGGCTGCAGCACAAAAAGCTCAAGAGGAGGCAAAAGAGAAGAAGAAAACTCCAAAGAAGACTACTACCAAGTCTAAGAAGAAAAGAAAATTTGTTACCCAGCCTGAAACAGATGAGGAGAAGATAGAGTCAGAGGACAACATCGAATTTCAAGTGGTAAGACACAAACCTCAGACTACTATTGATAAATTATGTTCAAAAATTAGGAATGATGATTTGAAAGGTTTAAATAACCTAAATTTTTCTAAGCTCACCAAAGAAGAGAAAAATAAATTAGAGGAATCTGTGTATGCTATGATGGCTGAATATAAGCACACACCTCTTGAATTAGATGAATCAATGCCTAAAGAATTGTACAAAATTGTAGAGGATAAATGGCATTTTTGTTTACAAATGGAAAGGGAGATAAGGGAGTCAACATTAGCTAGATTTTTTCCTAATTTGTCTAGAGATCAAGTAGAAAATGTAGTAAAAAGGCATAACAATAGATTCACTCCCAAGCATAGAGCATTCAGCATTCTACAGAACAAAATTGAAGAGGTAGTTACAAAATCCACAAGATTGTGGAAAATAGTTTACAAGAAAATAGATGATGTGTATAATGAAGAATATAAGGCAAAGGAAAGTGCCAAGATAAAGGAAAAGAAGGCATTAGGCATCAAAGAAAAAGAGAAGGAACAAGTGGAGAAGAAGGTTGAAGAAGAAAAGAAAGAAAAGGCACATACTAAGGAGAAAGAGGAAGAGAAAGATACAGCTGAGCCACAAGATCAAAGTGTGCAAGACACACAGGTATCCCCTCCTAGTCCTCCTCATGCCACCATCACACCTACAGAGATTATAAAAATCAAGGATGTTACAGACACTTCAAACCCAAACATCAATCCATTAACTGCAGAGGATTTAGAAATCCTTGACCAATCATCACTAGTAGCAAAATTAAGTTCAAATCTCGTATTGGTCAGTGTTGATGAATTACAGAATCCAAAAGTTAAAACAAAGACAGTCAAGGTGAAAAAACAAGTGCCACCTTCAACCATACAAACTACTGGTATTCTATTTCTTCCACCACCACCTCCACCAAGTGTAGTCTCCTATACACTTCAAATGTCGAGTACAGCAACAGGGGAAATAAAATATGAGACAAAGAAGAAGGAGGAGTCTGCAATACAAACACTGGCTTCATTACCAAAATTTGGTACTCCAACACAAACTCTTTAGCAGCCGAGCACTGATGGGTTGCAATTACAAATCAGGACACCAGGCTCGAGCTCATCAAAGGCAGTTAGGAAACTTCACTATGGAGTTCCTAAACTTGATGAAGAAATAAAGATTCCATATTATGAATCCAGCACTCTCACTAAAGAGAAGATCAATGAAATTTAGAGTGCATTGGATAGAAGAAGGAGACAAGAAGCACTAAGAAGAGAACACAAGAATAATCTCACCTTGAATGAAATCAAGACATATTCACAGAAGCTTTCTACTTACAATCTCCAGATGAGTCAAGACCAATTATAGAGCAACTATCTAATATAGTTGACCAGTGACTAGTGAAGACCAGAAAACAAACACCAAATTGCTAGAATGGTCAGAAAGAAAGTTCCAAGGAAAGGTAAATAATAAAATATTCGGTGATATAGCACTATCACAAGTGGAACTAGCAAAGAAAATTGAAACAGTTAAAACTGTACTAGGAAACATCTTTTCCCTGTACAACAAGTTGTGTGATTTTTCCACATTCACACAGGACACTAGCCAAAAGCTACTGAGCTTGGAGAAAAATTTGAAGATTTCTAGCATGCAACTCCCCACAAATCCAGCTCAGAGTGAGAAGCATTTTCCCCAATCGCTTCACACACAAAGAGAGTTAGTTGTCTTAGCAGTAGAGGAGGCAACCACAAAAGCTAAATTGATGCAAATTCAATCTTCAATTACTCCTCATTTGGAATTACTTCACAAGGAGTAGATAAATGCAGAGACAGTCCTCAAGAAAGACCCCAATCTTTCTACATAAGATGGACTTGTACACCTAGCAGCAAAGATTGCCATCCAACATAAGTCATTGGATGTTGCACTAGCAAATTGGGATGCAGCTCTGAAGGTACTCCTTGAAGTAAATAGTACATTTTTAGCTAAGTATGGCATTTCCCTCTAGAATTTTTGACATAAGTGTCAAAAAGGGGGAGAATAAGTATGGGGGAAGTGATAAGAAAAAAATTAAGTATGGGTGAGTTAAGTACAGGAATGAAATAATAAGTATGATAAAAGGGGGAGATAGCAACTTTTTGACAAATTTTGATTAGTCAGAATGTAGAAACAAGAAAGAAATCACTAAGTTTACATACAAGATCAACTAACAAGGAGTCATAAGGTATATTGTTATTTGCTCCTAAAACCTTTGTAGCAAATAAAAAGATACATGCAATAATGACAAAGATACCAAGATCTTAGTTAAGCGTTTTTGCCACTCATGTCAAAGGGGGAGATTGTTAGTTTAAAAGAATAACTTTGACAGCTGAGTGTCAATACACTTAACCATTTTTCACTATACATGCCGAGGTACCGAGTAACATGAGATGCTGAGTAATAACAAGTGCTGAGTAACATAAGGTGCAGAGTAATAACAAGTGCTGAGTAATGACAAGTGCCAAGCAACATAAGGTGTCGAGTTTTAATAAGTGTCGAGTATCATAAAGTGCCGAGTGATATAGTTTTGTTAAGGTGTCGAGCTATCCAGGAAACAGCATGTGCCAAGTATTAGTAATGCTTCAGGAGCTGAGTAACTTAGGGTATCAGCATAAGAGTTTGTGATTGCACAAACTATGATGTAAACCATTTTTGTAGCCGACATAAGATAAATCTCAAAAGATATACAAATAAGAACGAATCTTTTACATTTTCTATGCAATCTGCATGCAGCCAATTGGAAAATTGGAAAAGCATGCAACCAATCAGAAAAAGGAAAGTATTTAGTGGGAAATTAAGAATCAATGTGGATCGTAGATTCATATCAAACACTAAGTCTTCGAAGTCTTTTTAAGGAAGACAAAAGTTTCATTGAAAATAGAGATGAGAGAAGTAGAGCAGTGTTAAAGGAAAAGCATAATGGAATTCAGTGAAAGGAGACATAGAAAATAAGAGCAGAAATTCAATAATCAGTTGATCAGAACAAAGGAAAGAAGAAAACTAGAAAACAAATCTCAAAGGATCAAAATTAGAGAAAGAGCTAGAACAAGTACCTGCATTTAGCAAACAAGGATTGCAAACAATCAAGTTTATAATATCTAATACTCTCTTACCAGTGTATTAGAAAGGAAATCCTATGTAGATAGGTTGGCTTAACAGCTATCTATAGATCCTTATCAAAAGGTGAATAAATCCTTTAACAAGGTGACACTTCATGTTGAGTGTTTTGAAATCCTTTAACTAGGTCACTATTGACACAGTGTAAAGCCTTTAACAGGGAAAACCATCAGAAGTGGTTGAACAATATTGCTGTGGTAATTTTTGTGTGTATCATCCCCACCCCAGTTTTACCTTCTTATTCTTGGAGAGTTTCTAGGTTACCAAATCCCAGTGTTATGTGTTGTGTATGCATGTTTTAGTTTCATATTTTCTTGATGTATTTACATACATGCAATTTATTTTCAGTTAAAAGGTTTTATTGGTTAAAGTACAATACTTCTAATTCACCCCCCCCCCCCTCATAAGTATTCTTTCCATATTTGAATATTCCAACATCAAGTGCTAAAATGAATCCATTAAATGGCCAACCCTTTTCTTACTTTAGTAGTGGTGCATCTAATTCTTATTCTACCACTATGGCTAGAACTAATTATTCAAAAAATATCAAGGGTCACAGTGATGAGGATCTCTCACAATTTCTTGAATTGTTACAAGTTCATCCCACACTAAAGCCAACACATGATGAATCCTTGTGTAAAACATAAGTTTTTAATTTTGGAATAATTGGATCTACAATACCATTCTCGTTCAAGGATAGATGGAAATGTCACACTTTAGCTAACTACCAAAGTTTGGATCCTCAATATATATAGTGGAAGTTGTTATGATTCAACTAAAAAAGGCAGAGATGTTGGTTGTCAATAGCAAGACAATATAAGTTATTCTTTAATACAAAATTGTACAAATAGTGAATATAATTTTTGAGTAGCTAGGGGTATCCTCCCTATAAATAATCAATTTCAATTATCAAAAGTAGCAAGATATCCTTATTGGTCACAAAGTTCAACAATACTTGGTAATGTCTCAAATTTATAATAGTTTATTTTTATAAAGTTTTGAAAACAATGAAAGTTATGCATTTTTGTCAAATATCTACACATTAATTTTATTGTAGAAGTATTTATATGTTATTATACACATGAGTGGCATGATGGAACAATGGAAAAGTTAATTTATTTTGAGAAATGGATTTTGATTTTAAACCTAAAGATGACACATGTTTAGTACAAATATTTATAAATCAACAAATGGGGTTTGGTTCAAACATGGCAATGGTTAAAGGATCAAACCTAGATAGGAATCTCCTTCCACAAATCAGACATTGAATTGGAACTATTGGTTGTAGCAAAATATGTGATAGTCACCATCATTTCCTTTGTGTTATCACAAAGGCAAGAAAATCCTCATCAATAGAAGTAAATGATTTTTTTATTTAGAATTATTTATGCGGTTAATGCACATATGTGGGCACTATAGTTGGCACTAGTGACCTGGATCCTATTCATTGACCATGTAAAGTGGCATTCTATAAAGATATTATATAGGGAGGATATTTAGTGGAGTGCAATAAGGAATATATAATAGCTACTACCTTATTCAATTAAATATTTTATCAATTTGATTGTATACAATTCATTTAAACAAATAATAAATTCAAAATATGCTATTACTTGTTTAGTTGATTTATCTGAAATCAAATTATATACTTCAATAAAATAGTGTAGGAGTTTCCTTTCAAATGAACAACATAAAAAGACCCAAACTAGAAGTATACAATTTGCATGAAATCACATTACCTTCGTCAAACAATAATGTATTAGTATGATTTCATGTGTACCACTCAAACAAATCAAAACTTAAAACCTACTCTTTTCAAATAAAAATTTATGAGAAAAATTCACAATTTCTAAAGGACTGAGTGGAGGTGGACTTCATGATGAATCCCATTATTTTCCTATGATCATCATCATGATAGATTAAATAATTATACCCATGCATCACCATATCCATTCCAGACACTTCATTCATGGCTTTCACATACTGCAAGATTTACACAATATATTTGATGAAAAGGCTTTAGAATAATTCCAAAAAATGTAATTGGCAGGAGTAAACTAATCCTCCTATATGTGCTAAAATTGAAGATTTGGAATAGGGTGTTACAATAGGTAGCCCATTGATATAACTTAAAGGGGGGGTGAATCAATTATCCAACTGTTATCACCATCATAAACTTTAAACAATCTTAACTAGATGAATAAAGTTAACTAAAACCCCACCAAGATACTCATATACATTTAACACTAGATATGTTAACTAGGAAAACCTTGATCAGAGGGAAAACCTGGGTGGGGATGGTACCCACAAGATGATTCACTAATATAAATATTCCTTGTTAGAGGATAGACCCTGTTAGGAGTCGATTACAACATTTAGTACTTATAAGTCCCTATTAGGAGATTCCAACGCTATTACAAGTTGTGGAAGATAGTTGGACCTGTTGGCCTGGTTTTTCACCACCCTTTTTTTGTTGTATTTAGCAGTGAAAAACCCTAAGTGTGTACCCCAAATAGTTTTAAATTTGGTCAAAACCCTAGGCAAAAAATTCACCAAATAACCTTATGCCTTGCCTTGTTTGGCCCTAGCCTTTGAAAAATTTAGAAAGTATTATTTCAAATATATTTTGGAGGGACATTTTTATGCTAAGGTTTATCTATGCAAAACTACCTTTATTCATCTTTTAATAAACCTTATGAAGTTTGACTTAATTGCAATATCTTATTTGAAAAAGGTCTAAGTTGCAATATCTTTTGAGCACCATAGATCTCCTCAAGATCGAGGGTTAGGGCTTGCCCGCAATATAGAACTGCAAGGTCTTTAAATGATGTGGCCAATCGCCTTTACATCACGTAGCCCCTGCTGACGTTCAAACCTCAATGCATCACAAAATTTTTTGGTTGTCAGAAGTAGTCATACCTGTTGCAGAGTTGTCAGTGTTCCTCATGCATGTTTTGAATTTTTTGTGATGTCATTGGTTGGTCTTTTAATGATATTAATGCTTTACAGTTTAGGTTTTGTGGCCCACAATATGAAAGTGCATGAGTTTTAAGCAATGTGGGCAAGCCACTTCGTGACACATAGCAAGGTGGGGTCAGAAACACTTAGTGTGTGTTGTGGTATGCCAAGCTATAAAGAAATTGCTGACATGTGTTACCATTTATGCCACTGAAGAGGTCCATTTACAAGATATGATTGAAGTTTTGTCAACCATAGATCCTTCAAAGATCAAGGGCTGGCGCAAGCTCGCAATAAAGAACTACTCGTTCAATAAGGAATGTGGGTATGTGCCTTTGTGTCACGTGTCATAGTGGGGCCAAGATTAAGAGAAAGAACTGAGTCATGCCATGGTGTATGCCACATGTGCTTAGTTGGAAGTATTTATGTTACAAGCATGGAAAGTTTCAGAAATTAATGCAATAGTCAGATTGGTCAGAGTATGAGAGTTAAGAGTAGTCATTTCATTGGCCTAAATAGATGAAGCAACCATAAAGTGCAAAGTTTTTTTTTTACACCGTTGATCTTGTCTTGATCAATCAAGGGTGCTTTCCTACATTAAGAATTTGAGTGAAGTTTAAATAAAGTGGGTATGCACCATGTGGAATTGTGTCCATGGTGATGCCACTATTCTTAACTGAGAAGGTTTACAGGATATAAGCAGTGTCAGTGTTGATTTTTTTAAGATCAACGACTGGCACAAGCCCGCAACAACGAGATGCTTGATCAATAAAGAAAGCAAGATTGTGCCAGCTTAACACATGGAAAGAATGACATCAAGCACTCATTAACTCAGAAGATGATATGGGACCCACTTACATGGAGGTTGTTAGAAGGCATAGACTCACATGGAGACTTCCTATTTGATAAAATGGCTGACTGGGTCTTATTCAACTGTAAACTTGTGTAATCGTTGATCTTGTCTTGATCAACAGTTGGCACTTACTCACAATTTTAAGATGCAAGAAATTTAAGGAATGCAGGTGAGCGGGTGTGTGACATGTGGCATCGAGCCCAGAACAACTGGTGACATGGCAGATGATTAGATCAAGGGAGCCAATTAGGGAGCACTATGTGGCACCTGGTCAAACTAGATTTGACCCAAATTTAGAGGGGTAGAGAGAAATTTCTAAAGAAATAAAAAATTATTTTTTATGTATTTCTCAAAATGGTGTACGTGTAGGAGTTTTTAAATTTAAAAAGGGGGATTCTTTCTAAAGTTCAAACCTTAGATTATTTTTAATTTATGAAATTTAAAATCAGAGTTGTAGACTTAAACCTTATACCAAAGGGGGAAATTTTCAAACTAAGATTTAAGAGGTTTTCTCCCAGATTCCCAATTTGCAACTGTATTCAAGTATCAAAGTTCAGAACTGATTTTTAACATGGTAATGACCTAAATATGGTTAAAAGGCAATGGAAATGCAGTTAAGATCAAATTCTGATCACATTCACTCAATCATCAATTCCTCTAGCATTTCTTGATGCATATCAGATATTTTGGCAAGCTAAAGGGTTTTCATCATTGAATAAGAGATATTTTGCAAATCAGTTACAAAGTAATGATGAAAACAAAGTCAAATCAAAATGGTAGAAAGATGAAAGAGGTTTTCAGTTGTAGGAGATGGAATTCCAAGTGGACACATGTTAGGCATAGATCAAATCTAGGAATTCATCTTCTTCCTATATCTTTCTTTCTTTCTTTCATTGTAGTTGTTGGTAGTCTGCTCTAGGTAATACCAGTAGGGTTCTAGTGTTTTACTGTTGAAACCAAGGATTGTAGTTGGAAAATTTGGAAAGTTTTCTTTGGAATGAAGGCACTTAGTAGAACTGGCCTTGCACTTGATGAATTATGAATGGAAGATCTGGGATGTGCTGGTTCTAGACCATGAAGCTTTTCTTTGGCTATGATACCCCCTTCCCATCCCATCAGTTTCTCATTCTCGTCATTTTCTCTCTTGTATGATAGCATATGCTATTATATAGTCTAGTTTATTAGGTGATTTGTGAGTTAATTTCATGCATTTTCATGTATTATTTCAAGGAAATCAATACAAAGAACAACAAATGTTTAGTTTTAGTTTAAATCTTGTCTCCATTCTTAGTTGAGCTATGATGTTTTATGGTCTTTGAACAAAGAGCTTAGATCATAGTTGCAGTCTCTTAAGGTTGTATGTTGCTTTGTTGTTGCTTGTAATTCAAGGAATTATGTAAATGCTTTCGAGAAATCAATAGGGTTGTAGATTTATTGAGGAGGATATCAGATAAGAATGATATTTAAATTGAACATTGATGTCTATTTACAAGGTGAATGGATAGATCATATATCTAAATATATGAATAAGTATCAGATATCCAAAAAGCATGAGGGAGATTCATGAATTTTCCTAATGGATCAGGCACTAATTAGCTACAGGGTCATTAAGTTGTTGTCTATACTCGTTTTTCATCCACTTTCCCCACCCACATAAAATCAAAACAAATTCAAGTCATCTTTACATTTTATGTTGAAGAGCTAGAATAGTTTAACCCTCACTCATCTTGTGCATTCCATAGAGTTGTAATTTGCTACTACACTTCTTTGTTACTATATAAGTCATTAGGAGACATAAGGTTTGTTATCTACATTGTTAGATTCAGGAGTATGCTTTGCACTGGTACCATACTGATTGAATCTAAGGTCCACCCACCTAGGTTTTCCAGAGCCTGAAGTAGAAGAAGGGTCAAGCCTTATAGTTGGTCCGGTGTCTAAAATGGCATGTTGAAAATGGGAGTTAGCTGCCCCTAGATATGCCATATTCTCATTGGGATAATTGAAAATCCTCTAGCATTTTCAAACACCAACAAAATGGCGTCTCTATTGGGGAGTTGTATTGAATCTGAATGGTAGACAAACCTTGAGAATTTGAAGAAGATTCAATACAATAGGAAGGATATGCTATAGCAATAGAGTTGTGTGAGGTGTTTACCATTTCTCTATTGATGTTTTATGTTCCCCAGTGAAGCTTTATTCATGGATAGTAGTATCTTATAAAATTGGATGAAAATTGTGTTCTATGACTGTTATAGTTCTATCTTCAAACAAATTAGTTTGCAAGTGTTGTTGAGAAAGTTTAGAGTCAAGAATTGATTTATAAAGTGTAATTTCTTTTCAAGATGATAATGATCTACAAGTTTCTCCTACATTGAAGGTCTGGTTTAGATTTGTCAAGTGACAAATTATGTTTTATTTCTCACAAAGTGTGAGTGGCGACTCTCAAATCTCTATACCAGTTTGTTCCTAGTTGATTTCATTGCAAAATTTTGAAGGACTTTTAGTTGTATGGGAAAATCTGAAGTTTTTGATAGTCTCTTAGAAAGGAATTTTAAAATTCTTGATAAGTTTTAAAGTGCTATTTGCAATCTGTTGTTATAAGAAATTGAAGTGTAAAAGTATATCACAGTAGTGATTTCGTTTTCCTCTTGTAAGGAGGTGGTAGCTCTACAAAGTTTTGACCAGTGGTGTAAAGGAATTCTAGTCTTGCACCTATGCCAAATCAGTAGATCAAAGTTTACCATCAGCACTTGAGGTATTTTGGTTTTCATGGAAGTCAAATGTTAAAAACATGGTAGCCTCTATTTAGTGATTTTAAGCACTAGAAGGAAGAGGTAGGAATTTTGTTCTATAATGGAGTCAAATCTCAGATCTTAGATTAGTTTGCCAAATTTTGAGAGTTTAGAAACCATGAATAACAACATTACCATGTTGAATAGAATGGTCTACAAAAGGATTTTCAATCTTATAAGAATTTAGGTAGGAAGTACTCAAGGTTTAAGTGTCAAACAATGTTATTTAAGGCTTAAGTTAGTAATCAGCAAGATGCCTTTTCATTGTAGACCCAAGGAATCTTCTTTGCCTAGTGTTTTCCTTGATGTTCTAGTGCCTGATTTAGTCAATTGGCTAGCACTTATAGGGTTATGAAGGATTATGCAAATTGAAAGATTCATTGAGGAGATGGAAAGTGGTGATTTTATATTTCATAATATATCTCCTAATGATAATAATGGATGTGCTGAAATTCAGGGTAGTAATGAATATAATGAATCCGTATATAAAGATAATCTATCTTCTGAATGTGAAGAGAAGGATTCAAATGTTAGTGAATCAGGTAGTTGTAATCAACATAAGGAAGATGGAGATGAAAGTGAAAATAAAATTGGTTATAGTAAATATGAAGTTGAGGAATTATCTAACAGTAGTAAGGGTAGTGATTGCCATGATAAGAATCAATGTTGTAAAAATTCTGATTTTCCAGATTGCTATACTAATGATCTTGTTGTTGTAAGTTCTTCATGTTATCTAGATTATTATCAGAGTCGGGAGAAGATTTGTGAGGCATTCTTCTTGAGCCCTGATGAAATCTCTCTTTTGTTGGCTCATGATTTTGAAAAGAAAGTAAGTGTTTCTAACGATATTCATATTTTCTATCATAATGTTTCTTCATTCAGTCAAGTTACTTCCCCAAAGTTTGATGTAGAAAGAGATATAGAATCTGAACAATCCTTATCAGATTTTGGAGGTGTAGATGATAGTACCTCAAGTGTCTTTGCACATGATGATTTGTTGGATGCGGGGAATGTTAGTGAAAGGAAGTTTGATACTATTTCAGATTCTTTTTATGTTGATCTTGCTGAAATTTGTTTTGATATTTCATGTGATGAAGAGGAAAATAGTGAATATTGTCAATCAGATTATAGATTTTTTTTATATGCTGATAAGTCTTGTAAAGATAAGTTCAAGGTTTATTCCGACATTCAGTTAGATGAAGAAAATGATTGTGATCACCATAGTTTAGATCAACACTTTCAGAATGAGTTTTCATGCTTGGTAAGTAATCAATTGTTTGAAGAATGTGAAGAGGTTCCAATGAAAGATAAATCTGATGTAATGAATGACATGACTGCAATTAGGCAACAATCAGATTTCACATACTCTTTGCAGCTGCAGGCACAAGGTGAGTTGCAAGTTTTTAGTACATGCAACTTGGTGAATGGTGTAGAATATGAAGTCTTTGTGTTTCCAATCAGCATGCATGAATCATTTTTGGATTTTGATCCTCGGTTTAGTTTGTGTAAATATGAGCATGCTGATTTGTTTTCTCATAATGAGCATCAGGTAGAGGCTAATGCTAATGTATGTATGCCTTGTGAGAGTGAAGGAGGTTGTTTCCATTTGCCAAGTGATATGATTCAAGATGCTAATCTGATTGGTGGAATTGATGAGAAAGATATTTTCAGCTTACCTTAGAGAGATGTAAATGAGAATCAAGTTTTTGACAGAGGTAAGAAGTTTTGAAAACTTTTTGGTGGCCCAGGGCCATCATTTGTACATAGTAGGAGTAGTTTCCCTATTTTCAATAAAGTTTTCAGAGAGAGTTTTTGCTGTCAGGTGTGTGGTTTCCTTCTCCCATGGATTATGAGCAATCATATGAATCTTGCTTATTCACTATCCCCATACAGAGCCACTCTTGGGCTGGTTTTTCACCACCCTTTTTTTTTTGTATTTAGCAATGAAAAACCCTAAGTGTGTACCCCAAATAGTTTGAAATTTGGTCAAAACTCTAGGCAAAAAATTCACCAAATAACCTTGTGCCTTTCCTTGTTTGGCCCTAGCCTTTGAAAAATTTAGAAAGTATTATTTCAAATATATTTTGGAGGGACATTTTTATGCTAAGGTTTATCGATGCAAAGATACCTTTATTCGTCTTTTAATAAACCTTATAAAGTTTTCCTTAATTGCAATATCTTATTTGAAAAAGGTCTAAGTTGCAATATCTTTTTGTATACGAGGATTAGTAATGCAAAGAACACTAAATATCAAATCAAAAAGTATTCACAAAACTAAACAATTTAACTTCAAAATAGACTAAGATGAGCTCTCAATTAAGAATATGAGCCATTAATGGGCTCTCTGAATGAGAACTCTCTTGTTGAGTAGCTTTGTCTAATTAGATAGGATGTATGCTCAATTCTCCAAAGGCTTCAATAGTGTTCTTGATGGATTTTGGTTTGGGTGAATGAATTTGATGTAAAATGGCTTCTCAAAAATGGCATTATTTCTTTACTTCATGATCAAAATGGCATTACTTTGTTACTATGGGTGATTGTGTTAAAATGGCTTGGGAGAGGATTCCTTAAATAGGCAAAGGGCTTGACGGATCAAGGGCTAGGATGCAAGGATGGGAGAAATTTTATGAAAGATTTAGATTGAATGAGAGGAGAGCACATGGATTGTACTTCCTTACAGAAAATCAGGGAGTGACACATGTTACAGGGTCATTGGTTAGAGCAAGAGGGGTTGAGGGGTCAACAAAGGAGGCTCAATGCTCATAAAGACCCTCATAATGGCTTGTAAGAGCAATAAATGGGCTTGTAAGAGTCATTTATGACTTTGTGGGCTTCATAAAGTTTTATGGTTGGGATATTTGTGAGAGAGTTGATTGACTTGGGTTGGATTAAGAATGTCTTAAGCTTGACTTAGGAATGTGCAAATGATTAAGGCTTGGATTAGGCTTGGGTTAAGATTAGATTAGGCTTGTTAGAGATGGGCAAGTGGATGGCATTTAATGAGGGTGGGTGAAGGATGAGATATTTGTTGGCTTTGGCTTGGGTTAGCAAGTCTTAACCCATATTTAGAGAATGTGACAAGGTTAGGGGGGGGATTAGGATTAGGGTCAAAGATAAGGATTGACATCTTCTAGAAGAGTCTAGGCTTTGGATGAGGATGAAGACTTTCTAGAAGAGTCTAGAACTTTCTAGGATGAGAATAAATAAAGTTTTTAAGAAATAAATAAAGTTTTATTTATTTCAAGGGTTTGGGTCGAGGAGATATTTATTAAAATATTTTTAATAAACATGAGAATTAATATTTAATCTTAATTAAATATTTTGAGTTGGGATTAGGGGTAGGAAATGATGGGATTAGCCTTTAATTGAAATTAAAGAAGGACTAGAAGATTTTGGAAGAGGTTAGTGGTCTTAAAGAAATTGGCCAAGTTTTGGGCAAAAAATAAATTAAATATTTATTTTGAGATTTTTGGTCAATTTATTAATTAAATAATTAATAAATAAGGAAATAATGTTTAAATAAGATTTAAACATTTTTGGGAGGGATTCCTTAATTAAATATTTTTAATTAAGATAAAGGGATTTAATGGCATAAAAATAAATTAATTAATTAAATAATTAATCAATTAATAAATGATGATGTCATCAGGGACTTTTTCAAAAAATAAAAATGCTTTATTTTCTAAAGAATTTTTAGGTGTCTACATTTTGCCCCTCTTTGACATAGTGTTGAAACAACACTATTTCAAAGAAGTTCAGATATAAATGACATGGAGATGACTTTATGGAGCAACACAGTTGCCCCAGTCTCGAGTAGAAGAGAGAGAATGGACCACATGATGCCCCCTCAAGAAGGCAGCAGGGAGAGAAAACAAGGCTTGATGGTTTCTTAAAAAATACAAGAATTCGAGATGAGCAAGAAGACTTAGATTGACAAAGAGAAGGGGCTAAATTAGCTCAAACTCTCACTATGGGAGAATGATAAAGGGAGAATCAAAGGCACAAAAGTAAATAAGCTTAAGACTTCAGGGGAGATGGAGGATGAAGGAGCAGAGTGCCATAAAAAGGAATCTAGGATAAGGGAAGGGATGATGGGATGAGATAAAGCTGAGGCAACAGGATTTCAAAGAGTCAAATTGATGGAAGATGGGTGCCTAGATGGGTGTCAGAGATCCCTAAGACTAGGATTGTGGATCTCGAAAGATGAGGCTTGGTGGATTGATTTGATGGGTGGATCCCTAAGACTAGGATTGTGGATCCCTAAAGCTGGGAGTGATGATTGATTCTGAGAGATACAGTTGTACAAGTTAGGGTAGGAGAGATAGATGTTGGATATGGATTGAGGATAATGGAGATGAAAAGAATCCATTGAAGCTTTTTGAGCGGGGGGATACTTCAAAGAGAAGTACCACCATGTAGTCGAGCACTAGATTTTCTATAGGACTATTGGTTAATTTCCAAGGGTACCAAGAACATCAAGGCCGTTTCACCAACTATCTATAGGACTAACGGATTGACTTGAAACAAACACACAAGGATTGCCCTAGCATCACACATGAAACCTGGAGGAAACAGCGTGGAACCGACATTGGGTAACCCACAAGCAACAAAGAAACAAATAAAAGACTTGATCAAAATCGTACGCTCGGAGTGCCCCATTCGCAACATACCATGATATGGAAGATCATGGCAACCTTTAAGAGGGAACAAAAAGATTGCTTGGGAAAGATACTTCAAGACCCAAAAGGGAAGATTCCAAATCAAAAGAAAGCAAAAATCTAAAAGAGAACCGTTTGCCAATGAGATGGGTAGGACGAGGTACTAATAGACCAAGATCAGACATAAGAAAAGCTATATCATGCAAGGATCTATCGGAGAGCACCTAAGCTAGTGGATTTGGATTAGTGATGCACTTGGCAAGCTGAACCAAGAAGGATAACACTTTGGTGACAAGAGATCTAGCTAAATGATGCATTTGGAATAGCTAACCAAGATTTATACAATGTGTGCAAGATGTTGATCAGGGATGAACTGACACAAAAGCTGGATAGATACAATGGTACTAAGCTAAAGAGGATGTACAAGCTGACCGCCCAAGATATGTTACAAATGTACAAGGTTGTTTTGGACAAGATTGGATATACAAGGTATGATACAAAGTATGATACAAGCATTGGATATAAGATTATTTACAAGATGTATAGGAGCTCTAGATGATAAGATAGAGGGATGGCTCAAGTTGGTGTAAGATGTAGAAGCTAAGGATGAGGTGATAGTAGAAGATATGGATTTGGCAGGATGAATCCAATGATGATGATAGATGTGTGACCAAGGATGGGGACAATGCTAAGGTTGGTGGTAGCTGAGCTGATAGATGACACTAGAGTGAATGGCTAATGAGAGGATGACATTGGATTTGCATGAGGATAGCCTAGAGCGAGATACCAATGAAAAGGGAGGATGGACAAGACAAGATCTCCAAGGAATAGAGTGCCCCCAGTTAGAAGATGACATGCGAAAGGAGGTCTTATGATGGATGTGATAGGATTGAAGCTAGGATGGAAAAGCTAAAGGCACTAGGTAGATGGATGATAGCTAGGATGATGGGGTGAGGTTCTAAAAGATAAGTGGATAGTGATAGATAAAAGCTGGAGGATGAAAGATAGGTGGATAAATTGGAAGATGGAGCTAGATGGCAAGATGTGACCAAAAGCATGAGGATGATAGCCTAAGCTGGGGATGGTTGGATTATGCATGATGCTTGTTTGCCAAGTTTTCATCATGATACTTGTCCAAGGTGCTTGAATTGCCAAGTTTTCACCATTGGACGCTTTCTTTTTCTTTTTCTTTTTGACATTTTGACTTTGGACTTAGCTAGAATGATTTTGGCTTTCTTCAACTATTTTTGGCATTTTTGGGATTTTTTACTAACTGTTAGAATGTTCAATTTTGTTGCTAGCTGTTGGTACACCGGATGTGTGATTTATGCAATAGATCAGATTAGATGGGATTGATGGTAGGAGATGGAGGGATGAAAAGGCTGGAAAGGAGCATGAGATGGGGATGCTTGCAAGATCAACATTGGCACATGTTGGGATGGGTGTGAAAAGAGCATATGGGGGATAGATGGTAGATACAGACTTGATGGAGGATTTTTGGAAGTGTGCTTGGGGATATAGGCACCCAAGATGGAGTTAGGAGATGAGGGACATGAGTCACTGGATCGGGGATTAGCAATGGTGGATGCCATTATGCATTGGGTTTCAACTTTTTTCATTGGGATCCACATGGTTTTGGCTTTTCTTTTCATAGGCTTTTGCATTATTTTGCATTCTTTGATTGGATTTTTCCTTTTTGGAGTATGTCTTTTAGAATAGACTTATGATTACCTAGGATGTGGATTTTTAGCTTTATGCATTTTGAAGTTGGCATTTACATTGTTGTGGTAAGCTCTGGGAAGATGGTTAGGAGAAGCTTTGTGAGATGGAGAGGATATGGAAGAGCATGTAGGGGGATGATGATGGATGATGTGCTCCGATATGTGCCTTTGTTGATCTTGTGTAGGAATGGAGGGAATAGGATTTTTATGATAGCTAATAGGAGGATGGAGGATGGTAAATTTTGGGACATGGATACCCAAAATGGATTTAGCAGATGAAGGGGGGATATGGTAGGTTTTTTTGGGTTGCAAATATGGTGGAGGGGGGATAACATAAGATTTCTTGAAGGAGTGATGGGAGGCTGGCATGGTGGGCCTTGAGATAGGCTTCATTTGGGGATGGCATGTACCAACACTTTTAGATGGTGAGCCTTTTGATACATATCAAAGACCACAAAATCTTTGATTTTTTTGTGCAATAATAGGCTTATTGATTCCTTGCTCTTGTGGTCCTAAACCTTGACTTTGATAATGGCATTGATTGAGCATTTGAACGAGCTGAAGAAACTTTTTGCTTGTAGAAAATGGTAGAAGTGCTTTATTAGATGTACTAAAATGGGGAGATACTATTCTTAATTCTTCTACTGAGAGGGGGACACCATGGATGAATGTAAGTGAACCAAGATGGTAGATTATAGATGCTGGAATAGCTTGGATAGGTGGTAATATGGAAGCATAGAGGAGAGGAGATGGTAGGATAGGATCTTGATTTAACTGATGGGATAAAAAGATATCCTGTAGTAGAGGAGGTATGGCTTGAGGTTTTGGAGATGGAGGGGATGGTGACTACACTATGGATGAAAGACATGGTACGATGATATCTTCATTTATGCTTTGGGGGATGTCAACATGCTTTTGGGCAAGATCTTGATAGGATTGGATTGGAGTGGATGGTGCGATAGGAGGTGAAGGAATGGATTCTTCAAAGGTAGTGGATGGATAGATGGGAGATTTAGTACTGGAGATGGGTGAGTAGAAGATGGATACATAAGGTTCATTATGGGAAATTTGGGAAATGCTTGGAGGTGATGTGGATAGGATTTGGAGGGATTTGACAGGTGGTGGGATTTTGATGCTTGTGAGAAGTGGAAGGATTTTAAGCAATTTGATGGATGGTATGGGGATGATAGCTATGGGAGATGGAGGTGATATTATAGATGGGGAAGCTTCATCACTAACTACTTCACATGGTTGGACTAGATGACATGGCTTATCGACTATTGGAGGTCGCTTTTCTTGTATTTCCTCTAGGAGATTGCTGGGAGACTCATGTGTCAGAGGTGGAGGTGGTGGATTGACAGGAATAGCTAGTGTGATAGGGGTGGAAGATTGGAAGCTTGGTTGATTGGGTGATGGAGAAGAAGCTAGGATATGAGATGGCATGACTAGATAGTTTGAAGGAATGCTTGGATTTTGGGGGATGGTTGGCGAAAAGCATCTAAGGCTCTCAAGATACCTGTCATAGTCAATAAGATTTTCATCATCATTAGAATAGGATGTAGTGGAAGAAAGGAAAATGCAACCAAACTCATCATGATAGGATTGGGATTTCATGTTTTGATGATGAGTTGGATGGGGATGGGGTCTTGCATATGGATGAACACAGAAGCCCATGGTTGGATTTGGATTAAGCATAGATTTTGGATTGGCTGATGAAAGATTTCCTAGGGAGAGTCAAAGATGCATGACAGACCTAAGGAGGATTGGCTGGAGATTTTTGGCTTTCCTATGGATGGAAGACTTCAAGGGTATGCTGTCAAAAAGTGAGAGTTTCGCTTTCCTATGTGTAGGATTGGTGGCTTTTGGTGTCAACTTGAGGATAGACAAATGATCCTATGGGTATGACACGAGATTGACCACTTGTGGATCCCAACCTTTAGCTCAAGGTGATGAGGGATGACAAGTGACAAGGCTAGATTACCCTAGAAAAAGCTCTGTCAAAGGGATAACCTTGGAGAGATTGAGGGATTTGGATAGATTAATTGGATAGCAAACTCTGGCAAAGTAACAACAATTCCTTAAAGGCTTGGGTGATTTTGGATTGGGTTGCTAGCTGGCTAGGGGGATGATTTGGATGGACTTTGGATTTGGGATTGTTCTAAAGCAAAGAACTAGATAGATTTGATTGTAGCGAGGGAGCTTGGATGATTTTTTGATGAGGTAGTGACTACGCTAAGTATGCCTTGAGCTGGGAGATTTCTGCTTTTTTGGGATTTTGACCAAAGTTGGTAAACATTCATTCAAAAGCTATGAACAAACAAGCAGACAAAAGTTTAGAGCAAGCACGTTAAACACAGCAACATCCTAGGAAGCTTTCTACAAGGATGAAATTTGGTTTAGCTAGGGAGTCCTCGATATAGACAAGGTACATGAGGCCCAAATCTATAGATAAAACCAAAAAGATGTCACACAGCCGAGAGGAGCAGTAACCCACTTCTCCTCTTTCACTTCTCAAGGGTATAAAGTTCCTTGAGGCTTAGCCCGAGTGACAGAATTTTGATCCCAAGAGAGGTGTCTTTGGATTCACCTCCCGATCTTTATACTCTGTGGAAATGCTAGAGTTGAGTTCATCCCAAGGGGTGATGAAATCTTTGATCAGGCCTCCTAAAACTTAAACAAAATTTTGGATCCTTATCTTATGCACCCAAGATGGCCTTGAAAGATGACAAGGAGAGAGAAGACTTTGATGATCTTGGGCTAAAAGACAGAGTTCTTTTCCAACTGACGCTTAAGTTTTCTGATCTAGACTTTTTGAAAACACTCATGATTAAGATGCAAAGGTTCAATTCTAATTTTAAATGAGCCAACAAAAGAGAAGTGATCGAAGAATGAATACACAAAGGAGAGTTAAGGTCAACAAGAAAGTAAACCCATGCACCCGGAGGCCCTCCACATCAAGTATCAATTAATTTCCTTTAAGGCATTCAAGAGTTGGTGTTTGTTTGTTTTAAGGGAAAAAAAAAGATGTGTGTAAAGCTTGATTTCAAGCACGTGCCCGGAGGCCCTCCACGTCAAGATTTGTTTAATTTTTATGCCCAAATGAAGTGTTAGCGAGACTAATGTGCATTCAAGAAATTTTCTATCTTAGAAAAACTAATAAAAACTCAGGTGAGTGGAGTTTGATTTTTGTGGAGCACTTAACACCTTCTTAGGTAGACCCATCCCCATATATGGCATTGATATTGCAACCAATGGATAGAATTATGGGTGATTAAAGAGGGTGAGTCCAACAAAAAACTCACTCAAAGTGTCTTTATTTATTTTTATAACTTAGAAAGTATCTAAAATGTGGATTCTTTTTATGCCCCAAAAGATGAAGTGTGATCTATGATAATGATTATTTGATCTATGGCATTCAAGATTGGATTTGTTATGCATTTCAATGAAAAAAAAAACAAACAAACTTGATTTTAATCCATGGCACTCAAGAGTGATTATAACAACATGCGTTCAAAGATGAGTGTTTAAACATTCAAGTTATTTCTTTCGAACATTCAAGATAGAGATTTTGCATGTTGTTTTAAGAACTTTGAAGTTCTTTGTTTTAACCTTAGATCATTCAAGATTAAGTTTGTTTGAACTGAAATTCAAAGAGGAAGGAATAGGGATGCTTTTCTTTCCAATTTAGATCATTCAAGATTGTTTTTGACTAAAAAAAAATGACTCTTTGGACTTTGGTTTTCATTCAAGATTTTGTGTTCTAATCTGCATGTTTTAAGCCCAAAAAATGATATTCCTAGATTGTTTTGATGCATGAAAAACCTAGGAAACATTCAAGATTTTGCAACAAGACATTTGTTTGGAACAAATAATAAAGCTTTTAGGACAATTTTGTCAACCATTTAGGACTCTTAGTTTTTATGAAATTTTAAAAGAACTTTAAAATATTTGCAAATGAAGTTCATTTTATCCCTAATTGATGCTTTGAGTTTGATTTAGAATTTTGTGTGCACTTAGTGTTGATTTTGAACCTTTTGAAATAGAAACTTGAAGTTCTTTTTAAGTTTCCAAAAATGAAGTGTTCCTAACTTTGCATGAATGCATCTAAAACCTTGATGTTGCAAGGATGCAAATGATTGGATTGATTTAGTTTCACTTGTCAAAAGATTTTTTTTTTTGCAAATTTTTAGTTTTTAATGGATTTAAGTATGATTTGGGGGTTCATTTTAAGCACTCAAACAAGGTGTGTATGATTTCTCTCCTTTAAAAAAAAAAAAAAATGGCCAAGATCCCACAAGAAGAAGAAGAAGAAGTAGATGTAGTAGAAGAAGAATATAGACAAGAAGAGGAAGAAGAATTCCAAGTGCTCCATCCACATATGAGCTTGAAAAATCTGAAAACAATCTAAATCCCATCAGAATGTTTGCAAAGAACTCTTGCTTCATCTTCTTCTTGCTTCCTTGGACCTACAAAACCTGATTAAATGCCCCTACCAATCACCAAAACATGAAAATTAGCCAAAGTTAGTACAAAACATGCAATTTTGACTACAAATGATAACAAGCATGACCCATGCGGGGTCCCACCAAGCGTGCCAGAATGTATACGAGGATTAGTAATGCAAAGAAACACTAAATATCAAATCAAAAAGTATTCACAAAACTAAATAAACGTAACTTCAAGATAGACTAAGATGAGCTCTCAATTGAGAATATGAGCCATTAATGGGCTCTCTCAATGAGAGGCTCTCTTGTTGAGTAGCTTTGTCTAATTAGATAGGATGTATGCTCGATTCTCCAAAGGCTTCAATGGTGTTCTTGATGGATTTTGGCTTGGGTGAATGGATTTGATGTAAAATGGCTTCTCAAAAATAGCATTATGGATTTACTTCATGATCAAAATGGCATTACTTTGTTACTATGGGTGATTGTGTTAAAATGGCTTGGGAGAGGATTCCTTAAATAGGCAAAGGGCTTGAGGGATCAAGGGCTAGGATGCAAGGATGGGAGAAAGCTTATGGAAGGTTTAGATTGAATGAGAGGAGAGCACATGGATTGTGCTTCCTTACAACCAATCAAAGAGTGACACATGTCATAGGGTCATTGGTTAGAGCAAGAGGGGTTGAGGAGTCAACAAAAGAGGCTCAAAGCTCATAAAGACCCTCATAATGGCTTGTAAGAGCAATGAATGGGCTTGTAAGAGTCATTTATGGTTGGGATATTTGTGAGAGAGTTGAGATATTTGAATTGGGTTGGGTTAAGAAGGTCTTAAGCTTGACTTAGGAATGTGCAAATGATTAAGGCTTGGATTAGGGATGGATTAGGATTAGATGGGGGATTAGAGATAGGCAAGCGGATGGCATTTAATGAGGGTGGGTGAAGGAAGAAATATTTGTTGGCTTTGGCTTGGGTTAGCAAGTCTTAACCCATGTTTAGGGAATGTGACAATGTTAGAGGGAGGATTAAGATTAGGGTCAAAGATAAGGATTGACATCTTCTAGAAGAGTCTAGGCTTTGGATGAGGATGAATACTTTCTAGAAGATTCTAGAACTTCCTAGGATGAGGATAAATAAGGTTTTTAGGAAATAAATAAAGTTTTATTTATTTCAAGGGTTTGGGTTGAGGAGATATTTATTAAAATATTTTAAATAAACATGAGGATTAATATTTAATCTTAATTAAATATTTTGAGTTGGGATTAGAGGTAGGAAATGATGGGATTAGCCTTTAATCAAAATTAAAGAAGGATTAGAAGATTTTGGAAGAGGTTAGTGGTCTTAAGGAAATTGGCCAAGTTTTGGGCAAAAAATAAATAAATTATTTATTTTGGGATTTTTAGTCAATTTATTAATTAAATAATTAATAAATAAGGAAATAATGTTTAAATAAGATTTAAACATTTTTGGGAGGGATTCCTTATTTAAATATTTTTAAATAAGATAAAGGGATTTAATGGCATAAAAATAAATTAATTAATTAAATAAATAATTAATCAATAAATAATGATGTCATCACAAATTTTTTCAGAAAATAAAAACACTATATTTTCTAAAGGATTTTTAGGTGTCTACAGTAACCCTAGCTGAGAAATTACAACCAATAGGACCATCATGAAAATCTATCAGCAACCTGCTAATTTGATCAGTCTAGATACATCTTAATAGGACTCCATCAGAATCATTTTTGAATAATATTCCATCCAAGAAATATGGAATAGCTTGTAATCTAAATTTCCTTCTCCTTGTTCTATCTATGTCTTGGGGATATTCTCCTTCTAGCAAGAAGGTTGTCATGTCATGTCATGTCATGTCTTGATGGATTTTGGCTTTGGGTGAATTGATTTGATGTAAAATGGCTTCTCAAAAATGGCATTATGGTTTCACTTCATGATCAAAATGGCATTACTTTGTTACTATGGGTGATTGTGTTAAAATGGCTTGGGAGAGGATTCCTTAAATAGGCAAAGGGCTTGAGGGATCAAGGGTTAGGATGGTTGGGATATTTGTGAGAGAGTTGAGATATTTTGACTTGGGTTGGATTAAGAAAGTCTTAAGCTTGACTTATGAATGTGGAAATGATTAAGGCTTCGATTAGGCTTGGGTTAAGATTAGATTAGGCTTGTTAGAGATGGGCAAGTGGATGGCATTTAATGAGGGTGGGTGAAGGAGGAGATATTTGTTGGCTTTGGCTTTGGTTAGCAAGTCTTAACCCATGTTTAGAGAATGTGACAAGGTTAGGGGGGGGGGATTAGGATTAGGGTCAAAGATAAGGATTGACATCTTCTAGAAGAGTCTAGAACTTCCTAGGATGAGGATAAATAAGGTTTTTAGGAAATAAATAAAGTTTTGTTTATTTCAAGGGTTTGAGTTGAGGAGATATTTATTAAAATATTTTTAATAAACATGAGGATTAATATTTAATCTTAATTAATTATTTTGAGTTGGAATTAGGGGTAGGAAATGATGGGATTAGCCTTTAATCGAAATTAAAGAAAGATTAGAAGATTTTGGAAGAGGTTAGTGGTCTTAAGAAAATTGGCCAAGTTTTAGGCAAAAAATAAATAAATTATTTATTTTGAAATTTTTGGTCAATTTATTAATTAAATAATTAATAAATAAGGAAATAATGTTTAAATAAGATTTAAACATTTTTGGGAGGGATTCCTTAATTAAATATTTTTAATTAAGATAAAGGGATTTAATGGCATAAAAATTAATTAATTAATTAATTAATGATGATGTCATCAGGGACTTTTTCAAAAAATAAAAATACTTTATTTTCTAAAGAATTTTTAGGTGTCTACAAGCACCAGTATTTCAATAGTGTCGAGCTGCTGCATTATTTTTAAAGTCATGGATTTATCAAATCTGAGCTGACATGGTTGTTACCTAGAATTTTTTGAATGAGTTAGATGATAAGGATGATGAGCTAGTGGCACAGAATTCTATGTAAATCATTTTTGAGAGAATTCTAAAGGAATGTTCAAGAAGTTTCTAGAGGAAACAAGATATGAGGTAGATGCATTGTATCCTACCTAATCCATCGAAACCCTAAATTGGAGAGGGAGAATTGAGCAGGAAAAAGCATTCCAGACTTCTTTATAAGGAGTCATAGGTCACGAAGCAAAGGGTTGGTCAAGTATGAAAGCATGAAGTGCTGAAGAAGAAGAAAGAGAGTTCAGAGACCCCCTGCTTTGAGAGGTGACCACACAGAGATGATTGCATTGGTATGACAAGCCAGTAGACTCAAGGAGACAAAGCTTGAAAGGAGGACAAGTTGTCAGAGCTGCAATGACTAAAGTCAAGCAAAGGAATGAACTGAAGTGTGATATGAAATCTGCAAAATATGTTGTGAGTAGTATGAAATCAAAAGCCCTATTTGTTCCTCTCTAGCAATTGTAACAGTTAGTATAAATCCTATGTACTTAGGTTGGCTTAGTAGCCATGTTGTAAAGCCTTTAACAGGGTGACATTCCAAGTGAATTTTCTAAAGTCCTTTGATTAGACCCATTCCTAATAGTATGGTGAAATCCTCTAACAAGGTCACATTTAATAGTGTGTTGTAAGCCTTTAACCAAGCAAGCCTTTCATAGGGCATCATTCCAAAAGAATAAAAATTGAGTAGCATGTTACTGGTGGTTTTTCCCAAATTGGGTTTCCATTTAAATCATTGTGTCATGTGTTGATCCTGCATGTTTCATTGTTGCATATTGATTTACTATAGCTTGCTAAGATGGATGTTTTAAGCTTGGATGCATGGATAGTTTAATGGTCTCACTGTAATCAGTGAAAATTTTTTATTAGGGCATTTAGACCTTGGATAACTGATTCACACCCCCCTCTCAGTTATTCTAAATCATTTCTAACACTCTCAACATCAAATCTCATCCTATTTAATGTATAACTAACCCAATGTCAGGGAAGATCATCTTTTCTAGAGGAGCCAAGTTATGCTATGTAGAGGCCATCATTACTAGCCATAGCTAAGTTACAGAGATAAGTTTACCACCACTCAATCGATATTGCATACAAATATTTAGAACTAGGTGGTCTATTTTATAACAAGTATTCTAATAAATTTTACCACAATCATAAAAATGGAAGGCCTCTTATTTCCTTTTAAATAAGAAAGAAAAATTCCATACACAATTATGTAAAGTAAAATAGGGAAGAGGATTAGGAACTTCAACACTTTAATTTTTAGTTTCTCAAAGTCTTATATTATATGAAAATATCAAATTGCTATCCTTATTTTAAAGAAACTTATATGCAATTATCTATTATAAATTTTATAGTTTAGTATATTTAAAAATTGTTTATATAAATTCTAATTGATTTAACAAAATTGATGATATTTATCAATTACATATATCACTCTTAACTCTCTTCATATCTTTTTTCCTCCTTTATTTCACTTCCATCTACATATCTCTACTTTTCTTTTGCTTCTTCTCTTACTATTTACAACAACATAGATGTATTGTGTGTCTTGATAAAATAAGAATAAAAAAAATAAGAGATCTTTCGAGATAAAATCCTTTCCTTATGTAAGTTTTAGAAAGTAGATAATAAAAAATTATTCACCAAATGAAATATTTTTTCTAAAAGAAAAAAACAAAGGAAATGAAAGTGAAAATGTTAATGAATCTTTTCTAATATTGAAAAAGATTTAACTTTGTAGTTTTTGAGTCAAACTCATTGACCCATGTTTAATGACTAGTGATTCAACAAGAATCCATCTCTCAAGAGAATAAATGGAACACTTAGCACTCATTGGATTTAGGTGATCTCACAGATGCTATTACGATTTAACTATGTAGTTTTTGAGTCAAAATCATTGGCCTATGTTTCATGAGTAGTGCTTCAATAAGAATCCATCTCTCATGAGAATAGATGGAACGCTTAGCACTCATTGCATTTAGTTCATGCTCACAAAGGTAACCATCAGCTAGATCCAATGAGTTCTCAATGTTCTATTTGTTCTCATGAGAGATGGATTCTTGTTGAATCACTACTTTGTGAACATCACCTAAAACCATTAAGTACTAAGTGTTCCATGTATTCTCATCAAAGATTGATTCTTGCTGAATAACTACTCATGAAACATGGGTCAATGGGTTTGAATAAAAAAATACATAGTTAAATCGTGATAGCAATATCACAATTTGACTAGCTATGGAAATTATTTCATACTTATCAGTGAATCTTTTGTTTTTCATTATTCAAGGATTAGTTATTCTAATGAGATATTTAAAGGAAAAATAAAGTAAATTTTGAACTTTGAGAAAAAAATAATATGACCTTATTTTCAACTTTATTTGCTTTAAATTAAAATATAACATGTTATAAATATATATTAAATTTTAACATTTAAAAAAAATCTTAAACATATCAATTTTTATTTGGAAAAATCAAAACAATAAATGAGCATGAAAACTCACATTGAAGATAATAATAATATTTAACTTCTATATTGATTATTATAATAACAATGTGCTTGTAATTTGGAATTTAATTTAAATAATGCATAAGAGATAGAAGATGTGTCAATGAATTATATATTGTATAAATGTTATTTTTTATTAAAATTAAAAATTGGTATTAATTACACTTAACAGTAAGATTATGGACACAATTTTTTAATGGACAAAATTGTATATAATTAAAAAAATTAATTTTCCTCTTTTTAATTTACATTGATCAAATATTTAAAACTTCACAAAGTAGTAAACTCTTCTCTTAGTTCATATGTTGAATGTTGTTTAAAAATAAATACCAAGAATCTAATGAATACAAAATTATAAATAAAATAATTTTTGAACTAAATTTTAAAAGAATAAATGAAATAAAATATTTGGACATGACTTCACTTCTTGCCCGAACATTTTTCAATTCTTCTTATCAAGGTTCTTATATCTATTCTCTGATTTTAACTTGTAAAAATCCTCATTTATTTTAAACAATTTATTCATAGTTGTAAACAAAGTTATTAAGAATGTCAATAAAAAAAATCAATTAAATACAAACTGATTTTTTTTTTTAAAAACCAAATTGATGAATTCAATATTCTAGTTTTTTTATAGATCTAATTTAATCCATCACAAGTATTTTAGTAACCAAAAGAGTCTTCCTACAATTTAACATAGGTAGATTTTTCAAATGCAATCCTATGCACAAATTTTGCTGACAACATATTGGTGTAATTTTCTCATCAACTTGCAGGCATAGTATGACATGTAAAATAAAAGAAGAGATAAATCAAGATGTTATAATGCATGCAATGATAAAATTAATCCAAATATATGCTTCAACATTGTCATGTCCAAAATGCAGGCATCACTAAAATTAACTAGATTTTAGCATTGCTATAATGGAATTTACCAGGAGAATAAATCAAGGTTTTTAAAAATGAGAATAAACTTATATTTTAGATTAGGTTTGTTTTTATTTATTAAAAGTGGCTAAAAATAGGGGCTTTCATAGGATAGAAAGTTGTAAAACAAAAAAAATGCCACTTGAAACATGTTCTCATCCAACCCCCTTTCTTAATATAAAAAAATCTCACATTAATGTGTGTCACTTGCCATATTTACTACAGATCATAGGCTAGCTTAGAAATAAAAAATTAAAAATACACATAACCATTATAATTTTCATGACTATAAACTAGTTCAAAGTCCAACTAAGTAAAATACCATAAGCCCATCTAGGCAGAGCACTAAAGAACAAAAAAATTGGAATAAAAATAAGAGAGATAGATCTGTATCTTCTCCTTATCTTATTTCTCTAGCAACACACCTAAAATTGGTACAAGGAAGCAATTGTGCCTACAACAACATAGGCAACAAGTCCATCTTTCTCTGCATGTAGGAGGCGAAGAGTGGTGGTAGATGAGTCCATCACCTTGACTATGAAGCTAGTCATGTCATCAAACCTCTGATCCAAATTATCTTGTCACTTCATGAGCTTCTTGATAGGCACTTATAGCTCACCCCTATCCTAAAACAGTCCTAATTACCAATACTTGACAAAACATGCATATTAATGCCATCTCCTTTTTTAAAAAAATCACTTTGACAAGTAGGGGAGGTAATAATATGTGGATCTTCATGGTCACCTCCCATATTGGCCTTCTTAATAGTGTGTGTTCAAACTTTGATTGGTGAAACATGAGAGGGAATATTGCTCGATTGGCTATCCATGGGGCTACACTTACCCCCTATCTGAGGACCTTCATTTGGTCTATCATCCTAAATATATATTTTCATAGTTTTCCTTCATTTTCTACCTCTTGGTAGGTTTTCAACTTCTTTTGTTGCTCATAGATTCTAAGCTAATGGTGCAGTTATGCTTCTCCTTAGAGCTTTTCCACTTCTTATTCTTTCTAGACCACAGGGATATAGTCTTTTACAAGGGAAATGCACACAAATTTATTATTCTAGTAAAAATGGTAAAGAAAAATTACTACAAATATTTCCTTGCACTCAAAATTAGAAACCTTAAACATGAATTCTAGCACAAAACTATAAGACCCCTCCTTGTCTGCACTTATTAAATATGAATTTTACTATTAAATCCTATAGGGTATTTGAGTGTATATATGAGCATGGAAAGGAGATAGTATGGGAAATTGTTATGGTTACTTCTAGGAACCATGTTGAGTACATTATGATAAATTTTGGTTGTCTTATGTATAATGATTTGATGGGTATTGCAATAATATAATATAATACTTACCATCTTAGGAATTAGTAGAATATTTGAAGATAAAGATTATGAACTCACTAGAAGTTCCCTTAGGGTATCTCAATACTAAATATTAAAAGTACATTATGATTTGTTAAGGTTGCTAGGGTATCATGTACAAGAGGTTATACTTCGGAATTGGGATGAGTTATTTAGTTGTTCGAAATAATAGTTTAAATCATAAATGTTGTATGTGTTCCCCAACAAACACATACCTAGGTGAAAGAAAATCAATGGGCTTAGATGAAAATTATGATGCAAATGAACTAAGGTTTATGGTTTAGATCTTTTAATAGAGATTGATATCATTTGATATGTTCATGTTTTGATATTCTACAATTCAAGAATTGATTCATTGTTTTATTATTTAAACAATGATTTATACTATTCATGTTATCTAGCATTTTACCTTAAGTTTTTATATTGGTACCTTGATGATTATGTTATCTGCATTCAGATAGGTCATTTTGATAATAATAAATTGATCAGAATTAGATTTAGAATAATTCATTAATTATGTTTTAAAAGTTTAAGACTGAAATCGATGGATTGCATGACGATGTTTGAATTAAATAAGTATTTTATAAGAATATTTATTAGAAATGATAATTTCATTAAAATGAGATTTTAGATGTTAAATAGTTTATCCAATTATGCAAATCCATTATATCTAAACAATGTGTAGAAAAGGAAAAGAGTGTTGAAGTACAATTTAGAATGTTCTAGTCAAATTTAACAATGAAAATTTAGTTTGTGTGTGTGTGTGTGTGTGTGTGTGTGTGTGTGTGTGTGTGTGTGTGTGTGTGTGTGTGTGTGTGTGTGTGTGTGTGTGTGTGTGTGTGTGTGTGTGTGTGTGTGTGTGTGTGATTTTATCAATCTATTGATATTTGAATTGGGTGTGACAAAAAGTTACCATGGACTTAGTTGGAGAAAAATTAATCAATCCTATGTAAACTATAAAACCAAGGTTGAATCTAATGAATATAATCAAACCTCATTGTTAAGTGATTTAATTTGTAACCATAATCTAAATGTATGTATTAGGTTATTTCATTTGTATGTAGTGGCATGTCAAACGTTTATGTAATATGATTTTTATAGTGCCACTTGACACTTGTCATGTGTATGTGTAAGATGACATGTCAATTAGGGTTGGAAATATAACCCTTAACCTAAAATTAACTTAATTAGGAGCCTAGTTAAATCCCCCTTGGTTAGAGATAACTCGTAAAGTCCTAAGGTTTTTAAAATAAAAACTTTTAAGTCAATTTAAGAGGCCAAAAAGTGGTTCTATGAGTCAAATTTAGTGGAAGCTAAGTCTGTAAACAATGGGGGTATGGGTTGGGGACCTTTTTAACGCTACTAGAACCCCCAAGTGGCTTTAGTGACCTCTTAAATATTCCACTTTTCATTTTTTGCAAAAATTTAATGACTTTATGACCTTTGTCAAACCCGCACTCTTGCCCAAATAGGGGAAATGTTGATGGACAAAAGAATTAGGGTTAATTTAGAATTTATTACTATTAGGCGGATGAGATTCGGAGGTCTTTTTAGAGGCCCTTGGAGAATTTAGTGGGTGTTCACCCATTCTCTATCTTTAGAGAAATTAGGTTTTGGAGTTGGAGCAACAAGGGGAATATGACTCTTCTCAAACTTCATTTAACATAACACATTATGAAGGTTGGTGATCTCCACTGCCATGGATGTTTGTTTCATGTTTTCAATAGCTTAGTATGTGCTTGTAAATCTCTTCCATATGTGCATTTTATATTTTTTGGTATTGTAATGAGGGGGATCTGAGATTTTGGTTTTGTTTCAATCTTGTTCATGTTCATTTTTTTAATTTTTCTTGAGGGAATTGTGAAGGGAGTGATGACATTACTCACCCTTGGATAGGGAAGAAGTGACCATATGTATGGTAAGGGGTTAGTTGGGCTTCATGGAAGTGTAGTCTCTTATCATGGAGGAACAGGGAAAAAGACAAGGTGTATGGGCCCTTGTTTGCCAATTCATGTTGATCATGTTTGGGGGAGACAAGTAGAAATGAGTATGGAAGATGTATGTAAATTTAGCCTTGGAAGATGCATGTAATTGTATGTTCTTTATTGGCATCTCCTACATGGAAGTTCCACCTTCAGCCCTTGTCATGGGTTCAAGGTTTAACCGATTTGTGAATACCATGGGTGGGTGTTTTATGTTGTGTCTAAGTGATTATGTATTTGATTTGAATGTCACCCAATTGGATATTGTTTCTCCTAGCTCAATGGGTGACCTCCTTGAGGCCTAGGTTGGGAGGTGAGCACTCCATGGTTATGCTCATTTTTTTGTAGACTTGTGAATTCAAAAGTCAGAGAAAGCTTCAAAATTCGACCTCTTGTTGGTGTCATAGTGAAGAAGGAGAGTTTGACGTGTTGTTATGGCACATTTAATTTTAGAATTCTATACTTATTTCATCTTTCTTATTTTTAATTGTTCTAAACTTGTAGTGAAATAAATGACTTTATATTCAATTGAAATAAATTGATGATTGTATCAAAATGTAAATGCAATTCAATGGAATTGAAATATTGATTCAATTATGAAATTTAAATTCTAATGTATTAAGAAATCACTACAATAGTTTATCTCCATTGTATTTATTATTCTTGAAAAAGAAATAAAAAGGGTTTGAGTTATTACATATTTTGATATAGAATTATGTAAGTGTAGTCAAAGTGTACTTGTTATAGTAAGAAAATAAATAATTTTGTTCTATAAATATTCTTGTTATTTTTCAAACTATAGATTTGATATATTAGTCATTCAAATTTATTAGTATATTTATTTTTAAGTTGAATTCATAAACTTCAATAGATCCAATAAGTAAATAAATTTAATCAATCAATAGTTTCTATAGACCAAGCAATTAAATCAATGAATAAATTTGTAATAGTGGTTATTTGAAGTTTTCTTATAGTCAAAATAATCCCTCTAGTTTTAAATGTGGAGTTACAAAGAAAGTGAAGTGGATAAATTTAAGAGAGAAATGGAAAAAATTGTTCCACAAAACATTTATGGGAGAGCACATTTTGCTCTCTCAAAAATGTATGAGGAAGATAATTAATTCTCATACATAAAGAAAAAAAAATAGTGAATTAAATAATATTCACTTGCAAGATAAAGAATAAAACAAGCACTCTCTATAAATACTAATAATGGAATTAATAAATAAAATTTCTACATAAATTCTATTCAAAAAAGTATATGTATTTAATGTTATTGTGAGAGCTTGAAACATGGACCCATGGGTCCCACCTCACCATCCAACCACTTTTCTACTCTGATTTTTCATGCCACCCTTGTATCGCCCGACCCCCCAGCCCTCCCCCGCCCCAAAAAAAAAAATAGCACCACCTCCATTCATTTTGAGCACTTGAGCTTAAGTGCTACAATATTTTTTTTGATGAATAGACTTTTCTTATGAAATAAATATTAAAGATAGATATCGACAAGAAAAAGGGTCGGGGGATACAAGATCACCCCGACAGGTTACTTGGCTACAATAAATATAGCCCACCTATTTTTTAAAGCAACTTTGTTTAATAAATGCAATCCACTTGCTTTTTTGCAGCCACTTTGTACGTGGGTTTTAAGGGAGAGTAGGAATAAAGGGAGTTAGAAAGTAAGGGTAAGGTGATAGGGTAGGAGAGGGATAGGTAGTTGGTAAGTGTTTTTGTTTAGTTAGTAATAAATTAATTAGTTAATAAATCAAACATATTAATAAGTGAATAAGTTGATTTAGAGCTGATTTTATTTAATTTATATTAACTAGTAAATGTATTAATTATATTAGTTGGTATAGTTAATTAATAAAATTTGTGCATGTATAAATTAGTAAGTATAGAGATTTAATATATGTAAATATTGCATTAGTTTTTTTAATTTGTTAGTAAAATTAGATTATAATTTATTTTTATTATTTTTGTGAATAGTTATAATGTAAGTTATTTTAGTTTGACTTGATTAGGTTAGTTCATAAATTTTAGTAGGTAATATGTTATGGCTATAATTGTGTTTAGTAAATAGATTCAGGTATAGTGAAATCAAATTGTCTAAAATATAGTTAGTTTAATTGTCATAACTTTAGATGATTTAAGTTGTTTTATATTATCTTTATTGAATTTTTCTAAATTAGTCATTTTCATGGCTTAAAATCAATGATTTAAAATACTTGGAACTAATCTAAATGCGTCAAAATTACATAATTAAAATATTTTTAGTGTAGTACTTTGTAACACATATTAGCTTAAATTTATTATATTTGTTGATATTGTGTTTTCTTTTAAATATATGCTTAATTAATAATATAATATTGTGATATTTATAAAATATTGTGTTAGATAGAGATCTCTCTTGATTTGACACACCTATTTAAAAAATGATCAATTATTAAATGGGCCATATAATTTTTTTATAATGGTAGTAGAGATTTATGAATTTTCAATTGCCCAAATTATGACCATTCAATGATGAAGTATAATAAGTGGTAGAAAATTATGTTAATATTTATTTTATCCTTAGACTAAATTAGGTGTAGCGTATTGGTTAGTCAATTGAAAGTTATGTAAACATAAACACAATAACCTAATGCTCACCTTGTAAACTATATACTTTCTTTTGTTGTCAACCTAGTTTCAACTTAGGTAAGTTTATATATGTAGTTAACCTATTTAAAAAATAAAATAAAATATTTGTTAGTATGTTTTTATTCAAATTTTGGGCATGACAAAAGTCTTGAAAATTAAACCCTCAAACCCCCTTTCGGTTAGCACTTTGGACAGAAGAACATTAATGCATTGGAGAAAAAAAGACACTCTAGAAGCTTCACAACAGAAAAGATCTTTAATTAATCTTAATAGATGATATGTGCCGATTAATTTTATATTAGAGCATCATCTTTTAATTTTCTGATTTTCTACCTAAGCAAATATAAATAAACCCCACGAAATTACCTACAAATCAATCAAGAATTAGTATGTCATAATTAATTTTTAAATTGAACCTTACAAATTTAGAAAACAATATTCAAATTTTTTGACATCAATTAATATTAGTTCTTTGTATTATATAAGCCAGAGACTAAAAAAGTTAAGCCTTTTTAATGTACTAGAATAGTTTAACTTTTGAAAATAATTTCAATTCATAAAATTTAGTATGATCTAAGTATCTACTTGAGTGAAATATAAATTATGCATGAATTTCTACAACTACTCAAGATGTCTTTTCAATATGTCGCACTCACTGAAAATAGTGATAGTGAAAGGCACTTAAAAAAGAATCTAGCCGTCATAAAATGTTTTTGCATTTATTCCACACACTTTTTTGAAGAATCGTAGTGAAAGTGAAAGGCACTTATAAAAGGATCTAGCCGTCATTAAAAGTTTCTGCATTTAGTCCACACTTTTTTGAAGAATCGTAGTGAAAGTGAAAGGCACTTAAAAAAGGATCTAGCCGTCATTAAAAGCTTCTGCATTTATTCCACACTTTTAGTAGATGTTACCAGGCCATAATTCATTTTGTCGATTACCAATTTACGGTGGAAACCAAGGGCAAAAGACACTCTCTAATTAAATAGAATATCTCGTTTGAAATAGTGTTTGATTTTGAAATTAAATGATTGTGATATTATGTGGACCATTTTTTCACGTACATGATGTATTTTCCGAGTTTTACTGTCTAGCAAATGACAACACTAGTGTGCGTGTCTATATACGTAGATTGATATCGCTTTAGTTTTCTCATTAGCGTTACTTTTGCGCATGTCTGTCGTGGGACCTCCTCGTCACTAAATAATTCGGAAGCGGCGTCATACCCTGCAAGAGGGAGACGTCGTTGTCCAAAGTAATGATAAGAAGAGGTGGCTTGGTCTAACAGTCTGTGCAAGTGAGACACAGAAGCAGAGGTGCGTTGAAGATTCAACAAGAAGATGGAAATTCCATTGTTAGAGAGAAAAGCATCAATCGACGAGAGGATGAAGTCATGGCTACAGAGAGTCCGCGGCAGTCTAGAGCATGAATCCACATCCCATGGGAAGCAGGTCATTTATCCAGTTCCAATGTGTTTGAAGAAGAAGGAGACAAAATCATTCTACCATCCTAAAGAGATCTGCTTTGGTCCTCAACATTTTAGAACGGTAGCTGTTGCATATAAATATGGAGAGGAGGTCAAGGAAGAAGTCTCCCGCAACCTTGACGCGATCCTGAAAAAAAGCGATGCTCCAGCAAAAGATGGGGGTTTACTATTGGTGGTGGAGAAGTTTAAGGAGCCGCGTATACAGAAAAAATTTGCAAAAAGCTATTTTATACCAGACAGAAGCCTGATTAACAACGATGAAGTCATTGCATGGCTTCTAGTACGAGATGCTTGTTTTGTCCTAGAGGTCCTCAACAGGTTTTCTATAGACGAACCGACTAAAGCCGAAAAGGAATCGAAGCACTTGTGGCAGCATATTCTCAACAGAAAAAATCACCACCCTTTGCTGAACGACATAGTAAAAGATATGTTCAAGTTGGAGAATCAGCTACCACTCTGGGTTTTCGAAGAAATGTTCGAGTTGGAGAATCTGTCACCACTCTGGGAGTCACTGAAGAGGCGGAAGGCAGGTAACTGGTTTGAGCCTGCACTGAAAAATTTATCTCCTGTTGAAGTAACACATATATCTGGTCCACGTCGGACCTACGGTAAAAAAATTCATATCTTGCAGCTGCTTGGTGAATATATGGTCGACAACAGAGCAGAGCACTCTAAGTCTAGTTCTACGTCAAGCAAAGACGACGGCAACCATCACAGTGGAGCAGAGCACTCTACTTCTACGTCAAGCAAAGAAGACGGCAACCATGACGAAGGAGCGGATGAGGAATCTGGCACTTGTGATGCTACAGGAGTCCATAGAGAGGAAACAGATGAGAAGGAAGATAGTTTAATAACTTATTTGCTAACTCTTATGTTGTATGTACTTTTGTTCCTTGTTTTGCTCCCAGTTCTCATCGTATGCTTCGTTATGTTGTTCATCTTCTATATATGGGAGAAGGATCAAAAGAACGAACACCACGTTCCAACCATAGAGGAGCTGGACAAAATAGGAGTGAAATTCAAAAGATTGAAGAGCAAAGGAATCAGCCACATAAAATTCAAAGACTCGAAGCTTTACCTGCCTAAGTTCACAGTAGATGACAGGTCGGAGGTGATCCTGAGAAATCTTTTGGTAATGGAGACACACTGGGAAGATACAGAGAAAGTGATGACGAGGTACGTGGTGTTCATGAACGACCTGGTTAACACGTGTGAGGACGTGTCTCGCTTGAGAGAACAAGGCATCATCGTCAACAACCTTGGAAGCGACGAGGACGTGGCTCGTATGTGGAATTCTGTTTCCATTCCGGCCACCGACATACCCACCTACGAACCCATTGACTCGGTTTGCAAAAAAATAAATGACCACCGCAAAAAATGGTGGAGCGTTCTGTGGGCTCAGTTTTGGAGGCTCCACTGTTCTAAGCCCTGGTTAATCGCGTCTCTTCTCGGAGGAATCTGTCTTCTACTACTAACGGCTGTGCAAGTCTTTTGCCTGTTTTACCAGTGTCAGTCAGGTTCAAGCAATAAGCCTGGATTTTAACATCCTTGTTTTAGTAGCATAAAATCTGCAGTGCAAGAATCCAGTGTAGACTAGATTAGTATGCACTCCCTTCTTTCAGAGCATGCTTGCTTTATGTTTGAATGGGATAAGCAATATCCCTGCTGTGTTGCTTCTCAATTTGGTGTATGGTTTTATTATTGTTCTTTCTGCTTCGTCTTAAATTATTATCTATTTCTGTGACTAGGCTTTGTCCTATGTATGAGATAGCAGAATCTCAAAATATCGAAAATTGTTGTTTACATTTGTAATTCAATGTAGTAGCGAATATTATTTTCTTAACTGATGCCCCTTCTATATATTTCAGAGCATTTTAGATTTTTCCAGAGGACCTAAAATGAATTTTACAGAAACATCATTTCAGGCAAAACCAGATTCTTTAATTTTTCTTCTCGTCAGTCTCGATATTCGAAGAATCAATTAAGTCTGAAAATCAGTTAATCAAGTGTTCTATTTCGTGAATTAATTTCAGGCAGATACTTCATGGACCAATTTAACTACGGTGAATGCGTTTCATATATGCAGAGAAGAGAAGAGATAATAATATTATCCAACGACTGTCAATGCTTCAGAGAAGGGGTAGACGATTGAAACGATCTAATACGTCCGTTTGTTTTCGCCACTTTGCAACTCAAAATGAGTCCATTTGTTTTCACCACTTTACACGTCAAAATGTGTCTTTTTTTTCCGACACTGTCAAAGTAGAAAATGCCTCCAGTGTCCTATATTATTCTGTGAATGTGACTGTCCACCCAGTGTTAAACATTTCCCACTCTACCTTAGTCATCGTCTCGTTCCACCTTCTTTTACAAGTAATCATGTCACTTACCTCTGCTCTGTGCGACGTGCTTTTCTCTCCACAACATCTTTTGATAGTAAAGGCATAAATCTAGGCAATAAGGACGATTAGGTTTAGAATATACAGAGTCTGGTCACATGGAACTCATGGAGCTTATGCTGGAAAAGGGCACCGATGTGAATGTTCGAAGGAAAAGAGGCATCAGGTTGTTCCAAATCACCACTTCTCTACATTATTTCAGAAACATCTCCTTCCTGGAAGGAGACGATGTCCACCGGTGAATAATATAAAATATCAGTTTTATCAAAACAAACTCTAGAACTGTCTGCCATCAACGCATAAAAGAGTAATGCAATGTGGAATCACAAAAATCACATTTGAATTGTTTACATGATGCAATGTGGAATAGTAGACAACGCACTGGAGCTATTTGCGGGACGCTTCAAAAAATTGTCGCCTAATGAAATGAGTGAAAGCTAAGTGTTAAAATTGTTAAAAAGGTTGTACAAACTTGCAAGAAATTACAGATGGCGGATGTGACGCCAAATTTTGAAATGTTAGACAACAGTATCCCAGAACTGCCAAAGGGCGTTATGGAATAGGAAGAGGCGTCGATTGTGATTGAGTTGGAAGAAAGATAAAAAGACACTACCTTCAAGAAACGACTCCTGGTCTCTCCAATATAAACAAAAGTCGAAGTTACTGACGAGAAGGGACGGGGTTATAAATGAACGAATGAAAATGGTCGGAAGGAAGTGTGAGGAGGGTTCAGGGGCTACGTAAAATAAAGGGGGGCCAAAAAATTGTTGAGTATGGGTTGTGTAGAATAGAATAAGGCGTGGAGTTGCAAAGAAGACAAGCAATCTCTCACATCATTGTGGATTGGGAAAATAGTTTGTGAGATAGAGAAACAGTGCGGTGAGGTTGTTTTTAATGATTTTAAGAAGTCTGAATAAGGGAAGAGCGGTCTGGGAAACATTCAAATATTGGCCAAAAGAGAGAGAGTTGTGAGGCTGTCACGATGAATATGAATGAAAAAGGAGAAGATTTTGATTTAAACTTTAGTCTTTGACCAAAAGAGAGAATTGAGAGGCTATCACGTTGAATATGAATGAAAAAGGAATAGATTGATTTACACTTTAAATTATTTTTAATGTATGATGAGTATTAGTTTTAAATAATATAAGAATTCATTGTCAGTTTAAATTCACAATTAGAATCTAATTGCTAAATTGGAAGCATGGTGTTTGATTATTTTGCATTTGAGTTTTGTGGTTGTAGTAAAAAAGGAGTGTTTTAGCTTGTATGTTCCATCTCATTAGTGAAAAAATCTATAAATTCTACTAAATTAGATTAATAAAATATAATAAAAATTAAATATATTATTGAAAATATAAGGAACAATTTGGTCAATTGTAAAAGTTCAATGCTTTTTTAATCAAACCTAGAAAATATTTCAAGAAGGGTCTGTTTGGCAGGAGGAATATAAAAACGGGAATAGGAATATTTATTCTGGAATACTTATTCTTAAATAGAAAATGGGGTTACGTATTCCTATTCTTGTTTGGTTCACCCGGAATTTGATGCAGAATTCATGGACTCAAAAATTTATGTTTTCTAAAATTAAAATAATTGGAATAGGAATATGTATTCCTATTCCACTTATTTAGGTGGAATAGAAAATGCTCATTTTTGGGCCAAAATTGGAATACGTATTTTAATTTTATTCCTATTCCAATTCTAATTTGGTGCATCTAAACAGAGAATTCAAAATTTTAAGAATATACATATGCCTATTCCACTTGCATTCCCGTTGCCAAATGGGCCCTAATAGTTGAGATGAGTTTTGAATTCAATAAAAAAGGATCATAATTCAATATTCAAGCTAAAATTTTCATTTGTATGTGTTATTAGTGGAGAATTTATTCTAACCAAAGAATGAAAATGAAAAACTTACAAATGGCTAGAAAAAAAATGAAAATACTCAATTTAGAATTTTATCTATTTTTACTTTTGTTAAGAGGGTGGTTTTATCAACAAGTCAAATGGTGATATATTATATCATGATTGGATCGTGTAGTTTTTTGAGTAAAACTCGCTAACCTAGGTTTCATGAGTGGTTCACAAGAGCCGATCTCTTTTGAGTAGTGTTAAGTGTTCCATTCATTTTCATGAGAGGTGGGTTCTTGTGAACGGTACTCATGAAGCACATGGGTATGCATTTGTGCACTAGCTATCTTCAAATATTTTATATGCACATTACCAATGTTGCCGATGTTTTGCAATGTACATTACCAGAAAATGAATAATCATAAGAAACAATTAAAATAAATAAAAGTCACACGAAACATGAAAAATTTAACTCTCTCCATCAACCCTACTCAATATCCAAGCCACAAACACTTCCAATAGAGCCTTTAAACCTTGTAAACATGTCACATTCGCGACCTTTGCTACAATCCATGTATCATGTGTTTGCAAGCTCATTCAAAATGTTTTCACTCTGAAATCAAAAAATTTAATTTAGTTTAATTTACTTCTATAAATTAAAGTAAGAACATTGGAAACCATAGGTTGTTAATTTTCAATAGATACAATGTGATTGAACTATATCTTAGATCTATTTAATAATAAAAAATATCCCAAATTAACATGTTTTTTTACTAGTGACACATTTCAAAACTAGAAAGGAAATTAGAACTACACAATAATTCCAATACTAGAATAGACAATTTCATATCAATATAATATTGTTACATTGTATAAATGTTTTAATTGTCTTATAGATTATTGAAAAAATTGTAATAGTTTAACGTAAACTAAAATATAGATAATTTAAAATAGATCAAAATATTTCTAATTAACCTTTCACATATCTTTGGCCAACCCATTACACACAAAGGTGCAATTGCTAGTATATGTATATATTATTAAACAACATATAGTTTTTGTTGATGAATATCTTAATATTGTATCTTATTCATGTACATATTGTTGAATATGCATTGTCCTTGATGAAAGGAACAAAAAGGTGATGAGATGAGACATATTTGAAAAGTTAAAATTGTTTGGCACATTTGAATGTACCTATTATATTGATTTTATGGAAATGTCATCATTTTTGTTAAAGCATGGTTATTACATTGGTTACATGGCAATACGAATTAAGTTGTGGTAGAAATAGCTATGTTATGGACATTTATTACTATTCCAAGTAACCATGAGTTTGAACTTTGGTTTTATATATGAACTTAAAACATGGCCTGGTTAACGCCACTTGGCATAAACATATGAAAGACTTGATTGATTCAGAAGTTTGTTTAATTTTTGGTAACATTAGCAGCATATACAATGATCAATTCATTTTGGTAATATTTTGGCAAAGGAAAAACCCTAGCTACAATAATTCTCTGCACCATTCCTAGAGACTATTCTTATTATATTTCATCATGGGTTTTTAATATGTTAAACAAAATGTTCGTCTGGTCTATTTGATATCAGATTTTGGATTTATGATAAAGGTACTATGAAGATTTTTGTTGTTGTTACCTAAAAGAGTAGAAGTTGAGTTGATTAAAGTAATTTATACCATTATGGTACTAATATTCAACTCATGTTTTTGTATGCTGTGAACTCTCAAGAAAATGGAGGATGTCAGAATCATTGAAAAAATAAAGCCCTAAATCTTGGGTATCAATAATAGTAAGATGTTATTTGAACAAGGTGATACAATATGTTTCTTCTTCTCTCTCGACAAGTTTACTTCAAGAAATATAGATCATTTATCTACACAAAAATGTTTAGATTGAAGATAAACTTCTTTTTTTTTCTGAAAGGGAGATCTATTTTTATTTTATTAGTACTTGTCGATAGGCTAAGTACTATTGTGATACTTTTTGGATAACTCCACTTAACTAGTGATTAAATTTATATTCACAAACCAATTACAAGTTGCCACTTTTCTTATTAATTATATATTTAATATTTTATTTAATGAAATTACAATTTTTTTAAAGTTCATAATATTGAAAACTTATTTATAAGTCATTTGATTGGCTAAATTCTTTAAGGTCTTATCATAGAATTTCCTTCCACACTGCATGAATTTGGTTAACATTTTAGAAATTTTTAGTCTTAAATTAATTATATATTAAAGTTTTAAATATAAAGTATTTTATTATTTTTACAAACATGTTATTTTGTTTATCCATTTTAGTCATTATTTTAAATATGAATTTTATTGATCATATATAATTAAAATATATATTTAAAAAAATTTAAGATTAAGAAATAATATAAATAAACCAAAAATAATTATTTAAATCAAAGATAAATTATTATTTTTTAAATAATAAAAATAAAACTTAATTATTGTTATAACAACAATCAAATAAATAATATAATTATGTAATTGATTCATTAATTAAAATACATTTAAATGAAAACATAATACTTTTTAAAATTAATAATTAGATTTTAAATCTTAAAATTTTAAGTATATTAATGTTATCAATATATTCTACATTACTATTTGTTAATAGTTTTTACTATAAGTGACGCAAGTACTTATCAACTATGCGGTACTTGTTCAAAATGGAATACATTCATTGTTCACAATGTTTTAGTTTGTCTCCAAGAAAAGGAAGTCTTTAAGGAACTTCTATATACTCTAGATGAACTTTGAGGCGTTGAGAAAGGTTAAAAAGTTGTTGCGATGATTTCTATTTTTAACGGTTGTAGATCCTTGCAAAATGAAGTTCTTTATTCTTGTGCTTCAAGTTGAAATAAAACAAAAAGGATTCTGGATATCAGTTAATAGATACATTTAGTGCAATAAAATTTTGCATTTACATTGTTGTAAATGAAAGGGTATTTTGTTTTCTAGCAAAACATGACGGAATGGATTAATGATTACTCTCCCAAGACAACAACATATTTTGTTGACTTTCAAAGGGATTTTCTTTTTAATCATGTCCTTAAGGGTTTGGAAACTATTGAAATTTTCATTTTTGTAATTTTTTTTAGTTGCATAGATGAACTAAATTTTTTGAACACTACATGTAAATTTTTGAGATACATCCTATTTAAGGGAGCATAGATAGATGCAAAATATAGAGAAGTTTATGGATTAAGAAGAACAAAGATCTTGTGATTAGTTACATTGACATGTGTGTGAATCAAAATCATACAATTGTGTGTATATGTGATGTCTAGGGCATCAAAACATTGAAAGAATAATAAGTGTTGTAGCCTTGAGTAGTTGTAGCTACAGATGTAAAGAAGAGTTGAGACGCAATAAAGTTACAGGTTCCAACGAAGTGTTTTTTCTCCTTATGATAAATTCAAAAGTCTTTTGAGGGTTTCCTATTCAACACAAAATCTTGTGTATTTTTTCTATGAGTTCTTTATATTGCTATGTCATCTTAGATTCTTGTTTCATGAAATTTGTTTATATGTTTATGATTCAGTTCTTAATGTTTCATTAAATGGGATGTATAAATTGAATAATTTTAGAGAAAACTTCTATTCTAATTCAACCCCCTCTCTGAATAGCCACCACTTCAAACACATAAAGGTCTTTGCAGATTTCCTTATATTATATTCTTTTTAATTATTGTCATGTTTGGATAACCCTTTTTTAAATCTCCTTCAACTCAATCTAAAAGAACAAGATTAATTGTACACTAGACTGATTTAAGACTCCAATTTTGAAAATGTTAAAAATTATTCTAATGTTTATACAAATAAACATTACAATGCTTTTTTTTGAATAAATACATTTAGTTTAAATATTATTTTTATATTTCAAATAATTTGTAGGAAAAAAAAATTACGACTCCCAAAAATTTACAATTTTAAATGATTTAAAAAAAAAAAATTCTAACTTAATATGTCATAATATACCATATAATTTATTCAAGATATTTTTAAATACCAGAAATACATAATAATCAATAAAGAGTAAATATTTTGAAAAAATAAAAACCTTGGAAAAAGAGAGAATTTACAAAACTAGATCTATGAATCAAAAGGTATATTTACATTCCATTATTATAATTTAATTCAACCGATTGACATGAAAGTATTCTTTAGATCTCTTTTCTATCTATACAAGTCCCTTCTATTTTTGAAGCAAGTAGATTTCAAAACAACATAGTTGTACTTTGTCATTGTTGTAATCTATAAGTAGCTTTTTCTTTTATATTTGCATTTTGTTTTAGATTTATTTTTCAAGTAGAATAGAAAATGTTTAACAAAGAAATTCTTATAACATTATAAAGCTGAAAATGTTCATATTGAAATGAAAGTGAAATACTTTTACACATTTTTCACAAATTGAACTTTGTATAATATTTTGTATGGATTTAGTGAAGTATATATTATACTTATGAATTGAGATTCATTTTTAATGACAGTAAAGTTTTTTTTAATTTTTTAATTTAAATTGAGTGTTTATTAGCAAAATATTTAGTCTCTATCATATTCTTTTTATGATAAAAGTTAAAAGTTTGAACTATATTTATATAAAGTATTTACATAAGTATATTACAAACTGACTAGTGATGAAATAGGGTACAAATAAAGCTTAGTCCATAAACTACTACATAATACATAAAGTTAGACTAATTATATTGTTAAATTTAAGTTAGAGTTAGCATTAAAAGTCTTGAGATTAGGGTATAGGTTTATATTATTTTCAGTATTATAGTTTTTTTTTAAGAAGGAAAGGATTGGAAAGCCCTTGAAACCGGCTATTACAGTGAGAGGATCCTTAGTACAAAAACACAAAAAATAAGAAACTTAGATAAGGAGGCAAGCCTCGAAACCCAGGTCTAATGGATTTTTGAGAGGAACCCAAAACCTTATAGGGTATTTTAGAAGGACCCCAAAATTTCAAGGATTTTCCTAAGGGTCTTAAACCTTTTAACCTTCCACCATGTCTTCCCTACAAAATATATCCAAAATCTAGTAAATGCCCTTTTAAATCGACAACATACACCTTTCTAACACTAGATATATAACAAAAAATAACCTTTTGCGACAACAAGGTGAGCATATGGATCACCTTCAAAATGATTTGAGACGTAGGAAGGATGAAAGAAGACATTATTAAGAGCATAGATCTCAAGCTCAAAGGAAACATGAGCACAATAGGAGGTTTGAGCAACAATAAAAAAGAAAAATTTACTGCATGACTACATAAGTAGTCATTTATAGAGTAAAGTATTTAGAGGAGCTAAGTAAGGACTTAAAAAATCTCACTACTCCTAACTTTAGTGGCACTACTCGTGTTGAGGAAGTAGAGGCTTGGATTACAACCATGGAAATATGCTTTCATGCCTAAGAATTTTTTAGCCAATCAAGGGCTATGTGGGATACCTTCTAATTGAGAGAAGAAGCTTCCACTTGGTGGGATAATATAATGTGTGAAAATAAATTCCCACCAAGAAAGATACCATGGGAATATTTACTGAAGTTCTTGCATTGAAAGTAGTTTCACCAATTATTTTATTATAAGAAAGTGTCTAAATGTCAAAATTTAATATAAGGAGTCCTTATAGTGATGCAATACCTATTAGAAAGTAAAGTTCACAAAGATAACTAGGGGAGGGTGGGGGTGAATAAATTATGTAATTAAAATAAAGCTCAATATCCTTATTAATTCCTAAATATGTAAACAATTGATCATGCAACAACCACACAAAGATAATCATACACAATAACACCAAATCTTGTTGACTAGGGAAACCCTTAATCAGAGGGAAAACCCTAGTGGGGATGTTACCAACATAATGATGTACTAATATAAAAGTTCCTTTTAAGAGGATGAACTCTATTAGGATTCAATTAAATACATTAAGTACATATCAGTCCCTATTAGGAGACTTTGAATCCATGTTAGAAGATTCCAACCTTGATAGGAGTTGTGGAAGGAAGAAGGACCTACTGTCTAAATAGCTTCACAGGTAAGAACATTGAAGTCATTGTCCAAAGAGTCTTCATACTCTCCTTCACTAAATAATACCAATATAAAACTATCCAATAATACTCTTTACTAGATCTATAGTCACTTTGTAAGCTCACTATGTCTCAACTACACCATAATTTTCTTTGACCAAAATATATTCAATATCAAGGTCACTCAATCACACACAAGTTTTGATGCTTGCATTAAATTATAATCCACTCTCTTTACATTTACAACATAGGAAACCATGTTTTCTTTATACCAAGTTCTATAATAATATATTGAGTTGGCATTGGGGCTTTTACAATTTACAATAATAACATAGGACCACATTAAGATTATACAATACATAGTTACACAATTACACAACACTGTCAGCTCACAATCTTCATAACTCTTCACACATGCAACATTAGATTTTTCCCACTTAACCATGTCATCTTCAACATTTCTTCTACCTTAGTCTATGCTATATCAAATTCTATCTCTGTTAGGAGATATAATCAATTTACTAGAAACTATCTTTTGTAACTATGTCTGAATGCTTTCTTCCGTAAATCTCAAACAACTATCATCTATCTTTATCTTTCTACATGCAAACTTAATCTGATACTTAAGAAAATCATTAGAAAACATCCTCAATTGAACATACTCTCATCTTCAACATAAAATATGTCTTCTCTTCGCATCCTATAGAAAACCAGTATGTTGACATCAATAGAAAACTTTTTCATGAATGTAACACACTACCTCTAAATCATGTCTCCAACAATGCTAGGATAATCCCCCATAGGAATACCATCAAAATTCATGTGAACAAGCTCCACCTTTGGAATTGATGGCAACATAGATAAAAAACATCTTAGTTCCATGAATACCAAATCTGATGCAACTGTTCCACTCTACTATAACTATATTAATTTCAAATCCTCTTCATCAATCAAATTTTCTCCCCCAATGAACTTATTCAATATGTCATTCTCTCCCACACATATCATAGGATGTCTTCATGTGCTATTTTAACTCTCCTCCATTGAATTTAATATATAAGGATTTTTTTTATGTTTTAATAATCTCTCCTCCATCATATATTCTTTATCACTCTCTCCCCAATTGCATATTCTAGGAATTTTTTTATGCACAATCTCCACCCCATTGACATTAATGACAAAGGTATTATTATGCCAATATAATCAATAAGATATTCAATGAGCTCAAGTGTCTAAAGAAACTACTAAATACTAGTTTCCAAGAGTCCTCAATGACTCATCTCAAACACATGTACTCCCCCATAATTGATGCATCAAGAATCTAGTCTACATAATGAAATAGTGCTCTACTACCACTGGACTGATGGAATATCTACATCAACTACTTGAAAGAAAGGTGTGGCATGACCCCAAGCATACCTCTCAAGTACTCAAAATTATCCTTAGCCAAAGGTTTTTTACATATGTCTACTATCTACTCCTTTGTGCTAACATGCTCCATTCTGATATCTTTCTCTGCAACTTTTCTCTCTCAAAAAGTAATACTTAATAGATATCTGCTTTGCATATGAATATGACAATGGATTATTTGACATACTCACTCTTCATGTGTTATCACAATGTATGAAAATAGGAACTATAAATTCAATTCCAATGTTCTTCAACATTTTTTTCATTCAAATAATCCTATTACAACTATTTGCTCTTGTCATATACTCTACCTCTGTTGTGCTCTATGAAATAGTTTCTTGTTTCTTGCTTTGCTAAGAAACCACTCTTCCTCCTAAAAAGAATGCTCCACCTCAAGTTCTCTTGATGTCATCCACAATGGCTACCCAATCCACATCAATGTATGCACATAAATTAAAGTCATTTGATATTTCATACCTTAATCCAAAATTTGGTGCACCTTTCAAATATCTTAAAAAGAAATTTAGTCCTACATAATGTGTTTCTTTAGAAACATCTTGAAATCTTGCCACAATACCAACTGCATTAGCTATATTAGGTCTTGTGCATGTTAGATATTTTAATCCACCAATCATAGATGTATACCTTTTTTTCACTTAGGAGTAGGGGTTTCATCTTTTCTATAACGTATGACCAATTACCATAGCTATTCCAACATGTTTACAACTTTCCAAACCAAATCCTTTTAGTAAATCATTTAAATACTTAGTTCTGTGATATGAAAAAATCATCTTTGGTCTAAACAATTTGTAATCCCATGAAATATTTCATCTCACCAATTATAGTTAACTAAAATTCTTTCTTCATTTATGTTGCAAATGCATTACTAGCTTCATCATCACCTCCAAAGACTATGTCATTCACAAATACTTCCACAATTAGTAAACCAATGTCAATTTTCTTCAAATAAAAATTACTACTATCAGTACCTTTATCAAATTCAATTTTTTCCAAATACTTATCTGATCTCACCTACCAAGCTCTAGGTTCTTGTTCTAGTCCATACAAATCTTTCTTTAACTTACAAACCATATCTCCTTGATCTATCAAAGAAAACCCATTAGAATTCTCAATGTAAACTACTTTTTCTAGTTCACTATTAAGAAAAGATGATTTGACATCCATCTAATATACGGGTAAGTGCAAGAAGTTGGGTCTCACTTTTGGGCAAAAAGTGGAAGTGTTTTTCCTATTTTTGAAATTTCTTGTCAATTCATGTCAAAATTTGAGGCATTTAGAGATTGAATATATAAAAAATTTAGAAATAAAGATTGTAGTGCTCGGAATCTGATTTTTGAATATGTAATTTATTTGTGTACCCATATGACGAATTTTGTTTAAGAACCTCTTTTCCAAAATGTCTTTTTCAAGACCATACCACACTCATGTACAAATAGCATAATTTGACACAAATAAATGAATTTTTGTAAATCCTTTAAAAGAAAGTTACCTAAACCACCAAATATTGATGAAAATATTTTTCCTTAATTTTTAATTGGCTATAAAGGTAAAATTTAAAACCTCTCATGTACAAAGACCATAATTTGATCAAAATTTCACATTTTTCATCTTTTTTTTAAACTTCAAAAGAATTCTATGTAGATTGATGACATATAAATTAATTAAAGAGAAAACATAAAATAAAAAAGTTATTAAAGTTTTATTGAACCTCACTATTTTACATTCAAGTACCACCTTTGATTAAAAAATAATGCAAAAATAATAAATAAAATCATAACACTAAAATTTATATCTCCGAAATCAGGACAATGAGAACCCTAATGGACTTTTGTTTTGTAAAAAACTTTTTTCAGGAAGGCCCTCTAAGAAATAAGGAAAGGCCTGAATTTGTCAATTCAATGGCTTAGCCAAATCTTGAGAGGTCAAGGCATAGGCTTGGTCTCACCAAACCTATCTCGAACTGAAGTCCGACAAAGGAGAAAAAAATCTTGCCCCATGTTGTAAGAAATAGCCACTTGTTTTTTAAATTCAAAAAATGGGTGCCTATTTTGAAAAAGTATTTTCCACTTTTAAAACACATTTTAAATACCAAAAAAAAGTAAAATTGAATTTTTAAAAAATGGTACCCGATTCTTGAAAAATGGGTACTCATTTTTATTTTGAAAAATGAGTTCCAATTTTTTTTAGATTCATTTTTTTTTATTTTTTCAAAAATGTGCACCCGATTTTTAATAACATGGGTGCCCATTTTTTGAAATTCAAATCGAACACCCGAGCCTAATACGAGTGCTCATATTTTAAAAACTAGTGCTCATTTCTAGAAGAGCATGATCTTAATCCACAGACTTCCATAGAATTCAAACTCATTTATGTGCACTTACCAATACTTTGAATTTTGTGTTAGCTGCATATGCCAAAAACATTCTAACTGCTTCTATTCTGGAAATAGGTACAAATATTTCTTCTTAATCAATACCTTCTTTCTCTAAATAACCTTTACATACTATTCTTACTTTGTTTCTCATAACTTCACCTTGTTCATTTATCTTATTTCTAAATACCCACTTAGTTCGAAGAACATTTTTTTGTTCAGGTCTAGGAACTAGTTTTATTGAGTTATTATTTTCTTTCTTTTTAAGTTCTTCATTCATTGCTTTAATCCAATAATCATCTTTACAAGCCTCATCATCATTTTTAGGTTCAACTTGGGAAATCAAACATATTTCTTCATGTAACTTCTTCCTTGTCACTACTTTTCTATTATTCCTCCCAATAATATGTGCAACAGGGTGATTTGTCATCAAGTTTCTATTAGGTGTCACTATTTCCATTCTTGTTTCAACTCTAGGTTTAGATTTAGGTTCTTTCCTCTATTTTTGAACTTGTTCTCCATTTTGCAAATCAATGTAAGTTTCATAAAATAATTCTTGATCAACATGCTCTCTATTAGGCCTTGGGTTAAATTCTTCATCAGAATTGTAATGAAGTATTCTTTCCTAAATTCTAAATTTCTCATCAACTCTTATACTTGGTTTCTAAAAAATAGTCTTATTTCTCTAATTAAAAAACAATATGCTTTTCTTTTCAATGAATAACCAAGAAACATACCTTCACCACTCTTTGGATCAAACTTTCCAATACCATAATCTATTTTAATGTAACAATTGCTTCCAAAGATTCTGAAATACTTAACTAGGGGAGTATATCCAAACCAAAGTTCATATGGTATCTTACTAGTCCCTTGTCTGATTTGTACTCTATTCATAGTGTACACTTATGTATTCATTGTTTCTCTCCAAAAGATATTGGATACATTATTCTCAAAGATCATATCTCTTACTACATCTAACATTGTTCTATTCCTCATTTTTGATATCTCATTCTGTTTAGGTAGGTCAAGAGCTAAAAGATATCTTTTAATACCATTTTCTTCACAAAATTTGTTAAACTTATTCAAAGTAAAATATCCACCTCTATCAAATCTCAAACATTTAATCTTTAAGGTAGACTCATTCTCAATTCTACTCTTAATATCTTGAATTTCTCAAAATCTACAAATTTATCACTAGGAAATGCTACCCACATCATAAAATACCTTTCACCATAGAATACTATAGTCTTTGTGGAACCATATTAGCATGAATGTTCCTAGTATTCCTTTGGGGGAGTATCCTAAAAATTGAATAGATTGTTAACACAATTGACATGTTGCATTCATGACTTTATTTATCATTGATGTCAACATAGTATTACTTCTATAAATATAGGTAGAGTAGTAGACATAGAACATAGTTTTACAGACTATGTATTGATGGTAAGGTCAAGAAAAGTTGAGGATATGTTCTATATATTGTGTATTGAACTTGTGGACAAGTGCACATGCATAAAGTCAGAGAAATGTGAGATTTATTCAAGAGTTACAAAAGATAGTGCACAAACAGAGTACCTAAGAAGTAGTTTATGATGTTTGAATTATATCTATTAATAAGGATAGAATCATGATGTGAAAATTTAGAAATTATTTATACACAACCTAATGATTACATCAGCAAGTGCACAAGGCTCAAGGTTGCACATGCGAGAAGTTTTATTTACTGTAAGCCAACAATTTTTTGTAATTCCAAAAAGATGTAATGTTTTGTAATATCTTAATGAGGTCCTATTATATTTAATTGAGAAACATTCAAGACTAAGTCAGAGAATTATTTTGAGGACATGGTATAAAGGATGGAATAAGTGTCGATTTGTGAATTGTGCAAGTGATATGAGAAGTTGGTAAATGTGTGTGAGGGATCAAAGGGATTAATGTTATGCGATTTTGAAGATATGGTATAGAGATATGAGGAGGTTTGGTCCAGTCAAGAGGATATATGACTTCAAGTTATTCTACATTCTATTATTCTATAAGGAATAAAAAAGATACCAGTTGGAGAGCGAGTTCGGTGGTCTTGCCACTAAAGCTATTTATACAGTGGGTTTATCCGCCTTCTACAACTCTTAACAGTGTTCACAAAACTCCAAATAGGGCTGGAATCTCCTAACAAAGATTCAAAGTCTCCTAATAGGGACTGATATGTACTGAATGTATTTAACAAACTCCTAACAAGGTCCATCCTCTTACAGGGAACTTTAATATTAGTACATCATTTTCTGGGTACCATCCCCGCTGAGGTTTTTCTTCTGATCAAGGGTTTCCCTAGATAACATATCTAGTATTATTATGTATGTGCATTCTTATGGTTGCTGAGTATATTGTTAACATGCTTAAGGTTTAATAAGGTTGATAAAAGTTGTATTGACCTAATTATTGATTCACCTCCCCACCCACCCCTCTAAGTCATCTCGTTGGACTTTAATTTCTAAAAATTGGTATTAGAGCATCATGTCCTTGATGTAAAAGCTTAACAAATTAAGTATATTAATGGTGAGTCACTTTAGAAAACAAAGTCCTAAGTTTGATGGAGTTAACTATGACAGTTGGAAAGAAAAGACAAAGACATGCCTGCTATGCATGGGTCCAAGATATTAGCTAATGACAAAGAATGAAAAGAAGATTGTGGAAGAAAGAAAACTTGAAGAATGAAATGAACTCAAAATATATATATTTATGTGCAATATGGTTGCCAAAGAAGCATTATTGTCATCTCTTCCTTAAAATGAATACAATTAGAATTAGATATGTTAGTTTCAAGATGCTCGAATGACGGAAGATGAATTTGCAAGAAGCTATATTGGTAGAATACCATATATTGTTGTCTGAATTAATTCTTGTAATGGATCTAAAGATGAAGATGAGATTGTATGTAAGATCTTGAAAACATTGACACAACCATTCAAACAAATAGTGAAGATGATTAAGAAAGTGATATATTACATTGAGAAGTTTAGTAGAGAGACTCTTCATGGAAGATTGGAAGCATGAGAAGTGAGATTGAAGAAAATTGAAGACTTTCCTAGAGTGGAAAGTGGTTTTAGAGCATTAAGTGTTCATCTTTCCTTGTCAAAAAGTGAAAGAACCAGTACAAACTATGCTAGTATTAGAAAATCCAAACCTTAGGAGGATAGATGGATTAAAGAAGTAATTCCCTTCCTTGTAAGGAGAGAACCAGATGGTAAGAGAATCTTTAACTGTTGGTCTTGCAATGAATTTAGTGATTATGCTTTAGTAATTTTTATTCTAAGTTTCCTAAAAGAGGGAAAAAGTATAAGAAGGATTTCAAGTCTAGAAGGCTTGGAGATTGTTTGTATGTAAATGAAGATTATGAGTCTAATGAAAGAGTTCAGAATGAAAGTGATGATGAGTTAGGATTTGTAGTGATAAAATAAGTCAAAGAAGAGAAAGCCTTGGTTTCACTAGTTCAAAAGAAATCTAATTGGATCATAGATAGTGGGTGTTCACATTATATGACAGGTGACATGAATATGTTTTTTAAATTTAGTAATCATGATGGAGGGATTGTCAGAGTTGGTAATAATGTTGTTTGTCATATCAAGGGGATAACATCTATTACTCTTGAGGGAAGGACTAATACAGATGATTTTTCCTTTTGATAGATTAAAGAATAACCTATTGAGAGTTGGAAAGTTGACTCATAGGGATATATGTTATAATTTATAGAGAAGAAGTGCATTATCGAGGAAAAAGATGGTAAGTTGATAGGAACTGGTACGAGATCAAGAGGTAATGTTTTTCAGCCAAACCCTACAAAAATGTTGTGCTTGGTTGCAAAAGTGGATATCACCTAATTGTAGAAAAGAACATTTTTTCATATAAACTTTGATAATATTGTGAAGGCTAGTAATACATTCATTGTGTGATATTTACCTAAAATTGTGAAGCCTACTAATGTTGTGTGCAAAGAATGTGTTATGGCTAAGGAGAAGAAAATCTCATTTCTCAGCAAGAAGTTCTCTACAACATCAAAATTGGAAATTGTTCATATAGATCTGACTCTATAGTGTAATATACTTCATGATTGTATTTGATGACTTTACGAGGATAATGTGGGTAGCATTCCTTAAGGAAAAGTTGTTAAAAACATATTGAAAGAGATCATTGTTGAACAAGACTATGTGTTTCAATCATTTTTTTGTTGCTGATGTCAAACCTACTAAACCTGCTATTTGTTGGTAAGACAATTTCTTATAAGATTCAAGTACTATCACTTAGTTGATTGATGAAGAGGATTTGATCAAAAGATGTAACAATGACACCTAAAGGAAAGGTAGAGTTATGCTTATGTAATGAAGTACAATGATCAGTTAAGATAGTGGTAACATGATGCATTGATAATCTAATTAAGGTTACAAATGTTGGCTACACTAAGAAAGATTCAAAGAACATGTGATACAAAGTTTGTCTACTAAGCTTGATTGAGTGGATAGTAGGTGTCGAGAAAGGTCAGTGCAAGCCAAGTAGAAAATTAGTTGGAGTCGAGTAAATGCAAATTCTAGTGGATGTCGAGAAAGACAGTTGATGCCAAGTAAAGTTTAGTTGATGTTAAGCACGAGTAAACTTTTTTTGATACTGAGTAAACTTTAGAGGATGCCAAGTAACATAGTGTGTGCCGAGCATTAGAAGATTGATAATGCCGAGCTACTGCATTTTTTTAAAGATCATGGATTCGATGAATCTATACTAACAAGTTTATTTTCTTGAATTTTGTGAACCAAGCGGAAGATAAGGATGATGAGCTAATGGCATAGAATCCTAGGTAAACTATTTTGAGGTGAATTCAAAGTGGATTCTAGAGGTAGTTTCTAGAATAGATATGGAATATGGGGTAGATACATTGTATCCTATCTAACCCATCACAACCCTAAATTGGACAATGGAGAATGAGCGACAAAAGATCTTGATTTCCTACTTATAGGAATGGCTGGTCATGAAGAAAGGTTTTCATGTGCAAGAACCTAAGGGAGAGAAGGAATCATGGGGTTTTGCTTCATCAAGTGACCTAAGAAAAAGTCTGCAATGGCATGTTAAGAAAGAATGCTTAAGGAGATATATGCTTGAAGGGTGAACAAGCTATCAGAGATGCAATGAGTGAAAGCCAACTAGAATGGAGGACTGAATAAAGATTTGTAATCTACAAATGAAGTTTTAAGTTGTATCAGATTAAACCTTATTGTTACTCTCTAACAAGTGTATCAGTCTAGGGTAAATCCTTTGGATTAAGGTTGACCTAACAGTCATTTGTAAATCCTTTAACCAAGTGACAATCCAAGTGAATGGTCTAAAGTCCTCTAACAAGGCTCACTTCTAAGAGGGTGATTGAAATCCTTTAACAGTGTCACATTTAACAGTGTGTATTGTAACCTTTAATAGAGTTGGCCTTTCATAGGCTATCACTTCAGAAGAGTGAAAAGAGTAGCATGTTACTAGTAGTTTTTCCCAAATTGGGTTTCCATGTAAATCATTGTGTTATGTGTGTTGATGAATTTGTTATGTTTCATGCTTTACATTTCTACAAGTTAATTTGATAGTAACCTAGAAGTTTTGAGTGATTGCATAATCTTATGGATGTATGCATGAGTATAAATGTTTCATGGGTTCACTAAGCTATGAAAAGTTTTATTTATACATCTAGACCTTGGATAACTGATTCACCCTCCTCTTAGTTATTCTCAAGAATTCCAACAATTGGTATCAGAGCCATCTGCTTAAGAGGACTAGTTTGAACGTACTAGAAGCACAAAGATCAAGATATCAAAAAGAGAAGTACCCAAGGGGTAAAAGCACAAACCTGTGTTACCTTTTATAAAGGAGAAGAGATATCAAAATTTAAAGTCTTCAACTTTAACGAAATAAAAGTGGTATTTGTGCTTAGAATTTGAAGATGATGTAAACTAATGAAATGTGTAAAATTGGATGAAGTTTATGTCTATAATTTTTTTTTTAAAAATTGAGTGAAAATTTTATTTATTTTTGAATTTTTAAAGTGTATTTTTTAATTTTTTAAAAATACTAAAAATATAGAGTTTTTTCCCCCATCAAACAAATATATGCAAATGTTCATATTTTGGTTTGATTTTGGAATATGTTAGAGTTTACATGTATTCCTAGTGCACCAAAAAAGAAAAATTGAAATTCGGCTAATATTTTTGAAGTTATAACTGGTCAAAGTCAAAGTTATCATAAATAGACAATTTTTTTCTCCCGTCAAACTTTTTCCATCAAATCTACATATTTTTTTTTAAAATTACATATTCTTGAAGAAGACTCTCTCCTCTAGTGCACCATAAAATTTTTTTAAAAAAATTAACATGATTTACTATTTTTTTCTTATTTTTGAATAGACATCTTACTGAATATTAACATACCTACTTGTAATATTTTTAAATTATAACATATTATTCAAAATCAAAACTTTAAAAAAATTATACAATCATAATCGTGACTCTGAGAACTACAACAGTATATTTTTAGTTTTAAAAAATACTTTAATTTAGTAGGTCAAATTGGCCTTCAAAGTGAGATGTTTACAGAAGTTCTATTTTTTGCTTGTTTGGCTGCCACATAGACTGTTACGGCCAAAACTATTTTGGCCATGACTGAAACCCCTAGTCGGCTTGAGAAACCACTAGCGGTTAGTGTGACTTTTTGATATAAAAATATTTTTTTTAATCTTTTTTAAATAATTAAATATACAGGGACAGCAAAAATTGGAAGAAGATTTGCAAAAAATAATTAATTTTGAAGCAATTTTCAACAACTATTTTGCAGATTTAATCAATATTGCAAAGGATCAAATATTTTGAAGGTGCTTTTTTTCTCTTCTAATTATTTTTATTTTTATGTATTATATATTGAACCATTAGCTGATATTTAGTGAAATCTAAATTTTTTATTTATTTTTCTATAGGTTGAATTATTCAATGGGTAGTAAAAGAAAAAGATCAAGGAAATATGATAGAAAAAGAGATGACAAAATGAAAGGCCATACAAAACATGCTCAAAACTAACCTACTGAAATTCCTGAACATGATGAGATTCATGAAGAAAATGAAAGTAATGAAGAGGAAGAAATTGGCAGTTCTATTGATAGAGACAAATTAGAAAGCATAAAAAATTTGATGGATTTGGATGAAGAACTACTTTTTAACCAAATTCCATCTAAAGATATGATAAATGATAACACTATCAAAAAGCATTGTCAGAACATGTGGGATGAATATTTCAAGGATAAAAGTATATTTGGACAGGCACAATTATTTGTCAAGTTATTTAGGAGAAGAGATATGAGACCTGTCTTAGAGTTGTTGGGTGTTGATAACAAGAAAAGCCATGCTCGTAATATTAATAAAACAATAGTTGAAAATTTGCAAAATGCTTATAACAAAATTGACAACACAACTCGAGAAGGTGATTTGAGTAATGCACGTAGAGCATTGATGACTACTATATCTAGTAGAAAATTGACACATAGAAAATAGGTACGTGCAATTTCTGATGTACTACATATATCTAGAAGAATTGTCCAGAGATACATCAAGAGGAGAAATATGCTAGATGATAACATTGAGAATAACTAGGTGAATATTTGTAGAGTTCCTTGAAAAGACAAATTTTTTGAAGAAGTAAAAAGACAAGTTATTGAATTTTGGACCACACATTCTCGTGTTTCTTCCAACAGGCGTAATACTATACAAATTAAAGATCAAGAAACAAGGGCCAAAATTGAACATCCAAAACATTTCATAGATATAACTCAAAGTAAACTTTTTGAAGCATTCAAACAAGAATTTTCAAATGTCAAAATATGTCAGAGAATGTTTGAGAGTTTACATCCTTCCTTTGTATGCATAAATAAGATGCGAGAAACTTGTTGTAGAAATTATGTTGAATTTGGTCTACACTTGCAATCATTTAAAAAAGTTATGGAAATACTTGATCCTAATTTGCTCATCCCTAGCAGTACAACACAATTTGTGAGGTCCATATTATGTGATAAATTAGAAGATTCAGATGAATTCAAAGTGCAATGCATCAAAAATCAGTGTGAAGTTTGTGCAGATTTACACAAATTTTCTCAAATTATGCAAGTTGAGAATATTAATGAATCCACAATAGTTTCATGGATGAGATATGAATATGAGACATACCAAAATAATAGAGGGGATGAATCCAGAAAAATTGTATTGCAGGAGAGTGAATTGCATTATGATGAGTTCATGGCCAAGTTTCGTCCATTGATATATCCACATATCCAACATTGTCGTGGTGCATGATGGCAAGCTAAACAGTTTCATGATTCCAAAAAATTTTTTCCACCTGGTTGTATACTTTCAATTGTAGATTTTCTGAGAATTATACATTTGCACCTCATATAGAGCTCCAAAGACAATATTATCATTCTGAACAAGTTGCAATATTTGTGCAAGTGACCTATAGACATGCACAATTTGAGGTGGATCAGATAGAAAGATTGGATGAAAATGAACGCATCATCATCAAAGAGGTTCATTTCTATATTAGTGATGATAAAGTTCATGACAGGAGTTATGTGGCTCATTATTTTGCAATGTTCTCTGAAGATCTCAGAAATCGTGGAATAAATGTTTCAGAGCACTGGATTTGGTCTGATGGATGTGCAGGTTAGTATACACGAAATAGTTATACATTTATTTAACTTTATTTTAACTTGTATTTATTTGGACATGTCTATTTCTATTTAATATATGTACTTGGATAATTGTAGATACTTATCATGTTTCACGTTCACAGGACAATTCAAATCTGAAAAAGCATTTAATTGGTTAGCAATGCAACATGCTAGAACCAATGTTAAGTTTTTATGGAATTTCTTTGAAAGTGGACACGGAAAAGGGGAGCATGTATAAAATGTGCGCTTCGACAACATGAACTTGCAGGTAAATATATGCATTTTTTAAATGTACATGTTTAATACTCTAATAGCATATATTTTAAATTTTATATATACATGCATATTTTATGTACATACAGGGAATAGGATAGAGAGCACAAATCAAATTGTTGAATTGTGCAAAGTTCATTTTGCTACTCGAGATATTGAATACAATAAGCATTACTTTTGGGAGGTGAAAGGTGAACTAAGTTATATTTAGTTTTAATGTCTTTTTCAAATCAAGTTGAGTTTTTAATTAAATATTTATTTTGAAATATGATAATTAGTTTTTGTATTTGTAACAGATATAGATCGATCTAATCCTTACAATTCTCAAACGATTCCTAGAATTATAAGTTTACATCAAGTGATGACTACAAGAAACCATAAACCTCCAGTACTTAAAGTAAGAGAGAAAACATGTTTTTGTGATGACTGCATTAAGGACAATGTAGTGAGTGCATGTGAAAATATTGAGAATGGATATGTTTCACATTGGGATTTGAAGGAGATAGTTAGAAAGCCTCCTTTTGAAGATGTTTACATTGACATTGACATTCATGATCTTGTATATTCAGCTGATTATGAGCGCATTTCTGATTTAGTTGTGGCAGGTTTGTGTGCATATATACATATATATAAATTAATATACATGTATATTTGTTTTAATATTAATTTATATTTCTCTTTTTATATACATGCAGAGATATTTTTGCAGTTCAAGCCTTACCAGATAATGCAGAAAATGTGGACTATTATCTTTTAAGATGCACAAAAGCAAAACACAAGTTGCTAGAAGGAACTATAGATGTTGATGAATAGATGTATCCAATTGGATCAGTTGTTATTGAAGGAACATATTATCAACAAACAAGGGTAATTGGTAGTGGTATTGAATTTATTGAATACAAACTTGGAGAAAAGGTTTTACACTATAGTAAACATGTTATAGCAACCAAATTACAATTTGAAGCAGTACAAAGAAAAGGACGTCATGGAAATCAAAAGTGGAAATTGCCTATTGAAGAACATGAAAAACTTCTAGAGATAATAAAAAGTAGAGAGGATCCTAACAATACATTGTTTGTGGAGCTCTAGTTTACCTATGTACTTATTGTGGAGCTCTAGTTGAGTTATGCCTTTATAGCTCTTATACTTTCATATTTAATATTGATAGGATATGTGTTTTATATAAATTTTTGTACATTGGATCATTTATCTTGAATATGCAAAATTAGACATGTATTGTTATTTTTATTTAAATTTGACATGGATATCTCATTTAAGACCAGGTCTCTTAGGACCTCCCCTTAAGACAACCTTTTTAGTATTTGTATGTATTTGTATGTACATATAATCTTTATATGTTCTTATATGATACATTCTTTATGTTTGTATATATAATCGTTATGTTAAGATTACATGTATATGCTATATGAACTATGTTACATATAATTACATGTACATTATATTTTATTAATTAAATGCTGTTAATTATAGTTAATTAAGAATGTATGTCATTAAATACAGTTAATTAAGTCATTAAATAGAGTTAATTAAGTCATTAAATAGAGTTAATTAGTAAGACATTAAATATAATTAGATTAAATATAGTTAATAGGATTAAATATAGTTAGTTATAGTTAATTAGGTTAAATATAGTTAATTATAGTTAATTAAGGCATGTCATTAAATAGACTTAATTAAGTCATTAAATAGACTTAATTAGTAAGACATTAAATATAATTAGATTTAATATAGTTAATTATAGTTAATTAAGGCATGTCATTAAATATAGTTAATACATGATCTACATTAAATATAATTAGACTAAATATAGTTAATTATACAGTTAATTAAGAAATGTCATTAAATATATGTTATATTGTTATGTACATCGACCATTAAAATTATATAGTTAATTACACTTAGATTAAGGCATTAAGATGAATAACTATACATATACATGTAAACTTGAATATTGAAAATATGAATAACATATAGAAACATGTCCATGACACATACATAAGTTACATAAAAGATGAAGACATCAAAAGATCAATAAAATAGATGTCTACATTAAAAGATCAATAACATACATGTGCATATATCTGGAGAATATAATGTACCCATATTAAATGTATAAAAATAGATCATGTAGATCAAATGTCTAGAAATAACATATATAAAACATAAAAATCTCCATATAAGCATGTATCTCGAAATAACATATAAAACATCATTTAGTGTCCATGATATAAACACATATCTAGAAATAACATATAAAACATCAAAGTGTCCATATAAACCATGTATCTAAAAATAACATATAAGACATCAAAGTGTCTGGATATAAAATGTATGCATATGGAAATAACATATAAAACATCAAATTGTCCATATAAATATGTATCTAGACATAACATGTGTGTAATAAAATAAAAGGCCACATATGATCTAATCAGCTACATCCCCCCTCCTGATTCTTGGCATTGTCCCCAAAAGGGTCTATCAGCTGCATCTGAACCCTGTGTCAAATGATAACAAGTGAGCCATTTAATTATGTGTACAGACAAATTATATCAAGATCTACATGTATATAAATCAAATATATATATATATATATATATAAATTGTAACATACCTGGGACTCACGATGTGTAGGATCTGTCGGTGTCTGCAGATCAGGAAAACGTAACATACTATCACTCAAACCCTATAACACATACACAAACACACACATATACATTAATTTAAACATATAGACATATTATTTACTATAATAAAAATAAATCTAAACATATAGAGATATTTACCGTAGCATTATGTAATGCTCTACCGATCTGACTGATATTTGAATCATGTAATGAAAAAAATAGTATCAGCATCCAAGTCAATAGTGCGGTCTTGATCTAAAAGCATGGAAGTAAATAGACCAGGCTGTATGGTGCCACTAAGATCCTGAGTAGGGGGAGTGTTGTAGGGTCCTGAGTAGTTGGGGCTGGTGCTATAGCCTGGGCCTGTGTAGCAGTAGGAGTAGTAGAAGGTGCAGGAATGTCCTCCTGCCTCTGTGAATCCTCTAGGACTATTGTATGTGACAAAATATGTCTAATCTGAGAGCTCATGTCACGAAGTGGAATCCCTGAGAGTGTAGATAATGCTCGATATGCATCTAAAAGATCAAATGCTAAATATGATGCCAAATGATGCAATGCATCCACCTCTAAGACTGCAGAAATGTCTATAGGAGAAGGTATGTCTGCAACTCCATAATCATCATCAACAGGTGTGCTAGATGATGTAGATGTGGGAGTGGTACCTCGAGATCGTAGCATATATCAACTACATCGATCAAAAGAAATCTCGTGTAACTGTGTGGCGACGGTGGCGATGCTTGAAAAAATTTGTGTCCTAATTGTGTCATCAGGAACACTCTCACCTACAGTAGCCATCTGTGGACCTCTCGGCATAACCAAAAGGCTTGGACCCACCATTTCTCGTTTGTTAATGGGCGTAGGAGTGTCCGTGGGTCTAAATCTATCAGAAAGTCTCCCCTGACCCTGCCCAACATGCCCTGGATAATCTGTATAGTCAACATCATAGTGTAAATGAAATTCTGCAAACAATTGTTTGCAGAAATATAGGAGGAACTCATCCTTGTATGGCCATCTATGATGAGTAGCCAACCAACGAGGATACATCAATGGTGCGACAAGTAGATCAGTACACTTCGTCGCAGAGTAGCCTCTGACTCTGTGACGATCTGCATAAGATGGAAACATGGTTTTCACCATGTCGGTGGAAACCTTAGTATCAATCTGTGTGTACTTCACAGTGCCAGTGACACTGTGAGATAAAGAAGAATAAAATGTCTCAATGCTCATATCATCAAAAGGGTTGTATGATTCAACTGTCTGAATCATACAAAATAACTCCTCTCACATCGCTATGACATTCTCCCTATTAGGGAGGGTGGTAGAAGAGGAAAGCAAGCTATCCAAAACCTGCATAGCATGAGATAATCTCACCATTGTATCTCTAAATAACTGTTGTCTATCATGGATGGAGGTCGATCTACGTGCTGTACTAGACTCAGCACTCTGACCCCCACCATGAACACTGGCATCCCCTGAGGTTGCAGGAGCATGATCCCCAGAACCGGATGCCATAATGTATATATGAAAATAAATCTGAGAATTTATGAATGTGAAGCTACAATCTGAGTGATAAATATCTAGAGAATTGCACATGCATATATATACAAATATAAACATACAAGTCTATTTAAATTAAAATAATTAAAAGTTAAATTTAATTTGAAACACATGTACATATAAATACACAACATCAAATGTATGGTGCTAAATGAACAATCATGTAACATACATATGTATTTTAAAACAAATTATCTTAGAGACCATATCTAATGTACATTGTAACATGCTCATGCAAATGTGAAAAATAAATATTCGTACATGTACATGTATATGCAATAAAAATAAAATAAAATTTCTTGATTAAATGATAACTAAGTGCACACATGTACATACATGCAATAAAAAAATATAATTCTTGACTAAAATCTAAATTTTGATGTAAATGCTTTGATGATTATGGGGAGTGTAGATGAGAGTTAGGACATAGGGATAGAAAAATTTGTTACTAGATAAGTAAATGAGTTTAGTTAGCAAATGTTAATTTACAATTTAGAACTCATGACTTAATTTACTAGTTTGAATTAGAGTTAAGAATGTTAATAAAGTAAATGGGATATAGTTTTATTAAGGTTGATAGTAAGGTCAGTCTATTATTTGCTAGTTTAAACATATGAATACCTATTACAACCTATAACAAACGTAATGACCTAGTAGGAATCCCTAGGTCCCCTTAACATATATATGGATAAAAATACCTAGAAATGTATCATGAGGTCGTTATGTGTCATTTGATAATGTAAGAATCATCATTACCTAATAAGACCTATTATATCCTAATAATACATATTAAGAGTTATTAGAACCTAAAAAAATAGTATGACCTATTAGGACTCCTATGTCCCCTTAAGACACACATGTATGGATAACGTATTGAAAAATGCAGTTGACATAAGTGATCTTAATGTGTTGTTTGGTAATGTAAGACTCATTATTACTTGACAATACCTATTATGTGCTAGTAAACATATGAATACCTATTACAACCTATAACAGACATAATGACCTAGTAGGAGTCCCTAGGTCCCCTTAACATATATATGGATAAAAATACCTAGAAATGTATCATGAGGTCGTTATGTGTCATTTGGTAATGTAAGAATCATCATTACCTAATAAGACCTATTATATCCTAATAATACATATTAAGAGTTATTAGAACCTTAAAAAAATAGTATGACCTATTACGACTCCTATGTCCCCTTAAGACACACATGTATGGATAACATATTGAAAAATGCAATTGACATAAGTGATCAAGTAATGTGTTGTTTGGTAATGTAAGGCTCATTATTACCTGACAATACCTATTATGTGCTAGTAAACATATGAATACCTATTACAACCTATAACAGACGTAATGACCTAGTAGGAGTCCCTAGGTCCCCTTAACATATATATGGATAAAAATACCTAAAAATGTATCATGAGGTCGTTATGTGTCATTTGATAATGTAAGAATCATCATTACCTAATAAGACCTATTATATCCTAATAATACATATTAAGATTTATTAGAACCTATAAAAAATAGTATGACCTATTACGACTCCTATGTCCCCTTAAGACACACATGTATGGATAACGTATTGAAAAATGCAGTTGAGATAAGTGATCAAGTAATGTGTTGTTGGTAATGTAAGACTCATTATTACCTGACAATACCTATTATGTGCTAGTAAACATATGAATACCTATTACAACCTATTACAGACATAATGACCTAGTAGGAGTCCCTAGGTCCCCTTAACATATATATGGATAAAAATACCTTAAAATGTATCATGAGGTCGTTATGTGTCATTTGGTAATGTAAGAATCATTATTACCTACTAAGACCTATTATATCCTAATAATACATATTAAGATTTATTAGAACCTATAAAAAATAGTATGACCTATTATGACTCTTATGTCCCCTTAAGACACACATGTATGGATAACGTATTGAAAAACGCAATTGACATAAGTGATCAAGTAATGTGTTGTTTGGTAATGTAAGACTCATTATTACCTGACAATACCTATTATGTGCTAGTAAACATATGAATACCTATTACAACCTATAACAGACGTAATGACCTAGTAGGAGTCCCTAGGTCCCCTTAACATATATATGGATAAAAATACCTAGAAATGTATCATGAGGTCGTTATGTGTCATTTGGTAATGTAAGAACCATTATTACCTAACAATAACTAGTTGTTAAAATGAACATCATCAATATCTAAGTGTGGTTAATTCGGTTAGTAGAGGGCCTATGTTATGGTTAGAATGTGGTATGGGTTATGATTGTAGTTAATATAAGGTTATGTTAGAAGGTGTATTTAATGTCAAAATTAATTTCACCATAAGATATTATTGTTTCACCTCTAGATCCATCAGGTTATGTTAGAAACTGAATAATGTTCCCTAAAAGTTTGCTACATTTTTTACTAATATTTTTTTACATGTTTACCTCATAACCTAATATTTTTCTATATTTTAACCTAATGTTTTTCCTAATGTTTTTCTAAATTTTAACCTAATGTTTTTCTATATTTTAACCTAATGTTTTTCCTAATGTTTTTCTATATTTTAACCTAATATTTTTCTATATTTTAACCTAATATTTTTCTACACTTTTAACTAATCTTTTTCTATATTTTACCCTAATGTTGTTCCTAATATTTTTCTACACTTTTAATTAATCTTTTTCTATGTTTTTATCTCATGTTTAACTACATTTTTGCTAAAAAATTAATTTAAATACCATTCTAAAATAATCTAAAATAATTAAAATAATTTAAACATATTAAAAAATAAACAATTTAAAGCATTTCACTCACAAAATACATAAAAAAAACTATTTTAAGTACAATTAACATCTATTACTCAAAAAATACGTTTAAAAACTATTAAAAAATAGGGAGGAGAAAACCACCAACCAGTTATAGTCGAAACCCTTAATCCGCTCTCCAAACATTCAGGAACCACAACAGTAACAATGATAGCCGCTGGAAGTTTGCGGTGAGTTTTATTCCGGCTCGGGGTTTCGGCTGGAACCCTTTCGGCCAAAACAGTATGCGCCATGTAGGCGTGCAAAATTGCCACGTGTGTACGGCCAGATCCATTACGGCCAAAAGGGTTTCGACCAAAACGTTACAAGATATCACAAAAAGTGACACAGGTTTTTGCTTTTACCCCAAGCTCAATAGAGATAACTTTCCTACATGGAAAATTTTGAAGAAGCTATACTTTGAAGGACTTGGAGAGCATGCAAAAACTACCATTTTAGTGGAACATGTCAATCTAGTAGGAGACCTAACTACTAAGGATATGAAGAAAAAGAAAGAACATAATCAGGCGATGTTGGAGATTTCCTCTGCCCTAAGCTATGCCAAATTTGATGATATAAAAGGTCTTGACAACACAAAGAAAATGTGGGATTCCCTAACCACTATCTATGGAAGAGACACTAATGTTCAAAGAGAAAAATATGAAAGTCTCAGAGGTAAGTTTAATGATATGAGAATGGAAGAAGGTGAGAATATTGCTCAATATGTTGGTAGAATAAAAGAAGTTGTTAGTGCAATAAAAGGTGCTACTGGTCAGGTAGATGATAATATTGTGTTGAGCAAAGTCTTGAGGACATTGCTACCTATTTATGCTATTAAAGTTTCTACAATTTAGGAACTAAGATGTATTCCAGGAAATCATCTAACCCTTGAAGGTCTAGTAGGTAGACTCACTACTTTTGAGCCATCCAACTTTGACAATTACAAACCTGAAAATCTTGAATCTGCTTTCAAAGTTAAGTTGTTATTGAAGCACTCTGATGAACCCAAGAAGAAGAAGAGGAGAAAGATAAAATATGTGTCTAGTGACAGTGATACAGATAAGGAAGATGTTGAACAACTGGAAGCATTACTAGCAAGAAGATTCCACAGAGGTAAAGGAAAGTTCAAAGGTAAGTTACCTATAATTTGTTTCAATTACAATGAGGTTGGTCATATTGCTACTTGATGTACATAGAAAAAGAACTAAAAAGGTGGTGACAAGTACAAAAACAAAAGAGAAAATGACAAAAAAGATTACAAAGACAAAGGCAAGAAGTCATGCTACATTGCTAGAGAAGGAAACAAAGGATGAATCTGATGAATATGATGATGAAGTGGTGTATGGTGCAATTTAGGACAAATCTAATGAAGATGAGGCAATTGCACTTGTGACTTGTGTAAAAAAAATGACAAATGGATCATTGACAGTGGACACTCACATCATATGACTAGAGACAAAAGTAAGTTCATTACCTTAAATTGTTATGAAGGAAATAGTGTAAGATTTGGTAATGATGTACCATGTTTGATAAAAGGAAAATGTTCTATCAAGCTCATAGATAAGATTTTATTTGGCAATGCTTACTATGTTGAAGGACTAAATTATAATCTTTTGAGTGTGTCACAATTGAATAATTCAGGATGTAAGGTTGAGTTTGAAAACAAGATTGCTAAGATATATGATACTAATGGGAAAATGATTCGAAAGGGTGATCAAATTAGAAGTAATCTATTATATCTTGATATAGAGGATGATACTTGTCTTGTTGTAAGATTTGATGATGTATGGCTATGGCACAAGATGTTATGTCATGTTAATTTTGATAACTTGGTTAGTACTAGTAACATGAAGAAAGTTAGAGGTTTACCTAAGTTGAAGAAACCTAACAATACAATGTGCAAACAATGTCAGTTAGGCAAAACGAAAAAGTCTATAGTGCCTGCCTCTAGTCTACATTTTTCTAGTTACATTGCTGATATCATTGCCAAACTCTTTTAGGCCAAGTTTTATGTTTGATAATTAGTAGCATTATCTTGAGATTATCAAATGTTGTTTTACACTCAGTTTATTATATGATGATATTACTTGGTACTCTATATTTCAGGCATGTATGATGATTATTCAATGTTCTCAGTTATCGATGATGATTAGTTAGATGGTTTATTATCACATGTGCTTTCTTATGGTTATTTACCCCATACTGCATGTGTATGGTGTGCGTGTTGGTTTTCTTTATGTATGGTGTTTCTGATGTGGTTAAGGAAGGGAGTCGTAGTCACTTGCTAGTCAGGATCTACACGATGCACCACTTCCTGCCATTGTCTGTTTAGCTTAGAATATTGTGTTTGTACATGCGTAGATTTTATGCAGGTTACAAGTACTTGGTATCGACTTCCCTGAATCGCCAAGATGAGTGTACCCTATCGCATTATCTCAATGGTAAGAGAGGGGAGATAAACTCTTAAGTCCAAATCCTAAACCCTTTAGCCAATTATCCTAATTGATAATTAGGACAAGTATCTGAGTTTAGTACCCTCTGAATGCATCAAATGATGTAATTTCATGATTATAACCCTTTTTGTTTGATTTAGTATGTGTTTTTCTATGATGGGTTTTCGTATGTTGCTTTATGAGTTCTTGATGTATTTTCTATTAATTAAGTCTAATTAAAAAGATTAATTAATGATTTAATTTAATGGAAAATTATTATGACATTTTCATATTTAATTAATTGAGAAATTAATTAAATAAAAGAATTAAAATTGGAGATAAAAGTTTAAAGAAAAATTTAGAACGCGATAATATTTATTTAATTTAATAATAATATAGTTAGAGTTCATTTTTTTAAAATAAATGCTAAATAGTATTGTTATTTAAATTAATTAAATATTTTATCAATTAAGCTTCTAAAATAAATTAAAAGTTGAAAGATATTAAATTAATAAAATTCTAGATCGCATGATCTAAGCATGAGTTTAAATATGAGAAATTAATTAAAAAGATAAAATAAGTGAAAATAATAATGTTATTTTAATTTCATAAAGTGCACATGAGATTAAAGTAATAAATTAATTTAAAATAGAAGTCAAGTGGAATATTAAATAAAGTTATTTAATAATTCAACTTAATGTGCATGAAAAGATGAATGCAAAATAAAATAAAAGATAATAAAAGTTAATTTTGAGTTAACTCAGTTGAGCAAAGAGTCTTCTCAGATGAACACACAATTAGTGCCCCGATTTAAGGAGAAAACTTCTTATCACAACTTTGGGGTTCATTTTTGGGGGGACACGAATTTGGACGGGAATTTTTGGGAGACAACTTTTGGAAGCGAATTTCAGAAGGCTAATTCCAAGAAAGATTTTCGAAAGAAGGTTATTGAAGAGGAGCGAATTCTCTTATAATTCCTGGGGATTGCATAATAGCATCAGGATCAGGTAGGGTCTTGTGTTTTGATCATCGATTAAATACACAATTATCCTTTCCTATCTTCTTCATGTCTGTGGATTGTAAAAAAAAAAAAAAAAAATCTATATTCTCTATGATAGAAGTTTAAGTATTTCAAATATTATGAATTTTTAGATGCTTGTCAATTAATTACTCTATACATAGGGATTAGAAAAGAGAAATGGAGAAACCCTCATTCTAGAAATCAGAATATAATCAAGAAGGGTTGAGTTTTAAATAAAGTAAAAATTTGAGATTGAAAATTTGGATGGTTAAAAATATTTTCTCTATCAGAGTAATGAAGAAATCAAATTTATAAAAAATATATATATTTATAAAAAGAATCTCTGTGAAATGAGTATTTAATTGAAATTAACTATATTTAATTAATAAAATATTAGTTAAAAAAAAATATATATATATATATATATATATATACAATAATTAAATTTAATATATGTATATTTATATATTTATCCTTTTAAATGAAGATGTTACCTTTAAAAAAATAATAATAAAGGAAATTTTAAAAAAATAGTTGGTGGGGGAAATACCCCCACCCGTGCCCTTTTATAATGGCAGGCCGACTGCGACAACAGTCGTGCACTACAGGATTACATGGAGGCGGCGATTTAATAAATCGCTATGTGATGCAAATTTTTTAAAGACTTTATTACGTGCCCTTGCCATATCCAAAATTTGGATTTTGTTATAAGTTATTTTTTTAAAATAATATTAATTGTATTTTATTTTATATAAATTTTAATATTAATTATAATTTTATTAATAAATTTTATTATAATAATTTTATTATTAGTTTTATAATAATTAATTGGAGGATTAAACTCAAATTTTTAGTTGTTAGTTAATTGAGTTAATTAACTATATATATATATATATATAATTAAGGAATTTGTTAATGATTATTGATTACGTAATTAATAATTATTAGATAATTATTAATTCAAAAATGTATATGAAAATTGGAATTGATTTAAGCTAATGATAAATAGTATTTAATAATATTAAGTATATTTATCTTTTAGAAATTTGATTTTTAATGGGTTCGGGTTTATTTATTATTATTTAATAATCAACTATTATTATTATTTAATAAATTAAGAAATGATTATTATTACTTTTAAGTTGTGTTATGATTAATTATGAGAACGGGTTAATTCATTGGGTAAGCTGTGAAACTTAGTTTGTTGAAACATATGTTAATCTGCAAACTGAAACCTTTACTTTTAACTTGATAATATACTTTCAAATCAAATCTACTGTGAAACTATGATGTTTCCTATGTACTAGTCGTGTTTGGGATTTGGGTGGTCCTAGAGTGTTGACCAGTTTAGGATGTTACCAGAGGCTCTATGATGGGTGTATTTACTGTATGTTATTGCTTCCCAGTTTCCTTGTGTGAAGCTGAGGTGTTTTAAAGTGATTTTTTCTTGATGATGTCATGTTGTGACATGTTTTGACTTGACCATTTTGGAGTCTTTGATCAGTATTGTGATCTATTATTGGGATACTTGTTGGTTGCTCGTTGGAGAACCATTGGATGTTGTGACTTATTAATGATGCCTTCAGTTGCTGATAAAGAACTGTTGTGATCATTATGATTATCATTTGATGCTTTCAAGTCGCTTGTATAGGGTTGAGGTGATATTTGTGATTTGTGATTTCATGAGCCTAGGGTAGGTTATCTATGTCTAGTGTCGGGAAGTGGCTTGCGATGGGGGCCGGGGCCCTAAGTGGCTGCCAGGGTAACTCATTGTAAGTTGTTTTAATAAGTGAAAACATCTCACCTAAATACTGACTTAAATGAATCTAATAAGATAAGTGTATGTTCTCTCCCATGCCTTGAGTGCTAGTACAGACTAGGATGGGGTAGAAAGAATGCTTGGTTGCGACCTGGCTTTCTGTAGTATGCCTCGTCAGCATGAGAGGATACTAGTGGCTGCAGGATCACAAGGGACCCGAGATTCCTAAGGGATTACTCGGGTAACTTCCGACGTGACTTTTTGCGATGACACTTTCCCGCTTGCATGGTAGATTTCCTACGTGTCTTTGTGTGCCTTTGGGTTTAGATGTCAATCTATTTTAGGAACCTTTGAGTTAGCATACTTATAGGATTTCCTGGACTTAGAGAGTATTTATGTTCATGTTTTGTTATTCCATTGGGACTTGAGACTATCTCCTTAGTGCAGTGGGAGTGGACCATTTAGGTTCCACGTGGTTGGGTGGTAGTGCTTTTTACTCTTACCATTGAGATCCATCCGAGACACCGTGGCTAGAGTATTACTGTTGGCTTATACCTTCATTCTGTTCATGGATCATTATGATAGATGGTTATATTATATGTTGGATGTAGTATCATTTTATGATGTATGTATATTTCTTGATGTATGGATTTATTATGTATGATGAATGGTTTCATTTATTTATTGCACGTGTATCATAGATCCGAAGAGGATGATGTATATTTATCTTGTTTCTGTATATTCTTTTAAAGCCTTTCATACCCTGTGACATGTACAGTGGATGAATGAGCATTCCGAATTAATTTGCCAAGAGGCATTCAGAACAATTGTATATTTTACGAACATTGGACTTTTCATTATTCTTTCATATGGATGTATTAAATGATGGACTTGGTTTTAGATTAGATTTTACATGTGATTCAACGTCATGGGATCTTTAAGGAATGCAACCTGTTATGTATGTTATTGCTTCCGCTACTTTGTGTTTGATGTGTATGTTATACTTTCTTTTTTTTAAAAAAATGCTTCAAACTTAGTCAAACTTTAGGCTATTTCTTTTGGATCCCTTGGCGGGGCGTTACAAAGTCAAGCTTTAAGAGTAAAGCTTATACCTCTAAAGAAATACTAGAGATTTTTTATACTGACATGTGTGGACCAATTGATGTGCAAATCTACAAAGGAGATAAGTACATTATGTTATTTGTTGATGATTATTCTAGAATGATGAAAGTCATATTTCTAAAACAAAAATATGATGCTTTTAAAATGTTTAAGTGGTACTTAACAAGAGTTGAGAAGGAAACAAGCAAGAGTCTGAAATGTTTGAGATCAGATCTAGAGGAGGAGAATTCACATCAAATGAATTTGAGATGTTTTGTAATAATAGAGGAATCAAAAGACTGACATCTACACCTAGAACCCCTCCACAAAATGGTATTGCTTAAAGCAGAAACATGTCAATAATAGACTATGTTAGACCACTCATGATGGAGAAGAATGTTGCTTTGAAATACTAGAGAGAAGCTGTAAGTACAACTATCTATACTTTAAATCATGTGCAAGTCAAGAAAGGTACTCATTCTACACCTTTTGAACTATGCTATGGATACTCACCCAATGTAAAATATTTTAAGGTATTTGGAAGCAAGTGTTACATTCTTAAGGATTTCGAGAATGGTAAACTCGATGCAAAAAGTGAAGAAGGTATATTCCTTGGATATTCCATAAGAAGTAAAGCTTATAAGTGTTTGAATAATAATGCTAAAAAAGTTGTGGAAAGTGCAAATGTGAACTTTGATGAATATACAGAAGTACAAGAGGCTAAACCTATGAAAGAACCAAGAGAATACAAATCATTTGTATACCTTTATGAAGGTATGCTTCCTGAAGAAGATGCTACAAATCAAGCTACAATCCAATAGCAAGTTTCAGTGACTATCGAGTCACATCTTGTGAATGTTGAGTTACATTTAGGAACTGAGCCATATTCAAATGCCGAGTTACAGAATGAAGTGAATGCACATTTTGATTCTGAAGTTGGTGGACATGAAAGAAATCTTGAGATACCTAACATAGATGCACATAATGATTCAAAAGCTGAAAGACAGAATAAAGAAACAAGAGCAGAGCCAAGATTGGCTAAATATGTCAAAAGACATCATCCTGTTGCTCAAATCATTGGAGATAAAGATGCTAGGCCAATGAAAAGAAATAGATTGAGAAATGATACATGTTTGCTAAGCATGAAGGAGCCCAAATCAATAAGAGATGCATTAGAAGATGTGGACTGGAGTAAAGCCATGGAAGAAGAGATTGAACAAATTGAGAAGAACAAAACATGGAGCCTAGTTCCTAGACTAGGAGATAAAAATGTTATTGGCACCAAGTGGCTGTTTTGAAATAAGCTAGATGAAAATGGTGAAATCACAAGAAACAAAGCATGATTAGTTTTCAAGGGATATGCACAAGAAGAAGGAATTGACTATGGAGAGACATTTTCCCCTGTTGCAAGACTAGAAGGAGTAAGAACTCTACTTGCTTATTATGCATACAAAGGTTTCAAGGTTTATCAAATGAATGTTAAATCTATATTTTTGAATGACATATTAGAGGAAGAATTTTACATAGAACATCAAGAAGGATTTTTTGATGTTAACAATAAGAACATGGTATGTAGATTACACAAAGCTCTATATGGTTTAAAGCAAGCACCAAGAGCATGGTATGAGAGACTTCATAATTACCTTGTGAAGATTGGATTTGAAAGGACTAATGATAACAACAATCTGTACTTGAAGATAGAGAAAGACAAAGGTATTTTGTTATTTGAAATATTTGTTGATGATATCATATTTGAAGGTCACGATGCTTTATGTAAGGATTTTGCAAATCAAATGAAGCAAGAATTTGAGATAGACCTATGTTTGGAGAGATCCATTTTTTTGTGGGTTGCAAGTATATCAAATAAAATATGGTATATACATCACTTAGTCAAAGTATATGAAGGAAATATTGAAAACTTTTGGATTGGAGGATTCCAAAATAGTAAGTACACCTATGGTAACAACACACAAGTTGTCAAAGAGTGATGATTCAGCTGAGGTGAATCAAACATTGTAGAGGTCTATGATTGATAAATTGCAATATGTAGCACATAGAAGACCTAACATTGCATTATCAGTAGGGATAGTTGAAAGATTATTTGCTAATCCCAGGGAGAATCATCTAATGGTTGTGAAGAGAATAATAAGACATCTGAAAGGAATAGAAGAGTTTGGTCTATACTATAAGAAGAATGAGAAATTTGAATTGAGAGTCTACACCGATGCTGACTAGGCTGAAAAATTTGATGACAGAAAGAGCACTAGTGGAGGAGCATTTTTCTTAGGAAAGAGACTAGTTACATGGACTTGTAAGAAACAAAACTGTGCATCAGAATCTATTGCTAAAGCTAAATATGTTGTTGCTGCTATAAATTGTACAAACATTGTGTGGATCAAACAACTACTCAAAGGAATGAAGGAAGAGATCACAGAACCTATGACACTTTATTGTGATAATACAAGTGCTATCAATATATCAAAGAATCCAATGATGCACACAAAGACTAAGCACATTGCAGTCAAGTATCATTACTTGAGAGAATTAGTTCAAGATAAAGAGGTGAAGATGGAATATGTTAATACAAAGGAGCAAATTGTTGATATCTTCACAAAAGCATTACCTAAGGATGCTCATGAGTATCTAAGATGTAAACTAGGGGTGATACCCCTATCAAAGGCTATATAAGTAACAAGAGGAGTGCCCTACATCAAACAAGCTGATATTCATATGTTACACATTAATGCAGTGGATCTTACTTTAGGAGCTACCTAAAGTAATCAAAGAGCTAAAATTTCCAAATCAGTCACAAGTAAGGTGACAGAGGGAGAAAATGGAGAAACTGGAGAAATTGAAAAAGTCTATATCTATATGAAAAGATGATATGTCTTTGGCATTGTTGTCAAAGAGGGAGAAAGTATAGTAAACTGATTATCATATAAGGGAGAGATTCACTGATCAGAAGGAGAAAGTATATCAGAGGGAGACATATAGAGATTGTTGATGTTGCTAATATAGAGATAAAGAAGAATACAAGAAAGAGGGAGAAATCCTAATATACCTAGTAAGGGAGTTATAAGAAAGAGTTTTTGTAACCTAATCAGAATGTAGAAGTTGCTGATAGAGGGAGCAATTTTGATACAAGTTTTCTTTTTGGTATTGTCTTACTATTTTAACCTAGTTAGTTTGGTTGAACAAGGTGTTCATCATCTGATTGTTTTGGTTGATCATTTGGTTTTCCATCAATGCCAAAGAGGGAGATTGTTCAAAATAGATTGAAAGAGATCATTGTTGAACAAGACTATGTGTTTCAATCATTGTTTTGTCACTAATGTCAAACCTGCTAAAACTACTATTTTTTGGTAAGACAATTTCTTATAAGATTCAAGTAATATCACTTAGTTGATTGATGAAGAGGATTTGATCAAAAGATGTAACAATAGCACCTAGAGAAAAGGTTGAGTTATGTTTATGTAATGAAGTACAAGGATCAGTTAAGACAGTGCTAACATGATGCATTAATAAACTACTTAAGGTTACAAATGTTGGCTACACTAAGAAATATTAGAAGAACATGTGATACAAAGTTTCTTTGCTAAGCTTGATCGAGTCGATAGTAGGTGCTGAGCAAAGTCAATGCAAGTCGAGCATAAAATTAGTTGGAGCTGAGTAAATGCAAATTCTAGTGGATGCCAAGCAAGTCAATTGATGCCAAGTAAAGTTTAGTTGATGTCGAGCACTAGTAAACTTTAGTTGATGTCGAGTAAAATTTAGAGGATGCCGAGTAACACAGTGTGTGCTGAGCATCAGAAGATTGATAATGCTGAACTGCTACATTATTTTAAAGATCATGGATTCGATTAATCTGAGCCGACAAGTTTGTTTTCTTAACAAGGAAGCTTCTTTTCCCTATGATAACTATCCTCTTTTTTTCACTTGGTATCTTAATCTTGAGTGTCCTTTAATGTAACCATGTATCATAATTTCGCTCATGATCCAAAAGATATTCTTATATCATGTGATTTGCAATATATTATCAAGCCTTATGGGATGTTTGTTAAAGATAATTGTATATTTGATAAGGAGAACTTCCTGATGGCATTAGAAACATATCTTATCTCTAAGGTTCGAGCAAGTGATGACCATTGAAATATTTTCTCTTAATGAAAAAAGTCTACAACCTATTGCCAAACCTTTTGCCTTCACTCTAGGTTGTCAAAACCTTGATTCTCTATCATAGGATGAAATGGAGGAATTTCTGAAATAGAATTCAATTAATTCATATTCACATATAACTAATTTTTTTGTGGTGCATGGCAAGGATAATAGTTGAATACTTATAGGTTTGTTGATTCTATACACTCATCTAAGGCTCTAGTTTTGAACCCTCCTTATTCTTGTGTATTTTTTTACCTCAAACACGTACCTGATGACTATTTTTTCACCCAAGTTTGATGAAAACAAAATAGTTTATTAAGAATATTATTAGCTTTCAATAAATGTAATTTATGTCAAATTATAAGTTTAGTAAGTAAGTATTACTTATTTTCTAATAGAGTTACATATAAAGTGTTGATTGAAACACTGATTGAAAATTAACTATAACTTTCAAATGGTACAACATTTCTGAAATCCAAAAGATGCATCACATTCTATGCTTCTTCTACTATAAGGGGAAAAAAAAGAAAAGAAAAATTAAATTTTGCAAAGTTTTGAATTAGTTAAGGTGGTCAGACATGACATTTTTTTATTCTAGAAATACTATAGTATAAAATTCATAATTAATTAATTATTTAGAATAAAAATACCCAAAAATATGTGTCACATTTGGGAATGAGTGTACTTATTATATCTAGAATATTATTAAAAAATATTATCATTTGATTTTGATTAAGGTGGTCAAACATACGTCTACTTCTTATTTTTGTCTTGATTTTTTTGTACTATTGCATTAAAATTCAAATTTTTGACCAATCAATTTTTTTTTAGATAAGGTATAGTATTTTAGAAAGTAAATTCAATTCCCTAGAGATTATTTTCTCTCAAATTTCTAATATAAAGTTCATAACAAGTTGAAACTTGCACGACAAGTTGGCATAACCCTGATTTGCTAATTTTTCATTGCCACTTAAGGGTATGGTTTGGTTGACCATGATCCTACACATACCCATAAAATGATAGAATTTGATTGATTACTTTTAGATTCAATGTCAGGTTTCTTGCAAAATATTAGGCAACAAGGCTTACCTAGTTGTAGCCTTACAAAATATACAAATTCTATATGCGATTACTATGCATACAAGAGCTTGATCTCTAGATCTCTCAACTAAGTTCCACTACCTTGATGCATCAAAGATATTACATATTTATTTACTTTGTCACACATTTTGGCCTAGAAGAATCACACTTCCTAATAATTAGGAAATGTGTTGCAACTCATAGGATAAACTCCAAAGATAGGATCAACGACCAAGATCATGAACACATAAGAAGGTTTTAGCTTGCATATAGGTCCAAACATGTTCTAATAATCCTCAAAAAGAATCTAAAATAACCACATGCAAGAATCAAACATCAGTTCAAATAAAATTAGCAAGTAGTTAGAGTGTGAGAACTAACGATTGGTTAGAGTGTTTGAAACAATGATGATTTATAATGCAAGAAATAAAAATCAATTATAATACCAAAAGTGAAAACACCATTTATGAGAAAAAAAAAATAATCCTCATCAATACAAAATCCAAACAAGATCATAGGAGAACAATATTGAATAGGTCTTCATCAAACTAGTAGGATCACACAAGTTGGGACTTATGATCAAGAAACCACAGACTTAATCAACGAGAAACACAAACATGAACAAAGAAAAAAAACATGAAACAAATAATGGAAGATTTCAAATAATTTCATATGCTCCTACATTAAAAAAATCCCAAGGTATAGGTTGACCTAGTTGACCTATACTAGTATTGGTTGATTGGGTCAACCTATACTTGCATAAGTTGATTGGGTTGACCTATACCAAGGTTATCTTGAGAAGGGTTAACTACAATGTCTTAGAAAGTACCCTAAAAGAATTGGAAAAATAGAAATCACTCATGGAGAAAGAGTTGATTAAGAACAAATTCATCCATGGTCCATAAAATCACTAAAGGGATAGAATTAAAAGGTTTATGGCTACTTCAATTTTATTATTGTACAAATAATGACTACCATTTTAGCTTGTATTATTTTATATAAGGGTAAAAATAAAAATTATTGTAGTCAATTTATTATTTAGATCAAATTTTTATTTATAGAAAAGTTGAGACTAACTCTCACATTTAATAAAAAATTAGTTGTATTGGAAGGTTAGGATTATTGGACATTACAAAAAAGAAATATCAAGTAAATTTGATGATGAAAGGTGTTTAATTTCTTTTATTGTGAAAAAATAAATTTTGAAAGAACTTGAAACCCTTTACATAATGACTACACAAGGTGTGGCATTAAATTCCAACAACATCAAGCATACCAAGAAAAATAATCAAACCATCAAAGAATAAAGAAATAAAAAACACCATAGCTTAATCCTAGTAAAAAGCCATCAAAACACAAGAAAAGAGCACCTTACCACAACAAAGAGAACAAAATTAATCTAGATTCTTTAAAGTCTTATCCATTTTTTCTTTCAATTGATTCATCGTGAAGCTTACATTCTTCAAGGCTGGGATGTCCTAGGGAAGAGTGGAAGTCCTATTATTTGTGCTTAAGCTAGTTATCTTACTCAACCCCATCACATCCTCAATACTAGACTCTTTTCCCTTTGTCATGTCCAAAAGGGTCCAAGCATCATGAAATTTCTCCACTTTAGCTACCAAATATTAATTTTTCCATCATAAGACTTAACCCCCTTATGGTTTGTGTTCCATAATCTTATGTAGGGAAGAGTCAAGCTTATTTATCTTCTGGTTTTTTTTCCTAAGATTCTTATCATTAATAGATCCTTCATCTTTTAAATTGCTTCAACATTCTTGGTGAGGCAAGGAAATCTACCATGACTTTCTCCTTTCTATCGATCTAGAAGGCACAAATAAGGGACCCTTACAAAGTATCGTTATCAACAGTAGTACAAAGTAACTCCATAGTATTTTTCACTTGATCTATTATTCTCTCCATAGTAATTCTATCGTTTAGAGTAAAGGGTATGTTATTTGAGGTTATGATTTTTGATCTCATGAAATGCCCACCTGATATGTCTAGAAAAAATAAATAGAGCTATACTTTGTAGTCTCCAAGATTTCAACATAAATATCTTCTTTAGGATAAAAATCATATAGGCTTAAGGCAACATACGACTGAGAATTCCCCTCCTTATCATGAAGGGACCTAAAATCTTTAGAGCCACAGGGGGAAATGGGAACATTGTGCTTCTAGAAATTATCAAACTCGTCAAAATTGAAAATTTCCCTTTCCTACTATCAATCTTCATTGATTCATTATCATGACCTGAAGGAGAAACTTACTTATACTAGTCCTTGTAGACAATTTTTTTGGTATAGTTTTAGGTTTTAAATTAGAAGGGGAAGAGGCCTCTTCCTCCTTATCAATCATTTCCTATTTACACCCTCAACTCTTCCACTCTCTTCCACATCTTCCTTAGAGGTTCAATGAACCCTATAAGGGTTCTCAAAGATTCTCAATTTGAAATTTTCATATAATCCTTGATGCACAATAGGGTTACTATGGGGACTCTCTATGTTCTATAATGATTACATTCAACAAAAAGAGCAAGTAAACAAGGAAATGAATAGTGACCTTATGTCTAAAGTGGTTCAACATAAGTAGGTGGTACCCATAAACCCTTATGAATCTTCCATCTAGGGCGAAGTACTCCATTATCATTTTGAGGAGCTCTCTTGAAATGGTCTTGATCTACTTTGGTGCAAAATTGGACTTATTATCCTTCACATTTTTTCTCTATCTAATGTCGAATTAGGAAATTTCTTTAAAAGTCCTTCCAAAAGCTTCATGTCCCTATAAAATTTAATGTCTTTCATTGAAAGTCTAGTTACCTCCGTGATAGTTCTCTCATCCACCACAACCAACCTTCCAAACAGATTTAGCCTTTTGTTCATTCCTACAAAATATTCATCACTCTCTTGTCATACCAATATAACCTCTCTATGTAAGGAATCATCATACCTTTCTAAAAGTGTTACCAAATGGTGGCATTAATCTTCAATTGCTCATAGATTTAGTAGGTCTAACCCTTCTCCTTTGCTCACCCATTTTTCCAAGCTCAAGGAAAAACATGTAGAGCTAGAAGGTAATAAAATAATGCACAATCAAGCCAAAAACCCCAATAACACATAGAACAACCCAAAAAGAATCCATATCATCAAAAATATTAATGATTTCAAGGTCATTCAAATAATTGTCATGCATATAGCTCTAATCACATCCTTGATAGGTGTCATTATTGGAAACGGTGAGCAACTTGCTAATTTTGTCATGTGTACAATCAAATGAGAGAAAGGCCTTACCATCTTCAACTAAAGAGTCCTCCTCGTACCAAGTTTTTTTAAACTTAGAAATGATCCCTAAGTTATCAATACACTCTGCTACAATATTCATCTCTCAATAAACATGAGAAATTAAACATTCTTCAAAGGTTGTAGTTATTTTTATAGAGGCATTGATAAGATTATCAGTTATCTGGGAAACCCTATCCACCCCTAAGGCATTTAATGGTGTTATTCAAGTCACCTTCTACCATTTTGTAGTTGAGACTCCCAACAATTTCCAAGATTTAAGAGGTGCCCATAGATTCTCCAAGGTGGTTGATCTAACTACCCAAGGGGATTACTACCAGCAAAAGGTATTCAAATTTAAGTTTTATATCACATTAAAAATATGAATTTACTAAGAATAAAAAAAATAAGGCTTTGTATGAATTTAGTCTTAGATTAAGAATGATCTTTGCATTCTGCAACAAGTCAATTTTGCCAAAAAAAAAAAAGAGTCATTTTTTTCCAAGTTGAGGTCTAATTTCTAACCACATGTTTTTTATGATGCATAGTGTGTACTTATACTTCCTAATTCATTGGATGCATCATTATATACTCTATAATGAGGAATGGTAGGATTTAAAATTAGATTTAGAGAGTTTTCAAATAACTATTATTCACTTTTCATAAAATCAACTCTCAAAATATATTTTTATGGTCATACAAATAATTAAGAATAATAGACGTTTTATAGGTGCTTTTGTATATTTTGATTTATTCTAGCTTACAAATGATATTGTTTATAACATGTTTCTTTTATCAATGTAAATAATATTTATTTTGATGACATCATATGGATGCAATAATATATGCTTGCATACATAGATGTAAAAATGAATCACACAAATGCACATGTTTAGCCAACTCAAGACTAGAAAATAGTGAACAATATAGGCTAAACTATTTATTTGTCTTTGAAAAGAAATTAATGTCTTTATATTTATGTTACAAAACTACTCTTATAATAAAGTCAAGAAAAACTATACTATTTCAAAATATCATTTAATTTACAATCAAATGTAAATATTGACCAACAAAAATAAGATAACAATTTTCTATTTTGTAAATAGAAATAAGATTACTATTTATTATTCAAATGTAAATATTGACCAATAAAAATAAGATAACAATTTTCTACTAAATTGTAAATAGAAATAAGATTACTATTTGTTATTGAAAAATGTGACATTTATTTTAAAAATGATATCTATAAAAAAACTACATAAATCTATATTAATTTAGATAATGAAATCTATAAAAAAAAAACTATATAAATCTACTTTAAAAATAATTTTAAAACATAAGTTATATATAATAATTTTCTTAACAAAACTCGCTCACCAAAGTCAAATTCCAAAAATTCAAATATTTACATTAGCATCCGACAATCACGCAGGGCAACAAGACTTCTTCAAGAGAAAAGTCAAAGTTTGAATACTTCAAAGTTCAAAGTTCTGGCCAAACTCTATGATAGAATTCTTGACGTTGTTCATTCAAGTGTTGAAATTTCAACCACTTAAAAAAAGTCTTATGAGAAATTTCAGCTACGTTATCAGCGATTGACCCTCATTTATAATAAATTTGAATAGTCCCTGTGTACCTCTGATGAGTAGGGTGTATTTATTAACATTGTCTATGGGAAACCAGACTACATCATTTATTGTAAATATTAATTAATTAAAACTTAGAATATTCATTATATTTTAATTTTGAATTAATTTATATTCATATGTAATTAAATAATAATTATAATAAATGGCTTAGCTTGGGTATGCATATACATCTTACATTTGTTGAGTACCAGCTTTAGTTCTAGTTATATTGAAATAGTTTCATTTTGATGTTGAAGGAAAATTTAGTATTACTTTTTTAATATACATGTTTATTGCAATGTATTAATTTCTATTAGGTTATTCAATCAAATGTTTTTTTTCATTATACAATGATTAAAATTTTCAAATGGTAAGATTTTGAAATCCTTAAAATGATTTCAATGGTTGTAAGTCAATTTTAATTTTTAAATTCAAATTCTTGCACACTATCACCCATTTTATCCTATGTTGGATCTAACCAAACGTACAATTATATGATTTTTAAATTTTTTTATAGAAATTCAATTACATTCTTATCATGTATATTTATAAAAGAGCATTCTAAAAAGGATGCAGCTATCTTCCTAACAAAATGTACCTTTGACCAAAATTGAAATTTTTTTAAAACAATAGGTTTTGTTGAAGTTTGATAATATGTATATTCTGTAATTGAAAACAACAACAAAAATTGAATTTTAGTACATTCTAGACACCTTCTAACAATACTTACATTAAAGAAACTAAAATGAACTTAATTCATAACTAATCTTCTAAATTTATTTTTATTATCCATGTGATCATAAAAGTAGTCTATTAAACGGTGTTCAAAAAAGGAGAATAAGCTGTTGTAAGTAATTAATAGTTTTGAATTTAAATATCTTGGTTTTTCAATAACAATCAAAGCAACCAAACTAAATATAAAATTATCGAATCTGGAGAAACTATAGATGGTGTCTTGTTTCTCCACTATAATGTTGTCTTCATTCTTTCGAATAGTTTTCTATGATCTGCTCTTCTTAACTTTGTAATTTGCATTATTTCAATATAAAAAAAAACTATAAATGGTGTCTTTCAAAAGTTCGTAGGAAAATGTGATCACATACCCCAATGCCCAATAATTTTATGAATCATAGCCTAAACTAATGAGTAGTGTATCCATCACGGAATCAAATATCATGCTACAAATAATTGTATAAGGCAATGAATATTGTGGCTATCACAGAGTCAAAGGTCATGCTTTAAAAATGGGTATGAAAGTTGAGAACTACTATCACTATGCCATAATAAAATAGTACGTATTCTTTGTGCAATTAAACGTGGAATTGAATGAAAGAAATACTTGAGGCTGTTCATATGTGTTAAAACTAGTCTTAGTTACAATGAATTCCAAGTTTATCTTTAGAATGTGAGCCAATAGAAATTAGTTTTTTAGGGATATATTAGAAATCAATCCTTGAAAGGATTTGGGATATGTGTTAAATCAGTTTTAAACTATAAACTCTAGTTATTGATATCAGATTTTAACAATTCATATTCTAAATTTGTTTTATTGTTTCTGAACTAAACAAATTCGCTATAAGCTTGTAAACTCATTTTTGTTAATTGCCTTTGCCTTAACAGCTATGTTTTCTAAAGAAACTTTCTTAAACGATTCATCGTTAGGTTGAAAAGTATTTAAAATTGTTCACTACAATGTACCAAGTTTGCTTATATAAAATATCTTTATTTTGAGGTTCAAATCAATTTTATTATTGGAAATTTTTTAGTGGAAATTTTTTTTTGGTATGAGAAGTTATTCAAGCCCTTATTGTTTTTTAAGGTGCAAAGGAAAATTGTAAAGTCAAAATGTGAGTAATAGTTTTTAAATGTTGATTCTATAATGTTTTTCAATTAAAATTATATTAGCTGGAAATTCTATTGTTCTTATGTAAATTCTTTATTCTCTTGGATGAATTCTTGTATCTAATTTGGAAACGCATTGTATAGATTTGAATACATTTTAAATATTAGACTAATCGAACCGTGAGTCTATGCCAAGAGTTCAACTATATGTGACCTCAAGGTCTTGAGATCTATCATACATCTTGAGCCTTTAGAATAAGCAACCTAAAAATTGATCATTAATCTTATAAATCAATATAACGACTAAACTTATGTTTGTTATAAATTTTTTAAAATAAATTGACAACCATCTATAAATAAGAACTAGTGACAATTATTTTTATTTCACAACAATAAAAGTGACTAATTATAATAATAAACTACAAAATAACATAATTCTAATGGTGATATAAATCCAATCTTTCCTTTCTCCATTTCCCAATCATATGCTGATATAAATCAAATTAACTCTTGCTTATCCACCAAAAAACCCAAAGGGTCACTACTCCAAATCAAGGAAGACTGGCAAAGAAATTGATCAAGGCATCAAATTGACTCTAAATTTTGAAAGGACTGCCAGGAAAAGTAAAGAAGAGGCAGTTGCTCTTATTAAACTAATAACCAATAGTAGGAGAGCGAAAGGCTCTTTGAAGCATCAATGAGACTCTCATCCCAGAATGTTAGAGGCTTAAATGCATCTAACAAAGCTTGTCTCATCAAGGATCAAATCTTGAGAGTGGGAACTAATATAATTTTATTACAAGAAATACAATTGTCCTTGGAAGGTAAAAACAAGTATTTTAAAACATGGAAAACTGGTCTTTTATAGTTTCTGCATTCATTGGCACCTCAAGGGGCTTGGCTATTTTGTGGAAACCAAAATCTTGTCAAGTTCACCCAATTATTTCCAATTCTAATTGGATGGTTATCGAGGTGCCTTATTTTAGTCTATATTTTATTCTTATAATTGTCTATGGTCCTACCTCGGTGGTGAGTAAGAAAAACCTATGGAATTCCTTATCTCAATTAATGGAGAATCTTGGCCCGATTAAAACCATAATGGTTGGAGATTTTGATGCCACCCTTGGTGCCCAAGATAAAGTCGATGGGATGGCTTCTTCCCCAATAGTGACTCGACTCAAGACTTTAAGGATTTCTTGGAAGGTAATACCTTCTTTGACTATATTCCTATTAATGGTATTATTACTTGGTCTAATAGAAGGAAGGGGATTAGGCATGTAGGTGTTAGGCTGGACAAGTTTTTGCTTAATCCTCAATGGGTTTTAAAGCATGGTGGTTGTGTTTCTTCCTTCCCCCCATTCACTCGATTTGATCATTTCTGAGTTGACTTAGTGATTGCTAGGAAGAGGAAGGGCAATAGACCTAAATCTTACCTCAAGATTCAAAGGATGTGGTTCTAGGATAAGGACTTATGAATTTGTTGTTGGTATGGTGGAGGGAATCTCCTTTTGTTGAAGGGTCAAGAATGCAACAACTTTCTTGCAAGCTGAAACACATGAAGTCCATAATTAAAGAATGGAATTCTATAAGCTTTGGTAATATCTTTGAATAGAAGAGAAGTATTGAGTTTGAGCTATCCCAATGGAATCAACACATTATAGCTAATGGATTATCCATTGAAGTATATGATATTCAAAGGAATTTAAAAACTCAACTGGAGGAGGTTTTGTTGAGAGAAGAAATTTACTGGCATTAGAGGTCAAGGGAATGTTGGTTACAAGAAGGTGACAAGAAGACCCAATTCTTCCATGCATTAGTCCAAGTTAGGTTTTGTTGGAATTATAATAGGAAAGGTAAACTTCGAGGGGGGTGAATCAGTAGTATAAACTTGGACCCATAAAATTTTCACCACACATCCATCTCATACATTTACTAAGTAAACTAAAATAGCATGTAAAGCATGGACTTCTAGAACATGAAAGCAAGTAAACATTCAAATACATGACACCAAATATGATTATCCAGAAACCCTCCAATGAGAAGGTAAAACTAGGGTGGGGATGACACCCACAAATCTTCACTATGGCAATAATAAAGTGTATACAAAGACTATTAGGTCTTACTCTGATAAAGGATTTTAACACCCTGTTAGAAGTGTGCCTAGTTAAAGGACTTCAACTCATAATTAAGTAAATAACTTGTTAGAGAATTTCAATACAGCTTGTTGGGACTACTATGTTAAGAGATTTGACTAATTCACCAGCTAGAATGATTCAGCAATGATCCTATGATTAGCACTTGGTTGCTTGATGACAGATCACTTCTAATCTATTGTCTTCTTGATCCTTCTTGATCAGATATCTCTTTGTTGTATACTCTTCTCTTTCCTTTGTTCTGCTCTAACTGATTCTGCAAAGAAATCTCATTTCATAACTCCTTAGCCACCATGAATGCTCTATTTTCACATGAAAACTACTCTCTTTGCTCCTTCATACACCTTACACATGCTAGAGAGTTTAGGGTTTGTTCTCCTTAAGAAGACTTTGGTGACTTAGGGTTAGGTATGAATCAACGACAGTGATTCATCCAATTTTTCTCTTAATTCTTCCCTTTTTCTAATTGGCTACATGTAATTACATTGAAAATACAACTTAAGATTTTTCCTTATCTCCAAATATCAAAATTCATCTTTAAGTTAGCTCAAAAATAGTTTACATAGTTGTTTGTGCCTTAACAAACAATTATGTCAAAACTATGTCACTCGGCATCTAAACTCTCTAATGCTTGACATACACTAAACTCTATGTTGTGACTCGACATTTGTATTACTCAGCATGCAGTCCTTACTTGGCTCTTGTGTCACTTGACATATACTGTTTACTCAACACTTGAGTGACTCGGCACATGAGTGGCTCAACACTCACTATGGACTTGGCATGCTCTAATATATACATGTTATTCTCAACATGTACTACTTGTTTGGTATGAACTAAGTAAATAACTTAAGTCTATTGACACTCACTTGTCAAAACCAATCCGAGATCAGTAATCTCCCCCTTTGACATGAGTGTCAAAAACACTTGATAATGCATTAATATCCTTAATCTCACAAGCATAACATATCTCTAAGTCGTCTTATGCACAAAACTTCAAAATTTTAAAAAAATTGTAACAACTTAGATACCTCAAAATCTGATAACTCCCCCTGAGTTGATAGGTCTATTTTGTATCCAAAATTTTGTATTCCTACTGAGTAAATATGTCTCAACTGATACTCTTTGACTTCATGTTATTTTGTGCTTTCTTTGACTTAGCTTAACATGTCTTTTCTCTATCTCTTTTCTTACTCTCCCTCTTGTTTCTCTTATCTGTATTCCTCCCACTTTGCTTGCTCTCCCATTTTTCACTCTCCTTATATCTCCCCCAAAATTCTCTCTTTTTTCTCTCCCCCTTTTTGACACTTATGTCAATGAGCTATACACTTATAGTGTGTTTGTCCAAAAAAGGTTTATGGACATCTAGGATTCTCTTGAGAGCTGGATCCCAAATTTCACGTGTTACATCCAAAGACTTGATTTGGATGGAAAGCTCAACAACAAGGTAGACTAGGTCATCTAAGGTTGAAATATTGGGGTATTTCTTCATGAGAGTCTCAGCATAACCTAGTTCCTTGTATAAAATTTCCATATGATGGGTTAATGTTGTTTGGATGCTAATTAGTTTGGCCCTTATATTGACCTCATCTGCTGACAATATAGAGAACTAACTCTGGGTTTGTAGCAATGTTCTGAAGTGCTTTTCACTTTGAGTTGGTGTCATTGGTAGTTGTGCACCTAATGAACTAATCTAACTATACAAGCTCAAAATGTGACTTCTAGTCTCTTGTGTGAAAATTTTTGGATTGCACAATTTTGTGTACAATGAGAAGATATTCTCAAGTACCTTTTTCACACTTTCTACTTTTGTTGCCAATGCAACTTGTGTTAGTGCTATATCACCTAGTATCTTTTCATTTAGTTTTCTCTGAAATTTCTTTTTTGACCATTCTAACAATTTGGTATTTGCATCTAGGTATGCATCACTAACCTTCTCCACTATGTTTGTCAGTTGTTCAATGAGTGGCTTGGTCTCATCAGGAGTTGGTAGATGGAATGCATCTAAAAAGATGTCTTTAATATCCTATAATGTCTGCTTCTGCCTGTGCTACTTTCTAAGCATTTCTTGATGCTTCTTCCTCGTTAGGGCTTCCTGAAGTATACCCATATGTTTTATAGTCATTTTATTATAATCATACATTGGTAGAACAATTTTTTCATCAAGGCTCACATCTCCATATTGGATTACTTCTTCAACATTTGATGAGCTAGGACTCGGCACTATGATCTGCAATGGTGTTGCATCTGCGCTTGGCTTCTAAAGAGTTTGTGTAGTGCCTGCCCTTGTTCACATCTTTCTGGACACATTGTTGTTATCATTATCAGTCTATGTTAGACTAGTTTTATGGATTAGTGGTATTGTTTTGAGACTATCAGACATTATGTTATGGATTCAGTGGATATATGATGAGATCATTTAGACTTTACATTTCATGTATGAATGATGATCATTGTATTGCTTTCAGTTATTGATGATGATTAGTTAGATGGTTTATTATCTCATGTGCTTTATTATGGATACTTACCCCATACTTGCATGTGTATGGTGTGTGTGTTTTCTCTTATTGTATGGTGTTTCTAATGTGGTTAAGGAAGGGAGTCATAGTCACCTACTAGTCGGGATCTACATGATGCACCACTTCCTGTCATTGCTTGTTTAGCTTAGCATTAGATATATATTGTATGTACATGCATGGTTTTTGACTTCCCTGAATTGCCAGGATGAGCATACCCTATTACACTATCTCAATTATAAGAGAAGGGAGATAAATTCTCAAGTCCAAATCCCAAACCCTTAAACCATTTGTCCTAGTGAGGTAGGACAAGTATCTGAATATTTTACCCACCGAATGTGTCGGATGATATATTTCGTAATTTTTAACCCTTTAGACTAATTTTGTATGAATTTTTCTATGATGCGTTTTTATATTTTATCTTGGAGGTCTATGGTGAATTTTCTATTAATTAAGTCTTAATAAATAGATTTAATTAATAAATTAATTATTTGGAGAAAATTAATATAAAATATCATGTTCTTTGATATTTTGACTATAATTAATTAAATGAGAATTAATTGAGGAAAAATAATTAAATAAAAGAAAATTATAAATTAAATTAATAATAATTATTAAATAATAAGAAAGTAATAAATAAATAATAATAATAAAAGTTATAAAAATTAAAATGAAAGTTATATAAAAATTAAATAGGAGTCATAAGCTTGCCTAGGAGTTAACGCACCTTTTTATTTCTCATATGTCAACAACACGGGGATTAATGCACCAATTAAGCACATGGTGTCTACAACCTTATGACTCATCTAGAAGGTTGGAATAGACTCATGCTTAGTTGTCGACACCTTCTAGTTGTTTCTAGAGACATTCTCGGTGCTTCCTGAGAGGCCTTTATATTCAGGCATTCCTAGAAGCTTAGGGACAGCGTTTGGAGAGCGTTTTGGAGCATTGGAGGACTCGAGAACTTTGGAGAAGGGAGGAGCTTGCTCTACAAGTTTTCTAAGGAAGAGCAAATTAGCATCAGAATCCCAGTAGACTCTTGTGATTTTACCTATGCTATTTCCATATCTTGTACTTCCTATCTTCTTCGTGTCTTCCATATGTTTTCTGAGGATTTTCCTATTTTGGTTGTATGCATTCTCAATATGGGTAGTTAAAATTTATTTGAGAAACCTTATACGTATTGATCTGAAGAGAACACGGGGCTAGGGTTTAAATTGTAGCCAAATCCATTAGAAAATTATTGAGTAAATTTAGAGAGTAAATATTTTATAAGAAACTCATAAAATCGTGTATATATATATTCTTTGTGAAAAATATATATATATAATTTTAGATCTGCATTTTCATATATATTTAAATATATATGTTGTATAAAATTATGCGTATATTTTTATACACACACACACACACATATATATATATATACATATACACATTTATATATATATATATACATACATATGTATATATATAATTAATCGGAAAGTCAAATGAATTATCGCAGTGAAAACTCATTAAAATGCATTGCGATTTGTAATTGCGTTTGAGAAATGTTATATAAAAATAATAATTTAAAAATATACATTATGATGTTGGGCAGGCGGGGATCCCATACCCCACCCACCGCAGGCCTGCGAGATCGCAGAGTACCTACGACCGCAACGTACCTGCGATCCGCAATGTACCTGCAGTGTGGTTGCTTTAGTGGCCCGCGCAATTTTTATAAATCGCATTGTTATTAAGTTTGTTAAAATTTTTATATATTAAGTTATGTGTGTTGTTTATTAAAATATATAAATATGATATTATTATTTGTTATTAGATATGTTATTTTATATATATATATATATATATATATATATATATATATATATATACGTAAGTTAATAATGGTTATTATTCTTGTTTTAAATTTGGTCGATGTGGAACATTAATTTAATAATAGATAGTTAATTATTATTAAATTAATTAGAAACATTAGTTGCTTGAATTAATGAGGAATTGGAGTTTGGAGATTTAATAATTAGTCATATAAAAGATAATTAGTTTAATTTAAATACAATTTAAATCATGGTCAATTAGTGAATGGAGTTGTATATTTGTTGGCAATTATTATATTTAAAAATGATGGGGGTCATTATCAACAAAATGTGTATATGTAATAGACGTTTAGAACATTTAGAAAATTGAATTCTAAGAGTTAGAGGGAAAAACCTTATCCATCAAAACAATACATGGGCTAGGAAAAACGTACAAAATGTTCCTCCATTCATTATCCAAACTTGAAAACATAAACTGAAAACCTCCACATTTAATTCAAGTATGTAATTTTAGCAAACCAAAACATGTGCTTCCATTATGGTGCATAAGTTATATGTGGTATTTACTTTCACGTTTTGAAAAAAAAAATGTTGCCAAACTTAGTGAAATTCTAGGTTAATTCTTTGGATCCCTTGGCGAGGCATTACATTTGGTATCAGAGCCTGAGTTTCTACATTGGGAGCTCTAGGTATTTTGGAACAACTAGAACTTTGAACTTAAGTGTATCTCTTCAAACTTGAAACTAGGTGAACTGAAACAGAACTTGAACTGTTACTTGTATATTTTTCATACTTCAACACTTAGTTTTCAAAACTAAAAATTTTAGTTAAATTGAACTTATACTTTTGCAAACATGTGTCTTCTGATTGTAATAGTACTTTGTACTATTGTAGGATGGCATCTGGGACTAGGTCTTCTGTTAGAGGTTGTGGTAGAGATCGTGGTAGAGGTCATGGTCATGGCAGAGCTATCAGTGTCCATAAGTTTGCCCATGGGGAATTTGCTCATGAAGAGAGCAGAGGAGAGCATGCTAGTAAGCAACAGGTAGAGAGCCATAGAGAGGACCAAGCTGAGTCTGAAGAGGTTGATTTGAGACAGATGATGCAGACTATTCTTGAACGTCTACCTCCTATTCAAGATCAGCCCAAAGCACATCAGACAGAACAAGAGCATAGACCCAGGTCTACGAGTCCTCAGAAGGATCGACAGAGGTCCATTGTGTCCACTCAGATTAAGGATCTTTCAAGATCCAAGGTCAAGCCTTTCAATGGGCAAGGTTCTGGTTATGTGGCCGAATAGTGGCTTATTTCCCTCGACAGGATTTTTGCCATGCAGGATTTCGACAGCAATGTTAAGGCAAGATTTGCGATCACCAATTTGGAGAATTTTGGGGCCACTTGGTGGACAATTGAGGAGGAGAAGTTGGGAATCGATATGAGCAGTGTCACTTGGGAACTATTCTTAGAAAGTTTCCGCGAACGATTCCTACCAGAGGAATGGAAGCAGCAAAGGGCAGATGAATTTCATAATCTCAAGCAGTACACTATGTCAGTGATCAAGTATGAGCGTAAGTTTTATGAGCTCATGTCTTTTTTAGGATTCAGTGAAAATTCAGCTCAGTTGACACAACACTTTATTACGGGTTTGAATAACCATATAATTGGGGGTGTCAAGGTATTTGAACCAAAAACCCTCAAGGATGCGGTATATTGAGCTATCCTTGTTGAGCAAAGTGTCAACCTTGGTCAAGGGGGTTTTGTAGGAGTGCCAGCAATGTTAGGATCTAAAGGCAACTATAATTCAGGTGGTAACAGGAAGAAGATTATTATGTGCCAAGATGACTAAGGGAATGATGTGATGATAGTTGGGATACCAAGGCCTATATCTCTGCGGATGATTTTTGCTATGCAATTGAAGTGGAGTTTATGTAATGGATGTTAGATATTTGTTGTTATGGTAAATGATCTTGATGAGGAAGATCCCCTGAGGAAGACTTTAGATCACCCGATTTTATAGGAGTATGCAGATGTTTTTCCAAGTGAGATTCCAGGCATGCCTCCGAAGAGGGACATTAATTTTAGTATTGCTCTGATTCCTGGAGTAGAGCCTATCTCTAAAGCTCCTTATCATATGACTACATAGGAATTGGGTGAGTTATCTCTTCAGCTAGAGGAACTTCTGGCCAAAGGGAGCATTCGACCTAGTATATCACCATGGGGAGCTCCAGTGCTCTTTGTGAAGAAGAAAGATGGTTCTTTGCGCCTTTGTATTGATTATAGACAGTTCAATAAGGTGACTATTAAGAACAGGTATCCTCTACCTAGGATTGATGACTTATTTGATCAGATCAAGGGAGCTACAGTATTCTCCAAGATTGACCTTAAGTTAGGATACCACCAGCTTTGCATTAAGGAAGCTGACATTCACAAGACCACTTTTTGAACTTGCTATGGGCATTATGAGTTCACAGTGGTACCTTTTGGGTTGACTAATGCTCCATCAGTTTTCATGAGTTTGATGAATGGTGTGTTCTGATCTTATTTGGAAAGGTTTGTACTTGTGTTTCTTGATGATATATTGATATATTCTAAGACTCAGAAGAAGCATGACGAACACTTACGATTGGTTTTACAGTGTTTAAGAGACAATCAACTTTATGCCAATACAGCTAAGTGTGAATTCTTCAAATCAAAGATTCAGTATTTAGGGCATGTCATTTCAGGTGATGGTATTTCAGTGGACCCTGCAAAGATTCAAGTGATAGTAGATTGGCCTACGCCGACTAATGTGTCAGAGATTCATAGTTTCATAGGTCTAGCTGGTTATTATCACATATTTGTCTAAAACTTCTCTAGGATAGCACATCCTATCACTTCTCTTCAGAGGAAAGGAAAGAAGTTTTTGTGGATGGAGAAATGTGAGGAATCTTTTTAGAAGCTCAAGGAGCATTTTACTAGTGCGCCGATTTTAGCCATACCTGATCCAGAAGGAGATTTCATGGTGTGTACAGATGCTTCCCTAGAAGGGATTGGAGCAGTTTTGATGCAGAATGGACAGGTGATTGCGTATGAATCATGCAAGCTCAAGGATCATGAGCTAAATTACCCTACACGTGATCTTGAGTTAGCAGCAGTAGTTCATGCTTTGACAAGGTGGAGACATTTCTTGTTGGGGCACAGATTTGATCTACATAGTGATCATCACAATCTTAAATACATCTTCACTTAGCCTAATTTGAATGCTCGCCAGAGGTGATGGATGGAATTTCTATGCGAGTATGATTTTGAGGTTAAATACATTCAAGGAAAGGAGAATGTGGTGGCAGATGCTTTGAGTTGCAGGAGACATGTGGTATCATCTATGACTCTTAATGTGGATTTGAAGAGTCAGATTTTTCAAGCACTTCCTACAGATTCTTGGTATCAAGAAGTGTGCAGAGAGATAGATTCAGGAAGACCTTTGGAGGGTAAGTTTGCAGGCTACGTTCAAGAGTCAGATGGTCTTCTGAGACATTTGAGGAGGATTTATGTGCCATTATTGGATGAGCTTCGCACCTTAATTCTAGCAGAGGCCCGTCGTACACCTTACTTAGCACATCTAGGTGTCAAGAAGATGCATGCTGATTTGAGACGTTTGTTCTTTTGGTCTAGGATGAAGCGAGACATTGTTGATTTTGTGGCTAGGTGTCTTGAGCGTCAGAGAGTGAAGGCAGAACACCAACACCCAACTGGACTTTTGCAGCTGAATCTCATTCCTTCTTGGAAGTGGGATATCATCTCTATAGATTTCATAGTAAGATTACCTATGATTGTTCGTCGTCATTATGCTATCATGGTCACCGTTAATCGGTTGACTAAGGTGGCACATTTTTCACCAATCAGGTCTTCCTACACAACAGCTTCTGTAGCTAATATCTTCATGCGTGACATTGTGAGATTACATGGTATTCCCCAAAAGATCATTTCTGACAAGGATCCTATATTCACATTCACATCCTAGACATCGTTGCAGCATGAGCTTAGAGCACAATTAGATTTCAGTTTGGCATATCATCCAGAGACAAATGGTCAAATAGAGAGGGTGAATCAGGTTTTGGAGGATATGTTACGGATGTATGTAATGGATAGGCAGACTCATTGGGAGGACTATCTCTACCTAGTGGAGTTTTCTTACAACAATGGGTATCATAGTTCTATTGACATGGCACCATTTTAAGCATTATATGGACATCCTTGTCATACACCATTGAGTTGGAATAGTCTTGAGGATCGCATCCTGTTGGGTCCTAAGATGCTTTCTGATATGGAGCAACAGGTAGTGCGTATCCATGAGCACTTGACTACGGCACAGGATAGGCAAAAAAAGTATGTTGATGCTCATAGGACAGATAAGTAGTTTGTTGTGGGAGACAAGGTTTTCTTGAGAGTGCATCCATGAAAGAGTCTGATCCGATACAGAAAGGGTTCTAAGCTAGCACCTCGCCTTGTGGGACCATTCAAGATTCTAGAGAGGATTGGCCTAGTTGCTTACTGCCTTGCTCTACCGCCCAGCCTAGCTCACATTCATGATGTTTTCCATGTTTCAGTACTTAGGCAGTATATTACTGATATTGTACATGTTCTTGATTGGAATGCATTGTAGGTAGACGACGGGCAGCTAGCTTTGGAGCTAGTTCGTATTTTGGAGTAGCGAGAGTTGACCCTCAGGGGTCAAACCATCGAGCAGGTAAGGGTCCAATGGGACCCTACTGATGGACACATCGTTGTTATCATTATCAAACTATGTTATACTAGTTTTATGGATTAGTGGTATTGTTTTGAGACTATCAGACATTATTTTATGGATTCAGCAGATATATGATGAGATTGTTTAGACTTTACATTTCATGTATGCATGATGATCATTGTATTGCTTTTAGTTATTGATGATGATTAGTTAGATTGTTTATTATCTCATGTGCTTTATTATGGATACTTACCCAATACTTGCATGTGTATGGTGTGCGTGTTTTCTCTTATTGTATGGCATTTCTGATGTGGTTAAGGAAGGGAGTCATAGTCACCTGCTAGTCAGGATCTACATGATGCACCACTTCCTGCCATTGCTTTTTTAGCTTAGCATTATATATATATATATATATATATATATATATATATATATATATATATATATTGTATGTACATGTATGGTTTTTATGTAGGTTGTAGGTACCGGGTATCGACTTTCTTGAATTGCCAGGATGAGTGTACCCTATCACACTATCTCAATGATAAGAGGAGGGAGATAAATTCTCAAGTCCAAATCCCAAACCCATAAACCATTTGTCCTAGTGAGGTAGGACAAGTATCTGGATATTTTACCCACCGAATGTGTCGGATGACATATTTTGTGATTTTTAACCCTTTAGACTAATTTTGTATGAATTGTTCTATGATGGGTTTTTATATTTTATCTTGGAGGTCTATGGTGGATTTTCTATTAATTAAGTCTTAATAAATAGATTTAATTAATAAATTAATTATTTGAAGAAAATTAATATAAAATATCATGATCTTTGATATTTTGACTATAATTAATTAAATGAGAATTAATTGAGGAAAAAGAATTAAATAAAAAAAAATTAGAAATTAAATTAATAATAATTATTAAATAATAAGAAAGTAATAAATAAATAATAATATAAAAGTTATAAAAATTAAAATGAAAGTTATATAAAAATTAAATAGGAGTTATAAGCTTGCTTAGGAGTTAACGCACCTTTTTATTTCTCATATGTCAACAACACGGGGGTTAATGCACCAATTAAGCACATGGTGTCTACAACTTTATGACTCATCTAGAAGGTTGGAATAGACTCATGCTTAGTTGTTGACACCTTCTAGTTGTTTCTAGAGACATTCTAAGTGCTTCCTGAGAGGCCTTTATATTCAGGCATTCCTAGAAGCTTAGGGACCGCGTTTGGAGAGCGTTTTGGAGCATTGGAGGACTCAGAAACTTTGAAGAAGGGAGCAGCTTGCTCTGTGGGTTTTCTGAGGAAGAGCAAATTAGCATTAGAATCCGGGTAGACTCTTGTGAATTTACCTATGCTATTTCTGCATCTTGCACTTCCTATCTTCTTCGTGTCTTCCATATGTTTTCTGAAGATTTTCCTATTTTGGTTGTATGCATTCTCAATATGGGTAGTTAAAATTTATTTGAGAAACCTTATACGCATGGATCTGAAGAGAACACGAGGCTAGGGTTTAAATTGTAGCCAAATCCATTAGAAAATTATTGAGTAAATTTAGAGAGTAAATATTTTATAGGAAACTCATAAAATCGTATATATATATATTCTTTGTGAAAAATATATATATAATTTCAGATCTACATTTTCATATATATTTAAATATATATGTTGTATAAAATTTTGCGTATATATATATATATATATATACACACACACACACACACATATATATATATACATATATACATTTATATATATATATACGCATATGTATATATATATATATATATATATATATATATATATATTTAATTAATTGGAAAGTCGAATGAATTATCGCAGTGAAAACTCATTAAATCGCATTGTGATTTGTAATTGTGTTTGAGAAACGTTATTAAAAACATTAAAATATACATTATGATGTTGGACGGGTGGGAATCCCATACCCCACCCACCGCAGGCCTGTGAGATCGTAGAGTGTTGGAAATGATTGAAAAAGATCATTTTTGAAATAATCATATGGAACTGGTAAAGAATGTTCTCAATCATTGTTTTGTCATTGATGTCAAACTTGCTACTTGCAGGAATGACAATTGCTTTAGTGATCTAAATGCTATCAAGCGGTTGATTGACAAGGAGGAGGCAATCAATAAGCTGTAACTAGAACACCTAGAGAAAGGTTGAAGTTATGATGTTGTAATGAAGTACAAGGATCAGCTAAGTCATTGATGAAATAGTGTATTGATGACATAGAGGATGGGCACACTGAAACATATCAAAGATGTAAGGTTTTAGCTAAGACATCTGTAAAGCCTAACTAAAGTTCATTAGAGAGAGGGAGTCGAGCAAGCTAGTAGGTGCCGAATAGATTCCTAGTTAAAGCCGAGCGAGTAAACTTCAAGTGCTGAGTAAACTTCAGATGCCGAGTGAACTTCAAGTGCCGAGTAAACTTCAGATGCCAAGTGAACTTCAAGTGCCAAGTAAACTTCAGATGCCGAGTGAACTTCAGATGCCAAGTGAACTTCAAGCGCCGAATAAAATCAAGTGCCGAGTAGATACAAGTGTCGATCAAAAATAGATGTCGAGCATCAAAAAACCAATAGTGCCGAGTAACACAAAGATGCCGAGCATCAGTAAATGAATAATGCCGAGTTGCTGCATTATTTTGAAAATCGAAGATTCACCAGATCCAAGCCGACAAGGTTGTTATCTAGAAATCTTTGAATTAAATGGAAGATAAGAATGATGAGCTAGTGGCATAGAACACCATGTAGAAATTTTTTGGAAATTACAACTGGAGTCTAGAAAAATTTTCTAGATAAGAGCAAGATATAGGATAGATACATTGTATCCTACCTAATACATTTGAAACCCTAAAGTTGGAAAGGGAGAATTGAGCGGCAAAGGAAAACCAAATTTCTTTTTAAGAAGTCATAAGGTCATGAAGCAAAAGAGGAGAAGGTGGTCGAGCATAAAAGCATGAAGTGCTGAAGGAGGTGATAAGGAGAAAGAGAGCATAGTTACTCTGTTTCGATAAGAAGACCCCAGATATGATTGCATTGGCATGATGAGTAAGAAGACTCAAGGAGACGAAGCTTGAGAGGAAGACAAGCTATCAGAGCTGAAGTGATTAAAGCCAAGCAAAAGGATAGAACTGAAGAGTGATCTGAAATCTGCAAAGTATGTTGTAAGTTGTATCAAATCAACATTCTATTATTGTTACTCTCTAGAAATTGTAATAGTTAGTTTAAATCCTTTGGACTTAGGTTGGTTTAATAGCCATGAGATAAATCCTTTAACAGGGTGACATTCCAAGTGAATGTTCTAAAGTTCTTTGATCAGGCCCATTCCTAATAGTTTGGTGAAATCCTCTAACAAGGTCACATTTAACAGTGTGTTATAAGCCTTTAACAAGGCAGGCTTTTAACAGGGCATCACTTTAGAAGAGTGAGAATCAATTAGCATGTTACTGGTGGTTTTTCCCAAATTGGGTTTCCACGTAAATCATTGTGTCATGTGTTAATCTTGCATGTTTTATTGTTGCATGTTGATTTACTGTAACTTGCTAATATGGTTGATCTAAGTTTGAATGGATGAAAAGTGTATGAATTCATTCAAAGTAGTGAAAAGGTATTATTAGGGCATTTGGACCTTGGATAACTGATTCACCCCCCTACCCCTCTTAGTTATTCTAAAGAATTCTAACAATTGATATCAGAGCCAAACTGTTGTTTCAGTTTAAAGGGACTATAAGTAGGAAAGATCAAAATGTCTAAGAGAGAAGTCCCCAAGCTCAACAAAAAAAAATTTGTTGCACGAAAAAGTTTGATGAAGCTACATCTTGGATCCATAGGAGATTATGCCCAAAAATCAATTAATACTGAACATGTTGATCCAAATGGTACTCTTACTACAGAAGATATGAAAAACAAACAGGAACACAATCAGACAATGTTGGAAATTGCCTCTGCACTCAACTATGTTGAATTTGATGATATCAAAGGATGTGACACTGCATTCAAAATGTGGAAAGCCCTATCAAACATCTATGGAGGAGATCAAAATGTCCAAAGAGCAAAAAGAGAAAGCCTCAGAGGAAAGTTTGATGATATGAAAATGGAGGAAAATGAGAATGCTGCTCAGTATGGCACAAGAATAAAGGAAGTGGTAAGTGCAATAAGATGTTTGAATGGTCAATTGGATGAAGATACTATTAATAGTAAGTTCTTAAGAACCTTGCTCCCTATCTATGCTATTAGAGTATCTGCAATACAAGAACTAAGATGTGTACCAGGAAACAATCTATGTTTTGAAGGTATAGTGTGTAGACTCACTGCATTTGAGTTATCTAACTTTGACAACTACAAACCTGAGAATGTTGAATCTGCTTTCAAGGCCAAGCTATCACTGAAAGATGCTAAATAGGTAAAATCAAAAAAGGGAAGAAAGATGAAATATGTATCCAGTGACAATAGCACTAATGAGGAAGATGTGGAACAATTGGAAGCACTACTCGCTAGAAGATTTCACAGAGGTAAAGGAAAATCAAAGGTAAGATGCCTATCATTTGTTTTAATTGCAATGAAGTAGGTCATATTGCTGCCAGATGTACATAGAAAAATGATTACAAGGAAGGAAACAAATACAAATATGGAAGAGAAGACAATAAGAGAGATTACAAAGACAAAGGCAAGAAGTGTTATATTGTTGAAGAAAATTCTGATGATAATGATGAATAATTTGTTTATGTATCCATTAAGGACCAATCTGATGAAGAAGAGCCTACAGCACTGGTAACATGTATGAACAAGAATGACAGATGGATCATAAACAGTGGATGCTCACATCACATGACAGGAGACAAAAGTAAGTTTGTTAACTTTACTCAATATGATGAAAATAGTGTTAGATTTTGTAATGATGCTCCATGTCAAATAAAAGGAAAAGGTTTCATTACGCTTACAGAAAAAATTTCATGTGATAATGCATACTATGTTGAAGGATTAAACTACAATTTGCTAAGTGTCTCACAGTTAGGCAATGTAGGATGCAAAGTAGAGTTTGGAAACAAAACTGCAAAAATCTATGATACTGATGGTAAACTGATAGGAAAAGTAGATCAAATAAGAAGTAATCTATTTTACCTTGATATGGATGATGTCTCTTGTTTTGTTGCAAAATTTGATGATGAATGGTTATGGCACAGAAGGCTATGTCATGTCAGCTTTGACAATCTGGTCAATATTAGTAAAATGAAGAAAGTCAGAGGTTTACCAAAATTGAAGAAGCCTGATAATACCATGTGCAAACAATGTCAACTAGGAAAGATGAAATCTAGGAAAGATGACAAAGTCAAGTTTCAAAAGCAAAAACTATACATCTAAAGAAGTACTTGAGTTAGTTCATACCGACTTATGTGGTCCAATGGAAGTACAAAGCTACAAAGGAGATAAATACATAATGTTGGTTGTTGATGACTATTACAGGATGATGACTGTTATGTTCTTAAGAAAAAAATTTGATGTCTTTCAAATGTTTAAGTGGTATGTGGCTAGAGTTGAAAAAGAAATAGGAAAAAGCTTGAAATGCCTGAGATTAGATAGAGGTGGTGAATTCACATCAAAAGAATTTGAGATATTTTCTAATGATAAAGGAATCAAAAGACAAACGTCAGCTCCCAGAACTCCTCCACAGAATGGAATTGCTAAAAGAAGAAATAGATCTGTGATTGACTGTGCTAGAACATTAATGATGGAAAAGATTGTTGCTCTAAAATACTGGAGAGAAGATGTAAGTGTAGCTGTTCATACACTAAACCGAGTACAAGTCAAGAAAGGTACAAATACAACACCTTTTGAATTATGGTATGGTCACTCACCCAATGTAAAAAATTTCAAAGTGTTTGGTTGCAAGTGCTTTATCCTTAAAGGTGCTAGAAATGGAAAATTTGATGCAAAAAGTGATGAAGGCATATTTCTTGGTTACTCCACTAGAAGTAAGGCATACAAGTGTTTGAATACTAACACTAACAAAATTGTGGAAAGTGCAAATGTAAAATTTGATGAGCATACAAAAGTCCAAGCTGAAGAACCAAAGAGAACGAATGAATACAGAACCTTTGTGTATTCTTATGAAGGAATGCCTGTTGATGAGGATGCTTTCAATCAAATTGAAACTCAACAGCAAATTTCAGTTTCAGTCGAGTCACAACTAGTTAATGCCAACTTGTATTCAGAAGCCGAGTTGCAGAATGAAGGAAATGCACAATCTGATTCTGAAGTCGGTACACATAAAATAGATGAAGAATAACCTGACAAATCAGTACATAGTGACCCTAAATCAGAAATATCAAACATGGAAACAAGAACAGAACCAAGATTATCCAAATATGTAAAAAGACATCACCCTGCTAAACAGATAATTGGTGACAAAGATGCAAGACCACTGACAAGGAATAGACTAAGACATGAATCATGTCTGATTAGCAAATCTAAACCTAAAATATTATATGGTGCATTACAAGATGATGACTGGTATAAAGCTATGGAAGAAGAGATTGATCAAATAAAGAAGAACAAAACTTGGAGTTTAGTTCCTAGACCTGTTGACAAAAATGTGATTGGCACCAAGTGGGTATTCAGGAACAAGCTAGATGAGAATGGTGAGATTAGTAGAAACAAAGCTAGACTAGTATGCAAGGGTTATGCTCAAGAAGAAGGACTAGACTATGGGGAAACATTTGCCCCTGTTGCTAGAATGGAAGGAGTAAGAACTTTACTTGCATATGCTACATATAAAGATTTCAAAGTTTATCAGATGGATGTAAAGTCTGCTTTTCTAAATGGTATACTAGAAGAAGAAGTCTACATTGAACAACCAGAAGGATTTTTTGATGAGAACAACAGGGATATGATTTGTAAATTACATACAACACTCTATGGTCTGAAACAAGCACCTAGAGCATGGTATGAGAGACTTCACAAGTATCTAGTGCAAATAGGATTTGAAAGAACATATGATAATAGCAACATCTACATCAAAGCAGAAGAAGGTAAGGACATTATTGTATCTGAAATCTTTGTGGATAACATAGTGTTTGGAGGAAAGGAAGTGCTTTGCAAAGGCTTTGCTGACAAAATGAAACATGAGTTTGAAATGTCTATGTTTGGAGAGATCAAATTTTTTGTTGGATTGCAAGTACATCAACTAAAATATAGTATATTTGTGACACAATCAAAGTATATCAAAGAAATACTCAAAACTTTTGGATTGGAGGAGTCCAAACTAGTTAGCACACCAATGGCGATAGGAAATAAGCTATCCAAAAATGATGAATCAGCTGAAGTCAATCAAACAATGTACAGATCCATGATTGGAAAACTACAATATGTTGTACATAGAAGACCAGACATAGCATTAGCAGTTGGAATAGTGGCTAGATTCTCTGTTAATCCCAAAGAAAATCATCTCATAGCAGTAAAAAGAATAATGAGATATCTTAAAGGAACTGATAACTTTGGTCTATACTACAAAAAGAATTAAAAGTTTGAACTCAATGCATATACAGATGCAGATTGGGGAGGCAACATTGATGATAGAAAAAGCACAAGTGGAGGTGCATTATTTTTAGGTAAAAGGCTAGTTACTTGGACTAGCAAGAAACAAACATGCACATCCCAGTCCACTGCAGAATCAGAATATGTAGCAGTTGCAGTCAATTGCACAAACATTGTGTGGCTCACACATCTATTGAAAGGAATCAAAGAAGAGGTAACAAAACCTATGATATTGTATTGTGATAATACAAGTGCTATAGAAATATCCAAAAATCCAATAATGCATGCAAAAACTAAGCATATTGCAATCAAATATCATTATGTCAGAGAATTGGTAGAAGAGAAACAAGTGAAGTTGGAATACATTCACACAAAGGAATAAACTGTAGATATCTTCACTAAACCATTGCCCAAGGATACTTATGAATATCTTAGAGTCAAGTTGGGGGTAATACCCCTAACTCAAGCAATTTAAAGCAACAAGGATGCTGCCCTGCATCAATAGGAACAAATCATTGAAATATTAGAAGAATGATGCAGAAAATGACAGCAAGAGCAGAAACTCCAAATCAGTCACAAGCATGGTGACAGAGGGAGAAAACATGAGATGCAAAGCTTATATTTTGCATGATAAAGATGCTACATCTTTGGCATTTATGTCAAAGAGGGAGAAATATGCAGAAACCTAATCAATACAAAGAAAGAGGGAGATATATATGAAAGAAGGAGATTAATGAAGAAACGGAAAGATATATATGAGATCAGTAGTAAAGATGTAGTAGCTAGGAAAAGTAGCAGACAATAGCAGACAACGTATACAATCTTGGTGGTAACTAAGTTGATCAATTGATCAGTTTGGTTTTGCCATCAATGCCAAAGAGGGAGATTGTTGGAAATGATTGAAAAAGATCATTGTTGAAATAATCATATGGAACTGGTAAAGAATGTTCTCAATCATTGCTTTGTCATTGATTTCAAACTTGCTACTTGCAAGAATGACAATTGCTTTAATGATCCAAATACTATCAAGTGGTTGATTGACAAGGAGAAGGCAACCAATAAGCTGTAACTAGAACACCTAGAGAAAGGTTGAAGTTATCATGTTGTAATGAAGTACAAGGATCAGCTAAGTCATTGATGAAATAGTGTATTGATGACATAGAGGATGGGCACACTGAAACATATCAAAGATGTAAGGTTTTAGCTAAGACATCTGTAAAGCCTAACTAAAGTTCATTAGAGAGAGGGAGCCGAGCAAGCTAGTAGGTGCCGAAAAAATTCCCAGTTAAAGTCGAGCGAGTAAACTTCAAGTGTTGAGTAAACTTCAGATGTCGAGTGAACTTCAGATGCCAAGTGAACTTCAGGAGCCGAGTAAAATCAAGTGCCGAGCAGATACAAGTGTCGAGCAGAAACAAATGCCGAGCATCAGAAAATCAATAGTGTCGAGTAACACAGAGATGCTGAGCATCAGTAAATCAATAATGTCGAGTTGCTGCATTATTTTGAAAATCAAAGATTCACTAGATCCAAGCCAACAAGGTTGTTATCTAGAAATCTGTGAATTAAATGGAAGATAAGAATGATGAGTTGGTGGCACAGAACACCATGTAGAACATTTTTGGAGATTACAGCTGGAGTCTAGACGAAGTTTCTAGATAAGAGCAAGATATAGGGTAGATACATTGTATCCTACCTAATCCATTTGAAACCCTAAAGTTGGAAAGGGAGAATCGAGTGGCAAAGGCAAACCAGATTTCTATTTAAGAAGTCATAAGGTCATGAAGAAAAAGAGGAGAAGGTGGTCGAGCATAAAAACATGAAGTGTTGAAGGAGGTGCTAAGGAGAAAGAGAGCACAGTTACTCTATTTCGATAAGAAGACCCTAGATATGATTGCATTGGCATGATGAGTAAGAAGACTCAAGGAGACGAAGCTTGAGAGGAAGACAAGCTGTCAGAGCTGAAGTGATTAAAGCCAAGCAAAAGGATAGAACTGAAGAGTGATTTGAAATTTGCAAAGTATGTTGTAAGTTGTATCAGATCAACATTTCATTATTGTTACTCTCTAGCAATTATAATAGTTAGTTTAAATCCTATGGACCTAGGTTGGTTTAATAGCCATGAGATAAATCCTTTGACAGGGTGACATTCCAAGTGAATGCTCTAAAGTCCTTTGATCAGGCCCATTCCTAACAGTTTGGTGAAATCCTCTAACAAGGTCACATTTAACAGTGTGTTGTAAGTCTTTAACAGGGCAGGCTTTTAACAGGGCATCACTTTAGAAGATTGAGAATCAAGTAGCATGTTACTAGTGGTTTTTCCCAAATTGGGTTTCCCCGTAAATCATTGTGTCATGTGTTAATCTTGCATGTTTTATTGTTGCATGTTGATTTACTATAGCTTGCTAATATGGTTGATCAAAGTTTGGATGGATGAAAAGTGTATGAATTCATTAAAAGTAGTGAAAAAGTATTATTAGGGCATTTGGACCTTGGATAACTGATTCACCCCCCCCCCCTCCCCTCTCAGTTATTCTAAAGAATTCTAACACAGAGTACCTGCAACCAAAGTGTACCTGCAATTTGTAGTGTACCTGCAGTGCGGTTGCTTTAGTGGCCCGCGCGATTTTTATAAATCGCATTATTATTAAGTTTGTTAAAAATTTTATATATTAAGTTATGTGTGTTGTTTATTAAAATATATAAATATGATATTATTATTTGTTATTAGATATGTTATTTTATATATATATATATATATATATACATATATATATATATATATATATATATATATATATATATGTATATACATATATATATATATGTATATACATATATATATATATGTATATACATATGTATGTATATGTATATACATATATATATATATATGTATATACATATGTATGTATATGTATATATATATGTATGTATATATATATATATATATGTATGTATATGTATATATATATGTATATATATATATATGTATATATATATATGTATATATATATATATATGTATATATGTATATGTATATATGTAAATATGTATATATGTATATATGTATATATATGTATATATGTATATATGTATGTATATATGTATATATATGTATATATGTATTTATATACATATATATGTACATATATATGTATATATATGTATATATGTATATATATAGATATATATACATATATACATATATATGTAGATACATACATATATATATACATATATATATGTATATATAGATGTATATATATATATATATGTAAGTTAATAATGGTTATTATTCTTGTTTTAAAAATGGTGAATGTGGAACATTAATTTAATAATAGATCGTTAATTATTATTAAATTAAATAGAAACATTAGTTGCTTGAATTAATGAGGAATTGGAGTTTGGAGATTTAATAATTAGTCATATAAAAGATAATTAGTTTAATTTAAATACAATTTAAATCATGGTCAATTAGTCAATGGATTTGTATATTTGTTGGCAATTATTATATTTAAAAATGATGGGGGTCATTATCAACAAAATATGCATATGTAATAGACATTTAGAACATTTAGAAAATTGAATTCTAAGAGTTAAAGGGAAAAACCTTTATCCATCAAAACAATACATGGGCTAGGAAAAATGTACAAAATGTTCCTCCATTCATTATCCAAACTTGAAAATGTAAACTGAAAACCTCCACATTTAATTCAAGTATGTAATTTTAGCAAACCAAAACATGTGCTTCCATTATGGTGCATAAGTTATATGTGGTATTTACTTTCACGTTTTGAAAAAAAAAAATGCTACCAAACTTAGCGAAATTCTAGGTTAATTCTTTGGATCCCTTGGCGGGGCATTATAGTTTGAGTGGAAGGAGTGTCAAATGTTGGTAAGGTTACTAGGGCTTGAATAGCAACTTGCTCCTTCACCTTAGGTGTCAACTTGGTCTCTTTAGCCTTGTCCTTGTGTTCCACAATGCCTTGTGATGCAACTTGTGCTTATGTTGTAGATGCAAATAAGTCTATCTGACCTGTTTGACTTCATTCTTTTGTAGTGTTTTGAGTTTCCACTGTATCTTCTCAATTGTATCAACTTTTTCTGATGTGGATTTTGGTATGTTTTCCAAAGGTTGTACATGATGACTTGATGGCTAATAGCGGGTGGTTCTTGTGTATTCGCCTCCTCCTTGTTGTTTAAGTCATTGTTTTTTGTAGTTTATCCACACTAACCAATATAGGATTATCCCAAAAAATTTCTTGTAGTGTGGACTAATCAAGTATCTTCTTTAGATCATCCGCTATAAGGGGATTGATGTTCTAAGTTGTGACATCAAAAACATTCTTAATAGTTATTATTTCAGTATTCTCACTTGTTACATGTTGGGGGCTGACATTAGGTAATTGTATGTCTTGCACACTCTATTCTTCTTGCTGCTCTACTCAGCTATTGTCCTGTCATCTATGTTTATTTTTGTTACTCCCTTAATAATTTCATCATTATTATGATCTTCTTCATTATCCTTCACTTTAATGGGTTCTTGCTCACCTTCATTGATTGTAGTCAATCCATATGTAAGCTTCCAAATCTGTGTAGACTTCTTAACAACATCTTAAATATTGTTTTGAAAAATGCTAAATGCTTTGTATTTAGGTGTAAACCTAACAACATATTTCTTCATAGCCTTAGCAATTTGTGTCTTACTGAGTTCAGGCATTACTTGTGAAAGATATGTCTCTTTTTTTATCTATCTCTCTAAGTTCAGACAATGGTGTCATTTCTGCTCAACTCTATCATATAATCTTTTAGGTATTTGGTTGGCAATCTCTACTAAGGTAGTCTTGCATTTTACCATCATGGCATATATAGCCTCCTCCACTTGATTTTTCTCCACTTTACCAAGATTATCAAAATCTATATGAGAAAATCTTGATATGTCTGCACTATTCTTACATCTTCACATAGATTTTCAAGATCTGATAGAGGATTGTGACTCGCCACTTTAAATTGATTGTTGTCATCTGATTTTTTTCCTCCCCATCAGAGTCTTCTTGTGGCACATATTTCCTTCTAGGTCTTTTGTACACTTGACTTCCATTCTCTATAGGTTTTTTCTTTTCTTTTTCCTTTTGTGCAATTGAACGTGCATTAGCCCTTGTAGTAGGTGTAGTTGGTTTGGGGTAACTCGGCTTGGCTACCTTCTTGGATTTTGTCATAGGTTGGGCCTTAGCCTTCCTCTTTTTTTGTTATATGGGAGTAGGTGCTTCCTCAACTTCTTCTCCCTTGGCACCTTTAGAAAATTCAGTCTCCTCTTCCTACTAGTCTTCTCCCATACCCTGAGTTAATGCAAGAGGTGCTTGTGCTTGGATGTCTTCTTCCTCTCCATCCTCCTCCTCTTCTTCTTCTTTCTTGGCATCCTCTCCAAAGTTTTCTTTTAGCTTCTTCACCAGCTTATCTTTCTTCTTAATAATATAATCAATTTTAAGTTCCATTATGATTTTGGACTTTGTGATTTCATAGTTTCCAAATGCCTTAGCATTTTTATCTACCTCTTTTGCAAGTAAAGTTGTTATAGCTACAGAGGCTTCATCCACATTTATTTCATATCCAAGTGGCCTTAGCCATCTTACCCTTGGTGCTATTGCTTAGACATCTGTATAGTTAGCATCTACTAGAAAAAAAACATCATCATAATGTTTCTCTACTAAAGATATTGGTATTCTCAATCTTTTCTTCATTGATTACTTGAAGTCCTCAAAATAGCTTGTCATCACAGATTCAAAATTCTCACCCAATTGTTCAATGAATTCACCAATTTGTACTGCTACTGATCTATTGGTTTTCCATGCAATTGTGCCAAATGTAGGAAAGGTGTTTTCTACATAAAAGAATATACATATCAAGATAGAACCAAATTTACATTGATCACTCTTTGTCTTTTTGATTGCTCCAAGGTTCTCGACTAATTGTTGTAGTTGTAGTTCTGCTAGATCATATGTGTGATCTTTCTTGACAATTTTATATCCCACATCCACTACTATACAGGGCACACTATTCAATTTGCTAGATTAGTAGAATTTGTGTGAAATAGCCCTTACTACAAATTCTATCAAAGGATTAGTAATTGTGTCAATTGTCATGCCTCTCTTGTTCCACACGGCTCCAGTGTTCTTCATAATGACCTCTTTTGAATCACTTCTCAATGTATTGGGCCGATCTAGGGTTGGATAACCAGTAACCCTATGGATTATCCTCTTGGTTATTTTGATTGGTTCATTATCCATCCATAATGAACTATCATGAATCTTGCTAAGCACTATCTTTATCCATTCTATTTTAAACACATTTTGGAAATCTAGGGCTCTTGTCAACCCTTTCTTCTCTACAACTTTGAATTCTTCCTTCAGTACACCATTATCACAAAGCCTGTCACAAGCTTGTCTAATCTCCATATCACCAATGCTACCAATTTTATAGTTATAGCATTTCCTAACATCTTGCACCATTAAAACATTCGGTGATATCATTGATAACGCACCAAAGGGATCTTGCTTTTAATAAATATTAGGAATAGCTTTGAATATGGATTTTTTAACATCATTACTAACCATATGAACATTCAAAACATCCTTACCCTCTACATTCTTTGAACTAGATGCCATTTCATGAAACTAGGGTTTGTGAAAATTTAAACTACATAGCTCAACTCTTGATAAATACCTTGTAATATCTAATGAAATGATGTAGCATTGCTGCTAAGATCTTCTACAACTACTTTCAATGAGATTTCTAATCACCTTCTACTCTCCTTGCTTTTTCTTGATCTTGAAATGATGTGAAATGAGTTGAAAATTGATCAAATACCCTTCAAGAAACTCTACAATTAATTTTGAGCGCTTATACATCAATGAGCTCAACATAAACTAATTTCAAGCTTACTCAGCATCCATTAGTATCTCAATCATTTGACAACCATTGTGAGCTCGGCATCAACTAGCTAGTTTGATAGCTTGGCATCCTCTAGCATTTTACTTGGCACACATAGGAAATATTTCATGCTCGACAATAACATGAAACACTTAAAGATTTTTCTTGGATTCCAAATAACATCTTGCATCTTTTTCATACTTATATGAATTTTTTAATACTAAATTCCTTTGGAACTGATGTATAATATAACCTTTAAATATTAGTCCCATATACCTCTTGATTGCTTACTTTGATGAGGTGTGATCACCTGACCCATTAGGTGAAGTGATCTATTCTCCATTTGATGTGTTGCAACCATCCTTTTTCTTCCATGTCTTTTTCATCTCATCTGTGACATTTTCAACATTTTCCTTTCATTTGCTTATCAAATTCACAACTTGGTGTCTTTGACCTTATTTGACAATATCGACTGATGTGACCAGTCTTCAAACAACTAGAACATGTAGTTTGACTCAAACATCTTTTTTAGTCACCTCTAAAGTCTTTCCTAATACAATTCTTAGGAACATGTCCATATTCTTGACAATAATGACAACTATATCTTGTATTATAATCCTAGTTATAAAAGTTGCCATTGTTCCTTACATTTGCTTGCATGTTTGATGACCACATGGGTTTGGATTTGTACTCAAAAGCTCTATGTCCATACTTTTGATAGTTGTAGCAATATCCTTCAAATCTTTGTGTGTGCATGATCCTGGATCTACATTCATGTGCCTAATGACCTTGTTTGTTGCACTTGTGATAGTGAACCATGCTCTTCTGCTTGAAATTCTGGTTTACAGTCTTGATCCTGCACACATTAGCAATATGTCCTTTCTTACCACAATTATGACAAGTAGGTTCAGAGTTCTTACCTTTATTGCTCCTTTCTTCAGCTCTTTTGGATGACTCTCCTTCTTCAGTGCTTGTGTATCCTAGTCCAGATGTATCATTATTGGATCTAGGAGATCTCAATAATTACTCAAAGTATTTGAAGGCTTCATTTGATTTGTTGAAAGTTTTAGCAAATTTATTTTTCCTATTTAGGTCACTCTTCAATTGCTCATTCTGTAGTTCCAATTTTCTTATCTCAATGTCTTTGACATTCAATTCATAGTTGGCATTCATCATTTGAGTTAGAGCATCCAATTGCATGTTGGAAATCTTGGTTAGCTCTGATGACTTTTTTCCAATCTGTTTGTCAAAACTCTTTTCTCATCTTCAATCATGGCTTTGTCTTCCATATCTTTCTTTTCTGTTTAGTCACCTCACATATCAGTATGGCTTGTGATTCTTTCTCTAACTTGAGATTTCTGATTTCCTCAGCTTAGGCTTTGTTCTTTTCTATTAGATCTGCAATTGCTACATAAAACATTGGAGTCTCCATTAGCAAATAGCTTAGTAGTGTCTATCTCTTTGTATTGTGTGTCGTTCTCCGCAATAGAAATTTCTTTCCTTCTCTTCAAAGATTTCTTTAGTTCTTCTCTTGCTTCATCCAGTTGATGTAGAATGAGTTGTATTTCAATTCCCTTATTCTCAATAATCTTTCCCAACTTGTAGACTTCCATTTCAAAATCTTTCCTCAAAGCTGCAAAGCTTCTCTTTCAAAGAACTAGGCTCTGATACCAATTGTTGAAATTACAATTAGAAAGGTAAACTTCTGGGGGGTGAATCAATAGTTTAAACTTGGACCCATAAAATTTTTACCACACATCCATCTCATACATTTACTAAGTAAACTAAAATAACATGTAAAGCATGTACATCTAGAACATGAAAGCAATTAAACATTCACACATGCATGACACTAGATATGATTACCCAAAAACCCTCCAATTAGAAGTTAAAATTGAGGTGGGGATGACACCCACAAATCTTCAAGTCAGTGCTACTACAGTAATAAAGTGTATCCAATGAAGGTTACAATGTTTTGACCATGAAACGTGATCTGTCATGTTAAAGGCTTACAAAGACTATTAGGTCTTACCATGTTAAAGGATTTTAAAGGATTTTAACACCCTATTAGAAGTGTGTTTAGTTAAAGGACTTCAACTCTCAATTAAGTAAGTATAGCCTGTTGGGACTATGCTATTAAGAGATTTGACTAATTCACCTACTAGTATGATTCAGCAATTATCTTGCAATTAGCACTTGGTTTCTTGATGACAAATCACCTATAAACTATTGTCTTCTCGATCCTTCTTGATCAGATGTCCCTTTTCTATATGCTCTTCTCTTTCCTCTGTTCTAATCTAACTGATTCTACAAAGGAATATCATTTCATAACTCCTTAGCCAACATGAATGCTTTGTTTTCACATGCAAACTACTCTCTTCACTCCTTCATACACCTTACACATGCTAGAGATTTTACTGTTTGTTGTCCTTAAGAAGACTTTGGTGAGTTAGGGTTAGGTATGAATCAACGGTTGTGATTCATCCATTTTTTTCTACTTAGTCCTTCCCTTTTTATGATTGGATGCATGTAATTGCATTGGGAATCCAACTTAAGATTCATCTTTATCTCCAAAATATCACAATTGATCTTTAAGTCAGCTCAAAAATAGTTTACATGGTTATTTCTGCCTTAACAAATAGTTATGTCAAAACTATGTCACTCGACATTTGAAGTCTCTAATGCTCAGCATACATTGATCTCTATGTTGTGAGTTCGCATTTTTATTACTCAGCATGCACTTTTTACTTGGCTCCTATGTCACTCAAAATACATTGCCCACTCGACACTTAAGTGACTCAGCATATGAGTGGCTCGACACTTATTATGGATTTAGTGTGCTCTAATATTTACATTTTTTGCTAGACATGTACTACTTGTTTGCTATGAACTAAGTAAATAACTAAAGTGTGTTGACACTCACTTGTCAAAACCAATCTGAGATCAATAGGTGTCACTGCAATTCCATTTTCAAGATTCAAGTAGGCTTCTTATGCAAGAAGGTGACATTCAAAAGGAGGTTGTCCATTTCTTTGGGAATTTACTAAATTCTGTTGTAACTTCCCATGCCAGTCCTGAAATATTGGACTGCATTCCTACCCTAGTTTCAAATGTGCATAATGCCAAATTAATGCAACCCTTTTCTTTGGATGAATTTAGGAAGGTAGTTTTCAGCATGGGTGCAGACAAGGCACCTGGTCCAAATGGATTGTCTCCTTTATTTTTCTAGAAGTGTTAGGATTTCATTGGGAGGGATATCTTTCTAGCTTTGGAAGAGGATAGGATTCATGAAGGGATGTTAAAGCAATTCAACACAACCTTCATCACTCTTATTCCAAAGTGTGCTCAATGAAAAACCTTTTCTGATTTCAGATCCATTTCCTTATGCAACATGATTTATAATATAATTACTTTAAAGTAATTTCTTTGAGGTTGGAAAAGATCATTCCTTTCATCATCTTAGAACAACAAGGTGGTTTTGTTCCTAGAAGAGAAACAATGAAAGGGGAATTGATTGCCCACGAAGTACTTCATTCGATCCAAGTAGAGAGATTACCCTCAATGGTATTAAAATTGGACATGATGAAAGCTTTTGATAGAGTTAACTAAGGTTTTTAAGGAAAGTCTTGGAAAAAATGGGTTTCCATAGGAAATGGGTTAAGTGGGTAATGAAATGTATATCGGGAGCAAAATTCTTGGTATTGGTTAATGGCTCGCCTTATGGTTTTTTCTCTTTATCACAAGGAGTTAGGCAGGGTGATTCCCTCTCACCATTCTTTTTTATCATTTTTATTGAGGGGCTAGGAAGGATTATTCAACAAAAAAAGTCTTTGGGCCAATGGGAAGGCATTTCCATATGTAGGTCCTTAGCTATGACTCATAATCTCTTTCTTGATGATTAGTTATTATTTGGTAAAGGCAATCTTCGGGAGGCCAAGGTTATCAAAGAGACCATCAATAATTATTGTTCTACTTCAAGCCAAAAACTAAATGTATCCAAAATTTTCTTTTTTAACATTAAGAGAATGGTGATGGGGGATATTCAAAATTGTTTGGGTTTTGAAAGGTGGTTGAAACCCCATGTAAATACTTGGGCATTCCTTTCTATCAAGGTAAAGGTAAAGTTTCATATTAGAGCTCTATAATCTAAAATATTAGAGATTAGATTTCTTCTTGGAAGGAAAGATGGCTATCCTTGGCTAGGAGGATTTTTTTGTTCAAGATTTTCATCTTCACTATTCTAAATTATGTTATGTTAGTCCTTCTTTCTCCTAAGAGGGTTCTAGAATCAATTAAGAAATATCTTTGAGACTTTTTTTGGAAAGGCAACTTAGATGATAAAAAGAAGATTCCGCTAACTTCTTGGGAAAAGATGTGCATTCCTACATCTTCTAGTGGGGTGGGGATTTATAACTTTCTTTATAGGAATCTAAGTTTGGGAGCTAAGTTGACTTGGAAATTCTATGAGAAACTAAGTACCCTTTGGGATCAGATCATCAGAACTAAACATTTGGATTTGGATAATCTAGAGAGAATATTCACGATGAAAAATCCTCCAGTAGGATCCACAATGTAGAATTTCTTGGTAAAGAGTAGGGAGATCTTACTTCCCAACCTCTGTTGGGTAATTAACTCTCGTGACAAAGCCTTTTTTTGGTTAGATTTTTGGAACAATTATTGCCCTCTTAATTCACTTGGAAAATTTCCTATTGCTCAAGTGTTTTTGGAGAGGTTATGGGGTACCAATATTCGTGATTTCCTCCCCAAGGCTAGTGCTTTTCTTTGGCTTGCACTTCATAAGCATATTCTCACTAGGGATAGACTTTAGAGACTGGGTATTTAAGACAATTTTATGTGTATCTTATGTTGGAAAGTTAGAAAAGATGCAGATCACCTCCTTCTCACTTGTGATTTTTTCGATGAATGTTGGAGTAAAGTTATGGATAGAATTGGTTGGATTAGTCTAGTTCATAGGACACTCCCTCAATGGTTGATTGGTTGGCCCTTATTACATAATAGCTCCTTTTTTTGCAGCAATTTGGAGGGTTGGTCTTACACTAGTCATTTGCGGGATATGGTGGGAATAGAACAAGAGGATTTTCAGGAAAGATTTTTTAGAGGTGGATAAGGTGTGTGAATTGATGGAACACTCGATATCTAAGTGTGCCAATTCTTATTTCATGAGGATGAAAAGCTTATCTTCTATGTTTACTTCATTTGATTCTTATGTCCTCAATAACTAGAAACAAATTTATATACCATTCCAAGGAGTTTTGGGGGATAAAAGATCCAAGAAGGATATTAGAAGCAAAATCAAGTGGCAACCACCCTCTAGTTCTTTTGTTAAGCTCAACTTTGACAAGGCCTCCAAGGGAAATACAAAGGTAGATCGAGAGTGGGCTATGTTATTAAGAACCATTCTAGTAATATACTAAGGGCTTCTTAGTCTAGAATCCTTGATGCTTCTAATAACATTGCTGAGGCATAAGCTCTTTTGGAGGGTATTAAAATGTCTCTGGATATGGGTTTTAGGAAGCTTCATATTGAAGGCAATTCTCAACTTGTTACATTTGCTCTTTCCTCTTATTCCTTATTGTCTTCGGATCTATAGTATGTCATTGGAGAAGTCTAGAGGCTCCTGCCAAGATTTCAAGCATATAAGGTCTCCCACTACTATAGAGAAGAAAATCAAATCGTTGATCACCTTACCAATCTGGACACTAATTTGGAGCAAGGGTCTATAGTGGTTGAAGGGTCTAATGTGGCTGAATTGTTAAATCTCACTGATCAGCGCCATCTCCAGTCTTTTTTGTCTTTTTGATGATCTAAATGACAATCTCATTATGACATTGCATCTTATGTTGTATTGACTATACTTGACAGCATTCCTTTTCTTGTAATTTTTACTTCTATTTAATAAAATAAAAGTACATATCTATGACCCTTTTATCTAAAAAAATGCATAATTATAAAGCCCGCTCTAAATGTTTCTCAAAATATCAGCCAGTTTAGATAATTGTACTATGGAAAACTTACAAAACAAGAATTGGATAGGAATAGTGAGTGGGTGAGAAGCTGAGAGCACCATGACGTCTGTGTTAGAGAAATAAGCCAAACTTAAAAAAATTACATTTTACTTCGACTTCCGGCAATAACCAATACTACCACTAAAGAAGCCAAGCTAAAAAGTTTGCACTCCATTTCGACATCATACAATAAACAATACGACCATTAAAGGGTTGAACTCTAAAATTGCAGCATTTTACAAATGACGAAGGCTATCAAGAAATGAAAATATTATTGTTGTGACGTGACTTGTTGAGATGAAACATGAACCTGAAATGATATATTATGGCTGAGATAAAGATGTTATATTCTGGTTGAGATAAAGATGTCAATGTAGTGGCATGGCTTGTTGGAGTGAAACATGAACATTCGACGCCTATGGTTGACACGGACATGGCGATACATATGCAAATTTATTGTTGAGCAAGTTTAACAAACACAGGTGAAAGAATTCGCAACTAATACCTTACGTCTGGTGAAACAAGAAGAATGGTTTAAAGGAATTCCAATCTTTAAAGAGCTTTCAAAGTTTTCAAAAAGTGAATTTTTAATAATTTTGTGTGGGCTAGTGAGCATACACGCAAAACTATATTGAAAGCATGCAAGCTCACGGAAGAAATCCGGTCCGAGATGTTGGGAAAATGAACGACTTGTTTGGGTGGCAATGTTAAATTCCAAGTATGTATAGCGCTCTAATGTCTTGTTGGCGAATGTTGTGCACCTTTACAAAGAAAACCAGAAAGAATAGCGCACGCACAATCTAAGCTTCTTATGGTGAATCTTTAGCATACACGTCAAGAATCTTATCGTGTGGAATGGCATAAGATCCCTGGTGCGAATGTTTACAGCTCTACGAACTCAATTAAAAATTAATTTAAATTTTTATTATTATTTGGATATAGAATTATATGTTTCTTTTTAATTGTCTCTTACATTAACGTTTTAATCTTCTATCTCTCTTAAACCTGAGAACTTCTACATAGACACTACGGTATTTTCTTAAGTTAAAAATACTATTTAAGAATTAGATATATGTGTATATGGGATATTCATTCAAAAAAAAAATTCTATATCAATCTTATTCACTTATAAATTCTAATCTTTTCAAACAATTTGGATATGAAGTATAAAATCTATAAGGCTAAAGGTTCCCAAACTTTGGAAGATCAATGTCACATTTAAGAAATGTGTAAAATCAAAAGTATATTTGGTTGAGTCATCCATACCATCTCAAAAATATTGTTAACTTGACATGGTCAAAATTATTAGTGTTTAGCTCTATATAAACTTACACCTACTATTCAATCATATTTGATCTTTGTTACCCATATTATCTCAAGAAATTATCAACTTGCTATAGTCAAAATTATGAATCTTTTCATATCCATCATCTCCATGGTTCTATATATAAATGCATATATTAGTCAATCACATTTGTCCTTGTGACTCACAATATCTCAAGAAATTGTTAGCGACATGGTCAACATTAATAGTCTTTACATATCTATCCTCTTAATAGTTTTGCATAGTAATGCACCTACTATCCAGTCATATTTGATCTTGTGACCCATAATATCTAAAGAAATTATTCTAATTAGATAAAATGGGAGAAGGTTCAGATGCTTATAACAAAAAGTCCAATGTAAAAAGAAACGAAGCTCACAAGGAATGAGACCACCCAACAAACTAACCAAAACTAATAAGTAACAACAAAAGGCCCAAAAAACCTATATCAAGAAATTGTTTCCTTGGTATATGGTCAAAATTATATCTTTATGTGCCACACCTCATGAGTTTGTTTAGAACATATGTGAAATACAAAGATAGCCTCATTTACACATATCATAAAATTGATATTCTACCTTTTATATCTTAAGATAACTACCCTACTTTTTTGCACTGATCTCTTTCATAAGTGTCCCCGTATATGCCCTCACATGTATAGACACACAACATTTACACCCCTAATCATTTTGTATCTTATCACAAGACTAAGCCATTAATAATTTCTATATCTCACACTAAAATGTAACAATTCATTTGACATGATAATACGACTTTACTTTTCTCTATCGAATAATTATATATTCCAGTCTCTATTCTTTTTTTTATCATCAAATTCATATCTTTAAACTTTAGTCATTCTTTCTACACATAATAATCCCATAATCATGTAGCTGGTCTAAACAACCACATTCTATCCAACTACCTCGACCCAAAACATATTCTCATAATCATGTAACTGGTCTATCAAAACCACATTTTATCTAAGTTCCAATATTAATCTCATAATCATGTAGCTGATCTATACAACCACATCCTATCCTTTCTATATTAATGTAAAGAAACAAATTAAGTGAAGGAGAGTGCATTCACAGTTCTTTTGGTTTAGGCTTACATATTATGCACAGATGCCGTGAGTTGAGACATCTGCAACTACATAATCTCCTAAATGTCTTCTATGTCCATATTCTATTTAATGTAAGTTTAGATTTGTCGAAGCGCCTCGTTAAAATCATTTTTTTCCAATTTAATGAACTGGTCTGTTTAAACCTACATAAAAAATGCGTCCAAAAGTTGCGGAATCTGATCATATTCCAGACTCATGGCGGCGCAGGCAGAAAATGGTGGTAAAGGCGTAGAAGCTTGGCTTGTAACCACTCGAATTTGCTTGGAAGTTTCGAAGCCTTTTCTGCAAACCCATTATGTGCAAACTTCTGAAACTGGTTTGTCTTTTATACTCAAAGTATCGTGCACGGGGTTAGACTGGTGTGTTTTCGTGGTAGTGTTTTATATATATATCTTTTAAAGATTTGAACAAATGGAATGTTCTCATTCAAAAGTTTAATCATAGTATAAGATAAATAGAGTAGATTTTTTTTTTGGATGGTTTAAATATCATATCTTTATTTGATTCTTATATTAAAAGTATTAAATAGTCAAAGTTCACTTTTTTTTTATCTCTTAATTTCTTCCTTAGTATGTTATCTTTAAGGGTGGCCCTATTTAAAAATTTACAATGTATTGATGATGTTCAGTTGTGCATGGATTTTATTGTATGATTTATTTTTTACTCTGACCCATCATCATAATAAGAATAATTAACAAGAAGAAATAAACTTTTACTATTTAAGACAAACTAGAAAGATAGGAAAGTGAGAGAAGGGTGTAGATTTCTTGACACTTATACAACCTACATCTCACTGTCCACCTCCTTTCTTTTTAGTTGATCTCTCTGCTGCAAATTCATTTATTTTCCTTTAGCACTCTTATCTATGAAGGATCATAGAATGTGTCCAAAACATTGAAGAAAAACTTCAACGCAATTGAATCCAAAAACAAGGTTAAACACAATTGAAAATAATATATGGATTAGGAAAAACCAAAAAAACCCTACCAAGTGCATATTTTTTAAAATACCTTGTAGGTCCCAAAAAAACAACCTCCTTTTGTACATTGAAATATTTAAAATAAATATTTATAAAACTACAAGATCTACCAATAACTCCTTTAAGAAATGGGTAGTCATTGCTATTCCAAATAAATTAATCAACCCCTTAGAAAGTATATTTATAAAACTTTTATTTTCCCCTCACACATGATTGTAACCACACCTTGTATTTGGACTCATATTTCTAATGATAATATACAATTCCATGACATGTAAGTTTTTAATGATGAGCATTTTTATTATAATATTATTATAAGTAGCAAGATCCTACACAAATATATTCTAGTCTTTCTTTTATTTAGATATATATTATTAAATCTTTTGACAATAATGTATATTTTATATTTTAACTTCACAATTAGATATCTATTTTTCTACTTGTATTGTTTTTTTTTTTTTTTTTTAAATTTGCAAGATCAAGTTCAAATATGAAAGTGTGAATTCAAAGACATGTCATTTAGTGCATTGTTGAGCACTACAATTTTTATTTTAACTTCACCAAACTATTACTGATAATAATGAATTTTCTAGTATATTCACTTAAATCTCACTTAAAACCTTACATTAATATTTTTTTCAAAACCCTAGTTCTTGCATTAAGACACTATAACACTCACTATTTGAAATCTCAAACACTTTCAGATTCATTTTACTATACAAATATTAGCTAGTTACATGTATGTTGCATATGCTCTTGGTGTGTCTTTTAACTATTTACAAAATCATTAAATTGATCAAAGAGAAAATGGAGAGTCAGTCCCATGCATTTATATTAGCAATTCCAACCAATCTTTTTTAAAACACAACATGCTTTTTCGTTTATAGTTACAAATATAAGAAAGTATTAGTTAAAATTACACAAGTCCTAAAGATTCAAGGTTCAAGGTCACTTGGCACAATTAAGGTAATAGTTTTAAGACAAGGTTGTAGGTGTAATGATCGAGGTTACAATCACAAACTTAACCAATTTTCATGCATAACTCAAAAAATGTAGAACATAATCATTACAATATAATTACTATGTATTTTATTTCATTTATTTGATCTTATTTCAAATTTGTTCTATATATATAAGCTTAATTTATAATCTTATTGCTTATGTAAATGAATATGCAATATCATAGCATTGATATCTTTGCTCAATGTAAGATGATTTGGTGGATTTGGATCATGGGCATCTTGATTTTATACTCTATATTTACGAAAGCCAAAACAATGTGTCAAATGTATTTAAGATATTCTATACAAAATTTGGAAGGGAATAATACTTCAATCTAATTATAAGATATCTCACTTCAAGATTTTAAAATATGTCATTAGTTTAAATATGTGTAAGAAAATAGATAAGATAGACAAAAAAAATTGCATCGCAAGAAACATATTTAATCAACCTTATTTGAATCCTTCAGGAAAATAAAATAAAATAATTAATATACATAGCTTGTAAATTTTGAGATATACATTCTTTTTAAATATGTATAAATAAATAAAATATAAAATAGACATTACAAGAAACATATTTGAATATATATTTTGAAATGTACAATCTTTTTGAATGTGTATAAATAAATAACATATAAAATATAGACATTACAAGAAACATATTTGAATATAAAGTATTCCAAAAAAAAAATTTAAACTAATCATAATATATATATATATATAATACTATATATATAATCATTACAAGAAACAATTATTCTTTCTTGTACTCCTGCAACATCTTTCCTTTTATCCCATTCTCTATATATATATTCCTCCCTTGATCCCTTATTTTGTACTCAAGGTATTTTCTACAAAGATTTTTTATTAAATTTTCCTAATAAAAGTAGAAAAGAACAAATCATAAACATGAAAATTGAACTAAACTCGTAAAGATTACAATCCGCATCTCTAAAGTAGTAATTGTTTTTAAAAAACACAAAAAGACACAGAGTTTATGTATGTTGTTCTCATCTCTTCTTATATACATTCATAAATCCTTTACATGAGAAGAGAAAGCCCAATCACTTCTATAATAAAGACTTGAAACATTGAGAAAATTATGAACAAGAATGGAGAGGGAGCATACCTTTACCTTGGAGAAAGCCAACGCCACATAATCATCAAAACATTGTTTAATTAAAAATAAATTTTATACTAAGTTTTTTAAAATAATAAAAAGCTCAGCAAACCGTCTTTGGCCGGCGACTTGTCCGCCAAGTAACCTGACAACATTGACTACAGACCATTTCTGCGTGTGTTATCAAAACCGCCACGTTTTCGAGTCACCGCTTTAATTTCTTATATAATTAAATAGCTTTGGAAAGACAAGAAATCATTTACCATTTGCGAAATATGGGTTCAGATGGTCTTGACAGTTGTGATCTTGCAGATGATTTCAACCATTCTCTTGATGATGATGTAATTTCTGAAGGGACGCAGTTTAATGTGGGGTTGAAGAGTCGTATTGAGGATTTGAAGGGGCATTTGTTCCACAGCCAGGTGTCGGTTGTTGGCGTTCATTGTATGGGAGGTGGTGGCAAGACTACTCTTGCCTTGGCTCTCTGCAATGATCTCCAAGTTAAAGGTATGTCCCCTCTTTTTCATAATTTTCTCAATGTTTCAGAGTCTCTATTATAAAAGTCATTCCGTTATATATCTCTGGGTTCCTTATGTTTATATCCACTGTTATGAAATCGGGAAAAAAAGGTTCATTTTATTCTGCATGCATATAACACGGTATCTAGTTTAACATGCGTGAAGCAAACAGGGGAGAAAATTGAGCAAAAAAATATGGAGCGCAGATATTACAACTTGAACTCCAAACTTTTGATCTCCTTTAAAAAATTTGTCTCCTTAAATATATAATTATAAATCTACATCTTTACATCCACAACAATAGGCATAGGCCAAAATCTATTTTAGATTCTAATGGCTGGATAGACTCACTATATAACAACTAAAACTATCTCACAAACTTCAATTTTGGAGGCATCTTCAGATGCTTTAGCATCAAAATGATGGAATGAACACCTCTTCTTGAAGATTAATCTCAAAAAATAGACTTACAACACACAACTATAAAAAAAAATCATAACCTTTCCTCTTGTAAACAAATTGATTCAAACATTTATTTATAAATAAATGCAGTGATTATAAAAATCAAGATAAATCAATAGATAATTCAAAATAATAGGAGAGAAGTTAAAACCATGAGTATAAAGCATGTAATAAAATCTGAATGTGTAAGGAAAATATTTAAGAGACATTTTTACTCGTAAAGAAATATTTACAAATTGTATACTTATTTTTTCATATAAAAAATGTATTGGTAAATACATCTAAAACATTAATGAATACATTTTATTTTCCTCTCTAGCTCTCAAAATAAATTGTAAATTATAATAATCTGTCTAATTTCAAAAACTAGATTAGTTACATGTAATTGTTATAATTAAGAAAAAAGAATTGTCTCCTTTTCATCACACAAATATTACATTAATTCCTTAATGATATACACAAGTACAACCTTAGTTTCATAATCTATATTCTTTCAATAAAATCAATATAATTGACATATTGTATTTTGTTTCAAAGACATCATTCTCAAAGTTTTTGTTTAATATAAAATCTTTTAAACATAAAATAATTTAAGTTGATGGTATTTTTTTTGCTATTTAATATAAGATAGTTATTTATTATTTTTATATAGTATTAATTATCTAAGTGTTCAAATAATAAGATCATGCAAAACTATTCAACTTCACCAACAAACTTAGAATTCATTTCAGAATTAATTATTTTTTACTGTTACAATTATGAACATAAAATCATTATTCAAATTTTATTAATAATCCTTTTTATTTAAAATATCATCATATAGAAATCCCTATTAAAAACACAGACTTTTGGACTCTGTTACGCCATATATATTGCACAACAATTTTTCTTCGATACGTCGTATTCTGAATTTGTATTAGATAAAGAGGCTCTCTAGTACACGGCTAGGTTAAAAGGATTTTTTACTGTATGTTACGATATTCAATCTAAAACACACTTGTTTTCATTTATTTTCACAACAATGTGATTTTCGTCAGAGTCTCACAATCTCCAGACTTAAAAGAGATATTAGAGACTATTTGGGAGAAGATAGCGGGAAGGGAAAGATCAGAGTTCAAGGATGTGGAAAATGCGCACACAGAGCTACAGCAATTGATTTTGGATCAATCCAAGGCAGCTCTAATTATTTTGGATGATATTTGGCGTAAAAAAGATGTGGAAAATTTAGTATTTGAAGGTTCAGGATGCAAGACTGTAATAACTACCAGAGACAAATCCACCATACCCACAAACGCCTCTACACAACTCTATCAACTACCATTGTTGGGCCCAAAGGATGCTTTCTCACTTTTCGGCTTCTGGGCTACTGGACAGACATCAGTTTCAACTGATACAGATGCAAATATTATGCAGGAGGTATGGATTTTTATTTTTATTTTTTCAAAAAAACTTGTTGCTTTGTGAGTTTCATATAGAACCAATTAATTAGCTATTATTTAGATTTGTTATCCTTGATTAAAATTTTGCTTTACATTTTATGAATTGCAGGTGCAAGCAATATGTAATGGTCTGCCAGTTGCTCTAAAGGTGATTGGAAGTTTATTGCATGGGGAACCCCAAGAGGCCTGGAAGGAGAAGCTGTCTAAAGGAGAATACACATCAGATTATCACAAAAAGGGGTTTTTTAGATCACTGCAAACCAGTATTGACTCCTTAGCTGATGTAACCAAGGAGTGTTTACTAGACTTGGCGATATTTCCAAAGAACAGGAAAATATGTGTTGATGGACTTTTAGATATCTGGTTCTATGTTCGAAAGCTCCAGAAGGATGATGCTTTTGCCATCTTATCAGAACTTTCAAACAAAAACCTACTGAAATTTACAAGCAAATCTAGGTAATTGGCTTTCCTTGTATATATTGTTGTCTATTCGTATTATGTTTTTCAACATTAAGCTGAAATATTTGTACTGAACAGGGGAAGTACAACAAACTCATATGAAAATGCCTCGGAGTTGTACATTTCCCAACATAATGTAATGCGAGATTTTGTATCATATTTGGCACACAAAGACGATGCAGTTCACAGCAAAAGGTTGGTCATAACAAGGATGGAGTCTGGTTTACTAAGTGAAGGGGAGTTTATTAATGATAGTACATTGCACACTCAAATTCTCTCTGTTTTCACAGGTGAGTTATTCAAAACTTCCACATGCATTTTAGCTATTTCTCTGAAATACCAAACCATGATTTGCAGTATTCATCTTTTATGCTGAATTGTAAAATACACGGTGTGACATTAAGCACTCTTTTTTATTGCATGAGAAATACAAGCCCCATTTTCACCTTCAATGACCAGTATTACTAATAGTAGTTGTCATAATTAATGCAAATTGTTCTAAAAATGATTTCTTTGTGATTTATACATGCAGAACCTATGGAGGAGAATCACTGGCCTGATATTGATTTCCCTGAGGCAGAGGCTCTGATGTTACTCTTCACTTCAAGAGAATACATTCTTCCCCCATTTTTGAAATCCATGAAAAAGCTGAAAGTTCTGATGGTATTCAATTGCTGTACAAAGAGGGCAACAGTGAAAGGTCTAGATATCTTATCTTCACTCCCTGAACTCAAGAGCATACGGTTGGAGAGGTTGATTTCACCCCTTGTTGAGAAACAGAGCATTGGAGAACTACAAAGCTTAGAGAAGATATCATTGAGCTTATGTGAAGGATTTGGAAATATATCCACACTTGACACAACCAAGCTACAACATTTTAACCTGGACCACAGCAGTGATTTGGAAAAGTTGCCCATTGAAATCTGCAATATGCCCTCTTCTCTGTCATGGTCTATTACCAACTGCCATCTACTTCAGAACTTACCATGTGATCTTGGAAATATGAAAAGTCTAAGAATGTTAAGGTTGTCGTCATTACCAGGCCTGAAGGAGCTTCCAGTATCAATTGGAGAGCTTGAACACTTGGAATATCTGGACATTTCAGTATGTGAGCGTTTGAAACAACTTCCAAAGGAAATAGGGCAACTCAAGAAATTAAGGGAGTTTGATATGAGAGAATGTTCTCGTTTGAGAAGGTTACCCACAACCGTTTGTGAATTGAGTTCTCTGAAGCTTGTTTTATGTGATGAGAAGATTGGAAAGCAGTGGATGAGGGCGAAGAACATTTCTTTATCCGAGCTTACTGTTGAAGTTGTGGAAGCGCGCTTTAGTTTGGACTGGCTTGATGATTAAACTTGTTTTCTTATAGTGAAACAATCTTGACATCTCTGGATAATAGTACGAGAAACTATTGGATCACATTTTATGCTTCATATTATGTGCAAAAAAATTGTTGATGAAATAAAAAGCATTCATACAATTAGTTCAGAAACTGCGGATTACTATCTTTATAGACTGAAAATTTGTGACTCTTTATGGTTCGCACATTTATATGATAAGATTAAATTAATTGTTTTCTTGTGATTTAATGGTTTAGACTGGACTCACTCTTTGTAAAATTATTATTAAATTAATTCAATAGTAAACCAGTTTTAATCAATTTTCTATATTAGATTTTATGTGCAAAATTTTCAACATTTTATATTTAGAAGATATTATAAATCGGTTTCTTGTGTTTGTCTAGTATAATATGTAATGGCGATTGATTTGCCAAAATTGACCGTAATCTCTTGTTTATTTGATAGATTGATTATCACTATTCATTCTTAGATCAATTATTGGTTCTTAATTTGAGACAAGGCTGACTGCTTTTTCATTGCAACCATTTGTTTTGTTTCAACATTTTAAAAAATTGTAAAATTTAGTCAATTTCTACTTCTATTTATTTTTGATCTATCATATTAAAAATATGTCCAATGTTTTAAAAAAAAATCCAAATATCACGTATTCAAATGATAATGTATTATTTTATTTATTAATTCTTTGGTTGCCCTCACCAATCCTACAAGTCTATCACAAAGGATATAATGGAAATCATCAAACTTTTGAAGAACTCTTAGAAGGTATAAAATTTTGAGTGGTCCTATTAATATAGACAAAAGTATAAGGGACTTTAAATATTGAAATAATAAGAGAACTCTCTTTCGAATAATTAAATTAAATTTCCATGAAGAAGTTGAGTCTAGTAATTAGGAACTATTCACCACCCCTTAACATGTCTAGGATGAAAATAGGGGAAAAGACGAGGCATAATGATGACTAGATACCCTAAAGGAACAAGAAACTAAGAATTGAAGAATTTTTTATAAAATATGGCAAAATTTGAGTGGCATGTGACTTATAGGATATCAATCCCTAAACCAATATAGCTAGTTATGGACCAAAAAAATGTGAAGATGGTTGGGGGAATTAAATAGAGGTATGTCTTCTAGTTGCAATAAGATTCAAAATAATGCAAAGGTGTAGAATATCTAAGAAAAGGAAGATTATGCTCTACTTGGAAAATCTCAATTGTCATGACCCATTTTTTTCAAGAGACTTTGTGACTTTATAGAAGGGATACTTTTTTTAGTTAGAATTATTTCTTTCAAAATATCCAAGCAATTTTATTGTCATGGACACTAGGTTAAAAATGAAGAGAATCAAACTATAAAAATTATCTACATTTGACCATGAAGTAATAAATACTTTTCTCAAGAGTAGAAAGAAAGTTTCTAGATTCTAAAATAATTTTAATAGGGATAAATTACAAAGATGCCAAAAGAGGTGGTTGAAACTTTCATGTAATACATTGAAATAATGTAGGTAGAAATAAATGATTATATTCCTATATATTTTCCCATGTGAAATCATCTTAGACATGAGATATAAAGAAAAAATAATTTTTGCATTTTAGATATATAGTTCTTTTGAGGAATATATTGTAATGTTCCCTTATAGAGTTAGACAAGATTGATACTTATTTAGTCAATCATAATATTCCTAATAGTCATTCTGGTTATCAAATGATGTTATTGTTTGGATTTACGACTAGTGAATATAGATGGTATCTGAGTTGCCTAGACAACATCTATGGACTCCCTCAAAGTTTATAGTCCAATTTTGTTTCATGAAGATTTATGAACGTTTGTTGGCCCCTACCCTTTATTGGGATAAGATCATATGGTGGATTTGGATCATGGACATCTTGATTTTTTACTCTATATTTCAGATCAAAGTCAAAAAAAAAAAATGTGCCAAATGTATTTAAGAACTCTTATAGAATTCTTAGAATGGAATGATATTTCAATGCAATTATAAGATATCTTACTCGAAGATATTTGGATATATGATCATCCTAAATATGTGTAAAACAATCAATGAGATAGACAAAAACAAAAGTACATAGAAGAAACATATTTAGTGAATTTTATTTGAATCCTTGAAAGTGAAGATAATATATAAGATATTATATATATATATATATATATATATATAAGCTAGTAGCAATCGTTGTGCACCATGGAAGACATTTTTAAAGAAATATGAATGGTTATGGTTAGGATCAAGTTCTTTCTTTATTATTAAATATACCTATATAAAGTTACTATAAAATTATGCTTCAACATTTTATATTTTAATTTGTTACATAAAATGTTATAGTTAAGAGTAAAGTTATGGTTAGGATTAGGGTTAGATTTCAGGTTAGTTACAAATAAAATTAGGATTAGGGATAGGGTTAGGGTTAGGGTTAGTGGTAGGCTTAGGATTACAATTAGAGTTAGAGTTAGAATTAGAGTTAGGTTAGGGTTAGGGTTAGAGTTAGAGTCAGAGTTAGAGTAAGGGTTAGGGTTAGGATTATGGCTAGCATTAGAGTTAGAATTAGAGATAGAGTTAGAGTTAGAGTTAAAGTCAGAGTTAGAGTTAGAGTTAGAGTTAGAGTTAGAGTTTGGGTTAGGGTTATGGTTACAGTTTAGAGTTAGGATTAGAGTTAGAATTAGGGTTAGAGTTAGGGATAGAATTAGGTTTACAATTAGGGTTATGGTTAGAATAAGGGTTAGGATTAGAATTAGAGTTAGAGTTAGGGTCTGAGTTAGAGTTAGAAATAGGGTTAGAGTTAGAGTTAGAGTTAAAATTAGAGTTAGAGTTAGAGTTAGAGTTAGAGTTAGAGTTAGAGTTAGGGGAATCTCCCACAACTTCAAGAATCGAATCCAACCACAGGTGAAGGGGAAAATTCAAGAGCCTGACTCAAAGAGGCATATGATAAAAAGATTTAGATGCAAGGTCAAAACCCTCATGCTAGGGTTTGGCCAACAAAGGGTAATGATCCTCCCAACTGAAGTGACTACACAAAATAGCCCTCCTATCATCAACAACATCAAATTTTACTATGAAAAAACCCCTAGCCACAAGGTAAATCTAGATAGATTTAGAAATCAATGGATCCTAGTGCTTAGATATCCAAGCATGAAGAGCCTGAAGGGAAGGCCAAAAGCCACAAAATCTGAAAATATTTTCCCTCTTAGAGAAGTCCTCAATTGTATGAGGAATTTCTTCAACTATATCATCCTCCAAAACAACTGGATAGGATTGCTAACCAAGAAAAAAGTCATAACCGAGGAAAAAATTGGACAATCCATAGATGGAACCCCCAATCCATGGACACTAGCTTTGAAAGTTTCCACATCCACAAAGGAGGGAACATTTTCACTAGCACTAGAAGCATAAAACCTAACCCCTGATCTACCACTGGAAGAAACGAGTCGAGGGGACGCGACCCCAATAGCCATACTTGAGCCTGACCATGATAGTGGGAGTAGCAAGCGAGATACTTCAAATACACAATGTTATTATAACATATAAATAATAATAATAATAAAGTATAAGATACTAATCATATTTGATAAAAACTAACATTATCTAATAAATTTCAATACAATTCTAAAATACCTAAAACCCTTATTACTAACATTCATGGAAACCCTCTAACACTTTAATCATTTAAACTACTCTTTGATAAGAAAAAATTATAAATATTAAATTACTTTCACATGTCTACACAACCACTTTATTAATATCTAATCACTAACCTAATTTAACTTCATGCAAGTAACTCCCTTCAAGTATTGACCTCAATATATCTAAATCCCAAACCACAATTTAATTATAAAACAATACTACTCTCCACTAAACAAATATTAACTAATCTACTAATTAACTACACTAAATTTACAAAATACTAAACTTAAAATTATATTATACTAAACTATAATTACATTATACTAAATTTCCCTAACACACACCTAACTCTACCTAACCTCCCCTACACTAACTTCCCCACATGTTAAACAGTGGTCCCATCTAACATGGCCACCTTTCTAGACACCCACACACTTCCCCATACCCTTGTTGTGCTTCCCAACTAGACACGGCTATCCTCTATCCAAACTGTACAGTTGACCAATTTTTAAAAAATCTAAAACATCATGGATTTTTCTGAAAATTTTGGCATTTGAGCTTCATGATTTGCATAGTTTGTAGTCTAGAACAAAAAAAAAATTGGAAAAAAATCACTATGTTTTAATGAATATGGAAAAAAATAAAATTTGACCTTGTTTTTTCCTTAGTACATTTTGGATGGAGATTAGCATGTCCCTTCCCAACTCCCCTACACGTTGCCCCATCCCTTGTCCTTTCAAAAATGGTTGAGTACACATAGCATGGTAAAAGGAAGGGTTAAAAAGGTAATCATCTAGTTTATTGCCTTGGTTAAAAATTTGCACTCCCATTAATAAGACCTATGCTCAACTTGGGTGGGGAGAGAAGTAAGATAGGTATGGGGACCATGTGTAGTCCCATCCCCCTTCTTCCCTTGTCTATACTACCCTAAGGTGATGATGGGGATATTAAATGAAAAGGGGTACATTATTTTCTCTCTGTCTTTTTAAGGATGTGGCTATCCTCCAGACAAACTATACAATTGACCAATTTTCAAAAAATTGAAAACATCATGGATTTTTCTAAAAACTTCAGTATTTGATCTTCATGAGCTACGTAGTTTGAAGTCGAAAACAACAACAAAATTGGAAAAAAATACTATGTTTTTGTGAATCTGGATTAAAAAAAAGCTTGACTTTGTTTTGTCCTTAGTGCATTTTGTCTAGAGATTAGTCTGTCCCATTTTTTAGGATATGTATGTTCTTTTTTTGTTTATAAGTTTATTTATTCAAGTTAGTCAAGTGGGGTATACAATGATTACTATAATGAATGTTGTAAAGTGAAAGTTTCCAATTTCTTCCCATACAATTTTCAGAGACCTGTAGGGTCTCATTTGGAAGCATTATTCTTATGGAATTTCCAATAAAAAGGTTACATGGGTTTACTTCCAACTTACATAGTAATGGTAATAGGCTTATTTCCCATAAGCTTAGGAATTAGTTGTAATGTAGAATACATGTTATTAAACTTGTATTTTAATTCCATTTGACTTACCATCATGTCTATTAAACAAATATAAGATTCAACTATGGAAAATACATCAATTTTGAACATGGAACTTAAATTAAGAACTTGAGGAGATCTATCCACCTTTCATTTTGATTTCTTTATGCAATACCATGACTTTATCATAATCAAATCTATTTACATTCATGATTGAATCCAAGGTTACAAGAGGTTAAATTATGAAATAAACTAGTTTTTGACACTATGTTATTCCAATGCATTTAAATGCAAAAAATAAAGTGAAGTCCATTTGTAATCTTATCACTATACTATATAATTTGTTCATTAAAAAAAATATCCTTTCTTCTTAATGAAAATGAAATCTACAACATGGAATGCATTTCAATAGGTCTCAAGGAAGTTATGAATCATTTCTCTCAACACATAAATATAATGATACAACAAGAGGGATGAAACAATGGAAAAGCCTCTAACACAAGGTGTCTCAAGAACATAATCAATGCTCCAATTCCAAAATATCTCCATCATAAGGGCCTATCCAAAATCTTAAAAAATACATAGAACTAACCATGGAGAGCTCAGCTCCCATCCTAAGTCTCAAGGAGACCACCTCTGAGCTAGGAGAACCCATAACCAATTGGGTGATAATCAAGTATAATCCATAATAATACAAACACAACAATTAACACTCATCCAAGGCTTGTACAATGGGATTCACCAACTTGATCCCAAAACAAAGAGGTGCCACTGGACTAGCATGTAGGAGATTTCTAAATGAAAAACATACAAATAAGCATGTCTCTTCCAAGGCTAGAATTCACATACAATATCCATACTTTCTCCTCTTTATCTCCCCCAAAGAAAGATCAATAACATTGGCATGCAAGGACCCATACACCTTGCATTTCTTCACTCTTCTCTCCATGAGAAGAGACTCTACACTTCCCTCGAGTCCAACTAACCCAATCCCCCATGCTTGGTCACTTTTTCCCTATCCAAGGGTGAGTAATGTCATTACACCCTTTACAAAACTCCATCATTCAAAATCAAAGATGAACACAATAAGCATGAAATCAAAACCAAAATCCCATCCCTTACATAACAACAACACAAAATGCAGTGATCACATATGTAAGAGAATTAAAATACATACTAATCTATTTGTAACAAGCAAAAAAAGCTTTCATGGAAATGGTGGAGACCAACCTTCACGAATTTTATGGTATAATGATGTTTGAGAAGAGCCTCATCCTTCTTTTGCTTCCTTCAATCCAAAACCCTAATGTCTCTAAAAGTATAGAGTGGATGAGCACCCTCTAACTCATCAAAGGACCTCTAAAAAGGCCTCCAAATTCTACCCACCCACCAACATTAAATTCAAAATTGACCCTTGATTCTTTTGTCTTTCCCTTGTCCCCTATCATAAATGTGATTGGAAAGGAGTGTAGGTTTCGGGAAAAGGTCAAGACTCACTCAAATTTTGCAACACATGGGAAATGGGATATTAAAAGGGTCACCAATGCCACTAAGGGGTTCTAGTAGTGTTAGAAATGTTCCTAACACATACCCCTAACACTTAGCTACTTGAATTTTTCTAAAATTGGCCCCTAGGACCACTTTTTGGCCTCTAGAAGTGACTAGAAATTTTTTAATTCAAACAACCTTATTGGTGGGACTTTACAAGTATCTCCAAATCAAAGGGTTTTAATTAGGTTCCTAATGGGTCAGTTAGGTTTAGGGTTACATTGCCAACCTTAGTGGACTACATTCTCATTTTAATAAACTTTTCCATTTCTTCACCTGATAAGCATAATTGATTTACATAATTGAATTAACATTTTAACATCTATAATTTCATTTCAATGAGATTATTATTTCTAATAGTATGAGTATAAAATACTTATGTAATTCAACACCATGATCCAGTCCATTGGTTTCAGTCTTCAATTTTTTAAAACATAATTCATCAATTATTCTAAATCTAATTTCAATCAATCTAATATTGTCAAACTGAACTATTTTTATACATATAACATGCTCATCCAGGTACCATAAATAACATCATCATTGTAAGATTAAACACCACATAGCATCATTAGTTCAAATCAATATTTAAACAGTCAAAAAATGTATCAAAACATGAACATTTCAACTGATATCAATTTCCATTAGAACACCTAAACCATAAAACCTTAATTCATATCCATCATTATAAACATCTAATGACATAACTTATATCACCTATTTAAGTGGTGTATCCTAGAGAACACATGAAATGCTTAAGATTTAAACCATAATTTCAAACAATCGAATAACTCATCCCAATGCAGAAGTATAACCTCTTGTACATAAGACCCTAATAACCTTAACACATCATAATGTACTTTTAATTTTTAAAATTAAGCTACCTTAAGGAGACTTCTAGTGAGTTAATATCTCTTCTTCGAATTTTCCAATGAATCATAAGAGGATAAGTATTAAATTATCTAATTGTAGTAATCATCAAATTATTATAAGTAAGATATATGTAATTATCATAATGTCCTCTACATGGTTTCTGACAAGAACATCAACATCTTCCCATATCATTGCCTCGTCGTGTTCATATGTCCATTCAAATGTCCCCTAAAGGATTTAACAGAGAAACTCATATTTAAAATAAGTACACAAGAGGGGTCTTACAAAAAAAGTAAGGTGTTGTGGAAGAAGATGGTTAATAAGAGAATGGAAAAAGAGGAAGAGGATTTAGGATCAGAGGTGAGTGAAAAGAAAAATAAACCAAGCAGGAAGGAGAAAGTTATTAGAGGAAAATATGTTGAGGATGATGAGGTAGAAGAGGAGACCCCAATTTCAGATGTGGGTAGAGTAGAAAAAAAAGAAGGAACCCACCCTTGACTCCACCCATGTATTTTCTAGCTTTACCATCAACAATGTAGATGGCACTTCCCCTCCCCCCTGATGCCCTTGTTATAAATGTAATGTACCCAATTTTAATAAAATACTTAAAATAAATAATGGTCCCAAAATTTAAATAGTATTATTTGGACCTTCAATTTTTTAATAAAGGGGCCCAATTTTTTTTAAAATTTCATCTACATGTGTTTTTTTTGGCTCTCTTTTAAACTCTCAAGAGTTCCTCTGAAGGGTATTTGAGTATGACATGTAGGTAGTGGATGATATACAATTTGGATTATTTCTTTGTACTGCGAATTTCTATTGGAATTTTGTATTGTTCACCATTTCATAAGTTGAAGATCTTCCCTACTTAGCTTTTCCAATTTCAATGGGATTCAACCCTCACCCTATTTCATCTATGTATTTCTTAGCTTGTATATGTAAAATCAAAGCACGATCTTTGTTTTGCAAAGAAAATATTTTGAGTTTTGGCGATAAATTGTTATATCTTTGTGTTGGCGTACACTTTGTGTGTTTGGATATTATTTGGTGTATTTAATGAATTATATCTTCCCTTCATCATCTCCAATTCACTCCCTTTGGCACATTCTTCAAACATTACCATGACATTCTTTAATCATTATTGTGGCATCATATTTTTCTCTTGTGTGTTTCTCTTTCCTCGGGTGTTCTCCAATAGGCACTTTCCCTCGAGTACTTCTCTACGGTGTTCCTCTTTGGGTACTTTCCTCCATGTTATCCATCAACTACTTCCCCTGGAGTGTTCTCCATCAGGTACTTTCCTCAAGTGTTCTCCATTGGGTACTTTCCTCAAATGTTCTCTATCGGGACTTTCCCTTGGGTGTTTCCCTAAGGTACTTTCCTTGGGTGTTCTCCATCAATTATTTCCCCTTGGGAGTTTCCTTCAAATGTTTCACTTAGGAATTTTTCCTTGGGTCTTTCCCTCAAGAAAGACTCGAGAGTGTCATTGGGAACATTACATTGTATCAAAGTTGGTGATTCTACCAACATATTGCGATAGTTGAGAGTTTAGTCTTATATCACACTATGACTCCCAACAATGCCATATGGTCTCCAACCTATTGGAAAGCACATTTTTTGGTTGAATACTCCAAGAAAAATTTTGCATGCAAATTGATGGATGGTGACATTTAGGACAACAAACACAAGGTAGTTGATGACATCATCTACTACAAAGACAAAATCTATTTGGTGCCCAATTCCAAGATGAAGGAATGGATTTTGGAAGAAGACACTTGCACAAATATCATTGAAATAGCACCCAGTGATCAACTTGATGGAAATGAGTTCTAATAGTGACCCTCAGAATAAGCAAGTTCTACTAGTAGTTGTACAGCTTCCTAGTGATGTGGACTTGGTCAAGGATTGTTAGCAAGAGAAATCTTTACAGTTCATTGAATATGGAGTTTATCCTTCAGTTATGCCTAAGTTGTGCATGACTATAATTTCTCCATGTGAAAGGCTTCCTAATAAAAATAGTAAGATCTACATAGGTTGCAAGATTCCTAAAGAGCTAGATGATTGCATGAAGATTGTGGATCTAGGCATCAAGGTAGTTTATGACTAATTTCTTTGGGATCCTGGTGACTCTAAACATGACAATGTAGTACAAAATAAATTTGACAATGATATTTATGGAGAAATAAAAGCTAGAGTCACTCTTTACTGGTATGATGGTAGTGCCGAAAGATATGGGTATAGTGATGGTGGTGGAGTGTGATGCATGTTGATGCATGACCATCCTCATGGATGTAGAAAGATTTACCTTATTGATGAGACTCCAAAGGAGATTGGTGTGGGTGATACCATGAAAGTTATGGATTGCACTAGTACATTTGGGCTCATTTTTCGACCTTTATTGGTCAAAATTTTGACCCATTTTTCGACCAAACTTCGACCAAATTTGACCAACGAATTGGTCGATAATATTCTGATCGAAAATTTGACGAACCTACTAGATGGTCAAAATCTCAACCATTACGCTGGTAGAAAAATGTTGAAGTTGTTAGGTCATTTTTTGCCATTCATTGGTCGAACTTTCGACCAATGCTTGGTAGAAATCTGCAGGACATTGGTCCAAATTTTGACCAATGCATGGTAGAAAACTAGATGGCATTGGTCGAAAACTTTTTGGTCAAAAATTTGACCATCCAGTAGGTTGGTCAAAATTTTGACCAATACGATGGTCGAAAAATGTTGGAATTGTTAGCACATTTTTTGCCATTCATTGGTCAAACTTTTGACCAATGCTTGGTAGAAATCTGTAGGGCCCATATCATGGATAGCGATATCATGGACCCACTTCCCATGTACTAGGTACGAAGATTTCTGATCGTGAGATTGAGCCGGGATCAAAGGGTGGTGCTGACTCGCTATGAAGAAGTGCTCAGAAGCTAAGTATAGTGAGTTAGCGAGTGTGGCCCACCACTGTTGAAGTAAAATTGTTGTCCACAAGATCAAGTTTGGATTGACGACGCTTGTTGACTCACTATAAAGAGATGTGCAAAAATTAGGTATAGCGAGTTAACAAGCAATGGACCCACCATCCTGTTCTTAAAGGTTGTTTCAATTGTCTACCACACGATTAAAGTAAGATCAGTGATCATCGCTAGCTCGTTGTGGAAAGGTGCTCAAGAATTATGTATAACAAGTTAGCGAGTTTATGACACATGTTCATAGTCATCCATGGGCCCGGTTTGAAGCACCAGCCTTGAAGGAAAGGTACAGGTGGAGGTGTTTTATTGGCTTGACTGCCAATGTGTTAAGAAGAAAGCTGAGTCAGCTTAGTTGTCATTCCTAGATTGTAGGATTTTTCAAGGATCAACGGCACAAGTTTAAAAAAGAAAGTGTGATGCCACTCTATTTTTCTGTTTGGCGCATTTATGATAAGTGAAAGCTTTGCATGTGGGAGAAACAGAGTATAACACAAATATTTTCATTAATTCCAGTCCCACGCGAACAATGATTGTAAATTTTTTAAGCACAAGAGCCTAATTTATTGTGTCGTGTTAAGCCTGGTAAAGACATGAAACTATTCTCATATTATAACCTCTGTGGCATTCCAATTCTCTCAATACTGTCAAAATGCCTCCTAAGAAACCATTCTATGGGAAAATTAATTATATGGATAGGAATGTCCATGATGATTTATTAGAATTACTCCCATAATCTACTGTACAGCCTGCACAAGTTAAAAAGTTAATTTCCTTAAACTCTAGGCTTAAAATTGGTGATGGCCTATATGACAAGGGGAACTGGGTTAGGGATGCAACAACTACTCAAACTGGCCTTATCTTGTTTAAAAAGTGGTTTTCGAAAAGAAAGTTGTTTGCCCCACATGCTAATGTTTGGAATTTTGATTTGGGAAAGTTAGTAATCCCAAGTGTTTTCATGGATTATGATTTGCTTGAAGCCATTCCTAAGAATTATGACCCAACCATTAGGGTTGTAAGAAGAAAGGATGGTGTTCCTCTGGTCTTGATTACTCCTAAAGAAATTAGAGAGGTTTTTCACCTGAAACCATTATCAGACTACCATGTGCAAATCAATCTGCTAGAATTAGAGAATGAATATAAAGCAAAGAAGGATGTAATTAGGGGAGGTGCACTAAGGGCACATCTTGGTACAATAGGAACTTTGCCAGTAATTACTGCAGCCTCTAGAGAGCCTTTTAAGAAGACTCTTTTCACTTCCCGGGCTGTAGAGATATACAGGACCTTATGCCGAGTTTTTGGTGAAGATGAGCAAGAATTTATGCCCATTGGTTTCATGTACATGATGGTTCAGATTGCTTCCTTTGGTGTAGATGTTATTTTTTATTTTGCTTCCATTTTGGCTAAAGAAATTCACATTGGTTTAGTTGGGATTGCAAAGGGCAAGGTGGAAAAAACTTTGGTCACTACTCTCTATTAATGCATATGTTTTTGTTCAAAGGAGTGACATATTTTGGTAATGATATGGAACTAAATAGAGAGGAGAATGGGGAAATACTGCCAATCCAATTTTGGAGTGCAGATATGACCTGGGATGCAAGTAATGCTAGTTTTGTTAGATCTGATAGATATTTTGCTGCTAAATTGAGATGCCTCATATTGAGTGACAATCCTCGAATCCTTAGGGTACTAATGAGTCTCATTAGGCCTATGGATAACCCCCATGACTTGAAAGTTTCACATAATTGGGGAGATATCATCCCCTACCCTATTTCTACTATTTTTAGAATCTATGGTTTCAAGGGGAACCCTCATGTTTTTCCTTACCAATTTCATTTGAAGTTGGGAATGGCTGAAGTTTTATGGCAGTTAGGGGGAGTAGAAGAAATGTTTTTGTTGAAAAGACAATTAGGGTCAATTTTCCCTACCTGCACAGTGGCCCATCAATTTGTGGTTTCAAAAGGGGGATGGATCTTTTTACATAATTTCTTGGAGCAGTATATGATGGCTGTCTCTCATCCCCATTTTTGTGATTCTAAGGGATTTTTCAATCAGATGTTGAGGCATAGAATCAAGTTGGGACCAGTCAAGCACAATTCTTATTATCCAAAGGATATTATAAGGAATGAATTCTCATTGCAGGAGCAGGAAACTAAATAGGAAAAATGGAGAGTTTATTCCTGGGTCTTAGAATTCATTCATTGTTTTGGTAATAAATATGATCCTTTAGATAATGCTATTATAGAGGCTGTCAAAATAAGTAAGCTCGTGAATACCTTCCCTGAAATAATGGAGGTCATGAATGAAAAGAAACAATTTTTTATTGATTCATATCCTGATAAGCACAGAGAGGTCATGAGGAAGTTGGCTTTCACTCCAAATGTGAGAACTGATAAAATAATTGTACAAAAGAGGCTCGGATATACTATAATTCAGAATAAAAGGGTTCCTATAGACAAGGGCAAACAAATAATAGGATCTACCAGTATAGTTCAATAGGAGAGACTTGAAGACCCTAGTCCTAAGAGGCAAAAGGTAATGATAGAAGAAAGGCCTCAAGATGAGGAATATTCACCCATCCAGTCCCCTTTAAGGATTGGAGAAGAGCTCACTGGTGAACAAGTTGAACAAATGGGATCACAGGGAGATATTTTTATTACTCAAGCAGAATTAGATGAGGATATCCCTCCAGAACTTCCTCTCCCAAGTTTGGATCTAATAATAGCTGATTATAGAGGCAGGGAGTTGGACCCTATATTAGAGCAGGCAAGTCATCAATTTTTGACTGATGACAGTTTTGTGAAATCAAGGGCTTTTCAACAATTTGCATGGACGACAAACATGAACGTTTTCGAGGAGAAATGTAAAAAGATGAAAATAGATCATCCAAAAATGGATGAAACTTCCAAGCAAAACCAAATTAATGAAGAAATGATGAAGGAATTGCAAAATATAAGCCCTGAGGAGGGGAGGAAAATGATAAAGGCGTCTAATATTTTATTATTGCCCAATTGGGATATTGCAGATGCATTAATTTTCAATTCTGTTTCAAGTAGACTGGAGTTGCAAGACCCAAATAGAAGAGACTTCCAAGGCACTTCATTCATTGAAGATCAAGCTGCATTGGTCAGTTGGTCATTGAGAAAGGGATCTAGAGCCACACCATCACAATTAGATGAGTCTAGATTGATGGGAAATATACTTGTAAGAAGGGTTGCTGACACTTCACATGTATAGACAACATATTGGAATGTGGATTGTTCTAAGTTTGTGTTGGCCACTATTAAGAAGGAGGAACAGGTTATGTTTGAGTTACAGAATAAATATGAAACACTTCTTGAGGCCTATAATAGGGAGGTAAAAAGGAGAATTGAACTTGAAAACAAGGCAATGGGGAAATCCACAAGCCAAGAATAACATACCCCCGTCCTCCAATGGAACCTTTTAAATCCACCCCCCTTGTAGAGATACCAAACACACCTCAAAGGCCTGAATATTATATAGCTGAGGAATTTGAAGAAGAGAAAAAGCAAACTATGGGCCTTACATGTAGAGTTAAATATGCAGTATGAGGATAAGCTTAGAAAGGCTCTAATGTATTTAGTGGACAAAATTGAGTGGCCCTTATTCTTTGATCAGTTGGTAAAAGTAATAGATATATGGGAGGAATTGGAAACTCATGATGATACCCTAAAGCCTATTGTTAATAAATGGGGAAGAAGGCAAAAGGAAATCACCCTTCTATGTTATTCAGTTATAAAGTCTTCCAATGACCATGTTGAAAGTTTGTATGATATTGCTAATGACCTGTTAGATTTTGATAACAGGAGAGTTGCTCTGCAACTAAAAATTGTTTCTTATTTGAATAAGTTCAAGAATCAAAAATTTGATCTATTTCCTTGTGCCTTGGATAGAAAGAAGAAATTGAAAAATAAGGAAGAGTGGAGTAAAAAATTGGATGACCTTTTATGCACAAGGATAAATAAAGTTATTAATGAAAAGGGGCATGCCTGGTGGGCCACCACGACAGAGGAATCGGTTAAAGTCCAATTATTTTTGATTCTTTGAAGCAAGAATTTGCTGGTTTTGAAAAGGAGGCTGGTTATATTTTTAAAAAGCAAAATGATATCCTACAATTTAGCTGGCCGGATGATATACAATTTGACACTTGGATGGCAGATCTTCTGTTGGACAAGCAGTTAGAGGAGGACAGTTCAGATGATGATGAGAAACAAGAAGGTGAGGTGCAGGTTATTAACACCTCTACACCAGAACTGAAAAAACAAGAAGGGGAAAAGGCAATAATGCCTACTTAGGGTGAAATCAGTGAGAGCCCGTAGGAGAAAACTGATTTGGAGGTATCACAAGATCATCCTTCTTTGGCCAGCTTGGTAGCCACGTATTCTGAGGAGCTAGAATAATGAGAGACAAATCAGAAGTTGATGATTCACAATAGAAACTGGAACTGGCCTACCTGAAGGAATATTTGATATGCCTGGCATTCTGTTGTGATTGCTTTTGTCTTTTGTATGATGCTTTGTTCCTTGGACACTTGTTAGATCACAATTGCCCTTTGCTTGTTGCAACTCATGCTATATAAATGAGTTTTCAAGGCATTGTGATGGTCCGAGACTTGTGCAATTTTTTGTTTCTTTCAAGAAGAGTACATATTCAGTCAGTTCAATAGTATGCAGAGGTTTTGAGTTTGCTTCCATTGTACTTTTTGATAAGCAAATTGAAATGACAGAAATAGCAATCTATTATGGGCATTCAATTGGTTTTCTATCAGTTATTGTATTAGTCATATGAAAAGGATAATACAAAGGGGTATTTACACTATATCTGTGTCATCAATTTCTATCTCTAGTTTATGGGTTTTTTTACTTTGAAGTCATTTAAATAAGGTTTATTTGGCTGAATGCAGTCTGGATGGGTTGTATGCTAGTTTTATTGTTGCTTTTAATTCAAGCAATTATATAAATGCTTGAGTAAATTAGTAGGGTTTATGAGTTCATAAAAGGGATAAATTGCATAAGAATGGAGATGGGTGATTGCAGTTGATTAATTCTTATACAAGTTATTTGAATTAGATCTCCTACCAATAGTCAATTTCTTGCCCAATGGATAAGGCACTGGTCCTATAAATCAGAAGTAAACAAGGATGAATTCTGCTGCTGCATATCAAATCATCTTACAAAATCAAAATTATTTTCAATCCTGTTCAATAATTATAAATGCTAGTCTCAATTCATTTATATCTAATTCCTGAGTCTTAGGTAGCTGCTATTTCTAGGAATGTTTGTAAATTTTAGGAGAATTATGACCAGATTTGCTGATAAGGGACGTGTATAAGTTTGAGAGCATTGAAGAATTGAAGTGAGCTATATATTTATGTGAGGGTAACAGATGAGAATTAGAACAAAACTAAGATAATTTCATTTTTGAATTCTATTGCACCGTGCACTTATACAGATCCTTTCTTGTTCCTTTTTATGCCCACCACTTAGCCCACATTATTGAGTGTCCTAGACAAGAAAGTCTTATAGCAAGCAATTTACCCAAGATTCTTGGAGTTGTTCCACAATAAGATATGATGAAATCATGAACTAATTCCCTATTATTTAAGAAAATGAGAAACACTATAAGATACTTTATAGTTCTACAATAATAGCCAAATCACCAAAGTAGGCATGCTTTTTGGATCATATTCTCTCTCAGACATAGATGTAACATGCATTTTGGTTGCAAGTGATTTCTAGGAGCTTGGGGTTCACTATCAATTCCACCACCTTGGACTAAAATTTTTGAACGAGTCAAAAGTTGTTCCACTATAATGATTACTAATAAACTTTATCATTGTTCAAGTCAAAAGTTTATCATTGGAAAAAATGGTAGATAATTTTGTTCATGGTCTCAAGGAAAACAAACACTACTTGACAATAGCAAGAAACAACACAAATGACTTAGAAATAGTCTATCACAATGAAAGACATATTTTGCCCATCATAACACTAGTAGTGCTCTACTGTCTCATTTTGTGTAATAGAGACACCCCCCAAACATGAAGGATTCACCCCCCAAACATCTTCAAACATGAAATGATCCACTATCTATTAGACTAGTGTCTAATCTAGGCTAAACCTCCATCAGCAATTACCATCCAACACTACACTTGCACCAAGTTTTCCCACTCTCCTGCATTTGGTTAATATAGTAAAAATAAATTATCACAACCTCATTGTCTCCCACCAATAATAGTGACTACAGGTGGTAGGAGAGAATATACATTGGAAACTTTAGAATAAGTACAGTTGATTGTGCCTAACCAGTCACTGGTTTGAATACACCAGTCTATTATTCCTTACTCAACCCGCAATGAAAATTAAAAGAATGCATGGAAAAGATAACAAAAATAATAAAATGTTCTCACATTAAATATTAGTCAAAATGCATTTGATACATCATAGGAACTCACTGTTCCATGGGACAGAGACTGAATTGCAGAGAACAAGATTATTTTATTGATTATAATTTTTCACAATGCCTTGTCTCACCACCCCAACTCTACTTGTCCCCCAAACAGTCGACAAATCCCTTCTAAATAACCAAACAACAGTAAACAACCACTGCTGTCTAACTATCTAACTGTTACCAGTTAGTTATAAACTGAAATTTGTTGTCTAAGTTGACACAAAGTGTCAACTTTGACAACTTACAATCATATATTCATTTAATATATTTCACTAACCTTTTCAAAGGTTTTATAACTTCACTAACCCTTCCAAAGACACCTAAAACCCTTACAAGTTGTACTAGGCCTAAAGACACCTAAAACCCTTACAAGCTTTTCTTTGCATTTTTTCTACATTTGATACTTTTCTTATAGGTGGACATGTCTATCACAAACATCCAACATGTCTGTCCTTAGACTTCATGGCAAAAACCCTACAAAAAACTCAAAAAAAATAAGGACATGAACCATCCAAACATCTCTAATAGCTTGTGGATATCCCAAAGATGCATAAGTGCATGACTTGTGAAAACCAAAAAGATAAGACTAACTTGTATAACAAGCAAATAACCAAAATGATTTTATGTCTATGTTATGTTTGACAATGATAATGATATTTGGATTCAAGTATGAGAAAATCTGTATCAATCAATTCATTAAATATCATTTGAATACAAAGAAGATTTTAAGAGATTCAAGAGCATAATTATAAGCCAAATTTGTGGAAGACCTAAATCAGACCTAAGTGAACAGACATGTGAAGGCTTAGTTTGAATATGATGAGCAGATCTAAGGCAAAAAATTTATGAAGGTATATTCAGGGTTTAGAGCATTTATTGAAAAACACTATTTCAAATCTTGGTGGATTATTCATAAGTACAAGGCAGATTTTTTGAAGACCTCAAAGGAGATCTAAGGCTAATCTACCTACATTATAAACACTTTGCATTCCAAAGGTCAGTTCCTTCTGCATTACAAGATTTGAGGTTGGTGTCTCTTGCTAATTGAGTCTACACATTTGTTTGAAGTTATATACATACATACATATGTGTGTGTGTGTGTGTGTGTGTACATACACACACAATTCACCTACAAGGATTTCCACGCTAAATAGTATATGCATCTTGTCTTCTTTTGTTAGACATCAACTATGTGAATGCTTTCTACATTGCTTTCAGTTGACTAAATATATATAATAAAATATGCAGGTTTCTATGCCAAACTAACTCCAATGTGGACAAATATCTAATAATTGGGATTTAAACTAAGCAAGAACTATATGTTCAAGGAACCAAAAGATGACTGCAATGAGACTATTACAAGCAAAAAAACTTCAGTCTCGTTAAAGAGAATTGGGATGTGTGTTTGAAGACTTAACAAATTTGAGCTTCACTTGGTTTCAAGAATACTATAATATTATCTACTTAACAAGGCCAACCACATGAAGGTGGAAGCTCATCTGGCCTCAACCCCCTCCCCCTAACATCAATCTAAAGTACCCATTATCATCTAATTACATACTTCATTCATTCATTCATCCATTTATGAACTATAACATTCAATCAATACAATCACATAACATTCATTAATATGATATAAAATTCATTAATACACAATACTAATAAAAAATTCATTAACACATAACAATATTCATTAACATAAAATAAAAATTTGTATTAATATGCATCCTTCATACATAATTACTTAAAACAAAGTTCTTTCATTATCCAACAAGGTTTATCAAAGAAGATTTTTAAAACATCATTTGGTTTTTTTTGTTTTTTTGAGCTCTCTTAAGAAAAGTGCTCATAGGGACATCCATATCTACTTCATTCTCCTCCTCTTCTGGCATGTGTAATGTCAAATTACAATGGCTCCTTCTCTTTGGAGGAGCAAGAGGTTGCTACACTAAAGGGGGCTTTGTTGCAAGAACAAGTGAATGCGATAAATTGGCATACTCTTTTTCTTTTTCTAACTAATACAAGTTTGTAATTAAGTATGAGTACAACATAAAATGCATTTTTCTTACCTGAAAATGCCACATTATGTACATTAACATTTTGATCTGTCATCGTGTCAACATGTTGAACACTTGGAACATGGTCCAGTCCTTCAACATGATGTTCAACATGCTCTAAAATATTCAAAAAAAGGATACACGTCAAATTCCAATGGAAGATGTTAAATTATATTCATAATTGCATAATTAATTTTCAATAGAAAATTAATACCTCCACCACTATAATCCACATCATGGCCTTCGTTAGGAGTAGGTTATGTGCTAGGATATGAAGGCTACAATAAAATGTTATGCACATTGTTATGTAGTCAATTTATGTTTAAAACTAATACCAAAAAAGAATCTTCTCAACTATTTAATTTCATTTACTTTTCTTCTAACCAATTTACCTGTGAGATATCATTTGGTGCACTGGATTCTTGGACAAGGCTTATAGATTCTTCATGTAGGCGTGCAACCACAACTTTATAGCCTTCCTTCAAGGCAATTTTTCTATCTTCATTTGTGACCTCTACATTGAAATCTGTGCCCTATGGTTTTTGCTTGATAATGTCAATTTTCCATGTATGGTTTCATTAAACAAAATTGTTTACAACATTATATTAAAAAAAAAACAAAATTCATTGCTCTACTTACAAGTCGAGATTGCAGATTCATATAGCCACCAGAGCCAAGTTTGTGTTGGCCAACCTTTTCTATTCTCGCTTTTGTAGCTACAGATGTGTCCTACAATTTATGAACAATTTCAAACATCTTAGATTATATATTTACAAATATCAATAATTAGTGCATGATTACAATGTACTTAATATTATAATGACATACCTCTTTTTGCCCTGTGTTTCTTCATTATCTCTATCTTTACATAGCCTTTTCTCCTTTTCATCTTCTATTATTTCATTCCACTCCATTGATGGAATCATAGGACGATCGTACTTTGTGTTATCCTTAAGACCCCTTCTATATTGATCCCTCATAGTCTTTATATGCTTTGCTGCTCTTTTTAGAAGTAGGCCAGTGTCAAAAATATTTTTCCCAAATTTCTCCTCAATGGATGCAATCAGCTGATTTTTTAATTCCCCAGCTTGTAAATTCCACCTTTTTAAAAACAAATAGATTGTTAGATCAATAATTTTAATATATTACAATAAATAGAAGAAAAAAATTTTATGTAGCAATGATATGAAACTACGTACCTCTTACATATGGTGGGTCCAAATATTCTTAATGTCATATGAAAAAGATGTTCAAAGAAAGCATTATTACCTACAAAAACATAAAGGATTTATCAGTCCAAAATGAGTAATGTAAAAGTAAACTAAATTTACACTTTAAATAATATCAATTTTAAAGCACCTAGAAGCTTTCGTTCTCTTAATGAAAACATAGTTTTCTTATTCAGCAACAATGTCCCTTCATACGAACTAGTACTAATCACACGAACTGCTCCAGGAAATGGATCAGCTTCAGTAGTACTACTCTCTATTGCTCTATCAAATGAAACATCATAACAATTAGATGACAATTTTAGTACTACTCTCTGTTGGTCTACCTCCTTGCCTATGTCCATGTCTCTCTATGTGTGGCTATATATATATATATATATATATATATATATATATATATATATATGTATGTATGTATATATGTATGTATGTATGTATGCATGGTGTGTGTATGCATGTGTTTGTGTGTATGCAGGCTTCTGTAGGCATCATTTAAGCACTAATGTGCTACTTCATTGTTCATCAACTTGTAGAAAGACATTAAAAAATATAGCACATTACAAAATATAGCAAAAAAAGGTTTTACCGATTCTATTGGGCATAGACGATGATGTTTGCATGGTCCTTGTTACCGATAATGCAGCAGACAATAGTGGACCACCAACCGAAGGAGGAGTCCACACTTCATCATGAGCTGAAGAATAGAATATTGTTAGCAAAGACAAATGGATAAAGATCAAATGGGATACTAGCAAGAAACATCGACAACAACAAAAAGGTAAGTGTTATAATGTTGATCAAAAGAAACAAAGTGTTATTTACACGAAGGTACTGTAAAACAACCCTGACCATGTTCAGCATGTGATGTCGCAACTGGCACATATGTCTATACAAGAACACATAAAATTAGAGATCATGATCCATAAGATACTATAAAATATTAATATCTATTGAACTTCTATTACTGCTTTAGTCGAATTACTGCTTACTTTCAAAGATATGATTCTATTGTCCAATTCTATTCTCAGTGCCTCTTTCTCCTCACTTCTGTCACCCTTGATGATAATTTGAACAAGCTCATTAGTGTATCTTTGTGTAATTTTTTGAGTGATGAATACAAGGTCAGTACTAAGGCCAATGTCATGTAGATATGACGCTCGTATTTCAGATTGCATTTGATCAACGATCATTGTAGCTTTTTCCTATCATTTGTGACATAAAATATTCATATACTTTCATCAGAATAACTCCAAAGCCATAAAGAAAAGAACATAATAATAGGAAATTTGTTTCTATATTAACATTAAAATTTACAATAATTAATTTTTACCTCTACTAAAGGTGTCTGACATGGTGCATCCATATCGCCCTGTGAAAAAAATTAGTAAGTCTTAGAAATCAGAAGCAAAATTAAAGTAATAGACTTACCAAAAAAATATTAATAATAAAGTAGATTGTATATGTAAATCATTTGTCTTAAGTTAAAAATTTAGCGTAACTAATATTTATATCTAAAAAAAATTTGACATGTTCTACTTAATGTTTATATGTGCACATATGGTTTGGAAAGAAATATTTGGTCATACAAGACCCCATCACAGTTAACATTGATCGTACCTAAAGATTTCATTGATCATCATGATCATCATCCATGTCACCATCATCATGATCATCATCATCACCATCATCATACTCATCACTTTGAGTGTCGTCGTCACCACCACCATCTTCATCACCATCATCATCCTCTTGATCACTATCATCATCATGACCATCATCACCATGATCATCACCATCTTCATCACCACGATCATGATTGTCATCAGCATCATCATCATCATTATCACCATTATTGTTAGCATGACCAAAATCATCACCATCTTCTTCTTCTTCATCATTGGCTAACTGTCGTTCTTGATAATCATTTACTTCCTCTTGTGCTTCTTCAATATCTTCTTCTTCAATCACATTATACTTTACTGGCCTTCCTCTTGGTTCATGTCTAACAAAAAATGACCAACCTAGTTTGTCTGGAACACCAAAGTAAAACACTTGTTTGCATTGACTTGGAAGAACATAGGGCTCATCTTCGATTGGCTCAAATGACCTTGTATTAATCATAGTAAATCCACTGTCGTGTTCAATAACAGTCCTATCGGCATCATTTTGATTCAGTCGTAACCTAAATTATTTGAAGACAAATAGAACTATTTTGAATAAATTAAAGTCACACTCAAGTATATCATCCAAAATGCCATAGTATCAATTTTCAGATTGTTGAGGATGTATGTCAGTTGTAGATGAAATATTGGTGACTGTGAAGACAACACTTATCCCAGAATCACAAGTTTTCTTCGTTTCATCTAAGTTTTTTGTGCAAAATTTATAACCATGGTAGTACATAGCTTTGTGGTGTTTGACCTACAATTATTCAAACATGTCAAGAATCTTCTCATTGATCTATGAGTTGATATTAAACTTATGTCTCATGATTAGTGATCTTATGCATACCTTTGTATCTCTTAAGCCATATATTAGATCAAGTACCATTGGCATAACTTTGGGATCTCCATTACGATGAGCTTCTTTAACCAATGATGCAACACCATCCCATGTTAATGAGTGACCATTTTCTTGAGACTGTTCAATCCATACTGTCATCCAATCAAGATTGTTTGCAATATACAAGTGTAGTGCATCCCACTCACGACCAACTATAAAGAAGACAATTACACTAGCTAGAAATAACTTATATATATTGATGATGGATAAGAATTGTCAAATTACAGAAAAAAACTTATAATTACTTCTCACCCTCCTCAATCTACCTTTTCCCGTCAGGTACTCCCCTTTGAATTTGTTATTACAGTTGGGATCCCAAATGAGATCTAGATGGATACCTACTGCAAACTTTGGAAGATATTCATTGATATACACCATGGTCTGGTATATCATATATCCCTCTATCATAGAACCCTTAGGACGTGCTCTTTGTCGAACCAAGCCCTTCATAAATTTCAAATGCCTCTCAACCATCCACATTGATCTAGCTTGTATAGGTCCCAACAATTCAATCTCCTCAACTTGATGTATGAGGTAGTGTTCTTGAGCATTGAAAAACGTTGGAGGTAAACACTTTTGCATTTCACACATAAGCTATGGAATTTTTCTCTTCTAATATTTTATATCTATTTTATCAATTTCTTTAGATGATAACCACCTAAATGAGATTCAACATGCAAAAACACATAGAGGAGATTTCAAATAAAATTATATAATAGATTTCAGATAAAAAGCTAAAAATCTAAGAAAAAACACTCTTCTAACCTCATGTATTTTCCAAGATCATATATAACTTGTTTAATACTATTGTCAAACTATTTTAGAAGAGATAGAGGTAGGATGAACTACAATCATTAAAAAATGATCATTTCAATATATTATTAAATAATGCAACTGGTACTATATTCAATCTTACAAATATACTGTAAATAGAAAACATGAATTACCTTGAGGAAGGTATGCCAATCATGTGTCTTCAACCCTGGTCCAAAATCATCTTACTTCGATAGAAGAGTGCTTATATTTGTAGCAAATCCTGTTGAAAATTTTGTTTTTTTTATGACTTTTTTTAATGCATCACTTTGTTGCTCCGTTAATAACCAAGGAAGGGCACTTGTATTTATGTGATCTCCATTCCTATTTGATTCAATGAAAACTTTTAGTGCATGATTAGATTCATGAATGTTAGTACAAATTTTAGCAGTTTATTCTCTATCACACCTTCCATCCAACATTTTCCATACTGTCTCCGTTACATTCTTTCCAATATGCATAGCATCAAACAAATGCATGATTGGGAGATCCTTGTAGTATGGTAACCTACTAAACTGAGTAGGATAACTTTTCATTCCTCTAGGAAGTTGGTCATTGATGCCTTGATGACCTTCATGAGCATCAGTTACAACATTAGTAAATATAAGACAATATCGAAATATAAATTGTAAACTTCAGATGACAAATTGGACATTACCTCGACAATTTAGTCTATCATATTCCAACTTCCATAAATGAGGTGTCATTCTTCGTGGCCTTGATGATGTCTCTTCTTTCCCATTGAAAAGATGTTTTTCAGTAATTCGATACCTATGATTGTTGTGGAGAAAGTGTCTAAACTCATCAAACACTTGCTTTCCTAAACTTCTCGAATGACGACATTTCATCTTCAGACCACAAACTGGACATGTAAATTTCTCCTTTGTCTAAAGACCTAAAAGATCATGTATAATTGGATCATGTACAATTATCATGCACAACTTAAGCATTCGATAGTAATGTGTAAGCACTATAACAGACCACAAATATGTGATCTTAACAATATAACATACCACAAAAATGAGTTAGCCCAGGGGCATCATGTATTGTCCATACAAGCATTGCATGGAACTGAAATTGTTGATGTCCTATCGGTCTAGAGATGTCATATATAGTGATGTCATTCCATAACTTCAACAACTCATCAATTAGGGGCTCAATATTCACGTTCATATCTTTGACTTGGTGTTTACCTAGCAATTGAATGAACATAAACATTACATAATTATTATAACCATTTTCATGCACTATTTATAAATTAATTTAGATAACTATAAAATAAAATTTAAAAAAAAAACCTAGCACAATCATTGACAACATTATGTGCTCCCTCTTTATGGACATCCAAGGAGGAATGTTATTGTTAATAACAAAAATAGGCCATACTGAGTAAACAGATCTCATATCTCCCATCCGCCGCCAATGAAAGTTTCAGATTACGAGGTTCTTCTTTAAAGTGTGACCATGTTTCTTCTATCTCTTTAAATGCAGAACCATCGACAGGCATTCGCATAATGCCATCCTGACTTCTATTGCTGCATGATAATCCATAAATTATGCCAAGCTAGCACACCTGAATAACTATTCCAGACGTGGAATAATGGGAATGTATTGAAGGACCTTGTGAGGCACTTTTTTTGTTATTTGATCTGACTGATATCTACTGACATGACAATCAGGACATTCTGTTGCAAATTCATGTTGTTTATAATATAGAATGTGATCATTGGGACATGCATGTATTGTCTGATACTTCATTCCAATCTGATCCATAATGTTAGATAATTCTTGGTACGAATGAGGCAAAATGTTTGATGGTGGTAACAAAAACTCACTAATCAACCTACAACAACAAATATGCATTGTTAATATAATGAATAGTAATTGTATGCTAACATTGAAGATGACAAAAATGACATACCTTAGCATACGTGACATTGCTACATTGGATATGCTATTCATAACCTTTAAGTTCACCAACAACACTATAGTCGATAGTAGAGTTGTTTGGGAGCCTAGGTATAAGGGCTCGTGTGCCTTCTCAAGTAAAGGTATATCAAGACCATCTTCATCATTATTATCAGATTCACTAGTACCATCATTGTGAACCTCTTCATCACTTGCCCCAATACCATCTTCTTCAATCATGTCCTCTGGCACATTATCATCTTCTTCCATGGGAGTGTTATCCTTAGCATGGTTATTCACACCTCCATTTTCCTCCAATAGGAAATCCACATTCAGAAATGGACAAAAATTGTGGCCCCCTTCAACATGACCATATTGCCTACAATGACTCTAGACTATTGTGATTAGAATTCTTTGATTCTTTAAACCCTTACACTTTTTGCAAGGACAATAACATTTATCAAGTTTTCTTTGGAACTAAGCCCACAATGTAGCCATTGTCTCATTATTTTCTTCTAGATTCATATTGTTAGGTGTGGTCTTTCTTCACAAGAAAATATACCTAAAAATAAATTGGACATGTTGTGATTAATGTTTATATCTGCACATATGATTTTTGTTAATTAATATTTTCAAATGTAATTAAAATGATTGCAAACATATCAAAAAGGACCTTCATAAGGTCTTATTACATCAACTATTCTAACATGGTCATGTTGGTTATCTTGAGACCTTAATGTCTTCTCATGCCTTCAACCTTGACCTTGATGCTCCTGCATCATTCTCCCAAGGATCAAGGAAAGTTGGATTATAATGGAATTGAGTAGGTAGACCTTCTAGAAAGTTGCAATACTTCAACCTTGTATGTGTCACATCAATGCAATGGGTACTAAACAAACAATTTAAGTTGATGAGAAATGGTTGTTATGAATTCAAATTGTAAGCGTCACCTCAATGCATTGGGTATTAAACAAACAATTCAAGCTAATGAGTATGGGTTTTTATGAACCACAACTCATGAAATATGCATTAAGTCCATACCTATTGTTTACAATGAGTATGGGTTTTTTTTTCTAAGAACATACTTGTTGTTTACAGTTAGTAAGTTTCTATATCCTCTAACAAATTTGAAGCAATGAGCCAAAGTCACATGGTTGAAGATGATCATTGTCCCCTCAAAGCGCCATCGTTTGATAAATTTTTGCATTGAAATATGATCTAGAAAGGGCCTTTCCACATAGTATGTTGGCACTATTTGGCAATCATCGATCATGTGGTTATTGCAAAGAGGCTAAGGACCAAACATGGAATCATGGAGATAGTGCACGAATGTACAAGGAAATTTTTTTGCTCTTTAGCTACTAATATTTCTTTGTGCTTGTCAATTAAAACATTATTTTAAAACTTGATCTTAATACTTTTTTTAATCAATGGCTTTCTTTCCAATGTCTATCTCTCGACTCAACACATTTTTTCATTTTTCTTTCCTTCTTGCTTCATCATAAATACTTGGTTCACAAGTGCTTATGGTGTTCTTCTTGCTAAGATTATGAAGTGGACAATGACTTTCAATCTAGATAGTCAAATGTTTGGCTCAAATTTTTTGGGTAAGTGTGATGATATGTAGTGCACTATAAATTTTATCTTCAATGAAAGGATTAGCACCTCTAATTTTCAAATGGTGATCAACCAGAACTAGCTGACAATCTAACCTAAAAAATACATTTTATGCCAAATTCCAATCACAATTAAAGACATTTAGCTATTGGAAAATGGCAAGATTATGTCTTATTTTAGATATGCAATAAAATGGGCAAGAAATGTGGAAGAATGTTAAGTTTTTATCCACCAAAACATGAGTAAAATTGTATAAACTAAATGCATTTTTAAAAATAATGTCAATTCTCTTCAAAAGAAATATTTTGCATGCAACTTACTTGCTGAAGATATTTCGAGTTCAACAACTCTTTAATCACAGGATCCACAATAGTTGGAAGCTTTGACCTATTTGTCAGCTATGGCTTGGCCTACAACAACAAAAAGTTCTTAGTATATGCATCTCAACATTTAAAAAATACATCAAGCAATTCAGGTCAATTACAGTCTGTAAATTAACTGGCATTTGTTTCTTCTTTAACATATTCGACAATCAAGTACAATTAATAGGAATACAAGAGAAAAACTTGGAATTCTACTAATGTCATCAATGTTAATCTTGGGTACTAGTACAAAGCCAGTAAGATATCTGCAGTTGTACCAACCAAGATATTAAGAAGACTTGATCACAAAAGGTTAATTTAGCACAAAATAACTTCAAAAATATTTTATATATACACTCTTTGATGCTATCAAAGGGAACAATTATTTTAATGATGTTTTATGTAAGAATTACTAGAGGAAATGATAAGCATGAAATATATTCAAGTTTTGACACTAAGGAATTGAAACATCCACACTCAGGAATTGCCTGGAGTATTTAAATTCATTCAAATTATGCCTTACAGCTTCTTTGAAAAACAATGATTTAGATATTCAGTGGTATCTTAAGTACTATATACTAGTGCTTGCACCAAGCATAGGTGCAAGAGTATAGTCGATAGTGGCATGCAGTTGATCATTTTAGAAATGTGGCAGCTAGTAGCATTGTTTTATAGAAAAGCCCTATACTATTATTTGGTAGGAAGATAATTAGAACCAAAGTAAACATGGTGTGCACAACTAGCGTCATTTGATTGTTTTCTATTTTGAGGTGTAGAATATTTGGTGGATCTTAATTTTTGTGGAAACTATTTTGAGCAAGGATATGCTAAAAGTGAGTTCTTCTTCTACAACCATAAAAACATTATCAGATTCACCATCCAAACTATTGAGTTTCAACCAAATATCAATATGTAGTTTACGAACAGTTGGCTTAAATGGTTGTTGCTATTATTGAGAATAATACCGAGCTTGATTTGATGAGTTTTTTTTATTGACTCGTAAATTTTCTAATAATTCAATAGATTAACCCATTGATAAATAAAAATGGAAACTCGTTAGCTATTATTGTGGAGTTAGATCTCAACATTGGCTCTAGTATTTCTTTAGTTCGCAATCGTGCATTGGTTACATCTGGATTATCAGTAGCTATTGCAGATGATGGAAGTGATATTATGTATGAAGCTTCTAATATAGGAACTCCATGAGAAGCTAGAGATCATTTAATGGAGATTTGGTGATGAAAAATGGGATCTCTAAAGATGAATAGAGCTCGTTGAAGTTATGAAGGCTCGTCAAAGTGTTTGTTGAAGTGTCCTATGTGTTTTTTGACAAGTAGGATTGGTTATAAAGTGTAATGTCCTCATTTTAGCTCGCCATGGTTTATGTTTGGATTGACCTATTATTGGCCCTCGTAGGTTAAGGCTAATGGCTAGAGGGCCCCATCTGGCAAAACAAGAGGATCTTTCCCTTCTATAGTAAAGAAGTGTTTATGATTGCTCCTCATTTGTTTTAGTTAGGTACACTTATAATTTATAGTAGGTTACGTATCCAACATTTCTACATTTGGCAAGGCACCTAGACCGATCTCAATGTAGTGACGACCCTTGGCACTACTGATTTTAGCAAATATTCAAGAAATTACTAGTTATAGTAGGTTAGGAGTTAATAGAGAGAACCATTAATATTTTTAGTAAGGCAATTGGTTGTGCGATGGAAGCAATGGTTGACCAACTGGTTCAGATGAGACAGAGAGATGATGAGTAACCAATGAGATATTAAAATTATAGTAACAGTAATAAAGCTATTTATAATGGTTGTATTATAAATTTATTACTTATCTTCATAAAGTATTATTGAGGAGCCATTATATTTAATGGAAAAGTATTCCTTTAATAATGACATAACTTAATTCAAACACAAAAAATAGTTATATAAGTCATTAAAGTGACATATTGGTGAAGCCTCATGAGTCAAACTTTATTGAGGAATTATAAAAGCTCTAGAAATGAAATTGATTGATTGTTTGTTTATGAGTTTTGACTTTTATATTGGATGTTCTAGGGAAGAGTGCAATGTGACCTAGGGTTTTATATTGGATGTTCCAGGGAAGAGTGCAATGTTGAGTTACAAAACATTATATGACTACGCTGAGTCTTTATTACATTCAAAGCATGAAATATAGTACTGGTCCTAAATTTTCATAGCAATCAAACCATGGATTTTGTATTGATTGATTCTAAGACTTTATATTATTCAAACAATGGATTATAATGTTAATTTTAGGTTTTTATGGTATTCAAAACATGAACTGTAGAAGAATTTATATGGTCTAAAGGGATGCTGCCCCACACTTCTCGACACCACCCTTGTAGTCAAATGTTGTTCTTGGACTCTTATGATATTATTATTGGGTAAAGCTTAAATGGTCTTGAATTTTTTTGTTTTCTTTTGCTATTTGGGGTTCTTTGGAAAGGGAGGAGATCCTGGTAGTGGCAAGCCCAAACTTTAGATTGTTGTTCCTTCTACGAATTTTGGTGGAGCATTAATAAGTTTTGTACTATGCCTAGCAGAGTTGATAAAGGTAACAAGAACTAGACTTTGTATCTATTGTATGTATATAAATTAAACTCTAGACTCCATACCATTAACTATTTGTTGTTTTGCAATGTAGATTGCAAGTTCAGGAGAATGCATATGTGTATTTCAAAGTGAACTTTAATTTTTGTTGTCTCCAATGATAATGTGGCAGTGTGGTATTTAATGGAAGGCATTTACAATTGATTGAATTGCCAGCGATTTGACATAAGTGGCTAAACATATTGTATTTATAAAGAAATATTGTGTGTGCATGGAGTATTGTTCTAAGTAATATATGACAAGAGAGACTCAGGATTTGAAGTTGCCATAGAATTATGCTGAGGATTCGGTAATGGTATTGAAATTATTATTGAAAGTTTCTTATAATGGACACTTGAACAGAGCTGAAATTACTGAAACTTTCAAAGAATGAACATCAATTCTTTTAGTTTTGAGGAATTTCATGATTGGTATTTATATCGCTCGTTATAATGGTTCCACATAGTAATTCTTTAGCACTTCTTTTATTATCTTGTTGATCAATCAAATTATAATATTATTAATTAGATAAATATTAAATAAAAATACGTAAAACCATCAGAAAGCCCATCGCAGAGCCTCATGACTTTGGTGAACCATCCAAAGGGAGAAAGAACAATATGGGCATGTCGAATAGGGGTGACAGGACACATCTGTTTACTCTTTCTACTCATGTCTATTAACAAGAAAATGTCAAATACTGCACAATATGCATGAAGATTCATGCTTCAGTTGATCTCAAATACGGTTTGAGATCAATTTCTAATTTAGGATCAAAATAGTGAGATTGCAAGATCTTCAACTGAATATTGACTTAAGATTCATGAAGGTAATGTTAATGATGTCAAGTTTCCACAACAAGACCAAACTGCTAAAAACCATTCAACCAATCTTTGGTAAGTTTTTCTTTTCTCTAGGAACCTTACCATCCCAAACAAATCACACAGTGTTAGTAACTCTCCTTGTGAAGATCAAGCCAAATTTTTAGGTCATTGATCCAAACCAAACCAAAGTTTGGAGTAATCTCCTTGTAAATCTGATTGAACATTTGAGTTGTTACATCAATTTATCTTCAATGACTTTTTAAACTGATCAAAACTGAGTAAAAAATAAAGTTGTTTGTAAAAGGGGTGTTCAAAATTAAAACATCAAACCATTATTGCATTGAAACGTTTGTTGAAAAAGAAACTACAGAAGTATTAACTAATTTTGATCTTCATGAATAGTTTAGTTCTCATATTATATGTGTAAATCTAATACAATGCCTACTTCTTTATGCATTGTGTGGGTGTTCATAATGTTAGCAAAAAATATAGCAACGTGGAAAGATGGTTAATGAATAGATTTCTCTATTACCAATGTGTGTTGTCCCCGGCTTGAATTTGTTAAGGAAATTAGGATCAAATTTAATACCTTCTTAAATTATATGAATACCCTTAATGTGATGGATCCACTAACTTGTATCTTCTTGATAATGTGATTAATCAATTTTTCTTGCAGGTATGATCTAGAATTTTAATATAGAAATAATTTTAATCAATTGTGAACATAGAAATAATTGACCATCCTTTTATATCAAATATACTAAAAATTATAATCAATGAGAACATCTCAATACTTTCTTTAGTTGAAATAGAAACACAAGATTTTCCTCAAAGAAGTTTGAATTCCACTGCTTGATATTTTTAACAACCATAACAAATATGCCTTTATTTACTAGTTCTTGCATCTCCAATATAAATTCAATTTTATCAACATAATTGTAATTCAAAATACCCTAAATAAAAGATCAAAAAGAATTGAGGGTAAGTATCTAAGAAAACATGATCTCCTTAAGGGAAAATTGATCTTTTTTTGCTCACATGTACATGATCAAGAGTCTTACTACTGATTCTAGAAAGAAGTTGATTATGATCTCTATGTGTTTGGTAGAATCCACCATTAAATTCCCTTGTGATTCACTCTAATTATGTCTCCCTTTCCACCTAGGATAATTTTCTAGATGTACTCCTAATTTATCAGTATGACAAGTCTTGTTGGAGCTACAAGCTTCACTACCATGAACATGTTCGATTGGAGATCTCAATTCAACATCTTAATCATGCTTCTGTGAGAAATTTAATGGGAGTTCATACATCACCATGTCATTTGAAATGGTTTTAATAACTACCTACTCTTATCCACTCCCAATGTTAATAGTAGAAAATTCCTTTGAGCATGTATTTTCTGGATTGGTATCATCTGTAATTAGCTTCAATGATCTACTTGTGAGAGAGATGTCTAAACCTGTCAACAAAAGTCACAGATTATGACAATTTGAAGTAATATCTTGCTGAGGATAAATTATTTATTTCAATAATTATTGGTGTCTCAAAACTAACAAAAGACACCCTTTGAAAATGCATCTTGCATTTTCCTGAATCCACAAGTGACCTTATATTAGCGAGAAATTATACTTGAATGTACAAGGCCTCTATATACACAATATTCTTGAACCGAGTCATCAAGTATTCACATGTTCAGCTTCATTCGGCTAAGTTCATTCTATGAGAAGAAATACACATGAGAAAATAAATTCATTCAAAAAACCTGTGACAACTTATCATGATAGACAAAATGGAGATGATAGCTTCTATTTGGAAAATAAGTAAATATCTCCAAGGAAATACCAAATTCAAACTCACGCTCAGGTTGCATGTGTCAACATTCCCCATCGACCTTAGTCGCAAGGCTAACTAACTTATCAAGAGTGTGATCCCACAAATGAAATTGGTATAAATGTTACAACCACCAAATTTGGAGGGCGTGGAAATTCAGTCATCACTATCCTATGTAGTACACTTAATTTCATATGTTGGAATCATTTTGTGACTTGTACACATGATAGTCCAATAGTTTTTAATGTCATCAATAGCCAACTCAGCAACATCAGAACATGTAACAGAAGTTGACCCACCGAAAGGAATGATTTGATTTTAATATCTTATGTTACCCATAGTTTTGTCATTTTTTGATAGGTGTATGTAGATATTCCTTGTAAAAGACACCTGCCAATTTCTCTTAGCCTGAAGCTTGTTGCATTTCACACTATATAAATGAAATTCTAGGGCAAGAGAAAACGTTCAAATTATATTTGCTAAGTGATACACTTAGTCTATTTTTGGTCCACCATTTTTGAGCAAAAGTTCGTGATGTATTTTCTCTCTCAGATCTTGAGAATACATGAATATATAATGATCTGTGTTTCTTTCTGAAGGTCATTCTGAGTCTATTGTAAATTGTATACAATTTTCAAGGAAAATGAATACAAATTATGAACTGTCCCCATATCAGTTCTTTTTGAACTTTGTCTCCTTTTGATTACTTGGTTAGCTTGATGTTGTATAAGTAAAGGCTTGTGCAATTGAATGCAATTCAATTAGGTTGTATATCTATTTATCATGGCTATTAATTCAATGGATTAAGTAAAAGCTTTGATGAATTTGATAAGGTTGCTGCAGTAGTGGAAAGGATTTTGAATGACGATTTCTGATAAGAATTGCTGATAAAATTTGTTGTAAGGCAACAAATTAGATCTAGAGATTTGTAGTAGACTTTGAACCCCAATGGATTAGGCACTGATCAAATTTAATCCAGCTGAAAGAGAAATGTGTCACACATGATTGTCAAAATGTAGAATTATAATCAACTTTACTTTTATTTCCTGTAGATCTTCAAAGTTGGCCTCTACTTGTTTCTATGGAATGTTTTAGCTTTAGTTAGCCATTATTACTGAGAACATTTGCAGACCTATAGAAGATTTTTGGCCATATCTATTACATGGGATGTGTTTATTAAAGTATCAAGAATTGTACATGTATTGGAGAATTTGAGATGAGAATCAAAATGAACCTAAGATAATTCTCATACATTTTTCCTAGTCTTGTATCATCCCTGGGTATACCCACCCTGGTTTTGCAGAGCCAAAAGAGTAGAAACCCACCCTTGGTTTTGTAGAAGTTGGGCCCAAATGGTGTGTACATACAATTGATAATAAGAATTGGCTAGTCTTTAGACTGTGTGAGTATTGTCATCTTGGTATTAAGCATTTTGTTGCTTAGTAGTTTTAAAACATCAACAAGTTTGTTATTCATCCAAATGGAAACCCTTGTAGGAAGACCTAATTGCAATGCAACAATTAAATGTAATGTTGAAATATAGGAGAGAGATTCTTTTGGTTGAACTAGAAGATAAATCATCTTCTAACAAAATGATAGAGACTTTCGGTGAAGGATCCAAAGTACATCAATTTAATTATAGTCTAGTAAATTTAGGTGCCATCTTCATCATAAGTTTTTGAAGATAGTCCAGTATTTGTAGGTGTCATCTTCATCAAAAAATTTCCATGATAGTCTATTAGTTTGAGGAGTCATCTCCATCACAAGTTTTCCATGGCATACTTGTAGTTAGAGGTGCATTGAAGACCTTTTATCACTACATGAGCTAGTAGTATATGGTGATTATTCATTATCATCATCATCATCTAACATAGAATCACATGAATATCATGTTTTATAGCCCACATGGCCTAGGTATTGAGGGTACAACTCCAAGCACTAAACACACTAGATTTCAAATTATTATCTTTATGTGTTGATGTTTAAGTTGAATGTTCTAGAGTTGAAGAGAGAAACACACTCAATTTTATTTTCTTTTTGTTCTTTTTTTGAATATGAAATTGTTGTCTAAATGATACAATATAACTATGTATTATTAAAACAAAAATGCAAGAAAAATATGATACCAACACAACTATATTTATAAAAGAAAAAATTTGTCATTATTATTTCTTCTAAGCTTTTACAACTATAGCTTCTGCATATACATTTCCTTTCTTTTCTTTCATTACTATAACAAAAAGTATAATAGTTGTTACAATAGACCAACATTCCAAATGATAAATTTGCATCTACACACTTTCAATAAAATGAAACAACAACTACATTACATTCTTTTTGCAACTAGACTCCTTTTAACACTTATCATCAAAACATCACTATGAAAAAACACTTGAGCGGAGACTCTCCCATTTATATTACACAACAATGGTTGAACTTTGGCATAAAAAAGAATAATGATAGTAATAGTATTCACTTCCATCTTCAATATTATCATAAAAACCTACAACAAAAATACACATGTACCTATGGAAATATGCTCGAAGAGAAATCCCTCTACTCGACCACCAGAGATGCAGGCATGATTGGAGGTCGTGAATGGAAGTGCTTTTGAAGTCGAGCACATCAAGAAGAATGAAAGAAAGAAAATATTGAGAGTTTCAAACTACAATTCTGCCCCCCCTATATTGATGCAAATGCAGGACCCCCTTTCATATTATTCTCAGGGCTAGTAGGCGTCATTAATCAAGTGGGTGGAGAAAACTTGAAATGAAACTGGGCTCAGAGAAAACCATGCGAAAATGCAGAGGGGTATGTGCAGGATCATGGTGTGCCAAAAAGTGGCAATGTGAAAAAAATAGAGTTTGAACACGTCTAAAAGCGCTTCAAAATCCGCTCTGACTTTTTTTCACCTATTCAGATACCAAACCTGGAAAGTAAGGCCCAAGCCTTATCGGATATCCGATATGAGATCGGATATCAGATCTCATATAGGATATCGGATCTCATATCGGATATCTGATATGAGATCCGATATCCGATATCGGCGGCATAAAAATTGGAGGGAAAAGGGACAAAAATTAGAGAAAAAAACAAATTTATAAGTGATATAACTAATTTGAGTTATGAAATATGTAAAGATATAATATATAATCTATATATTATATAATAATATAATATTATATTATATATATATATATATAACGTAATGTAAAGATATAATATATAATCTATTAATATATAATAATATATTATGTTATTATTATTATTATTATCTATAAATATAATATATACTATTATAATATATTATTATTATTATTATCATATGTAAATTATAATATATAATATATTATGTTATTATTATTATAATCTATAAATTTTATATATATATATATATATATATATATGATTGTTATACTATATTATTATTATTTTTACTATATTATTTCTAGTGGAGTCATTTATATGGGTCAAAAGGGCTCACAGGATGACCTATGACCCCTTTTGACACATTCCATGATGACATATGTCCCTAAGGGATCCTAGGACCCCTAGCGACATATTAGAATAGTTTATATGGGTTGAAGGGGGTCACAAGATGACCTATGAACCCTTTCGACATATTACAAGATGACATTTGTCCCTAGGGGTCCTAGGACCCTTAGGGACATATTAGAATTATTCATATAGGTCGAAGGGGGTCATAGGGTGACAAATGACCACCTTCAACACATTCCACGATGACATATGTCCTTAGGGGTCCTAAGACCCCTAGGGACATATTAGAATCATTCATATGGGTCGAAGGGAATCATAGGGTGAAATATGACCCCCTTCGACACATTCCACGATGACATATGTCCCTAAGGGTCCTAAGACCCCTAGGGACATATTAGAATCTTTCATATGGTTTGAAGGGGGTCATAGGGTGAACTATGACCCCCTTCGACACATTACATGATGACATATGTCCCTAGGGGTCCTAGGACACTTAGGGACATATTAGAATGCTTCATATGGGTCAAAGGGGGTCATAGGTTGACCTATGACCCTCTTTGACCCATTAAATGATGGCATATGTCTGTAGGGGTCCTAGGACCCTAGGGACATATTAGAATCATTCTTATGGGTCAAAGGGGCTCATAGGGTGACCTATGACCCCCTTCGACCCATTAGATGATGTCATATGTCCCTAGGGGTCCTAGGACCCCTAAGGACATATTAGAATCGTTCTTACGGGTCAAAGGGGGTCATATGTTGATATATGACCCTCTTCGACACATTATATGATGACATATGTCTCTAGGGGTCCTAGGACACCTAGGGACATATTAGAATGCTTCATTTGGGTCAAACGGTGTCATAGGTTAACCTATTACCCCCTTCGACCCATTAAATGATGACATATATAGCTAGGGGTCTTAGGACACCTAGGGACATATTACAATCATTCTTATGGATCACACGGGGTCATAGGTTGACCTCTAACCCCCTCTAACCCATTACATGACGACATATGTCCCTAGGGGTCCTAGGACCCCTAGGGACATATTAGAATGTTTCATATGGGTCAAAGGGGGTCATAGGTTGACCTATGACCCCCTTCGACCCATTAAATGACAACATATATCCCTAGGGGTCCTAGGACCCCTAGGGACATATTAGAATCTTCAACCCATTACATGACGACATATGTCCCCAGGGGTCCTAGGATCCCTAGGGACATATTAGAATCATTCATATGGGTTAAAGGGGGTCATAGATTAACCTATGACCCTGTTCGACCCATTACATGATGACATATGTCCCCAGGGGTCCTAGGATCCCTAAGGACATATTACAATCATTCTTATGGGTCAAAGGGGGTCATAGGTTGACCTATAACTACCTTTGACCCATTACATGACTACATATGTCCCTAGGGGTCGTTAGACCACTAGGGACAAATTAGAATCCTTCTAATCGGTCAAAGGGAGTCATAGGGTGACCTATGACCCCCTTCGGCCCATTACCTGACGACATATGTCCATAGGGGTCCTAGGACCCCTAGGGACATATTAGAATACTTCATATGGGTCAAAGCGGGTCATAGGTTGACATATGACCCTCTTCAACCCATCAAATGACGACATATCTCCCTAGGGGTCCTAGGACCCCTAGGAACATATTAGAATCATTTTTATGGCTCAAAGGAGGTCACAGGTTAACCTCTAACCCCCTTCGACATATTACATGATGACGTATGTCCCTAGGGGTCTTAGGACCCCTAGGAACATATTAGATTCGTTCATATGGGTCAAAGGGGGTCATAGGTTGACCTATGACCCCCTTCGAACCATTAAATGATGACATATGTCCCTAGGGGTCCTAGGAGCCCTAGGGACATATTAGAATCATTCTTATGAGTCAAATGGGGTCATAGGTTGACCTATCACCCCCTTTGACCAATTACATGATGACATATTTTCAACGTCTTAGAATTGTTCACGACCCATTACATGATGACATAGTCCTTAGGGGTCCTAGGACCCCTAGGGACATATTAGAATCTTTCACTTCGACCCATTATATGACGGCATATGTCCCTAGGGGTCCTAGGACCCGTAGGGACATATTAGAATCGTTCATATGGATCAAAGGGGGTCATAGGTTGACCTATGATCCCCTTCGACCTATTAAATGATGACATATGTTCTTAGGGGTCTTAGGACCCCTAGGGACATATTAGAATCGTTCATATGGGTCAAAGGGAGTCATAGGTTGACCTATGACCACCTTCGACACATTACATGATGACATATGTCCCTAGGGGTCCTAAGACCCTTAGGGACATATTAGAATTCTTCATATGGGTCAAATGGGGTCATATGATGACCTATGACCCCCTTTTACCCATTAAATGATAAGATATGTCCCTAGGGGTCCTAGGACCCCTAGGGACATATTAGAATTGTTCTTATGGGTCAAAGGGGGTTATAGGGTGACCTATGACCCCCCTCGAACCATTACATGACGACATATGTCTTTAGAGATCCTAGGACCCCTACGAACATATTAGAATGCTTCATATGGGTCAAAGGGGGTCATAGGTTGACCTATGACCCCCTCCGACCCATTAAAAGATGACATATGTCCTTAGGGGTCCTAGGACCCCTAGGGACATATTAGAATCATTCTTATGGGTCAAAGGGGGTCATAGGTTGACCTATGACCCCCTTCGACCAATTACATGATGACATATGTCCCTAGGAGTCCTAGGACCCCCAAGGAGATATTAGAATCGTTCTTATGGGTCAAAGGGGGTCATAGGGTGACCTATGACCCCCATCAACCCATTAAATGATGACATATGTCCCTAGGGGTCCTAGGACACTTAGGGACATATTAGAATGCTTCATATGGGTCAAAAGGTGTCATAGGTTGATCTATGACCCCCTTCGACCCATTAAATGACGACATATATCCCTAGGGGTCCTAGGACCACTAGGGACATATTAGAATCATTCTTATGGGTCAAAGGGGGTCATAGGTTACACTAAGACCACCTTCGACACATTACATGATGACATATGTCCCTGGGGGTCCTAAGACCCTTAGGGACATATTAGAATGCTTCATATGGGTCAAACGGGGTCATATGATGACCTATGACCCCCTTTTACCCATTAAATGATAAGATATGTCCCTAGGGGTCCTAGGACCCCTAGGGACATATTAGAATTGTTCTTATGGGTCAAAAGGGGTCATAGGGTGACCTATGACCCCCTTTGAACCATTACATGACGACATATGTCCTTAGGGATCCTAGGACCCCTACGAACATATTAGAATGCTTCATATGGGTCAAAGGGGGTCATAGGTTGACCTATGACCCCCTTTGACCTATTAAATGATGACATATGTACCTAGCAGTCCTAGGACCCCTAGGAACATATTAGAATCATTCTTATGGGTCAAAGGAGGTCATACGTTGTCCTATGACCCCCTTTGACCCTTTAAATGACGACATATGTCCCTAGCGGTCCTAGGACCCCTAGAGACATATTAGAATCATTCTTATGGATTCAAGGGCATCATAGGTTGAACTATGACCCCTATGACACCCTTCGACAGATTACATGATGACATATGTCCCTAGGTGTCTTAGGACCCCTAGGGACATATTAGAATTGTTCATATGGGTCAAATGGGGTCATAGTTTGACCTATGACCCCCTTCGACCCATTACATGATGACATATGTCCCTAGGGGTCCTACGATCCCTAGGGACATAGTAGAATTGTTCATATGGGTCAAAGTGGCTCATAGGTTGATTTATGACCCTCTTCGACCCATAAAAATGATTCTAATATCTACCTAGGGGTCCTAGGACCCCTAAGAACATATGTCATCATTTAATAGGTCAAAGGGGATCATAAGTGCCCCAATGGGCCCCTTTGACCCATAAGAACGATTCTAATATGTCTCTAGGGTTCTTAGGACCCCTTAGGGACATATGTCATCATGTAATGGATCGAAGGGGGTCATAGGTCAACCTATGACCCCCTTAGACCCATAAGAACGATTCTTATATGTCCCTAGGGGTCCTAGGAAGCCTAGGGACATATGTCGTCATGTAATTGGTCGAAGAGGGCGATAGGTCACCTTATGACCCCCTTTGACCCATATGAACGATTCTAATACGTCCCTAGGGGTCCTAGGACCCTTTGCTATATATGTCATCATTTAAAGGGTTGAAGGAGGTCATAGGTCAACCTATGACACCCTTTGGCCCATATGAAGCATTCTAATATGTCCCTAGGTGTCCTAGGACCGCTAGGGACATATGTCATCATGTAATGTGTCGAAGAGGGTCATAAGTCAACCTATGACCCCCTTTGACCGATAAGGACATATGTCATCATCTAATGGGTCAAAGGGGGTCATAGGTCACCCTATGAGCCCCTTTGACCCATAAGAACGATTCTAATATGTCCCTAGGGGTCCTAGGACCCCTAGGGACATATGTGATCATGTAATTGGTCGAAAGGGGTCATAGGTCAACCTATGACCCCCTTTGACCCATAAGAACGATTCTAATATGTCCTTGGGGGTCCTAGGACCCCTAGGAACATATATTATCATTTAATGGGTCGAAGGGGATCATAGGTCAACCTATGACCGCCTTTGACCCATAAGAATGATTGCAATATGTCCCTAGGTGTCATGGGACTCCTATGTACATATGTCATCATTTAAACCTATGACACCCTTTGATCCATATGATGCATTCTTACATGTTCTTAGGGGTCCTAGGACCCCTAGGAACATATGTCATCATGTAATGTGTCGAAGTGGGTCAATTGTCAACCTATGACCCCCTTTGACCCATAAGAACAATTCTAATATGTCCCTAGGGTTTCGAGGACCCCTAAGGACATATGTCATCATGTAATGTGTCGAAGCGGGTCATAGGTCAACCTATGACCACCTTTGACCCATAAGAATGATTCTAATATGTCCCTAGGGGTCCTAGGACCTCTAGGGACATATGTCATTATGTAATGGGTTGAAGGGGATTATAAGTCAACCTATGACCCCCTTTGACTAATATGAATGATTCTAATATGTCCCTAGGGGTGCTAAGACCCCTAGGGACATATGCTATTATGTAATGGGTCGACGGGGGTCATAGGTCAACCTATGATGCCCTTTGACCCATATGAATGATTCTAATATGTCCCTAGGGGTCCTAGGACCCCTAGGGACATATGTCATCATTTAATGGTTCGAAGGGGGTCATATGTCAACCTATGACCCCCTTTGACCCATAAGAATGATTCTAATATGTCTCTAGGGGTCCTAGGACCCCTTTGGACATCTGTCGTCATGTAATGCATCGAAGGGGGTCACAGGTCAACCTATCACCCCCTTTGACCCATAAGAAGCATTCTAATATGTCCCTAAGAGGTCGTATGACTCTTAGGGACATATTTCATCATGTAATGGGTCAAAGGGGGTCATAGGTCAACCTATGACCCCCTTAGACCTCTAAGAATGATTCTAATATGTCCCTAGGGTTCCGAGGACCCTTAGGGACATATGTAATCATGTAATGGGTCGACGCTGGTCATAGGTCAACCTATGACCACCTTTGACCCATAAGAATGATTTTAATATTTCTTTAGGGGTCTTAGGACCGCTAGGGACATATGTCATCATGTAATGACCTATGACCCCCTTTGTCCCATAAGAACGATTCTCATATGTCCCTAGGGGTCGTAGGACCCCTAGGGACAAATGTTGTCATTTAATGGGTCGAAGGGAATCATAGGTCAACCTATGACCCCCTTCGACCCATATGAATGATTCTAATATGTCTCTAGGGGCCCTAGGATCCATAAGGAGATATGTCGACATGTAATGTGTCGAAGGGGGTCGTAGATCAACCTATGACACCCTTTGACCCATAAGAACGATTCTCATATGTCCCTAGGGGTCCTAGGGACATATGTCATCATGTAATGGTTCAAAGGAGGTCATAGGTCAACCTATGACCCCCTTTGACCCATATGAACAATTCTAATATGTCCCTAGGGGTCCTAGGACCCCTAGGGACATATGTCATCATTTAATGGGTCGAAGGGGGTCATAGGTCAACCTATGACCTCCTTTGACCCAAATGAACAATTCTAATATGTCCCTAGGGGTCCTAGGAGCCCTAGTGATATATGTCGTCATTTAATGGGTCAATTAGGGTCATAAGTCAACCTATGACCCCCTTTTACCCATATGAACAATTCTAATATGTCCCTAGGTGTCCTATGATCCGTAGGGACATATGTCATCATGTAATAGGTCAAAAGAGGTCATAGGTTGACCAATGACCCCATTTGACCCATAAGAATGATTCTAATATGTCCCTAGAGGTCCTAGGACCCCTAGGGACATATGTCATCATGTAATGGGTTGAAGGCTGTCATAGGTCACCCTATGACCCCCTTTGACCCATAAGAACGATTCTAATATGTCCCTAGGGGTCCTAAGACCCCTAGGGACATATGTCATCATGTAAAGGGTTAAAGGGGGTCATAGGTCAACCTATGACTCCCGTTAACCCATAAGAATGATTCTTATATGTCTCTAAGGTTCCTATGACCCCTTTGGACATATGTCATTATGTAATTTGTCGAAGGGGGTCATAGGTCAACCTATGACCCCCTTTGACCCATAAGAAGCATTCTAATATGTCCCTAGGGGTCTTAGGACCCCTAGGGACATATGTCATCATGTAATGGGTCAAAAGGGGTCATAGGTTGACCTATGACCCTGTTTGACCCATAAAAATGATTCTAATATGTCTCTAGAGGTCCTAGCACCCCTAGAGACATATGTCGTCATGTAATGGGTTGAAGGGTGTCATAGGTCACCCTATGACAACCTTTGACCTGTAAGAACGATTCTAATATTTCTCTAGGGGTCCTAGGACCCCTAGGGACATATGTCATCATGTAATGCATTGAAGGGGGTCATAGGTCAACCTATGATCCCCTTTGACCCATAAGAACGATTCTTATATGTCCCTAGGGGTCGTAGGGACATATGTCATCATGTAATGAGTCAAAGGGGGTCATAGGTCAATCTATGACCCCCTTTGACCCATATGAACAATTCTAATATGTCCCTAGTGGTCCTAGGACCCCTAGGGACATATATCGTCATTTAATGTGTTGAAAGGGATCATTGGTCAACCTATGACCCCCTTCAACCCATATGAACGATTCTAATATGTCACTAGGGGACCTAGGACCCCTAGGGACATATGTCGTCATGTAATGTATCGAATGGGGTCTTAGGTCAACCTGTGACCCCCTTTGACCCATAAAAATTATTCTCTTATGTCCCTAAGGGTCCTCAGGACATATGTTGTCATGTAATGAGTCAAAGGGGGTCATAGATCAACGTATGACCTCCTTTGACACATATGAACAATTATAATATGTCTCTAGGCGTCCTAGGATCCTTAGGGACATATGTCATCATTTAATGGATCGAACGGGGTCATAGGTCAGCCTATGACTCCCTTTGATCCATATGAACAATTTTAATATATCCCTATGGGTCCTAGGACCCCTAGGGACATATGTCATCATTTAATGGGTCGAAGGGGTTCATAGGACAACCTATGATCTCCTTTGATCCATATGAATAATTCTAGCATGTCCCTACGGGTCCTAGAACCTCTAGGGATATATGTCATCGTTTAATGGGTCGAAGGGGATCCTAGGTCACCCTATGACCTCCTTTGACCCATATGAACGATTCTAATATGTCCTTAGAGGTCTTAGGAACCCTAGGGACAATTGTCTTCATGTAATGGGTTGAAGGGTGTCATAGGTCAACCTATGACCCCCTTTGACCCATATGAACGATTATAATATGTCCCTAGGGGTCCCAAGACCCCTAGGGACATATGTCATCATGTAATGTGTCGAAAGGGGTCATAGGTCAACCTATGACCCCCTTCGACCCATAAGAATGATTCTAATATGTCCCTAGGGGCCTTAGGACCTCTAGGGACATATGTCATTATGTAATGGGTCGAAGGGGATCATAAGTCAACCTATGAGCCCCTTCAACCCATATGAATGATTCTAATATGTCCCTAGGGGTGCTAGGACCCCTAGGGACATATGTCGTCATGTAATGGGTCAAAGGGGGTCATAGGTCAACCTATGACGCCCTTTGACCCATATGGACGATTCTAATATGTCCTTAGGGGTCCTAGGACCCTTAGGGACATATGTCATCATTTAATGGGTCGAAGGGGGTCATAGGTTGACCTATGGCCCCCTTTGACCCATAAGAATGATTCTAATATGTCCCTATGGGTCCTAGACCCCTAGGGACATATGTCATCATTTAATGGGTTGAATGAGGTCATAGGTCAACCTATGGCCCCCTTTGACCCATAAGAATGATTCTAATATGTCCTTAGGGGTCTTAGGACCCCTAGGGACATATGTCGTAATGTAATGCGTCGAAAGGGTTCATAGGTCAACCTATGACCTCCTTCGACCCATAAGAACGATTCTAATATGTCACTAGGGTTCCTAGGACCCCTAGGGACATATGTTGTTATGTAATGGGTTGAAGGGGGTCATAGGTCAACCTATGACCCCCTTTGACTCATATATATTAATAATATACATATATATTAATAACATACATATTAATATAATAATATATATTAATAACACACACACACACACACACATCTATATATCTATATATATATGGTTATTATATTTAATAAAAATATTACGTTATTATATATATATATTAATAACATACTTATATATATATATATATATATATATATATATATATATATATATATATATATATATATATATATATATATATATATATATATATATATATATATATTACGTTATTATCTTTAGTAAAAATAATAATAATATAAATTATATTTATAGATTATAATGAGAATAACATAATATATTATATGTTATATCTTTACATTACGTTATTATATATATATATATATATATATATATATATATATATTATAATACATATTTACATAGTAATATAAAAAAAAAATTTATAAATTATAAGCTATAAAATATTATGTTATTATATATATTAATAACACACACACACACATACATATATAACTTTATTATATTTAATAAAAATATTACGTTATTATGTATATATTAATAACATACTTATATATATATATATATATATATATATATATATATATATATATATATATATATATATATATATATATATATTACGTTATTATATATATTAATAACATATATATATATATAAGGTTATTATATTTAATAAAAATATTACGTTATTAAATATATATTACTTTATTATATTTAATAAAAATATTACGTTATTATATATATATATATATATATATTAATAACATACTTATATATATAATATATATATATTACGTTATTATATTTAGTAAAAATAATAATAATATAAATTATATTTATAGATTATAATGAGAATAACATAATATATTATTATATATTAATATATTATATGTTATATCTTTACATTACGTTATAATATATATATATAATATATTATAATACATATTTACATAGTAATATAACAAAAATAATTTATAAATCATAAGCTATAAGTCTTAAATCCGGTTTTCCCTCCAAAATGGGTTGGGATTTCAAATTTCTCACCAAAATTCACCTAGCCATATCGGATATCCGATTTGAAATCCGATATCCGATTTCAAATCCGATATCCAATTAGGCTTGGTATTTACCAAGCCTACCCGGTCAACCCAAAAGACGTGTTTGAAGAGGGTTTTAGTGATACTCAGACTTCGGGTAGTCGTCTGACAATGTTATTTTGATTGAAATTGAATGAAATGAAAAGGGTTTTTTAATATCACTCTAAAGATTCCATCAATATAATTTCTATCAAATTCTAAGATCGATAACTATTTATTAGTTAATTATCAATGAAGATTATTGTAAAGTGCTGATTGACATACTGATTGAAAAACAGCTATAATTTTCAAATGGTATAACATTTTTTAAATCTAAAAGTTGCGTCACATTCTATGCTTCGCCTAGTATAAGAAAAAATAAAATTAAATTAAATTTGGTAAAATTTTCTATTAATTAAGGAGGTCAGACACGGGACTTTTTTTTTCGAAAAAGTTTTTGTAAAAAATTCATATTTAATTATTTATTTGGAATAAAAATACCAAAAAATATGCGTCACATCCGGGTATGAGTCAAATTTTCATATCTATAATTATATTAAAAAAATATTATCATTTGATTTTGATTAAGGTGGTCAGACATACACGTACTTTTTATTTTTGCCCTGAAATTTTTGTAGTACTGCATTAAAATTCAACCTTTTGACCAATCAATTTTTTTTTCTCCTGATAAGGCCTAGTAGTTTAGAAACTACATTCAATTTCTTACAGATTATTTTCTTACAACTTTTTGATATAAAGTCCATAACCACTTTAAAATTATGTGTCAAGTTGACATAACCTTGATTTTCTAATTTTTCACTGCCACTTAAGGCCATAGTTTGGTACACCATGATCCTACACATACCCAGAGATAACCATGTGAAAATGCAGAGAAAATGTCAAATGAAATCGGGTGTGAAAGACATAATAGGGCAAATGTTTTTTTAACTTTGCGGATGTATAAGCCCTGTGTTGGTCTAAATTTTGACCAACACAGGTCTTATATGTAAAAAAATGAAATTTTGTCTTTACATTTTGACCACCCTAAATTTATTTAGTTGATGGTTGAAATTTTTGGTCGAAAAATGATGTTAAATGTAGTAGTGTTGGAGCTGTGATGTGTTTTATGATTGGCTTCCATGGAATCCTAGTCATTCTAGACATAACATTGTTTATATTAGACTGGCACAAGGAATGCCTAATGGTGGTTTACTTATCTCAATTGAATTTGATTATGCTAATGTGATCCTAAGGAAGCATGGAGTTTCCAACAGATATAGCTATTCACGTTCACACATGGCTTAGGATCCTAGAGTTTGCATATTGCTTGAGGACAAGCAATCTTTGGGTAGTGAGGATTTGTAATATCCCCAATTTATTAAAATACTTTAAATAATTAATCATCCCAAAAATTAAATAATATTATTGGACCTTAAATTATTTAATAAAGGGGCCTATTTTTAACTTTTTATTTCATCTATAGGTGCTACAATCATCTCTCTTTGTAAACCCTCATCTATAAGACATGTAGATAGTGGTTGATATGTGATTTGGAATATTTCTTTGTACTATGAATCCCTATTGGAATTTAGTATTGTTCGCCATTTCAAAGGTGGTAGATCTTCCCTACTTGGCTTTTCTAGTTTCAGTGGGATTCAACCCTCGCCCTATTTTGTCTTTGTATTTCTTGGCTCAGATTTGGTAAATTAGATCACCATCTTTGTTTTGCAAATGCAATATTTTGAGTTTCAGCAATAAATTATTGTATCTTTGTATTGGTGTATTCTTTTGTGTTTGGCTATTGTTTGGTGTATTCAGTAAATTATATCTTCCCTTTGTCATCTCTAGCTCACTCCCTTTGTCACATTCTTCAAACATTACTATGACATTTTTCAAGTATTACCATGGCATTAGAGTTTTCCCTCAGGTGGTTCCCTCTCCTCAAGTGTTCTCTAATGAATAGTTTCCCTTTGGTACTTCCCTCTAGTGTTCTCCATTTGGTACTTTCCTTAAGTGTTCTCTAGTGGTTACTTTCCCTCAGGTACTTCCCTCAAGTGTTCTCCATATGGTACTTTCATTGGGTACTTCCCCTTGAGTTTTCTATCCATCAGGTACTTTCCTCAGGTGTTCTCCATTGGGTACTTTTCTTAGGTGTTCTCCATCAGGTACTTTTCTCAAGGGTTCTCCATCTGGTATTTTCTCTCTAGTGTTTCCCTTGAGTACTTTCCTTAGTTGTTCTCCATCACATACTTTTCCTTGGTATTTTCCCCTGAGTGTTTCTTTTGGGTACTTTCCCTTGGGTCTTTCTCTCGGGAAAAACTCTGGTGTGTTGTTGGGAACATTACAATAAATGACACCTCCCCTATGACTACTACTTTCTTGATGGATGCCATGACAAAAATAAAATAAAAGGTTTCTTTTAACCCTACTATCCACAAGTCAATGATTCTAATAAGCCTAAGGGAAAGTGTGTTGGTTTCTATGATCTAGAGAATACTATGGAGAAAGCCATAAATGATATTGACTCCATAGAGGTTAATGTTGCCTCCTTAGGTGAGAGCTTCAACACACTCACAAAATTTGTTGTGAAGGTTATGCATGGTGTAGCTACTATGCCACAACTCCTACAACATGATAAAGAGGATGCAACATTGGAGGGTGGAAATTATAAGAAACTATATGAATTTATGGTTGATGATTGGAAAAGGATCCTCTTATTGTGACCAGGGAAGGGTTTGGCATAAAATTAGACTTTTTCTTTAATTTATTGTGCTTTGTTTATAGTGTTGTGGATCTATTAGGATGTCCCAATTGTGAATTCTTTGGACCGGTCATACATGGCCCTTTATGGTTTTAAAAACTTTTATCGTAATTTTAGGATTAATTTTATTAGTATAGTTTTCAAGATGGATATTGCTATGAACAATATTAGTGTTAAGCTAGATAATTGGCTTAGTAGATTTTGTGGGAATGAGTTTTTTTATATTGCATGTGGAGACTGTGAATTAATTTTTTGTTGTTAATGAGTCTCCCGTTGTTATGTTATTAAGAGCCAACCCGTTGCTTTTAGTTGCCTTAATATCAAAAACTAAAACACCTTTCTCTAAAAGAAACCATAAACCAAACAAGCTCAACAAAAGGGTAAACATGTTATTTTACTTGTGATGCAAATTAAAATCTATTGATGATGTTATAAGCCAAATATTATCCATTCTTTTTACTATATTTATATCAAAATAAATCTTTCAAAGTTATTTCTAAGATATAAAAAATGGCGAGAACAAAGAAACTTGGAATTCTTTCTCTGCTTGAATCAATTTCTTTCTTTTTCTAGTACTTCCTTGTGTGTGTTCCCTCTACAATTATTTCCCTTTTTTAATTAAATTTCTTGGATGACAAGTGTCAGCCTGCTCCCACTAAGGTTTGTAACTTCCAAGTTTGATAAAAAAAGATCTCTCCCTATCAACCCATATATGGGTGAGTTATCTTAAAGTTCAACAAATTATTAATGGTCACTACCATCTTGTTAAAATCTTAACTCTGCATTTCTAATAGGTAATTAAGAAAAGGAGTCTAGCTCAATTTTTACTTACAATTTCAACTACCTTTATTTTTTATTTTTTTTAAAAGAGGGGTAAACGCTTTGACTTGGAGCTATGAACCAGTGAGGCCACAAATGGTAGACCTCATCCCCATTAGATTTGAACCTTGATGGAAAGGATAACAATGCAACAACTTAACCATCACAACATTCCACTATTGGCAAATTCAACTACCTTCATTCACATAAATAATTGCAATTAGTTTTTTAAAAACAATTTATTATATTTTAAATAAATGATTATTTCTATTTTTTTATATAGATCAAACAAGATAAATTTAGCAATTCACTTTCGGCACAATTTTACTATTTTAGTTATTATATTTCTTTTTAAAAGAACACAAAAAAATCAAAATTAATATTAGAAATGGAATATTTTGAAATTATTATTATTATTATATAATGTAAAATTATATTCTCTCTTTAATCAATTTAAAGATTTTTCACAAGCATACATGCACACAAATTTTAAGAAAATGATAAAATGATAAATTTTAACTATGTGGTGTGTGATTTTAGCCCCATTTTTTCGATCACATACTTGTTACCTTGACCACACCCTGTCTTCAATCTTGTTCATCATTCCAAGCTCAATTTGAGATTGTTAGTATAAAAACTAGAATCGAATTAGAATACCATCATTAATGACATTTATATATTAATTAATTTATGTATGCAAATTATCAAAGAAAAACATGTCACATGTCAACAACCTCCTAGCAATTCAACATAGTTGCTAATATATAATTACAAAAATAAAACAGTCTAAAAAGTCAATTATGACATTATGTTCTTTGTTTTTACTATTAAAACTTGGTTGCACCAATTGGGACAACTGAACCTTTGTAATGGATACATGTGTCTCATGTAATGGACATGTGTGTCTCATTCTTTGCTCAATTAAAAACTAAAAATGAATATTTGTAGAGAAAGATTCAAGAATCTTGACAATAATATTATATTGCTTGAACCCAAAAATTATACAATTATGTGTAATCTCTATTATGATTTCTTGAAAGGAAACAAAACAAACAATAATATCTTAGGAAATGACATAATAGCTAAATCTTGGCTTTAAAATTTGGGATGAAAAAGAAAAGGATTCAGGATTCGATGTAGTTCTTGGAGGCACTTCAACAAAGTTTCTAGAATTCTTCTATGGGAAGTCACTTCAATGTTTTCTAAATTCACCTTTGTATACTTTGTACCCACATTCTTATAGAAAGAAAAATAAAACAAAATAAAATAGAACCATTTCCTTTTATTTATCTCCACATGCTAAAAGCTCCCATTAGCCCATCCATGCACTGCTCCACATGCTAGGAAATAACATAATAGATAAATTTTAGCTTAAAAAATTGGAATGATAAAGCAAAGGATTCTATGTGATTCTTAAAGGCACTTCAACAAAATTTCTAAAAATCTTCTATGAGAAGTCACTTCAATATTTTTTAGATGCACCCTTGTAGTGTATACTTTGTTCTCCATTCATCACCACACAAATTTATAGAAATAAAAAATTTAGAACCATTGACTTTTATTAATCTCCACATGCTAAGAACTCCCACTAGCCCATCCATGCACTACTCCACATGCTAATTATTTCCACTAGCTTTTCCAAATACTATCTCCACTTGCTAAAAGCTCCCACTAGTCCATTCATGCACTAAGTACTACACATGCCTAATGATTTTCCACGAACTTTTCCAAGCAGCAAGTGCCAACATGTTAATCACTTATAATAGGAACAAAAAGTTTGCCACATACATTTGCATCCACCAAGTGTATTCTTGAGACCTGGTTTCTTTAAAAATTATTAAAATTTATAAAATTTAACTATTGACGATATGGGCAAAGGGTATTAGTTAAAAATGTTTGAATTTTTTTATAAAATTTGTCCAACATTTTAAACATTAATTTGTTAACATCAATCATAAAAAATTAATAATTGAACAAAATGTATTTCTTAAATCTCAAAAACAACTAATCATACAAATTAACATACATACATCTTTCTTTTATTCTAAGCCATTTTGTAAAGGTATATCTGAACTACATATCCATTTTGATTAATCTCAACAAAAACATTGTAATGTGCTACCAAGGGATCCAAAAGAATTAACCTATAATTTTATATTTAAATTTAATTCTTTTTAATTTAATTCTCAATTAATTAAATATAATGAAATATTAAAAATATCATAACAATTTTTTATTAAATTAAATCATTAATTAAATCTTTTAATGTGACTTAATTAATAGAAAAATCACCAAAGACCTACAAGACGAAATACAAAAAACCCATCATAGAAAAGCACATACAAGATCAAACTGAAGGGTTATAATCATGAATTTACATCATATGATGCATTCGAAAGGTAATCATCTTAGATACTTCTCCTAATTTTCTAGGACAATTGGCTTAAAGGTTTAGGATTTGGACTCAACAATTTATCTCCTCTCTCTTACAATTGAGATAATGTGATAGGGTATGCTCATCCTAGAAATTCAGGGAAGTCAATATCTGGTACCTACAATCTGCATAAAATCCATGCATGTGCAAACACAATATTCTAAACTAAACTAGAAATGGCAGGAAGTTGTTCATCGTGTAGATCCTGACTAGCATGTGACTACGACTCTCTTCCTCAACCACATTAGAAACATCATATATAAATAAAATATACACACACACCATACACATACAGTATGAGGTACGTATCTATAAGAAAACACATATAATAATCCATCTAACTAATCATCATCAAATAATTGAAATCACTTTAATAATCATCATCATGCATACATGAAGTAATTAGTACCAAGTAGTCTCATCATAAAATAAACTAAATATGAAACACTATCTGATAATCTAAAAGATAGTGTTAATAATCATCAAGCATAAAACTAGCCTAAAAGAGTTCGGCAATGATAACAAAATGTAAACTAGGGTAGGCACTACATCCATCCCCCTAGACTTAGGCTTACTCCTGGAAGCCTACAACAATGGTAAAACTTAAGAACTCACTGTGCAGGTCCCATATACCATCCTACAATAATATCTAAAATACAAGGTGCTATAATAACCATAAAACATACTACTATAAGGCATACATAAAAGACACATGTTTTGAAAACAATATAAGTTTCATTTTCAGTTTTGCCTATTTTTAGGTTTATGTATATTTCAATTTTGAAGTCGAAGTGTTCAAGTTTTAAAATATACAACTAAAAGTTTAACTTTTGTTTCAGTTCAACTAGTTCAAGTTTCAGTTTGAAATAGATATACATAACACTTTAAATTTTGTTCTAGTTCAACTATTTAACAACTAGTGGCATTCCAATATGCTCAAAGCTCCCAATGCATAACTCGAGATCTAATACCAAATGTAACGCCCTAACAAGGGATTCAAAAGAATTAACCTGTAATTTTATCTGTAAATTTAATTAATTTTATTTAATTAATTAAATATAATTAAATATTAAAAATATCATAATAATTTTCTATTAAATTAAATCATTAATTTAATCTTTTAATCTAACTTAATTAATAGAAAAATAACCAAAGACTTACAAGACAAAATACAAAAACCCATCAAATTAAAGGGTTATCATCATGAATTTACATCATACAACGCATTCGAAAGGTAATCATCTCAGATACTTCTCCTAATTTTCTAGGACAATTGTTGTAAAGGTTAAGGATTTGGACTCAAGAATTTATCTTCTCTCTCTTACCATTGAGATAATGCGATATGGTATACTCATCTTGGCAATTCAGGAAAGTCGATACCTAGTACCTACAAGCTGCATAAAATCCACGCATGTACAAACACAATATTCTAAACTAAACAAGAAATGGTAGGAAGTGGTTCATCATGTCGATCCCAACTAGCAAGTGACTACGACTCCCTTCCTCAACCACATCAAAAATGTCATACATAAAGAAAATATACATGCACACCATACACATGCAGTATGGGGTAAGTATCCATAAGAAAACACATATAATAATCCAACTAATCATCATCAAGTAAATAAAATCATGTAATAATCATCATCATGTATACATGAAGTAATTAGTACCAAGTAGTCTCATCATAAAATAAATTGAATATGAAACAATATTTGATGATCTGATGTAGGAGCATCTTGCATGGGAAAATTATTTATTCACAAAAGAGAGAGAGAGAGAGAGAGAGAGAGAGAGAGAGAGAGAGAGAGAGAGAGAGAGAGAGAGAGAGAGAGAGAGAGAAAAGAAAAGACCAAAAAAAAAAAAAAATTGTGGAGGAGAGAGAAAGTGACGAAAATAGAAAGAAAAATAATTTAAAAAATAAAATAAGGGGAAAAGGAGAAAAGAAGAATAAAAAGAGGAATTTCTATTTTCAAGATGCATAGGTGGCATAAAAAGAAAAATAATAAAAATAGTTGTCATTCCATTAATCGAGGTGTATAGGTGGCAATTTAGAAGTTTGTGGAAAGTTCCTTGAATCATGTATTTAATATTTGTTGGGTGCTTAGTTGTATTTGGGTGGGAATTTAATATTTATTTAAAGGTAGTTGTATTTACCTTTTATCCCACATTGGTTGTGTTTGTAATGTCTTGGGTTAGAAGTGCCTATTTAAGCAAGGCTTATTATCATTTGTAATCAAGTTGGAGAAATAGAAGCTCTTCAAGTGAAGCTCTTCAAGTAGAAGCTCTTTGGATGTAATTTCTTGTAGAAGCTCTTAGAGAGAAAATACCTCTTATATTGTAAGAATTTGGAGTCCTTTCATTTGGAGGATATTATAATGAATTTCAAGTATTAATGGATGATGCTTTATGAAGCATTTTGTCATCTCTCTTGTCTCCATCTTGTTGTGATCTTGGTTGTGAGTTGGCACGGGTGGTGTGGCCCTTCATCAGTGGTATCAGAGCATACCTTTGTTAGTGGTAGCAAAGAAAGCCCTTCATCAGAAAGATAGTGTTAATAATCATCAAGCATAAAACTGGCCTAAAAGAGCTTGGCAATGATAACAAAATGTAGGGTAGGCACTACAAACATGATGATGAGTCAACTACATATCAATTTTGATTAATCTCAACAAAAATATGATGTTGTCAATATTTTTAACATTAATTTATTTTTTATATAAAAGCAACCAAAACTAGGGGGCTAGCTCTTTACAACAGTGGTGGCACAACCAACAAAAAGCCAGCCAACAACCAACAAAGAACCACACATGACACCATTAACAATTTACATCAAAAACAAAAGTAACAAAATAATGGTAATTAAAAATCTTAGGGATCCAACCCTTGGGAACCACTAGAGTTTAACAATTTATCAAAAAGCATATAGGTGGTCATCGCATTGTACCCACCTATAGCCTAGAACTAAGTTGAACCAAAAAAACAAAACCATCGCCAAAGGATGGAGAGTGAGAACTAGCAAAGTGCCAAACATAGCAGAAAACAAAAGGCCACTAAGTGACATCTTTTTTCTTTCCTTTACCAACTAGGAGCACCTTGGCCAAATCTTTAGCAAGGAAGCCATAGAGAAGCTTCGAGTCCTCCTTCGCCAGGCTATCCTCCTCTGACACATTAGCTAGTAGTTGAAGAGTAGTGGCAGCCACATGAGTCACCTTAAGAGTGAATTTTATGGAGAAGCCCTCCTCCACAACATTGCACCTATCTTTGAGCTCCTAGAGATCCTTGCAAGTAACCTCCCCTTTTTCTTTCTTTCTCAACTTTAAAGCCTTTTTGTTCACCAGAGTTTCACTGCTATCCTGCACCACAAGATTTTCAATGGGAGCCTTTAGGTTTACCAGACCATCTTTTTTAACCAGGGAGGAGATGGTGTCAGGGGAATCAATCACAGTTTTCGAGTTCTCCTAGTTGTCAGTTGGAGGCTAGGTGATGGTTGCAGAGACATGGGTGGGGTCAAGGGAGGGGTCCTTGGTGGAATTGTCTGCCTCAAAATCCCAAGTACCATCTAGGATATCATCCCAATTCTATGCCTCTTTGTCTGTTTCATCTTTTCCCCTTCTCCTGGTCATCCCCGAGTTCTTGTCTCTCCTTAGTGTCACCCTCCTTCTCCTCCTAAGAGCGACTTTCCAATTGTTTAAGTCTTCCATAGGTCTTAGCAATTATTTTTAACCTTCTACCCCCACCAATTTCCTCATCTGAATCCCCAATTCCAACCTCCACCCTCTTTTCCATTTTTATTCTCTTATTAGCAACCGGTTTCGAGGCCATTTTGTTCTTCCTACCCTTAATACTAGGGAAAGGCTGAGGGGTGGGGGCATAACTGCCACCCGCAAATTCCAAGTAGAGGGGAGCCCCAGGGGGGAGGACATTGTCAATTGTAAACACATGGGGCAGTTAAAGGGCAAAGTGTAAGTTGGAAAAGATGAAACATGATCCCTTGGGTGTAGGATAGTGAAGTTGGCCCCTCCCTTCCTTTTCTCTAACATCCATCACAGTCTCTTCAAGTGTGTGCATCAAAAAGAAGGGAGTGCAAACAAGCTCCTTGTTATCAAAATGGTTAAGAATCAGGAAATGGTAAAAGTAATCGCCTTCCATAATTACACATTGTGTCTACCTTTCAGCACAGTTATTTTCATAATCATCTGACAAACATCATCTCAAGGTTCTGGCTGTTTATCCCTCCTAAAACCACTGTGGTAACAATCCGGGGCCTCATTGCCTCTGAAGAAACTAGTCATACTTGCCTCATCTGCCACCTCTGTAACCTTCTACCATTTCCTACCAGTAATGTCCAGTCTCATCTCCAATGGCAATAAACTCCTCATTCACTTGAAACGTAATGTCATTTATGGTCACCCTGGTTAAGAAGCAGGAAATGGTAAAAGTAATTGCCTTTCATAATTACACATTGTGTCTGCCTTTCAGCACAGTTATTTTCATAATCATCTGGCAAACATCATCCCAAGGTTCTGGCTGTTTATCCCTCCTAAAACCACTGCAGTAACAGTCTGGGGCCTCATTGCCTTTGAAGAAACTAGTCATACTTGCCTCATCTACAACCTCTGTAACCTTCTACCATTTCCTACCAGTAATGTCTAGTCTCATGTCCAATGGCAATAAACTCCTCATTCACTTGAAACTTAATGTCATTTATGGTCACCCACCTATACTTCCATCTAACAACAAATTTTTGTGAATAGTTCTCATCATACCCTGCCATAGCTTGCATGTAGGGGACAAATCCTCTTTCCTTCAACAAAATCCAAGTGGCCTATCTTTTAGAGAAATCCTCCATTTTAGTGGGCTCCAATATGTTCAGGTCCCCACCCATGTGAATAGCTTCCTCAATGATATCCCCTTCCTCAATCTTAGTAATTCTCATTTGCACCCAAAAAATTGCGAAGGCGAGGCTAGAAATACAATAACCAACAGTAAAAAAACTCTCTTTCTTATGTTTCACGAGGCCGTGAATTCTAGAATGTACTAACCAATTTAAAATATCATTATAAGGGGTGTAAGAAATCCACACGTAATACCTTAAAGATCTAGCCTTAGTCATAATGTGATTTCTTTCCATAATCCTGCCATAATGTCAAAAAATGATGTCGCTAATTTTAAAATTGATAGTATTAATTGCATCCCCTTCTCCATGCCCTTTCATGAATCAATCGACATAATTAAACCTTGCAAAACATCTTATCAAACTCAAGATGATCTTAACTATCATAATGATAGCAATTCTGCCAAATTGGCCCTTCTCCAAAATTGAAAGGTCATCCAACCTAATTTAGAGGAGTCTTTTCCCTACTACAAAGGGAATTTATAGAGTTAGGCAACAATTCAGCACTCTTCCAACTTTTTATGTTCTCCAAATCAAAACCCAATCCAACCAAGGCACCTGCCACCGCATTGCCTTCTCTATAGATGTGTAAGTCATAATGATCCAGGGCTATGAGGTACTACCATATGTTGCCCAATATGTGACGCTGGGCATAACCAAATTGAGTCATGCCACCTAATTTGTTAACATCAATCATAAAAATGTAATAATTGAACAAAATGTGTTTTTTAAATCTAAAAAACAAGGTATATCAATTTAAATATAATCATACATACATCAAATTTTTTTAAGCCATTTTGTAAAGGTATTCTCAACTACAAATCCATTTTGATTAACCTCAACAAAAACATGATGACTTGTCATGAATCTAAAACCTTGAACATACACAACCTTTTTTAGAGCCTACATATCCAATTCTTTTAAGCTATTTTGAATAGCCTAAAAAAACATACATACTGATAAGTATATCTAAAACCTTTTAATATTAAAAGAATTGGGAACTGCTATAAAAGAATAGAAATTAATTTGAAAACTGTCAGAAAATTTTTGAAACCACAGATCTCTCTCCTATATTAAATATTTGTAACTTCAAATTATAAAACACTGAAATTATAGCATCATAAAGAAGCACATTTATATGGCAGATTGCCAAGCAACTATTAACAAAATGATCCAATTTACAGTCTAGTATATTAGAACATCAAAAGGAGCATACATCTAAACATCCTTCAAATACACTATCATAAACGGTCAATCGAAGTCACGGTTAAAAAATCAACAAACAATGTCAACAAAACATACCACCCATTCTCCCTAATTATACTTCAGCCATTAAATTAAAATACAATATACATTAAACCAAGTAGTAATGGACCTGGCATGATTCCAACCTGTCCAGACCATAGAACGCGCTCGGACCTGGCACGATTGAATTGCATTCTCGGTTCCTATCACACCTTACGATACATATTATACAAATACATAGCACTTTTTTTCTTTGTCCATAGGTTTTCGAGGCCTTGGAGCAAAATATTAGAAAAGTGAAGCTGAAAATCCAAAACCATTTTCTTCGAGACTTTTTCCCAGCAACTACTACAGAATCAAACTTAATATCAAAAACCATTTAAATGTTCAACATATTTGCATCCCTTTCCAAGAAAATTGTATCTGCACCCACAACAAACAAATGAAACCATATTATCAATCACGAAGGTACAGAGCACTTCTGCAAAAAAATTAATCATCCAACAGGCTCACATACTACTATAGAAGAGTGTTTATAAAGAACCTGCTATAGAAGATAAAGAAGATCGTGTTTAGAGTCATTTTACCAAGTTGTCGAGTCAATCGTCAAGCCAATCCAAATCGAACTGTACTTCAACAATATCAACTCTAAGTTCTGGGAGAGCAATTTTCTTGGCCAGCATCCACTATTTCGCAATCTTGTCATCACAGGTAACATGTTTCAGCGAAGTTAGTCCACAAACACTTTTACGCGGCCTCTTCAAACGAGAACACTCACGCATATCTAACTCTGCCAATTTCTTTAGTTGGCCTATTTCCTCTAGAAGTTCCTTCAAACCCACACATACTGAAATATCTAGATATTCCAGCCCCCCAAGGTTTCCAATCGATGATGGAAGCTATTTTAGCCCTGGCAGTGTTGACAACCTTAACACTCTTAAAGCGCTTAGATTTCCAAGGTCAAATGGTAACTTCTGAACCTAATGGCAATTGGTAATAGACCACAGCTGAGCGTAAGGCATATAGCAGATATTTTGGGGTAACTCCTCTAAATCACTGCAGTGATCCATGTTAAACCTTGCAGCTTAGTATTGTTGAATGTGGATGGCTTTTTAAAGCCTTCGCATAAGCTCAAAGATAGCTTCTCTAAGTTCTTTAGCGCTTTGCTCTGATTTAATACAGCTGGTGCTATCACCCTCTCCAAGCGGACACTTTTCACTTCAGTGAGTGAAGATATTGTCTCCGAACCTTTCACTATTACTCTCTTTGTGCCATAATTGAATACCATGAGAAATTTCAGTTTCTTCACTGATTTTAAAAATGGAGGAAGATAATATTCACTTGCAGTAAAGAGTAATATCAGAGCCTCCACCTCCGGCAAATTAATATTGCACCAGTGGTTTTCCTCCATTGTACCTGCATGTAAAGAATAGAATTGAAATTTAATTATAGAATACTACAATGGCCACAAATGATATGCTTGTTCAGGTTTAGTTATCATCTCATTGGTTGAATCCAGGAGCTTCAGCTATCTGTATATGAGACAACTTAAGTTTCACTGTCATGGAGTGTGATCTAAAAGGTTGATTCAAAAACAAAGCTTACAGAGTTCAATCCAGAAACCGTATGGTTTAAGTTCCATTATCCTATTGTACAAATTTTTTTTGTGACCAACATATGGCTTCTATTTCACAAACAAGTTATTAATCGGTGAGACCATCTGTGAAAAAGTTTGTAACCCACCTGTGTGAATAGAGACAATTTGAGCGTCAAACAATTTATCACAATGCAACGCCCATGTCCTTGGCAAATTATCCTCCTTCTTAGGCATAATTAACCTCTTCCTGTGTACCATATCACCTTGGCATCCCAAATACAAGGTCAAATCCCTCATTACATCATGCTGAGAAAAGTACAGCTTAGAGACACTTCCATGAGAAATTGCTGCTCCGCTCCTGATAAGTGCAACCACCAAGTCAGCACAATTTTATACTGATAACAAAACAAATTTGTAAATGAAAAAGAAAAGCAATTACCCTGGAGTGCTGCTAGTTAAGTTCAACAGGTTTCGACTTGCGAGCTCCAATAAAATGGCAAATGCATCCTGCCATTCCAGATTCCGAAAATAAACCCAAACATCTAACAATGCATCAGCACAGATTTTTCTGTCCTCTGGAAATGCCCCCAAGTCTAAGAAGCATTCCCTTACTACATCATCTAACAGGAAAACACTAGTCTCCAAGCATTTCAGTAGCCCTTCTTTGTGATAATTCGATATAGCCTTTCCTTTTGAAAGCTTGTTCTTTGCAATCTCCCATACTACAGGAGGTTCTCCATGCAACGAACTTCCTACCACCTTAAGAGCTAATGGCAGGCCTTTACATTATGCTTGCACATGTAACTCATTGAAGGAGAAAACATTCAGGAGGTCTTGTACAACTTAAGTTCAAAGTTTCCAGATAAAATTAATATGAAATTCATCTAACCCTCAAATTCATACACGATCTCAGAAAAGGCTACACACCTCTTTCACCAGACTTGCATCAGCAGTGCATGGAATTGATGTTTGTCCAAATACCCAGAAGCAGAAAAGGGACAAAGCATCTTCGTGCCCCAACAATGGTAATTGGTACATTTGTGTAGAAGGGTTTTTCGGTATAGTGGAACCATCTCTAGTTGTGATTAGAGTCTTGAATCCTGGCCCTTCAAATAGCACTGTTTCTAGACTTGCTCTGCTCCAGACATCATCTAGAATCACTAGAGTTGGTTTCGATACCTCCTGAAGCTGTTGGTCAAGTTGTCTGCGTGCATCTTCTACATTCTGAAATTCAGGTTTCTTCTTCCCAACAAGCTTCTCCCACATGTTCTCTTATATGTCCTTCAGATTTGGGGACTGTGAAACGGTGAAGAAAAATACATTGTTCCCAAAATGACCTGAAACCCACAATACATCGAGTAAGTTAAGCTGATAAATTTGACTCAAGCTCGAACTAAAGTAGCCTGCAAACTGATAGCTGAAACTAATATCTAGTACCACTAGAAAACACCTTACAAAGTGAGTTCAAATTTTGAACACAGAATGGCGCCTACACATGTAGCTGCAAGCTACTACATAAAACCCTGAGATAAGACAGATCTATGTTTATAATAACGTGTTAAAACAACTAAATTTACTCTAAGGAACTTTCGGAACTATCGCAGCTGAGAAGCGGACAGCTTTTAGCCTATGAGAGTTTCAAAAGACCAGAGATCTGATTAGGGGTAAACCAAAAAACATATAAAAACTAAGATAGATCTATATTTTTAATAATATATCATCTAAAATCCAAATAACGAGTCAAAGCAACCAAATTAACTTTAAAGATCTTCTTCCAAATCTATCGCCCCCGAGAAGTGGAAAGGATTAAGTGTAAGAGGTAGTAAATGTCCAGTGACCAAATCAAAGCAACCAAATTAACTTTAAAGATCTTCTTCCAGATCTATCACCCCCGAGATGTGGACAGGATTGAGCGTAAGAGGTATTAAATGTCCAGTGACCAAATTACCTACTCTGCAAGGGTAACAACAAAATAAATTCCCAAAATCTTAGACAGGTCTACATTTATAATCTCTCATCTAAAATTTAAATGACGACTCAAGGCAAAGTGACCAAATCACCTCCTCCACAAGGGTTAAAAAAAAAAAAAAAATGCCCTAAATCCTAGACAAGTCTACATTTATAATCTCTCATCTACAATTTAAATGACAAGTCAAGGCAACCGAATGAACTTTAAGAAAACTCTTTAAAAAACCTCTAAGACCCCGTTTGGTTGGGGAAGATGAATTCCTCTCATAACCAGGTTATCTGATAACTGGGTTTTCGAAAACTTGGTTATGTATTTTAAGAAGATAGTTGGACCATTTAGTTGACATGGAAGATGAATTTTCAAATCCATATTCTGCATTTGGTTGCCAATTTAGAAATTGGAATTGGAATGGAATATGACTGGGAATATCTTTTTCTTGCGTTTGGTTGTTCATTTTCGAATTGGAATTGGAATTTGATGTAAATTTTTTTAATCTTATTTAATTAGTGAAACACAAGAATTATAATTAGTAAATTATTAATATTTATGATTTAATTTATTTATAATTAGACTACATTATTATTATTTTTTATTCTTGAATATTCACAGTTTTATTTTATTAGTCAAGAATAAATAAAATGATTATTATTTTTTATTTTAATTCTATTTATTAGCAAAGAAAATTTAAAAAAATCATACTTGCAATCATTTGTACAAAGTTATTTTTTGTCCCATTGTTGGAAATTGTGATCATATATATTATATATTTTTGAAAAATTATGTAAGACAAATTTATCATCGAATTGAATTTATTGTCAAGTTCATCCAAACTTCATAATTGTCGAACTCGAACTCAAACTCGAACCTTGTGACTTAGCCGCTAAATATGTGTGTGTTTGTGTCCTCCCTCTATCCCTCCCTGTGTTTGTGTTCATCCACATGATTTGGCAGAAGGATTGGACACAATAAATGTTGTTTATGCAAATGAATTATTGCCTACACTATATGAGAATTCTCGCATCCCTCAGGACCAGTTGCCGACACAGAGAGGGATTGTGAGGTGTGTTGTGGCTCTTGATTGGTATCTTCAGAATCCATTGGCCATGGTTGCAACACTATATAGTTTTGGCAAAGAAATATTATCATTGAAACTTCATTCACTAGAACATTTCCTTACTCCAGATGAAAAGTATGAAGTTGTTGAGTAGGTAATGGTTATAGCAACCAACTATAGAGGCTATGAAGCGACTTGTCTTTATAAATGCTATTGGTTTTTTTAAGGGTTAGAGGGAATGGACAAGTAGCGTCCGGAAACCATGTTATGAATCCATTGGATGATAGTAAAATTCATCCAAAGTCATATGAACTTGCCAAGAAAACGGCTAAGGACATATATTGTGAAGAAGCTGGACATGATATAGATGATATGGATGAGGAAACATAAGAAATAGTTGTTGAGCATGTCCAAAAATATCCTGATCTGTTAAATGCCCTTGATATTGATGAATATGCTAGAAGTGTGGAGCAACGGACATCCAATAAAAAGTAAGAAACCCTTGCTAACATAAAGAGTGAATTGTTACATGGATTTCAAGATTTGAGATCGCCATATAAAGAGCCATCTCAGGATGAGGAATTTTATCTACTGACTAGAGAAAATGAAGAGACCCTATCAGTGGGAAAAATTGTACAAGCAACAGCCCATAGAGTCCAAAATCATCATATAATTTGTGATCTGGAATCAGGCTTGACAGGAATAATATTGAAAGAGGAGCTTTCTAATGATCTAGATATAGATCTTGTAGAAAAAATTGCAGAAGGCAGCATCCTTACCTGTTGGGTGAAAACTATGACAAAAGTGAAGTACCTAGTTGAGTTAACTTGCAAAGAGAGTTCACTGAAGAATGATAACTATCAGGGTGAATAGGATAAGGATAAGGAGGTTAAGGATCCATATTTTGTGGAAGAGGATTCCATTTCACGAAGTGAACAAGAGAATGAAACCTTAAGTTCCTAGCAGATAAAGAGCCAGGGGAGAGTATTATCCGTCCAAGCTTGAAAGGGCCTACTCACTTGATTCTAACACTGAACATTTTCAATGGAGTTTATGCACACAAGGATATTGTGGAGGGAGGAAAAGACTAAAAGGATTTTGCTAGATATCTTCAACTTGGAAAATAATTTCAATTGGGGTGGAGACATTTGAAGATCTTGATGAGGTCATAGACAGATATATATTCAAGAGAAGATAAGATATTTCAGTATTTTGTTCTACTGTTTGGTGAGTCATAAAACACAAATCAACAGACACCTTTCTACAGATGCAGGAACACACAAGTTCCTCTCTCTCTCTCTCTCTCTCTCTCTCTCTCTCTCTCTCTCTCTCTCTCTCCATCCCTCCCTCCCCCTTCCTATCCTACACTCTCTACCCCTCTATGTATCTCTCTCTTTTAATAAATTTATTAAGTTAGTTAATTATTCAACAAAATATGCAACTAGAATTTTACGTGAAATATTATATAGGAAAAAATATACCATTTTACATTCACATACATTAAACATTTGATGATAACTTTAACAAGAAAAATGATGCTTTGTTAATAATTGCTCTTAAAAAATGTGGAATTTTGGCAACATAGATTTTACATGCAATTTAAAACAAAAGATCATGAAAATCATTAATCATATAAATCATATTTAAACATCATTAAATTCTAATAATGAATTTCACATAATTACTACAATATGAAAACTTGCTAACTTGATAGAACAATATCCATGATTTGAATGGTGGTGTGAAAACACACCGTTAAATACGAAAACACTGAGAAATACACGATGTATGCCCTTATGCCCCACATTCGACAGCACACCGTTAAATACAAAAATAGTAAGAAATCCATGATGTATGCCCTTATGCCCCACATTCGACAGCAACCCTCTCATGCTGCCCAATCTTCCCATTACTGTCTGTATTGTTAGATGGTCAATCTTGCATATACGAACTAAACATGCTTGAAAAATTAAAACCTAATTTTTTTTAATGGAATACACCAAGGAGTGGCATCAGAAATATTGATCGTTTGCAAACATAGTAAACAATCATCAGATAGCTCATATTTTATCAGCAAATCAAGAGCAATAAAAAAATACAAGAGAAAGGCACTTTATCAATACCGTTGACAATCTTGTCAAGAAGCACGTACATAGGAAACCAAATTATGGAAATAAAAAACAAAAAAATTTAAAAATATCCAAGCAAATTAGGAATATACATATAACATGGGATGGAATCATGACTGTACAATCATCTACCAAAAATCCCCAATACTTTTGATAATCTTGTCAATGAGAACATACATAGGAAATCAAACAGGGACAAAAAGACAAAAAATAAAAACATATGCAAGAAAATTAGGACTATAGATATAACATAGGATAGAATCATGAACTATACAATCATCTAGCAAATCACATTTCTATATGCTTTCAAGTTCTACAATTGAGCATTCATCATTTGCCACTCCTTGTGTATTCCACCTATGTATGGTTCAAATATAGCTCTAATTAACAATACAATGAACAATTATACCAAACGTTTACAAGATCATAAGCTAAATGTTGTGAGAGATCAATGCAATACCATTAAACAAAGCCAGCTAACCATCTGGAATTATTTCACATGCCAATCATTTGAATGCCAATGAAATGAACAACTAAACTATGTATTGACCAATGCCAATCATGTCAATGAAATGAATGACTAAACTATGCATAGATCAAGTATGTCCCCTAGGGACGTATTAGAATTATTTATATGGGTCAAAGAGGGTCATAGGATGACTTATGAACCCCTTTGACCGATTAAATGACGACATATGTCCTTAGTGGTCCTAGGACCCCTAGGGACATATTAGAATTGTTCATATGGGTGAAAGGGAGTCATAGGGTGACTTATGACCCCCTTTGACCCATTAAATGATGACATATGTCCATAGGGTTCTTAGGACCCCTAAGGACATATTAAAATTGTTCATATGGGTCAAAACGGGTCATAGGTTCACCCTATGACCCACTTTGACCCATATCAACAATTATAATACATCCCTAGGGGTCCTAGGACCCCTAGGGACATATGTAGTCATTTAATGGGTCAAAGGGGGTCATAAATCACCCTATAACCCCCTTTAACTCATATGAACAATTCTAATATGTCCCTAGGAACCCTAGGGACCTATGTCGTCATTTAATAGGTCAAAGGGGGTCATAAATCACCTTATGACCCCCTTTGACCCATATGAACAATTCTAATATATCCCTAGGGGTCCTAGGACCACTAAGGACATATGTCGTCATTTAATCGGTCAAAGGGGTTCATAAGTCACCCTATGACCCTCTTTGACCCATATAAATAATTCTAATACGTCCCTAGGGGACATATGTCATCATTTAATGGGTCAAAGGGGGTCATAGGTCACACTATGACCCCATTTGACCCATATTAACCATTCTACTATGTCCCTAGGGGTCCTAGGACCCATAGGGACATATGTCTTCATTTAATAGGTCAAAGGGGGTCATAGGGTGAACCTATGACCCGTTTTGACCCATATGAACAATTCTAATATGTCCTTAGGGGTCCTAAGAACCCTATGGATATATGTCGTCATTTAATGGGTCAAAGGGGGTCATAAGTCACCCTATGACTCCCTTTCACCCATATGAACAATTCTAATATGTCCCTAGGACCCTTAGGGATATATGACATCATTTAATGAGTCAAAAGGAGTCATAGGTCACCCTATGACCCCCTTTGACCAATATTAATCATTCTAATATGTCCCTACGGGTCCTAAGACCCCTAAGGACATATATAATCATTTAATGGCTCTTGACCCATACTAACCATTATAATATGTCCCTAGGGGTCCTAGGACCCCTAGGGACATATGTCATCATTTAATGGGTCATGAGGACCTATGACCACTTTTGACCCATACGAACGATTCTAATACGTCTCTAGGGGTCTTAAGACACCTAGGGACATATATCATCATTTAATGGGTTAAATGGAGTCATAGCTCAACCTATGACCCCCTTTTGACCCATGTAAAAAATTATAATATGTCCCTAGGGGTCCTAGGACCCATAGGAACATATGTCATCATTTAATGGGTCAAAGGGGGTCAAAGGTCACCCTATGACCCCCTATGACCCATATGAACAATTCTAATATGTCCCTAGACCCCTAGGGACATATGTCATTATTTAATAGGTCAAAGGGGGTCATAGGTCATCATATGACCCCCTTTGACCCATATTAACCATTCTAATATGTCCCTAGGGGTCCTCAAACCCCTAGGGACATATGTCATCATTTAATGGGTCAAAGGGGGTCATAGGTCACCCTATGACCCCCTTGACCCATATGAACAATTCTAATACACCTCTAGGGGTCCTAGGACCGCTAAAGACATATGTCATCATTTAATGGGTCAAAGAGGGTCATAGGTCACCCTATGACCCCCTTTGACCAGTATGAACAATTCTAATATGTCCCTAGGAGTCTTAGGACCCGTAGGGACATATGTCGTTATTTAATGGGTCAAACGGGGTCATAGGTTACCCTATGACCCCTTTTGACTCATATGAACAATTCTAATATATTTCTAAGGGTTCTAGGACACCTAGAGACATATGTCATCGTTTAGTAGGTCAAAGAGGGTCATAGATCACCTTGTGAACACCTATGACTCAGGAACAATTCTAATACGTTCCTAGGAGTCATAGGAGTCCTAAGAACATATGTTACCATTTAATGGTTCAAAAGAGGTCATAGGTCACTCTATGACCTCCTTTGACCCATATCAACAATTCTAATACGTCCATAGGGATCCTAGGACTCGTAGGGACATATGTCATCATTTAATAGGTCAAAAGGGTTAATAGGTCACCCTATGACCCCGTTTGACCCATATTAATCATTCTAATATGTCCCCAGGGGTCCTATGACCCATAGGGACATATGTCTTTATTTAATGGGTCAAAGGGGGTCATAGGGTGAACCTATGACCCCCTTTGACCCATATGAACAATTCTAAAATGTCCTTAGGGATCCTAGGACCCCTAGGGACATATGTCATCATTTAATGGGTCAAAAGGGGTTATAGGTCACCCTATGACCCCCTTTCACCCATATGAACTATTCTAATATGTCTCTAGGGGTCCTAAGACCCCTAGAGACATATGTTGTCATTTAACGGATCAAAGGGGGTCATAGGTCACCCTACGACCTCCTTTCACCCATATTAACCATTCTAATATAACGCTAAGTGTCCTAGGACCCCTAGGAACATATGTCATAATTTAATGGGTCATGGAGGGTCATAAATCATCCTCTAACCCTCTTTGACCCATATTAACCATTATAATATGTCCCTAGGGGTCCTAGGACCCCTAGCGATATATGTCATCATTTAATTGGTTATGGAGGGTAATAAGTCACCTTATTACCCCCTTTGACCCATATTAACAATTCTAATACATCCATAGGCGTCCTAGGACCCCTATAAACATATATTATCATGTAATGCTTCAAAGGAGATCATAGGTCAACCTATGACCCCCTTTGAGCCATATTAACGATTCTAATACGTCCATAGGGGTCCTAGGACACCTAGGGACATATATCGTTATGTAATGGGTCAAAGGAGATCATAGGTCAACCTATGACCCCCTTTGACCTATGACATATATCATCATAGGTCATAGGTCAACCTATGACCCCCTTTGACCCATATGAATAGTTCTAATATGTCGTCATTTAATGAGTCAAAAGGAGTCACAGGTCACCCTCTTACCCCCTTTGACCCATATGAACAATTCTAATATGTCCTTAGAGGTCTTAGGACCCTTAAAAATATATGTTATCATTTAATGGGTCATAGGGGGTCATAGGTCACCATATGACCCCTTTTGACCCATATTAACCATTCTAATATGTCCCTAGGGGTTCTAGGACCCCTAGGGACATATGTCATCATTTAATGGGTCAAAGAGACCTATGACCCCCTTTGACCCATATGAACTATTCTAATATGTAACATATGTAATCGTGCTAATGGGTCAAAGGGGGTCATAGGTCACCCTATGACCTCCTTTGACCCATATGAACCATTCTAATACATCCCTAGGGGTCCTAGGACCCCTAGGGACATATGTCATTGTTTAATGGGTCAAAAAAGGTCACAGGTCACTCTATGACCCCCTTTGACCCATATGAACCATTCTAATATGTCCCTAGGGGTTTTAGGACCCCTAAGGACATATGTCGTCGTTTAATGGGTCAAAGAGGGTCATAGGTCATATGACCCCCTTTGACCCATATGAACTATTCTAATATGTCCTTATGGGTCCTAGGACCCCTAGGGACATATGTCATCGTGCTAATGGGTCAAAGGGAGTCATAGGTCACCCTGTGATCCCCTTTGACCCATATGAACAATTTTAATAGGTCCCTAAGGGTCCTAGGAACCCCTTGGGCCATATGTCATCATTTAATGGGTTAAAGACCTATGACCCCCTTTGACCCATTAAAAAAATTCTAATACATCCCTAGGGGTTCTAGGACCCTTAGGGACATATGTCATCATTTAATGGGTCAAAGGGGGTCATAGGATGACCTATGACCCCTTTTGACCCATATGAACAATTCTAATACGTACCTAGGGGTCCTAGGACCCCTAAGAACATTTGTCATCATTTAATATGCCAAAGGGAGACATAGTTCACCCTATGACCCCCTTTGACCCATATGAACAACTCTAATACGTCAGGACCTTTAGTGACATATGTCGTCATTTAATAGATCAACGAGGGTCATAGGTCACCTTATGACCTTGTTTGACCAATATGAACAATTCTAATATGTCCGTAGGGGTCCTGAGACCCCTAGGGACATATGTGGTCATGTAATGGGTAGAAGGGGGTCATAGGTCAACCTATGACCCCCTTCGACCCATAAAAATGACTCTAATATGTCGGACATATGTCATTATTTAATGGGTCAAAGGGGGTCATAGGTCAACCTATGACCCCTTTTGACTCATATATATTAATAACATACATATTTATATAATAATATATATTAATAACATATACATATATATATATATATTACGTTATTATATTTAACAAAAATATTACGTTATTATATATATTAATAACATACATATTAATATAATAATATATAATACATATTATATTTAATGAAAATATTACATTATTATATATATATAACATACATATTAATATTATAATATATAATACATATTTTATATATATATCACGTTATTATATTTAGTAAAAATAATAATAATATAAATTATATTTATAGATTATAATAAGAATGACATAATATATTATTATATATTAATAGATTATATCTTATATCTTTACATTACATTATATATATATATATATATATATATATATATATAATTGAAATAATTTATAAATCATAAGCTATAACTCTGAAATCCGGTTTTCCCTCCAGAATTGGTTGGAATTTCAAATTGCTCAGCAAAATTCACCAAGCCATATCGGGTATCCGATTAGGCTTGGTATTTACCAACCCTTCCCGGTCAACCCAAAAGTCGTGTTTGAAGAGGGTTTTAGTGATACTCAAACTTCAAGTAGCCGTCTGACAATGTTATTTTCATCAAAATTGAATGAAACAAAAAGATTTTTTTAATATCGCTCTCAAGATTCCATCAATATAATTTCTGTCAAATTTTGAGTTCAATAAGTATTTATTAGTTAATTATCAATGAAGATTATTGTAAAGTGTTGATTGACATACTGATTGAAAAATAGCTATAACTTTCAAATGGTATAACATTTTTTAAATCTAAAAGTTGCATCACATTCTATGCTTTGCCTATTATAAGAAAAAAATAAATAAAAAAATTTGGTAAAAAAATTTATTAGTTAAGGTGGTCAGACACAAGACTTTTTTTTTTTTTTCTAAAAAAGTTTTGGTAGAAAATTCATATTAAATTATTTATTTGGAATAAAAATAACAAAAAATATGTCTCACATCCAGGCATGAGTCTACTTTTCATATCTATAATTATGTTAAAAAAATATTATCATTTGATTTTGATTAAGGTGGTCAGACATACACCTATTTTTTTATTTTTGCCCTGAAATTTTCGTAGTACTGCATTAAAATTTAAACTTTTGACCAATCAATTATTTTTTTCTCCTGATAAGGCCTTGTATTTTAGAAACTATATTCTATTTCCTACAAATTATTTTCTTACAACTTTTTGATATAAAGTCCATAACCACTTCAAAATTATGTGTCAAGTTGACATAACCCTGATTTGCTAATTTTTCAATACCACTTAAGCCCATAGTTTGGTACACCATGATCATGCACATACCTTATAATGACAATATTACACCAAAATACTTATTTTTATTTCACAACCATATACAAAACACTTCATTCCTCTTCTCCACACATTCTCCTCGATCTTCTACATGATATGTAATGTTTTATAACAATAAACAAGACCTTTCACCTCCTCTAAGAGGTCATTCAAGGTGGATGACTATTCACCTTCTAAAACTTACCATTATGCACAAATTGTTGATTACAACTTTTGACAATTTTACACTTTTTCCATATTTTGCATTTTATGCTCTAATAACTTTCCTAGGAACCCTAAATAGGTCTTGCATCCTATCATGACATTTTAACACTACATTATATTCCATTTATGCTCTTGCATAGCATTTTCCCACTTTTGACTCAATTTTAGCCATAATGCTTAAAATATGAAATTGCACACTTAATAACATGAAATAAAATGTCTATTTCCTTAATCTAACATGACTCAACAATATACTAACTAGGACTCAAAATTTCATGGGGTATGGTCAGGGTGGCCTACACCATTTACCCCTAAAAGGTTGAGTGGATTGATTATCTAAAATAAAAAATGACATGATTGGACAGTGATCAAAATATCAAATTGATTGGAAAATAATGTAAATTGGGGAAAAAATTCAATGGTTGATGAAATAGAAGAGCGACACAATATTGTAATATATAAGACATGTTAAAAAATGGGAACATATGCATGAACCATTTTTTAGTGTCTACACAAACAACCAAATTACTATGTTTTCATACAACCTTAATAAAATCAACTTCCAGAAGGAACACAAACCTTCACTCTGCTACCACCTACCAAAGCTCAAGGATGGAGAATCCCCAATAGAGAAGTCCAACAAAGAAGAAAGGGTAACATAGGGAAGAAATAACATAAAGAAAGAATAAGGGTATGTGCAGGATCATCATGTGTCAAAAAGTGGTGATCTGAAAAATATGTAGTTTTGAAATGCCTTAAAGCATTTCAAAATATATTCCAACTTTTCCCCCTCCCATCCTAATACCAAACAAAAAAATAAATACCTTTATAAGGTATAATATATCTTTGGATACCAACCCTACATGAACAACTCAAAAAATGTCCCAAAAATGTGTTTTTGGCCTATTCTTGTATTTTTTTTACTTTAAACATGTACCTGATGACTATTTTTTGACCCAAGTTTGATGAAAACAAAAAGGTTTATTAAGAATATTCTTAGCTTTCCATAAATGTAATTTATTGATGCAGGAGCATCTTGCATGGGAAAATTATTAGGGAAAAAAAAAAGTTGAAAAAAAAATTGAAAAAAAAAAAAACAAAAAAATTGTGGAGGAGAGAGAAAGTGACGAAAATTAGAGGAGAAATAATAAAAAATAAAAAAAGGGAAAAAGGAGAAAAGAAAGGGAAATGGAATTTTTATTTTCGAGGTGCATAGGTGGCATAATAGAAAAAAAAAATGGTTGTTATTCCATTTATCGAGGTGAGTGGGTAGAATTCTAGAAAGTTATGAATATTGTAGAAAGTTGTGGAAGTTGTAGAAGGTTGTGGAGGAATTCTAGAAGGTTGTGGATAAGTCATGTATTGGGTGGTAAGTGCCTATTTAAGCAAGGCATATGAGCATTTCTAATCAAGCTCAAGGAGAAGCTTGAGAAGTTGAAAGCTCAAGGAGAAGCTCGAGGAGTAGAAGCTCGAGAAGGAGAAGCTTGAGAAGTAGAAGCTAGAAGGTGTGAAGACTTCAAGGTGTGAAAGCTCTAAAGGTGTAACTCTTAAAGTAGAAATTCTCGGTGAAGCTCTCGATGTGAAGACTCTTATTTGGGATTTCTCTTATGTTGAAGAATTTGTAAACTTCTTTTTGAAGAAGTCATATCTATGATATCATCTTGTGGGTGTTTTAATAAAATTGCTTGTGAAGCATTTTTTTTTTATTTCTCTTGGTCTCCATATTGTTGCACTCTTGATTGCGAGTGGGTAAGGGTGGTGTGGCCCTCCATCAAGTGGTATCAGAGTGTACCTTCATCAGTGGTATCAGAGCAGGAGTTCCTGAGTGCACAAGCAGATCGCCGAAGTGTGAAGCAGTTTGTACCAGGACCTTGGTTGGGTGAAGTTTATCAGAGAAGGAGTTCCTGAGTGTAAAATCAGATTTCTAAATTGTGAGGCAGTTTGTACCAGGACCTTGGTTGGGTGAAGTTTATTAGAGTGGGAGTTGTTGAGCGTGTAAACAGATCGCCGAAGCTGAGGAAATTTGCACTAGGACCTTGGGAGGACATGCAGATTAATGGATTGATGTGGAGATGAGAGTTTGAACTTGTTGAGGCATGATTGTGGAGATTTGGTGGATTGTAGATCCGTTGTCCTAGACTTGTGATGTGGTTCCTGATTGTTCATGCAAGGTGGCAAGTTGCGATCTGACTTGCAAACAATTTCGTTGTCACAAGGAGTGTGGGAAGGATTTGTTGCAGAGGGTTTATGAAGATCTTGGGAGATGGCTCCAAGAGGATTGGACCTTAAGGTGATTGTGAAAATCCATGATATAGTGGAGAGGAATTTTTCTAAGATGATTTCTCGGTTGGATGCTAGATTGGTTAATAAAGCTAAGAAGGTCAAGGTGGAAGAGGATGGTTTTGCTTATCAGTTTGTGGAGTCTAATGCAGAACCTGTAGAGCAAATAGAGGTTGTTGCTGAGGATATTCCTAACCTTGCTGATGTTGGGATGGAGATTTGTTTTCATGATTAGTTGGTTGAGTCTGACATGGAGACTACAGAGCATTTGGTCGTGGATGATCTAGTTGATGTTGGTGGTGACTTGTATGTTGCAGAGCATTTGGTCATGGATGATCTGGTTGTTGTTGGAGGTGAGTTATGTATTGCAGAGCATCTTGTTGTGAGCAATGATATTGCTAGTTTGGCATGTATTGATGGAGATCTACATGTTGGTGCTAATATGAAGTTTGTTGTTGCTAATGCGGGGTTTGTTGCTACTGGTGTGGATTCACTAGTTGTTGATGTGAATGGGAGTTTTATGTTGAAGCATTATGTTAAGTTTGTTCCTAGGGGTGAGCATGCTGATTGGATGGTTGAGATTCTGGTGTTTGATAGAGTAATGCAGATGTGGAAGATTTGCATGGTGGTTTTGTTGTCCCTGTTGAGGTGGAAGCCTTTGGTGAAGATGAAGATGGTTGTAGACCTTTCTTTTTCACATCAAAGTGTGGGACACACTTTTCTATCTACCGGGGGAGTCTGATGTAGGAGCATCTTGCATGGGAAAATTATTAGGGAAAAAAAAAAGTTGAAAAAAAAATTGAAAAAAAAAAAAAAAATTGTGGAGGAGAGAGAAAGTGACAAAAATTAGAGGAGAAATAATAAAAAATAAAAAAAGGGAAAAAAGAGAAAAGAAAGGAAAAGAGGATTTTTATTTTCGAGGTGCATAGGTGGCATAATAGAAAAAAAAAAAATGGTTGTCATTCCATTTATCGAGGTGAGTGGGTAGAATTCTAGAAAGTTATGAATATTGTAAAAAGTTGTGGAAGTTGTAGAAGGTTGCGGAGGAATTCTAGAAGGTTGTGGATAAGTCATGTATTGGGTGGTAAGTGCCTATTTAAGCAAGGCATATGAGCATTTCTAATCAAGCTCAAGGAGAAGCTTGAGAAGTTGAAAGCTCAAGGAGAAGCTCGAGGAGTAGAAGCTTGAGAAGGAGAAGCTTGAGAAGTAGAAGCTAGAAGGTGTGAAGACTTCAAGGTGTGAAAGCTCTAAAGGTGTAGCTCTTAAAGTAGAAATTATTGGTGAAGCTCTCAATGTGAAGACTCTTATTTGGGATTTCTCTTATGTTGAAGAATTTGTAAACTTCTTTTTGAAGAAGTCATATCTATGATATCATCTTGTGGGTGTTGTAAGGATCTTCAAGTATAATAAAATTGCTTGTGAAGCATTTTTTTTTAAATTTCTCTTGGTCTCCATATTGTTGCACTCTTGATTGCGAGTGGGTAAGGGTGGTGTGGCCCTCTATCATTGATGTCAAATTATAAGTTTAGTAAGTAAGTATTACTTATTTTCCAATGGAGTTACATATAAAGTGTTGATTGAAACACTAATTGAAAAATAACTATAACTTTCAAATGGTACAACATTTCTAAAATTCAAAAGATGCATCACATTCTATGCTTCTTCTACTATAAGGGAAAGAAAAGAAAAGAAAAATTAAATTTTGCAAAGTTTTGAATTAGTTAAGGTGGTCAGACATGACAATTTTTTATTCTAGAAATACTATAGTAGAAAATTCATAATTAATTAATTATTTAGAATAAAAATATCCAAAAACATGTGTCACGTCTAGGAATGAGTTTGCTTATTATATCTAGAATATTATTAAAAAATATTATCATTTCATTTTGATTAAGGTGGTCAAACATATGTCTACTTCTTATTTTTGTCTTAAAAATTTTGTACTATTGCATTAAAATTCAAATTTTTGACCAATCAATTTTTTTTTTCCAAATAAGGCATAGTAGTTTAGAAACTAAATTCGATTCTCTAGAGATTCTTTTCTCTCAAATTTCTAATATAAATTTCATAACAAGTTGAAACTTGCATGTCAAGTTGACATAACCCTGATTTGCTAATTTTTCATTACCACTTAAGTGTATGGTTTGGTTGACCATGATCCTACACATACCCATAAAATGATAGAATTTAAATGATTACTTTCAGATTCAATGTCAGGTTTCTTGCAAAATATTAGGCAACAAGGCTTACCTAGTTGTAGCCTTACAACATATACAAATCCTATATGCTATTACTATGCATACAAGAGCTTGATCTCTAGATCTCTCAACTAAGTTCCACTACCTTGATATATCAAAGATATTACATATTTATTTACTTTGTCACACAGTTTGGCCTAGAAGAATCACACTTCCTAATAATTAGGAAATGTGTTGCAACTCATAGGATAAATTGCAAAGATAGGATGAATGGCCAAGATCATGAACACATAAGAAGGTTTTAGCTTGTATATAGGTCCACAAATGTTCCAATAATCATCACAAAGAATCTAAAATAACCACATGCAAGAATCAAACATCACTTCACATAAAATTAGCGAGTAGTTAGAGTGCGAGAACTAACAATTGGTTAGAGTGTTTGAAACTATGATGATTTACAATGCAAGAAATAAAAATCAATTATAATACCAAAAGTGAAAACACCATCTATGAGAAAAAAAAATAATCCTCATCAATATGAAATCCAAACAAGATCATAGGAGAACAATATTGAATCGGTCTTCATCAAATTAGTAGGATCACACAAGTTGGCACTTATAATCAAGAAATCATAGACTTGATCATCGAGAAATGCAAACGTGAACAAAGAGAAAAAAATGAAAGAAATAATGGAAGATTTCAAAGAATTTCATATGCTCCTACATTAAAAAAATCCCAAGGTATAGGTTGACTTAGTTGACCTATACCAGTATTGGTTGATTGGGTCAACCTATACCTATATAAGTTGATTGGGTTGACCAATACCAAAGTTATCTTGAGAAGGGGTAACTAAAATGTCTTAGAAAGTGCTCTGAAAGAATTGGAAAAATAGAAATTGATCATGGAGAAAGATTTGATTAAGCACAAATTCATCCCTGGTCCATAAAATAACTAAAGGGATGGAATCAAAAGGTTTCTAGCTACTTCAATTTTATTATTGTGCAAATAATGACTACCATTTTATCTTGTATTATTTTATATAAGGGTAAAAATAAAAATTATTGTAGTCAATTTATTATTTAGATCAAACTTTTGTTTATAGAAAAGTTGAGACTAACTCTCGCATTAAATAAAATATGAGTTGTATTGGAAGATTAGGACTCTTGGACATTACAAAAAAGAAATATCAAGTAAATTTGATGATGAAAGATGTTTAATTTTGTTTATTATGAAAAAATCAATTTTGAAAGAACCTAAAACCCTTTACATAATGACTACACAAAGTGTAGCATTAAATTCCAACAACATCGAGCATACCAAGAAAAATAATCAAACTATCAAAGAATAAAGAAATAAAAAACACCATAGCTCAATCCTAGTAAAAAGCCATCAAAACACAAGAAAAGAGCACCTTACCACAATAAATAGAACAAAATTAATTTAGATTATTTAAAGTCTTATCCATTTTATCTTTCAATTGATTCATCGTGAAGCTCACATTCTTCAAGGCTGGGATGTTCTAGGGAAGAGTTGAAGTCTTATTATTTGTGCTTAAGCTAGTTATCTTACTTAACCCTATCACATCCTCAATACTAGAATCTTTTTCCTTTTTCATGTCCAAAAAGGTCCAAGCATCATGAAATTTCTCCACTTTAGCTACCAAATATTAATTTTTCCATCATAGAACTTAACCCCCTTATGGTTTGTGTTCCATAATCTTATGTAGGGTAGAGTCAAACTTATTTATCTTATGGTTTTTTTTCCTAAGATTCTTATCATTAATAGATCCTTCATCTTTTAAATTGCTTCAACATTCTTGGTGAGGTGAGGCAATCTGCCATGACTTTCTCCTTTTTATCCATCTAGAGGGCACAAATAAGGGACCCTTATAAATTATCCTTATCAACAGTAGTACAAAGTAACTCCATAGTATTTTTCACTTGATCTATTATTCTCTCCATAGTAATTCAATAATTTAGAGTACAGGGTATGTTATTTGAGGTTATATCTTTTATCTCACGAAATGCCCACCTGATATGTCTAGAAAAAAAAAATAGAGCTATACTTGGTAGTCTCCAATATTTCAACATAAATATCTTCTTTAGGATAAAAATCATATAGGCTTAAGGCAACATACGACTGAGAATTCCCCTCCTTATCATGAAGGGACCTAAAATCTTTAGAGCTAGAGGGGGAAATGGCGACATCGTACTTCTAGAAATTATCAAACTCATCAAAATTGAAAATTTTATTTTCCTACTATCGATCTTCATTGATTTATTACCATGGCTTGAAGGAGAAACATGCCTATACTAGTCCTTGTAGACAATCTTTTTGGTATAGTTTTAGATTTTAATTTAGAAGGGGGAGAGGCCTCTTCCTCCTTATCAATGATTTCCAATTTACACCCTCGACTCTTCCACTCTCTTCCACATCGTCCTTAGAGGTTCAATGAATCCTATAAGGGTTCTCAAAGATTCTCAATTTGAAATGTTCATATAATAATTGATGCACAATAGGGTTACTATGGGGACTCTCTATGTTCTATAATGATGACATTCAACAAAGAGAGTAAGTAAACAAGGAAATGAATAGTGAATTTATGTTTGAAGTGGTTCAACATAACTAGGTGGTACCCATAAACCCTTGTGAATCTTCCATCTAGGGTGAAGTACTTCATTATCATCTTGAGGAGCTCTCTTGAAATGGTCTTGATCTACTTTGGTGCAAATTTGGACTTATTATCCTTCACATTTTTTCTCTATCTAATGTTGAGTTAGGAAATTTCTTTAAAAGTCCTTCCAAAAGCTTCATGTCCCTATAAAATTTAATGCCTTTCATTGAAAGTCTAGTTACCTCCATGATAGTTCTCTCATCCACCACAACCAACCTTCCAAATAGATTTAGCCTTTTGTTCATTCCCACAAAATATTCATCACTCTCTTGTCATACCAATATAGCCTCTCTAAGTAAGGAATCATCGTACCTTTCTAAAAGTGTCACCAAATGGTGGCATTAATCTTCAATTGCTCATAGCTTTAGTAGGTCCAACCCTTCTTCTTTCCTCACCCATTTTTCCAAGCTCAAGGAAAAACATGTAGAACTAGAAGGTAATAAAATAATGCACAATCAAGCCAACAACCCCAATAACACAAAGAACAACCCAAAAAGAATCCATATCATTAAAAATATTAATGATTTCAAGGTCATTCAGATAATTGTCATAAATATAGCTCTAATCACATCCTTGATAGGTGTCATTATTGGAAATGGTGGGCAACTTGCTAATTTTGTCATGTGTACAATCAAATGAGAGAAGGGCCTTACCATCTTCAACTAAAGAGTACTCCTCATACCAAGTTTTTTTTTAACTTAGAAATGATCCCTAAGCTATCAATACACTCTACTACAATATTCATCTCTCGATAAACATGAGAAATTAAACATTCTTCAAAAGTTGTAGTTATTTTTATAGAGGCATTGATAAGATTATCAGTGATTTGGGAAACCCTATCCACCTCTAAGGCATTTAGTGGTCTTATTCAAGTCACCTTCTATCATTTTGAAGTTGAGACTCCCAACAATTTCCAAGATTTAAGAGGTGCCCATAGATTCCAAGGTGGTTGATCTAACTACCCAAGGGGATTACTACTAGCAAAAGATATTCAAATTTAAGTTTTATATAATATTAAAAATATGAATTTACTAAGAATAAAAAAATATAAGGCTTTGTATGAATTTAGTCTTAGATTAAGAATGATCTTTGCATTTTGCGACAAGTCAATTTTGCCAAAAAAAAAGAGTCATTTTTTCCAAGTTGGGCTCTAATATCTAACCACATGTTTCTAATGATGCATAGTGTGTACTTATACTTCCTAATTCATTGGATGCATCGTTATATACTCTATAATGAGGAATGGTAGAATTTAAGATTAGATTTAGAGAGTTTTCAAATAACTATTATTCACTTTTCATAAAATCAATTCTCAAAATATATTTTTATGGTGATACAAATATATTTTTATGGGCCTTACCATCTTCAAATACGTTTTTCCTTTATATTCAAATTTTCATGCACGGTGGGAGGTTAGACCGGTGTGTCTTCATGGTAGTTTTTTTTTTTATGCATCTTTTTAAAAAAAATGAACAAATGGATTGTTCTCATTCAAAATTTTAATTATAAAAAAAAATTGATTTTATTAAATAGAGCTACTTTTTTCAAATGGATGGCTTAAACATCATATACTAAGGCTTGAATCTTAGATTAAAATTGTTAAATAGTTAAAGTTTTATTTTTCCAAATTTAATTTATTTCTTAATTTGTAAGCGGTCAAGTTTTGGACTGGGTAACATGTTGAATACTTAAAGGTATATTATTTGGTGTGTGTGTGTGTGTGTGTGTGTGTGTGTGTGTGTGTGTGTGTGTGTGTGTGTGTGTGTGTGTGTGTGTGTGTGTGTGTGTGCGCGTGTGTGTGCGTGCGTGTGTGTCTTTTAAATTGAACAAATGGAATGTTCTCATTCAAAATCTTAATTATGAGATAAAGATAATACAGTTTATTAAATAGAGCAGACTATTTAAATGGATGGGTTAAGCATTATATTCTAAGACTTGATTCTTAGGTTTAAGCTTGATTTCTTCCTTAGTATGTGATGTTTAAGGTGGTCCTATTTAAGAATTCAAAATAACTAAATTGTATTAAGATTTTACAATATATCAACAATGCTGAACTATGTATGAATTGTATAATTTAATTTTCAGTCCAATCTATCATAATAATAAGAGTAACTAATGAGAAGAAATGAGCATCTGTAACATTTGTTAATCAAGAAAAACTAGAAAGATAGGAGTGGGAGAAGGGTATAGGTTTCTCAACCCTTATGCAACCTACATCCTCATTGCCTACCTCCTATCTTTATAGTTTGTCTTTCTCTACTAGAAACTCATTTATTTTCCTTTATCACTCTGATCTATAATGGATCACATAATGTGTTCAAAACATCGAAGAAAAATTTCAACACAATTGAATCCAAAAAAAAGATTACACCTAATTGAAAATAAATTATGGATTAGAAAAGACTAAGAAACCCCAACAAGTGCATATTATTGAGAATACCATGTGACTCCCAAAAATGTGTAGAACTACAAGCTCCACCAATAGCTCCTTTGAAGGATCATGGGTAGTTATTTTCTACACAAAATAAACTGATCAATCCCATAAAAACATTTTCTTAGAAACTACGAATAAAACTTGTATCCCCACTTTTATTTGTCCCTCACACATTTGGATTGACAATTATAATTTGAAATCAAACCTTTCAATTTGAAATAGGATTATAACCACACCTTGTATTTGAACTCATATTTCTAATAATAATATAGAATTCTGTGACATGTATGTTTTGAATGATGGCCATCTCTATTACAAGATCATTTTATAACAAGCAAGATCCTATATAACTATACTCTAGTCTCATCTTTTTATTTGGATACATGTTATTAGGTGTTTTGACAACAATGTATATTTAAATTCACAATTAGATATCTATTTTTTTTTGTATTGTTATTTTTTTTCAAAGAACAAGTTCAAATATGAATGTGCGACTTCAAATATTCATTTAGTGCATTTTTTAGCACAACAAGTTTCATTTTAACTTCACCAAACTATTAGAAGTGATAATGAATTTACTAGTATAATCACTTAATTCACTTAAACTTTCTTAAACTCACTTAAACTCACTTAAATTGCTAATTTTACCATGTGTACAATCAAATAAGAGAAGGGCCTTACCATATTCAACTAAAGAGTCCTCCTCATACCAAGTTATTTTTAACTTAGAAATGATCCCTAAGTCATCAATACAGTCTGCTACAATATCATCTCTTGATAAACATGTGAGAAATTAAACATTCTTCAAAGGTTGTAGTTATTTTTATAGAGGCGTTGATAAGATTATCAGTGATCCAAGAAACCCTATCCACCCCTAAGGCATTTAATGATGTTATTCAAGTCACCTTCTATCATTTTGTAGTTGAGACTCCCAATGATTTCCAAGATTTGAGAGGCCCCTATGGATTCTCCAAGGTGGTTGATCTAACTACCCAAGGGGATTACTATCAGCAAAAGGTATTCAAATTTAAGTTTTATAAAATATTAAAAATATGAATTTACTAAGAATTAAAAAAATATAAGGCTTTGTATGAATTTTATCTTAGATTAAGAATGATCTTTGCATTTTGTGACAAATCAATTTTTCCAAAAAGAAAAGAGTGATTTTATTTTTTCCAAGTTGGGGTCTAATATCTAACCACATGTTTTTTATGATGCATAGTGTGTATTTATACTTCCTAATTCATTGGATGCATCATTATATACTATATAATAAGGAATGGTAGAATTTAAGATTAGATTTAGAGAGTTTTCAAATAAATTTTATTCACTTTTCATAAAATCAACTCTCAAAATATATTTTTATGGTCATACAAATAATTAAGAATAATAGACATTTTAAAGGTGCTTTTGTATATTTTGATTTATTCTAGCTTACAAATGATATTGTTTGTAACATGTTTCTTTTATCAATGTAAATAATATTTATTTTGACGATATCATATGGATGCAATAATATATGCTTACATACATAGATGTAAAAATGAATGATGCAAATGCACATGTTTAGTCAACTCAAGGCTAGAAAATAGTGAACAATATAGGCTAAACTATTTATTTGTCTTTGAAAAGAAATTAATGTCTTTATATTTATGTTACAAAACTACTTTGAAAATAAAGTGAATCTAAAAATTAGACTATTTCAAAATATCATTTATTTTACGATCAAAAGTAACTATTGACCAACAAAAATAAGATAACAATTTTCTATTGTAAATAGAAATAAGATTACTATTTATTATTCAAATGTAAATATTGACCAATAAAAATAAGATAACAATTTTCTATTTTGTAAATAGAAATAAGATTACTATTTGTTATTGAAAAATGTGAGATTTATTTAAAAAATGATATCTATAAAAAAAAACTACATAAATCTATATTAATTTAGAAAATGAAATCTATAAAAAAAACTATATAAATCTACTTAAAAAATAATTTTAAAACATAAGTTATATATAATAATTTTCTTAACAAAACTCGCTCACCAAAGTCAAATTCCAAAAATTCAAATATTTACATTAGCATCCGACAATCACGCAGGGCATTGAAGAGAAAAGTCAAAGTTTGAATACTTCAAAGTTCAAAGTTCTGGCCAAACTATATAATAGAATTCTTGACGTTGTTCATTCAAGTGTTGAAATTTCAACCACTTAAAAAAAGTCTTATGAGAAATTTCAGCTACGTCAGCGATTGACCCTCAGTTATTTATAATAAATTTGAATAGTCCCTATGTACCTCTTATGAGTAGGGTGTATTTATTAACATTGTCTATGGGAAACCAGACTACATCATTTATTGTAAATATTAATTAATTAAAAATTAGAATATTCATTATATTTTAATTCTGAATTAATTTATATTCATATGTAATTAAATAATAATTATAATAAATGGCTTAGCTTGGGTATACATATACGTCTTACATTTGTTGAGTACGAGCTTTAGTTCTAGTTATATTGAAATAGTTTCATTTTGATGTTGAAGAAAAATTTAGTATTACTTTTTTAATATACATGTTTATTGCAATGTATTAATTTCTATTAGGTTATTCAATCAAATGTTTTTTTTCATTTACCTATCTTTATGGGAAATAAAAATATTACATAGATTATATAATGATTAAAATTTTCAAATGGTAAGATTTTGAAATCCTTAAAATGATTTCAATAGTTGTAAGTCAATTTTAATTTTTAAATTCAAATTCTTGCACACTCCCCCATTTTACCCTATGTTTGATCTAACCAAACATACAATTATATGATTTTTAAATTTTTTTAATAAAAATTTTACATTCTTATCATTTATATTTATAAAAGAGTATTCTAAAAAGGATGTAGCTATCTTCCTAACAAAATGTACCTTTGACCAAAATTGAAAAAATAAAAAAAACAATAGATTTTATTGAAGTTTTCACCATTAGTTCTTAATAATATGTAAGTTTTGTAATTGAAAACAACAAAAAAAGTTGAAGTTTACTACATTCTAGACGCCTTCTAAAAAATACTTACATTAAAAAAAACTATCATGAACTTAAGTTTTTATAATTATACTAGAAACAATTACACAAGTAATCTTCTAAATTTATTTTTATTTTTCACATGATCATAAAACTAGTCTATTAAACGGTGTTCAAAGAAGGAGAATAAGTTGTTCAAAGTAATTAATAGTTTTGAATTTAAATATCTCAGTTTTTCAATAACAACCAAATCAACCAAACTAAATATAAAATTATCAAACCTGGAGAAACTATAGATGTTGTGTTTCAAAGTTCGCAGGAAAATGTGATCACATACACCAATACCCTAATGAGTAGTGTATCCATCACGGGATCAAATATCATGCTACAAATAAATGTATCAGTCAAATGAATATTATGGCTATCACAAAGTCAAAGGTCATGCTTAAAAAATGGGTATGAAAGTCAATAACTACTATTACTGCCATATAAACGTGGAATTCTTTGTGCAATATAAACGTGGAATTGAATGAAAGAAATAGTTGAGGCTATGCATATATGTCAAAACTAGTCTTGGTTACGATGAATTCCAAGTTTATTTTAGAATATGAGCCAATTGAAATTAGTTTTTTAGGGATATATTAGAAATCAATCCTTGAAAGGATTTGGGGTACGTGTTAAATCAGTTTTAAACTATAAACTCTACTTATTGATATCAAATTTTAGCAATTCATATTCTAAATTTAGTTTATTGTTTCTGAACTAAACAAATCCGTTATAAGCTTGTAAACTTATTTATGTTAATTTCCTTTGCTTTGACAGCTATGTTTTCTGAAGAAACTTTCTTAAACGATTCATTTTTAGGTTGAAAAGTATTTAAAATTGTTCACTGCAATGTACCAAGTTTGCTTATATAAAATGTCTTTATTTTGAGGTTCAAATCAATTTTATTATTGGAAATTTTTTATTGGTATGAGAAGTTATTGAAGTTCTTATTGTTTTTTAAGGTGCAAAAGAAAATTGTAAAGTCAAAATGTGAGTAATAGTTTCTAAATGTTGACTTTATAAAGTTTTTAGATTAAAATTAGATTAGTTGGAAATTATATTGTCCTTATATAACTTCTTTATCCTCTCGAATGCATTCTTGTATCTAACTTGGAAATTTGTTGAATAGATTTGAATACATTTCAAATATTATACTAATTGAACATTGAGTCTATACCAAGAGTTCAATTGTATGTGACCTCAAGGTCTTGAGATTTATCATATATCTTGAGCCTTTAGAATAAGCAACCTAAAAATTGATCATTAATCTTATAAATCAATATATCAACTAAACTCATGTTTCTTATAATTTTTTAAAATAAATTAACAACCATCTATAAATAAGAACTAGTGACAATTATTTTTTATTTCACAATAATAAAAGTGACTAATTATAATAATAAACTACAAAATAACATAATTCTAATGTTGACATAAATCCAATCTTTCCTTTCTCCATTTCCCAATTGGATGTTGGTATAAATCAAATTAACTCTTGCTCATCCTCCAAAAAACCCAAAGGGTTGCTACTCCAAATCAAGGAAGACTAGCGAAGAAATTGATTTAGGCATCCAATTGACTCTAAATTTTGAAAGGACTTCCAGGAAAAGTAAAGAAGAGGCAACCACTCTTATTAAACTAATAACCAAGAGTAGGAGTGTGGAAGGCTCTCTAAAGCATCAATGAGACTCTCATCCTAGAATGTTAGAGGCTTAAATGCGTCTAACAAAGCCCATCTCATCAAGGATTAGATCTTGAGAGTAGGAGTTGATATAGTTTTATTACAAGACATAAAATTGTCCTTGGAAGGTAAAAACAAGTATTTCAAAACATGCAAAAATTCATCTTCTATGGTTTCTCCATCCATTGGTGCCTCTAGGGGCTTGGCTATTCTATGGAAACCATATTCTTGTCAAGTTCACCCAATTATTTGCAATGCTAACTTGATGGCTATCGAGGTGTCTCATTTTAGTATACCTTTTATTCTTGTAAATGTCTATGGTCCTACCTTCGTGGTGAGTAGGAAAAACCTATGGAATTCCTTGTCTCAAGAAATAGAGAATCTTGGCCCCATTAAAACCATCATGATTGGAGATTTTAATGCCGCCCTCAGTGCCCAAGATAAAGTTGGTGGAATGGATTCTTCCCCAAAGGTGACTCAAGACTTTAAAGACTTCTTGGAAGGTAATGCCTTCTTTGACTATATTCCTATTAATGGTATTATTACTTGGTCTAATAGAAGGAAGAGGATTAGGCATGTGGTTGTTAGGCTGGACAAGTTTTTTCTTAATCCTCAATGGATTTTCGAGCATGGTGTTTGTGTTTCTTCTATCCTCTTGTTCATTGGATCTGATCATTTCCTAGTTGACTTAATGATTGCTAGGAAAAGCAAGGGCTATAGACATAAATCTTACCTCAAGATTGAAAGGATTTGGTTCCAAGATAAGGATTTTATGAATCTGTTGTTGGTATAGTGGAGGGAATCTCCTTTTGTTAAAGGGTCAAGAATTCAGCAAGTTGAAACACATGAAGTCCAGAATTAAAGAATGGAATTCTATAAGCTTTGGTAATATATTTGAATGGAAGAGAAGTATTGAGTTTGAGCTATCCAAATGGAATCAACACTGTTAGAATTCTTTAGAATAACTGAGAGGGGGGGTGAATCAGTTATTCAAGGTCCAAATGCCCTATTAATACCCTTTTAATATATTTTTTTTAATGAATCCACACCCTTTTCATCTGTTCAAACTTAAATCAGTCATATAAGCAAATTACTATAAATCAACATGCAAAGATAAAACATTCAAGATCAACACATGACACAATGATTTACGTGGAAACCTAATTTGGGAAAAACCACCAGTAACATGCTACTTGATTCTCACTCTTCTGAAGTGATGCCCTATTAAAAGCCTGCCATGTTAAAGGCTTACAACACACTGTTAAATGTGACCTTGTTAGAGGATTTCACCAAACTGTTAGGAATGGGCCTGGTTAAAGGTCTTTAGAACATTCACTTGGAATGTCACCTTGTTAAAGGATTTATCTAATGGCTGTTAAACTAACCTAAGTCCATAGGCTTTATCTTACTGTTACAATTGCTAGAAAGTAATGATAATGGTCTTTTGATCTGATATAACTTACAATATACTTTGCAGATTTCATATCACTCTTTGAGTTCAATCCTTATGCTTGGCTTCAATCACTTTAGCTCTGACTGCTTGTCTCCCTCTCAAGCTTTGTCTCCTTGAGTCTTCTTACTCATTCTGCCAATGCAATCATGCTTGTGGTCGTCTATCCAAATAGAGTTCCTGTGTTATCTTCTCCTTAGCACATTCTTCAGCATTTCATGCTTTTATGCTTGACCACGACTCTCTCTCTCACTATCCCCTCTATTTTGCTCTTTCTCTTCATTAACTTATGTCTTCTTATATACAAGTCTAATTTTCCTTTGCCGCTCAATTCTCCCTCTCCAATTTTAGGATTTCAAAATGGATTAGGTAGGATACAATGTATCTACCCCATATCTTGTTTTCTTCTTGAAACTTTGCCAGTTGTATCTTAAAAACGTTCTACATGGTGTTCTGTGCCACCAACTCATCATTCTTATCTTCCTTTTAATTCACAGATTTCTAGATAACAACTTTGTCAGCTTAGATCTGACGAATCTTCAATTTCCTAAATAATGTAGCAACTCGACATTATTGAGTTACTGGTGCTCAACACCTCTGTGTTACTCAGCATTATTGAGTTACTAGTGCTCGGCACCTCTATGTTACTCGGCACTTGATTCTGCTCGGCACTTGAACTTGCTCGGCACTTGAACTTGCTCGATACTTAACTAGGAATTTTCTCGGCTCTTACTAGCTTGCTCGGCACTTGAACTTAGTTTGAGCTTTACAAAAGACATAGCTAAAACCTTAGATCTTTGATATGTTTCAGTGTGCTCATTCTTCGTATCTTTTAGTATGTCATCCAATACACTTTTTCATCAATGGCTTAGTTGATCCTTGTACTTCATTACAACATCATAACTTCAACCTTTCTCTAGATGTTCTAGTTACATCTTATTGATTGCCTCCACCTTGACAATCAACTAATTGATAGTATTTGGATCACTAAAGCAATTGTCATCCCTACAAGTGGCAAGTTTGGCATCAATGAAAAAACAATGATTGAGGACATTCTTTACCAGTTCCATATATTATTCCAACAATTGTTCTTATGATCATTTCAATCATTTCCAACAATCTCCCTCTTTGGCATTGATGGAAAACCAAACTGATCAAGTAATCAATTCAGTTACCACCATGATTGTATACGTTAGCTTGCTGCATTTTCACTTCTGATCTCATATATCTCCCTCTTTCACATATATCTCCCTCTTTCTTTGCATTGATCAATTTTCTACATATTTCTCCCTCTTTGACATAAATGCCAAAGATGTAGCATCTTTATCATGCAAAATATAAGCTTTGGCTTCTTGTTGTCTTTCTCCCTCTGTCACCATGCTCATGACTGATTTGGAGTTTCTGTTCCTGCTGTCATCCTTTGCATCAACCTATTAATATTTCAATGATTTATTCTTGTTGATGCAAGGAAGCTTCCTTGTCGCCTTAAACTACTTGACTTAGGGGTATAACCCCCAGCTTGCCTCTAAGATATTCATAGGCATCCTTGGGCAATGGTTTGGTGAAGATATCTGCAGTTTGTTCCTTTGTGTGAATGTATTCCAACTTCACTTGTTTGTCTTCTACCAATTCTCTGACATAATGATACTTGATTGCAATATGCTTGGTTTTTGCCATACAATGTTTGTACAATTGACTGCAGCTGCCACATATTCTGATTCTGCAGTGGACTGGGATATACATGTTTGTTTCTTGCTAGTCCAGGTAACTAGCCTTTTGCCTAGAAATAATGCACCTCCACTTGTGCTTTTTCTGTCATCAATGTTTCCTCCCTAGTCTGCATTTGTATATGCATTGAGTTCAAATTTTCCATTCTTTTTGTAGTATAGACCAAAATCATCAGTCCCTTTGAGATATCTCATTATTCTTTTTACTGCTATGAGATGATTTTCTTTAGGATTAGCAGAGAACCTAGCCACTATTCCAACTGCTAATGCTATGTCTGGTCTACTATGTACAACATATTGTAGTTTTCCAATCATGGATCTGTACATTGTTTGATTGACTTCAGCTGACTCATCATTTTTGGATAGCTTATTTCCTGTGGCCATTGGTGTGTTGACTGGTTTGGATTGCTCCAATCCAAACGTTTTAAGAATTTCTTTGATGTATTTTGATTGTGTAACAAATATTCCATGTTTGAGTTGATGAACTCGCAATCCAACAAAAAATTTGGTTTCTCCAAACATAAACATCTCAAATTCATGTTTCATTTTGTTAGCAAAGCCTTTGCAAAGTACTTCCTTACCACCAAATACTATGTCATCCACAAAAATTTCAGATACAATAATATCTTTACCTTCTTCAGCTTTGATGTACATGTTGATGTTATCATCAGTTCTTTCAAATCCAATTTGCACTAGATACTTGTGAAGTCTCTCATACCATGCTCTAGGTGCTTGTTTCAAATCATAGAGTGCTTTGTGCAAATTACACACCATATCCCTATTGTTTTCATCAACAAATCCTTCTGGTTGTTCAATGTAGACTTCTTCTTCTAGTATACCATTTAAGAAGGCGAATTTTACATCCATCTGATAGACTTTAAAATCTTTGTAGGCAGCATATGCAAGTAAAGTTCTTACTCCTTCCATTCTTGCAACAGGAGCGAATGTTTCTCCATAGTCTATTCCTTCTTCTTGAGCATAACCCTTGCATACTAATCTGGCTTTGTTTCTGGTAATCTCACTATTCTCATCTAGTTTGTTTCTGAATACCCATTTGGTGCCAATTGCATTCTTGTTAGTTGGTCTAGGAACCAAACTCCAGGTTTTATTTTTTCTTATTTGATTAATTTCCTCTTCCATATCTTTATACCAGTCATCATCTTGTAATGCACCATGTACTATCTTGGGTTCAGAATGGCTAATCAGACATGATTCATGTCTTAGTATGTTCCTTGTCATTGTTCTTGCATCTTTGTCACCAATTATTTGTTCAGTAGGGTGATGTCTTTTTACATATTTGGATAATCTTGGCTCTGTCCTTGTTTCTATGTTTGATCTTTTGGATTCAGGATCACTATGCTCTTCATTGTCAGGTTGTTCTTCATCATGTATGTTGTCTTCAGAATCGGATTGTGGATTTTTTTCATTCTGTAACTCGGCTTCTGAATGCAACTCGGCATTCGCTGGTTGTGAATTGGCTGAAACTAACACTTCTTGTTGACTTTCAATTTGATTGACATCATCCTCATCAGTAGTCATTCCTTCATAAGAATATACAAAGCTTCTGTATTCTTCCATTTTCTTTGGTTCTTCAGCTTGGACTTCTATGTGCTCATCAAAATTTACATTTGCACTTTCCACAATTTTGTTAGTGTTAATATTCAAACACTTATATGCCTTGATTTTTGTGGAGTAACCAAGAAATACACCTTCATCACTTTTTGCATCAAATTTTCCATTTCTAACATCTTTAAGGATAAAACATTTGCAACCAAACACTTTGAAATGTTTTACATTTGGTGAGTAACCATACCATAATTCAAAAGGTGTTGTATTTGTACATTTCTTGACTTGTACTTGGTTCAATGTATGAACATCTACACTTATAGCTTCTCTCCAGCATTTTAGAGCAATATTCTTTTCCATCATTAATGTTCTGGCACAATCAATTACAGATCTGTTTCTTCTTTCAGCAATTCCATTCTGTGGGGGAGTTCTAGGAGCTAACATCTATCTTTTGATTCCATTGTCATTACAGAATATCTTGAATTCATTTGATGTAAATTCACCACCTCTATCTGATCTTAGACATTTCAAGCTTTTTCTAGTTTCCTTTTCAACTCTGGCCACATACCACTTAAACATTTGAAAAGCATCAGATTTTTGTTTTAAGAACATAACAGTCATCATCCTGGAATAGTCATCAACAAATAACATTATGTATTTATCTCCTCTATAGCTTTGTATTTCCATTGGACCACATAAGTCAGTGTGAACTAACTCAAGTATCTCTTTAGATGTATAGTTTTTGCTTTTGAAACTTGACTTTGTCATCTTTCCTAGCTGACATTGTTTACACATGACATTATCAGGCTTCTTCAATTTTGGTAGACCTCTGACTTTCTTCATTTTACTGATTTTGACTAGATTGTCAAAGTTGACATGACATAATCTTCTATGCCATAACCATTCATCATCAAATTTTGCAAATAGACAAGAAACATCATCCATATTAAGGTAAAATAAATTACTCTTTGTTTGATCTCCTTTTCCTATCAATTTACCATCATTGTCATAGATTTTTGTAGTTTTTTTTTCAAATTCCACTTTGCAACCCATATTGCCTAATTGTGAGACACTCAGTAAATTGTAGTTTAATCCTTCAACATAGTATGCATTGTCACATGAAATTTGTTCTGTGAGCTTAATGGAACCTTTTCCTCTGATTTGACATGGAGCATCATTACCAAATCTAACACTATTTCCATCATACTGAGTAAAGTTAACAAACTTACTTTTGTCTCCTGTCATGTGATGTGAGCATCCACTGTCTATGATCCATCTGTCATTCTTGTTTATACATGTCACCAGTGTTGTGGCTTCTTCTTCATCAGATTGGTCCTTCATGGCTACATAAACAACTTCATCATCATTGTCATCAGAATTTTCTTCAACAATATAACACTTCTTACCTTTTTCTTTGTAATCTCTCTTGTCATCACCTCTTCTGTTCTTGTATTTGTTTCCTTCCTTGGAATCCTTTTTCTGTGGACATCTTGCAACAATATGACCTACTTCATTGCAATTGAAACAAATGATAGGCATCTTACCTTTGAATTTTCCTTTGCCCCTGTGAAATCTTCTAGTGAGCAATGCTTCCAATTGTTCTACATCTTCCTCATTAGTGCTACTGTCACTAGATACATACTTCATTTTTCTTCCTTTCCTTGATTTCACCTATTCGGCATCTTTTAGTGATAACTTGGCCTTAAAAGCAGATTCAACATTTTCAAGTTTGTAGTTGTCAAAGTTAGATAACTCAAATGCAGTGAGTCTACCTATTATACCTTCAAAGCTTAGATTATTTCCTGGTATACATCTTAGCTCTTGTATTGCTGATACTCTAATAGCATAGATAGGAAGCAAGGTCCTTAAGAACTTACTATTAACAGTGTCTTCATCCAGTTGACCATTCAAGCATCTTATTGCACTTACCACTTCCTTTATTCTTGCACCATATTGAGCAGCATTCTCATTTTCTTCCATTTTCATGTCATCAAATTTTCCTCTGAGACTTTCTCTTTTTGCTCTTTGTACATTTTGATCTCCTCCATAGATGTCTGATAGGGCTTTCCACATTTTGAATGCAGTGTCACATCCTTTGATATCATCAAATTCAGCATAGCTGAGTGCAGAGGCAATTTCCAGCATTGTCCGGTTGTGTTCTTGTTTGTTTTTCATGTCTTCGGTAGTAGGAGCACCTATTGGATCTACGTGTTCAGTGACAATTAAATTTTGGGCATAATCTCCTATGGATCCAAGATGTAGCTTCATCAAACTTTTCCATGCAACAAAGTTGTCTTTGTTGAGCTTGGGAACTTCTCTCTTTGGCATTTTGATCTTTTTTGCTAGTAGTCCCTTTAAACTGAATCAGCAGTTAGGCTCTGATACCAATTGTTAGAATTCTTTAGAATAAATGAGAGGGGGGTGAATCAGTTATTCAAGGTCCAAATGCCCTATTAATACCCTTTTAATATATTTTTTTTTAATGAATCCATACCCATTTCATCTGTTCAAACTTAAATCAGGCATATAAGAAAATTACTGTAAATCAACATGCAAAGATAAAACATTCAAGATCAACACATGACACAATGATTTACGTGGAAACCCAATTTGGGAAAAACCACCAATAACATGCTACTTGATTCTCACTCTTCTAAAGTGATGCCATGTTAAAAGCTTGCCCTGTTAAAGGCTTACAACACACTGTTAAATGTGACCTTGTTAGAGGATTTCACCAAACTGTTAGGAATGGGTCTGGTTAAAGGTCTTTAGAACATTCACTTGGAATGTCACCCTGTTAAAAGATTTATCTAATGGCTGTTAAACCAACCTAAGTTCATAGGATTTATCTTACTGTTACAATTGCTAGAAAGTAACGATAATGGTCTTTTGATCTGATATAACTTACAACATACTTTGCATATTTCAGATCACTCTTTCAGTTCAATCCTTATGCTTGGCTTCAATCACTTCAGCTCTGACTGCTTGTCTCCCTCTCAAGCTTCATCTCCTTGAGTCTTCTTACTCATTCTGCCAATGCAATCATGCTTGTGGTCGTCTATCCAAATAGAGTTCCCGTGTTATCTTCTCCTTAGCACATTCTTCAGCATTTCATGCTTTTATTCTTGACCACGACTCTCTCTCTCACTATCCCCTCTATTCTGCTCTTTCTCTTCATTAACTTATGTCTTCTTATATACAAGTCTGATTGGCCTTTGCCGCCCAATTCTCCCTCTCCAATTTTAGGATTTCAAAATGGATTAGGTAGGATACAATGTATCTACCCCATATCTTGTTTTCTTCTTGAAACTTCGCCAGTTGTATCTTAAAAATGTTCTACATGGTGTTCTATGCCACCAACTCATCATTCTTATCTTCCTTTTAATTCACAGATTTCTAGATAACAACTTTGTCGGCTTAGATCTAACGAATCTTCGATTTCCTAAATAATGTAGCAACTCGGCATTATTGAGTTACTGGTGCTCGGCACCTCTGTGTTACTCGGCATTATTGAGTTACTAGTGCTCGGCACCTCTGTGTTACTTGGCACTTGATTCTGCTTGGCACATGATTCTGCTCGGCACTTGAACTTGCTCGGCACTTAACTAGGAATTTGCTCGGCTCTTACTAGCTTGCTCGACACTTGAACTTAGTTTGAGCTTTACAAAAGACTTAGCTAAAACCTTAGATCTTTGATATGTTTCAGTGTGCTCATTCTTCGTATCTTTTAGTATGTCATCCAATACACTTTTTCATCAATGGCTTAGCTGATCCTTGTACTTCATTACAACATCATAACTTCAACCTTTCTCTAGATGTTCTAGTTACATCTTATTGATTGCCTCCACCTTGACAATCAACTAATTGATAGTATTTGGATCACTAAAGCAATTGTCATCCCTGCAAGTAGCAAGTTTGACATCAATGACAAAACAATGATTGAGGACATTCTTTACCAATTCCATATATTATTCCAACAATTGTTCTTATGATCATTTCAATCATTTCCAACAAACACATTATAGCTAATGGATTATTGACTAAATTATAAGATATTCAAAGGGATTTAAAAGCTCAACTAGAGGAGGTCTTGTTGAGGGAAGAAATTTACTGGCATTGGAGGTCAAGGGAAGGTTGGTTATGGGAAGGTGACAAGAAGACCCAATTCTTCCATGCATCAATCCAAGTTAGGTGTCACTGCAACTCCATTTTCCAAATTCAGGATGCTTCAAGTAGGCTTCTTATGGAGGAAGGTGACATTCAGAAGGAGGTTACCCATTTCTTTGAGAATTTACTGAATTCTGTTGTAACTTCCCATGCCAATCCTAAAATATTGAACTGCATTCCTACCTTAGTTTCAAATGTGCATAATGCCAAATTAATGCAACTCTTTTCTTTGGATGAAGTTAGGAAGGTAGTTTACCACATAGGGGTAGACAAGGCACCTAGCCTAGATGGATTTTCTCCTTTATTTCTCCAAAACTATTGGGATTTCATTGGGAGCGATATCCTTCTAGCTTTGGAAGAGGCTAGGATTCATGGAGGGATGTTAAAGAAATTCAACACAACCTTCATCACTCTTATTTGAAAGTTTGCTCAACCAAAATCCTTTTTTGAATTCAGACCCATTTCCTTATGCAACATGATTTATAAGATATTTACTAAAGCAATTTCTTTGAGGTTGGAAAAGATCATTCCTTTCATCATCTCAAAACAACAAGGTGGTTTTGTTTCTAGAAGAGAAACGATGGAAGAGGCATTGATTGTCCATGAAGTACTTCATTCATTCCAAGCAAAGAAATTACCCTTGATGGTATTAAAATTGGACATGATGAAAGCTTGCAATTGAGTTAACTAGGGTTTTTTAAGGCAATTCTTGGACAAAATGGGCTTCCATAGGAAATGGGTTAAGTGGGTGATAAAATGTACATCAGAAGAAAAATTCACAATATTGGTTAATGGCTCACCTTATGGTTTTTTCTCTTCATCACAAGGAGTTAGGTAGGGTGACTCCTCTCATCATTCCTTTTTATCATTCTTGTTGAGGGGCTAAGAAGAATTATTCAACCCAAAAAGTCCTTGCGCCAAGAGGAAGGCATTTCCTTATGTAGGTCCTTAGTTGTGTCTCAAAATCTATTTACTAATGATTCTTTATTATTTGGAAAAGGCAATCTTTGAGAGGTCAAGGTTATTAAAGAGACTGTCAATAATTATTGTTCTACTTCGGGCCAAAAACTAAATGTATCCAAATCCATTTTTTTATTTTTTAACATCAAGAGAATGGTGATGAGGGATATTTAAACTTATTTGGGTTTTGAGGTAGCTAAAACCCCATGTAAATACTTGGGCATTCCCTTGTTTCAAGGTAAAGGTAAGGTTGCATATTGGAGCTCTATAATTTAAAATATTAGAGATTGGTTTTCTTCTTGGAAGGCAAGATGATTTTCCTTGGCTAGAAGGATTTTGTTGGTCAAGATTTTCCTCTTCACTATTCTAAATTATGTTATGTCAGTCCTTCTTACCCCTAAGAGGGTTTTAGAATCAATTAAGAAATGTCTTTGGGACTTTGTTTGGAAAGGAAACTTAGATGATAAAAAGAAGATTATGTTAGTCTCTTGGACAAGGGGTGCATTTCTACATCTTCTAGTTGGTGGGGATTCATAACTTTCTTTATAGAAATCTAATTTTGGGAGCTAAGTTGACTTGGAAATTCTATGAGAAACCAAGTGCCCTTTGGGCTTAGATCATTGTAACTAAATATTTGGACTTGGATAATTTGGAGAGAATATTCATGATGAGAAGTCCTCTAGTAGGATCCACAATGTGGAATTTATAGGTAAAGAGTAGGGAGATCTTACTTCCCTATCTCTATTGGGTAATTAACTCTCATGAGAAAGCCAATTTTTTTGGTCATATTTTGGAATGGCTATCCCTGTCTTAATTCACTTGGAAAATTTCCTATTGCTCAAGTGTCTTTGGAGAGGTTATGGGGTACCAATGTTCATGAGTATCTTTTTATCTCAGTCTTAGAAGATAGTTTCAAGGATAGCTAGAAAATCATACCGAATGGTGCGATCCTAGTTCAGAAAAAATATAAATTGGTTAAAATCCTTAATTAAAGATCTATCTTTATTTATAATGAAGATGATAAACTAATTTGGTCATTCAAAACAAATGGTAAGTATTTAGTCAAAGATGGTTATTCCTCCTTACTAAATGATATGTATTCAACAAATTCTAGGGAATTTTTCTTTTGTTGGAATAATGTGGTTGTCAACAATTGACTAGAAGTGATATGTAATAGTTGTCATTAATGGCAACACATGATGTACATTCTAATAGGAAACCTTGAAAATAAAGATACTTAGTGTTTGGTAATCAGAAAATTATCTAAGTATAGAATTTGGTTTACAACAATGTATTCTTTTTCTTATAACATGTTATAGACATCATAATATGACAAGAAAAGTTACATGGAGATAGTATACATGTCAGTGATGACATGTATAACCCTGAAAGTTTGTATGAAATGTACGGAATTGAGTTAATCACATTTTCATGAAGCAGGATAGTGGAATTGAAGGAGAGAATTGTTGTATATACAAAACAATTACTTGTCCAATTAGGGATGACATCTTATGTGTTTACTCTAACTTAGAAAAGTGAATTGTGGTCTTAGCCAACCCAGTAGAAATTTTTGTAAAGGCATGGTATTTATGCAAAGGACTTCTTGCGGTGAGCAGTGTACTATCTTGGTGTGTTATGTAAGTGAAGTGCAAGTGTGAATTGCAATTTGTGACTATATGTGAAAGTGATATATGTGAAGTTTTATATGAGCTATTTGGTTATCCAAGATTGAGTTGAAGATCAGAGATCAGATAAGGAAGGAAAATAATAGTAAATTACTTGATTGAGTAGTGAGCTCTTCTTCTAGATGAAATTGCATGTTTGGGCAGTGGGCTCTTCTTGTATACATTGTACTACAACTCCTAACAAGGCTAGCACAACTCCTAATAGGGTTGGCATCTCTTGATAGGGATTCAAAGTCTCCTAACAAGGATTGCTTATACTGAATTTTCTTATTGACTCCTAAAAGGGTTCATCCTCTAATAAGCAACATATATATCAGTATATTATCTTGTGGATATCATCCTCATCAGGGTTTTCCCTTGGCTAGGGTTTCCCTAGTTAACAAAATATGGTGTTATGAGTTATCTTTGTGCATTGTTACTATTACTGTTCAGCATTAATTTATTTCTCTGTAATGCATGGTTTAAAGTAAGTAATAATATCTAGTTGGCACCTAAAGCTTGTAGATTACTTATTCACCCCCCTCCCTCTCAGTAATCCCTATTTCTAACAATTGGTATTAGAGCACAGTTACTTTAAAGAGGCTTAATAGCTTAAGTAAGACCCCTATGGATATGAAATAGTTGATGAAGAACCTTGAAGAATCTCTTGAACAAATTGATCTCCTTACTAAGGAAAGAGATAAGCTAAAGGACTAATATGAAGACTCTAAAGTATACATTGGTCAGTTGAAAGAAAAGATTGAACATATGAAATCCAAGCCTAAATCTACTAAATCTAAAACTAATGATGATGATTATTGAAAAATAAAATAGAGTACAAGATCTTGAAGCATGAATTGAAGATTACCAATCTAAAGTTGATTTTGAAGAATGATCCTAGCAAAATTGAATCTGATTTGAAGATTGAAAATGCATATCGGAGAGCAAGTTTAGAAAAGAAAACATCTAAGTTTGAAACATTGAAAGAAGATTATGAAGAGCTCCTTAAGTATAATACTATTGTGAAAGGTGAATCGACATAGTGCAAATTGCAACTTGAGAAGTTTTATTCTAGCGGAGAAAAGCTTGATGATTCAATGCCAATACATAGCCCTTCTTATGATAAGACTAGTCTTGGTTATCTAATTAACATGTCTATGAAGAAATCTAAGATTAGACTAGATCTAAAAGAAAAAGACAAATCTGATGATAAGATTGAATCCAATCAATCTTCTGAGAAACCTGAAGAAGTTGAACAAAACAAGGAAACTAAAATCTTGGATGAACCAAACCAAGTGGAAAGTCCTAAGGCAACTAGGTATGAATTTAGAGGTAAGTGATTTTTATGTAATAAAATAGGTCATATGAAAAGAGATTATACTAATAAGTCATTTAATCATGTTAAGGACTTTTATTATCATAATTGTCATGGTATGGGTCATAATGCAATTGATTGTAGGAAACCTAAGTATAATAATGATAGGAGAAATAGTAGAATGTCTAGATATACTAACCCTATAGATAGAAGAAGATCTAATGAAAGTACATTGAGTGAAGGAAGATCTTCTGAAGACAGAAGACAGATCATGTGTTATAAGTGTAACAACTTAGGAAACATTGCTCAAAATTGTCATGCACCTAATGATTAGTAGAATCCTAGAAGCAAAGCACCTATATGTTAGTTATGTAAAAACTTTAGACACATAGTGAAGTACTATAGAAGGGAGAGAAATTTTAAAGATAGAAGGAACAATGGAAGAAACTTCAAGAACATAAGGAATGATGGAAGGAACCATGAAAGGAACTCTGGAACTAATAGTGAAGAACAAAAAGACATTGTGAGTGAACTTCGAGAAGAACTTAATGAAGCATTTATGAAAGGAATAGATGTCTCAAAATAAAAGTTAAATGATGATGAGATAGGAAGATCAAAGTTAGTTGTTGAGTTTGATTCAATTAAGTTGAATTAAGCTTGTTCACAGCATCAAAATCTGAGAACTTTAGTCAAAGACCAAATTAGAGGTAACGAAGTTGGGAAAAGGTCTATCTAGTTAAATTTAGATGGTACCTAAGCTTGCTTGTGATTTGCAACTCATATAAACAAGTTATGAAGGAATTCAGAGCTACTGATATTACAGTAAAGGTTGATTCTATAATAGAAGATGAAAATTATGTTTTTGCAGAGAATTTCATGAGGTGAAGTCTTGAGGATATTTGTCATGATGGAAGGAGGGTATAGTAAACCTTGAGTGACATTTGAAGATTAGATAGATGAGTTTGAGCAGTTATCTAATTACAAAATGTAATTAACAACTTTTTCATATTTTTGAATTACATAACTAATGCAAGTTCAATTTGATAAATAAATGGAGTACATAATTAAATTTTACCTCATTGTAAACACATTCAAATCAGAGAGCATTCAAAAGCGACTTGTCAGAGCAATTTTGAAGCAAACCCTATCTTCGAAAAGAGGTATTTTATCATTTTTTCCACAAATTTGTTCAAGAAAAGATCATAATTGATAAAGATCATGGATATGTCAGTAGTACACAATGTTGAAAATGAAGATAGACCTAAGTTTAAGATAGTTTCCATAAAACCTAATGAAGGAAACCCTAACTCTACATTATCTATCACTCCAAACAACGTGGTTTACCTTGAAGATGTAGAAATTTATTTGAATTGCAAGTTTGAATCAATTGGTAGTGAATATATGAACAAAGATATGGAATTGGTCTTTAACCGTGACATGACTGTGAAGCCCAAATTTGAACATTTAAGGGAATTAGACTTGTTTAAGTATCATTTCTATCGTGACTTAAATACAGATGAATGGACTCAAATTATACTAAGTAGGATATATGATGGCAAGTTATGGATGCAAGATAATGAACTAGACATTTTTGTCAACCTTATTCATGAGTTAACTAGTCTTAGCAAACAAGGTAGTGTGTCTATATGTGAGAAGATGGTAAAGAAGAAGTGGAAAGTTACACTAAAGTAGTATAAAATGGTAAGGCTATGGTGATTGGCACCATTAAGAAAGATGGTGTGAGATTTTTAAGTAGAATTATTATTTATTCAGTTTGTGCAAGTTCAAACATTGATGAACTTTCAGCAAGATTTATTTATGTAGCTTATAAGATATGTGTAGATAAAGAGTAAGTAAATCTAAGTGAAATACTAAGAATGCAACTCTTGGAAAACCTTGAAAAGATTAAGAGAACCAAGAATGGTGTGTTTAGATTCCAATCATTGATAAATCACATATTCTTCCATGTACTAAAGAGATTTCCCTACTTATTAGTCATAGAGATAATGAGTAGTGATAGATGCACAATGGATAAGATATCAAAGGTATGCAGAAGATACCTTGTAGACAAGATAGTGGATAGTGGAAACTTAATAATGAGAACATTCCAGAATGAGATGAAATAGAGATATAGGATTTCACCTGCAATTGTGGATAGATTCAAGGAAGACATTTGTATATTAGTTGATATAGATCTTACATATATTCAAGCAATGGAACCTCGGGAGACATTTCTTGTTCCCTTGAGCTATGAATTGAATGATGATGTTGTAGTTGGTTACATTGATTAATTGTTGAATTCAGAGAAAGATAAAGTTGAATAGAAATTTGGCACATATGATGCAACCACACAACATGCTCATCAAGAAACCTTAGAGAAGGCATCAAACAAAAAGGTTGAATCAATAATGAAGAAGGCCCTATCAAAGGCTGAAATGACAGAGAGTGAATCTGAGGCCATGAGACAGACATGAAACAAGGTATACTAAACATACAGCCCTTGTCAATATCAGTTGTTGAGACATCTTCAAAATAGAGCATTCCATATGTAGTAGTGTCTATGTTCAACCCAATGAACAGAAGAGAAAATCAAAGAGATTGGTTGAAGCAATGTCTACAAAGACTACAAAGACAAAGAGAGTTAAACAGCTAGCCACAGAACCTACTAAGAGGTAGAAAACATTGTTGAAAATTGAATCAAGTGATAAAGAAGATGAGGAACAAGAAACTAAACAAGCAGATTAGGTGACTCCACCTAAACAAGCAATAGGAAAAGCTCAGCAACCTTGAAACCTGAAGATTGAGAAGATAAATACAATGATTGTTGATGAAGGTAACTTTGCTTAGATGAACAAGTTTTATGATTTATATAATAATTTTGAGAAGGATCAGATTGATATATCTACTATGAGATATATCATAGAAAATTATCTAAGTTTGAAGGATATTAAAGGAGTAGTGAACCAGAGAGTCTATGAGAGACTTATAAACAAGAAGACTCTTGCAAGATAAGAAGACCTTGAACTTCAAAAATTTATGCTGAGGACTATCTGCAAGAATGATGATGAAGGTGAAATAAAAGGATTGTTGAAAAACCTAGCACCATACTTTAGAGATAAGTTGAGACCATTTCTATTCATGGTTGGTGCAAAGGATAAGTTAAGAAAGGAGATTGTAGTAGCTATCAATAAGATGTTGACAAAATCACAGGTAGCATCTCCTCTAGCTTCTAGAACCTCAGAAGTGTCAGTAAGTGGTGACACTATACAAATTGATCAAACCAATGTTACCCTTAACATTGATGATACCAATCCATTTGGTGGTTCCAAGTCAAATGAACTAGATATTGAAGATATTGAGGAAAAGTTGAAACAAATTGAGGAAGAGAAGAAGCTACTAGAAGTAGAAAAGAAGAAAATGGAAGAAGCTAAGTAGTAATTACCTGAGGAAGATAGGAAAAGAAAGGAAGATGAAGAAAAGAAAAGGATTGCAAAAGAAGAGAGGATATAGAAAACCATAGAAGAAGAAAAGAAAAGATCTGAAGAGAAGAGAGAAAGAGAGGAAAAGGAAAAGAAAGAAGAGGAAGAGAGAAGAATTGAAGAAGTAGCAAAGAAATAGAGGGAGGATGAGACTAAACCATCTAGTTCATCTACTCCACTCTCTCTTGCTAGTTTGGCTACTAATGATGATGATCAAACAAATCATATATCATCCCTATCCAAACTCATATAGAAGAACAAAACTATGAAAAGTGTGTAGAAAACTTTAATGAAAGTGATAGATAGACTACAAAGCACTTTAATAGTATAGCATACTGAGTCAGATCCCGAACAGAGAGCACAAGAAGTGGCAAGGTCTTTTGATGAAGAGTTTACAAAGTTGTTGAATGGTGGAAAGGCAAAGGCTCAAATTTCCCATGATGCTAACTAGTTTAGCACCATTTGTTAGAATATCAAGAACAACTTAGTCAATCTTGATACCTGTATAAAAGAACTTTAGAAATGTCAACAAGAAAGGAAAATTCTTATGTTAAGTGTACCTTATCATACAAGCTGATTAAAGACTTGGATAGTTAGATAGAGACAAAAATAAGTGAGCTAGAAGCTTTTTCTAGCTAGATCCAACATCCATCTAGCAAAGTAGATGATTTTGAAAATCAAGTCGTCAGTATTCACAGTGACATCAGGAAACTAGAACTTCCAAAAGAACATATTTTGAAGAGAACATCTGATTTTAGAGAATCCATTTCTCTGAAGCTATCTTTTGTTGAGAAGTAGTTAGAGGAATGTGTCAAGGCCAAGGACACATATTTAAAATTTTTGTATTCAGATATTAATGCAATTGAGATTGCATCATGTGCTTTATGTACAATTCTCACATTAGTTGAATCTACCAAAGAGACATGGAACAAAGGTATGAACAATCTAAAGACTATTTTTGATGATGGTATGAAGATAATTTTAGCATAAGGAAGGACAACAGTTTTGATAGTTTTTGGACAGTATCTTGACATTTTGACCTTTTTCATTGATGTCAAAGGGGGAGAGATACATGCTAAATTGTATACATGTCATTATTGGGAGAGATTCAAAGTGGAAAAATACATGTGAAGATTGTAAAGATGTAAAGTATATTGAAAGGAGGAGCATATATGTAAAGTTAAACAAATCGTAATAGATGTAATGTTTATTTTGATAGTTTGTTTTTGTCACTTAGCCATTTTCCCTATTTTGTTGACATGAATGCCAAAGGGAGAGATTTTTGACAATTGGCTAATAGTGATATGTAATTGTTGTCATTAATGACAACACATGATGTACATGTTGATAGGAAACCTCAGAAATAAAGATACTTAGTGTTTGGTAATCAGAAAATTGTCTAAGTATAATATTTGGTTTATAGCAATGTATTTTTTTTCTTATAACATATTGTAGACGTCATATTATGACAAGAAAATTTACATGGAGATAGTATACATGTTAGTGATGATATGTATAACCTTGAAAGTTTTTACGGACTATACGAAATTGAGTTAATTGTATTTTGATGAAGCAGGACAACAAAATTGAAAGAGAGAATTGTTTTGTTTACAAAAAAAATACTTGTCCAATTAGGGCTGACATCCTAGATGTTTACTCTAACTTAGAAAAGAAAATTTTGTTCTTAGCCAACCCAGCAGTAATTTGTGTAAAGGCATGGTATTTATGCAAAGGACTTCTTGCGATAAGCAATGTGCTATCTTGGGGTATTACGTAAGCAAAGTGCAAGTGTGAATTGTGAATTGTGACTATATGTGAAAGCAATATATGAAAAGTTTTATATGAGCTATTTGGTGATCCAAGACCGAGTTGAAGATCAGAGATTAGAAAAGGAAGGAAAACAATAGTAAATTACTTGATTGAGTAGTGAGCTCTTCTTGTAGTTGAAATTGCATGTTTCGACAGTGGGTTCTTCTTGCATACATTACACTACAACTTCTAACAAGGTTAGCACAACTCCTAATAGGGTTGGAATATCCTAACAAGGATTCAAAGTCTCCTAACAAGGACTGCTTATACTAAATTTTCTCATTGACTCCTAACAGGGTCCATCCTCTAACAAGGAACATATATATCAATGTATTATCTAGTGGGTATCATCCCAACCAAGGTTTTTCCTTGGCCAGGGTTTCCCTAGTTAACAAAATATGGTGTTATGAGTTATCTTTATGCATTGTTACTATTACTATTCAAAATTACTTTATTGCATTGTTATGCATGGTTTAAATTAAGTAATAATATCCAGTTGGTGACTAAAGTTTGCAGATTACTGATTCACCCCCCTTCTTAGTAATCCCTATTTCTAATACTAGTCCTTCCTAAGCCTGGTACTTTTCTTTGGCTTGCACTTCATAAGCATATTCTCACTGGTGATAGACTTCATAGACTAGGTATCTCAAACAGTTTTATGTGTATCTTGTGTGGGAAAGTTAGAGAAGATGTTGATCACCTCCTTCTCACTTGTGATTTTACGTATGAATGTTGGAGTGAAGTTATGGATAGACTTGGTTGGATAAGTCCAGTTCATAGGACACTCCTCAATGGTTGATTGGTTGGCCCTTGTTACATAAGAGCTTCTTTTTTTGCAACAATTTGGAGGGTTGTTCATGCACTTGTTGTTTCCGAGATATGGTGGGAATGAAACAAGAGGATTTTTAGAAAAGAGTCTTTGGAGGTGGATAAGGTGTGTGAATTGATGGAACATTCAATATTTGAGTGTGTCAATTCTTATTTCATTCTTATTTCCTCAATAAATGGGAAAAAAAATTATATAGATCATTCCAAGGATTTTTGAGGGGTAAAAGATCCAAGAAGGATATTAGAAGTGAAATCAAGTGTTAACCACCCTCTAGTTCTCTTGTTAAGATGAACTTTGACAAGGTCTCCAAGGGAAATCCAGGTAGACTGGGAGTGGGCTATGTTATTAGTAACCATTCTGGTAATATACTAAGGGCTTCTTACTCCAAAATCCTTGCTGCTTCTAATAACATTGTTGAGGCACAAGCTCTTTTGGAGGGTATTAAAATGTCTTTGGATATGGGTTTTAGGAAGCTTCATATTGAAGGCGATTTCAACTTGTTACATATGCTCTTTCCTCTTATTCCTTATTGTCTTGGAATCTCCAGTATGTCATTGGAGAAGTTCAAAGGCTCCTTTCAAGATTTTAGGCATATAAGGTCTCCAACTACTATAGAGAAGAAAATCAAATTGTTGATCACCTTGCCAAGTTGGGCGCTAATTTGGAGCACGAATCTATGGTGTTTGAAGGGTCTAATGTGGCTGAATTGTTGAATCTCCCTTATCAATGCCATGTCCAGTATTTTTTGGCTTCTTGATGATCTAGATAATAGTCTCATTATAGCATTGCATCTTATGTTGTATTGACTATACTTGGCAGCATTCATTTTGTTGTAATGTTTACTTCTATTTAACAAAAGTATGAATATATGAACCTTTTATCTTTAAAAAATATAATTCTAATGCCTGCTCTAATTTTTTCTCAAAATATCAGCCAATTTAGATAATTTCACTATGGAAAACTTACAAAACAAGAATTGGATAGGAATAGTGAGTGGGTGAGAAGCTGAGAGCACCATGACGTCGGTGTTAAAGAAATAAACCAAACTTTAAAAAATTACATATTACTTCAACTTCAGAAAATAACCAATACTACCACTAAAGAACCCAAGCTAATAAAAATTTTGTACTATATTTCGACATCATACAGTAAACAATATGACCATTAAAGGGTTGAGCTCAAAAATTGAGGCATTTGTACATATCACGAAGGCTGTCAAGAATATGAAAATATTATTGTTGTTGTGATGTCCCCGACAAAAAATAAATGTAACTAATTATTTTTGTGTAACACCGATTGTTTTAATTTAACTCGGACCCAAATTTAATTTTTGTCATAGTAGATTGTGTCACCGTCGGCTAATCTTTCTACACCCTCAGAAAGCTTTTTCGATGGCTATTTAAGCACGGCTCATAGTAGTCAATATGTATGCTTTTGGATTTTATCTCTCTGTACTATGGATTCTTGGTGGAGTTCAGCATTGTTCACCATTTCAGAAGTGAAAGACCTTCCCTATTTGGCTTGCGCGATTTCGGTGGGATTCAATCCTCACCCTATTCCGTTGGTGTCTGCCTCGATCTATATTCATAAATTTGAAGAATTAATTATACAGATATCTCTATTGGAGCCCCCTGTCCAATCTGGGATACTCATTCTAGTTGTACGGCTTAGTGTTTGTTCTTTCCATACAACTCATTACCATATATTTCCTACGACATTCATCATTTTTGTACACCATATCTGTGCATACACATCCGTACGACATTTCCTATGCACGTATGGCCTTGGCCAACCACCGTACGGTCATTCGAAGCATCGTACGAATTCTTTAGAATAGCGTACGCCAAGCTTGCTCCACCGTACGGTAATCCAAATACTTTCCTCCGTACAGTCTATTCATGTTGGCAATCTCACACCATACAATCATCTCTTTCGTATGCCTACACACTACTCCACTATTGTACGACCATCACAGAGACTCTCTCTCTCCCCCACACTGTATGGACATCCTATAGACTCATTCCTCACTATACATACTTCATTCCAAGGGAAAGGTTGCAGTCATCTACTTGCAGATTGAATCGTTGCATAGCGGGAACATTGCTACCCTATGATCGGCGAATGTGAGTTTATAGCCAGAAGAGAAGAAGGACACATTCTGTTGATCAAATGGCTAAAGAATAGGAATGGGAACGGGAACCAACAGGTGCCGAACTCATTGCACTTCTAAGGGATCTTGCATGGAACTAGCCACAGATCACTGATACTTAGCAGCTTATGGAAGAGACTCTCAAAAACTTGGCAGAAAACAAAATTTTGGGAGAACGGAATGGACATAGCGCAGATTCAGTGGTAGGTAGATCACACCCTCACACTGCACACTCTCGACCATCCATGCTAACTTTCCCACCACGGACTGAGACACATCACAGAGAGAGACTTCCAGCCTTCGAGGAAATACGGGAGGATTGGCAGAATGCAAATCTTGAAGAAGACATCTCCTACAAGGATTACGCAGATCTAAGAATGAGATAGGCAGGAGGTGGAAACAAAGGAGGATTTTTTAATGATGACCTAAGGAGAAAATTGAGTAAGGTGACCCTGTCTCCATTTGATGGTTTAGCCTCCATTTCAGCGCAGGCATGGGTAATGAAAGATGACACCTACTTCCAGCTAAATCCTATGCTTGAAGAACAAGCGATCAAATTTTTTGCATTACACTTGGAGGGCATTGCACACGAATGGTGGCACCACGACACTATCACTCTTGGGCATGATCAAATAAAGACTTATGCTGAGTTCACAGAGAGACTAATTGAATGATTTGATGGAAAGGGCCTCGAGCTAAATTTCAAAGATCTAGCACAGATGAGGCAAATGGGATCAATAGATCAGTTCATCACGGAGTTTCAGAGACTTTCTATGTTGGTGATAGACATCTCTGAACGAAGGCGGGTCATTCTCTTTATAGATGGACTAGCAAAACCACTGAAAGGTAGGGTGAAAGGATCCAACTCGTCAACCTTGATGGAAGCAATCAGTAAGGCACGAAGCATGGCATCGTCGTCAACATCATCCTCATCCTCTCGGATTCATTCACATCCAAAACTGCCGACGTTCTTGAGGGACAAACCTTCACCCAAGAAGCCATCACTGGATGAAGCATCTCGACAAGAACTCCAAAGAAATAAGTTATCTTTTAATTGCAAGGGGCCTTGGGAACCTGGCTACCGATGCCTCAAGAAAGGGAAAATTCATTACATCGAAGTAATGTTCGATGAAGAAGATGAGCAAGATCGAGAGGAAACGCCAATGGAAGACATCCAACCTAGCGGTGACATTGACATGGCCAACTTCAACCATATAGAGAGGATTGTCGCTTTAATAAAACGTGGAGGATCCATTGCCTTGGCTGGTAGTCCGAGGTGCACAATTTTTCATGTGCAAGGTACCCTTCAGGGACAAGGGGTCATAGTGATGCTGGATAACGGAGCTACATTGAATTTCATAAATTCATCTTTAGTACAGCGAAGAAATCTTTCGACAGAAGCACACGTGGGCTTTCAAGTCAAAGTTGTCAGAGGGACTTTCCTGCCCTACACGCACCTAGTTCCTCAGCTGAGCATCACAATGGAAAATCACACGGTGACATAGGACTTTTTTATAGTGGATTTGGTTGACATAGAGGTCATCCTCGGCATACAGTGGATGGAGACGATTGATGAATACACTCAGAGTTTCAAGTGAATGGACTTCACTTTTGTGGCTAATGGGAAGAAGGTGGTCCTCTGAGGGTTGGCAAATGAAGGACCGAAGGAAGTGTCTGCGCATCAGATGGAGGCAATCCTACGGCATGATGATGTTGTTGCATTAGCTGCACAATGTTTCATCTTGGCGGAACCCATTAAGGGGCACCAAACACCTCCACAGGATAAAGACCTTCAAGATGTTTTAAGCAAGCATGAAAGGGTTTTCACGGATATTCCTCCTGGCATACCGCCACATCGAGGATTTGAACATATAATAGAGTTGGAACCAAGAGCGAAACCTGTTATAACCACATCGTACTGCCACCCGAAGAAGTTCAAAGATGAAATCGAATAGATGATCCAGGAGTTACTTGATAAGTGATGGATCCGTTCGAGTTCTAGCCCATTCGCATCATCTGTGTTGTTGGTCAAGAAGGACGGAACGTTGTGTATGTGTGTGGACTATCATGCATTGAACATGAGGACAATAAAGAACAGGTACCCCATTCCGAGGATAGATGAACTACATGGTGCAATCTATATCACAAAAATAGATCTCCATTCTGGATACCATCAGATCCGAATGAGCGAAGAGGATGTGGAGAAAATAGCCTTCCGTTACCATTACAGACATTATGAGTTCTTGGTCATGCCATTTGGTCTGACCAACGCACCTACTACATTCTAGTCAAGCATGAACCACATCTTTAACAAGCAATTGCGTAAGTATTTGTTGGTGTTCTTTGATGATCTTCTCGTTTATAGCAGGATGTGGGAGGAGCACCTGAAACATTTGAACGAGGTTCTAAGTATCATGGAAGAATAGTCCCTGTTCGCCAAACAATCCAAATGTGAGTTCGAAATGACGTAGATATTGTACTCGGGGCATGTTGTCAGTCAATATGGGGTTCAAGTGCATCAGGAGAAGATCCAGGTTATCCTCGATTTCCCTCCCCTGAAATCACTCACATATCTACGAGGGTTCTTCGGATTGTGCAGCTATTACAGGAGATTTGCCAAGGGTTTTTCTCAGCTTAGCGCACCTTTAACAGATTTGACAAAGAAAGGGGCTTTCCAGTGCAATGAAGATGCACAACTCACATTTGATAAGCTAAAAGAGACCATGAGCACTTGTCCGGTGTTGGCAATGTCTGACTTCACCCGACCATTCATTTTGGAATGCAACAAATCAGGGGAAGGTATTGGAGCGATTTTGATACAGGACAGACACCCCATCACCTATGAGAGTAGGAAGCTTACACTAGTCGAGGGCCTATATTCCATTTATGATAAAGAAATGTTGACCATTGTTCATGCACTGACCAAGTTCTAACAGTACCTGGTTGGTGCCAAGTTTGTTTTTCGTACAAATCAGAACAGCCAGAGATATTTCCTAAAGTAGAGGGACTTGAACCAACAGCAACAAAAATGGGTAAGCAAGGTTCAATCTTTTGATTTTGAAATTGAATATGTAAAGGGAAAAAACAATGTTGTTGCAGATGCCCTATCTCGAAAACCCACCATCTGCTCACTAGAGCAGATCTCAGCTAACTGGAGGGCACAACTGCTGGTGGAATATTCCAAAAATACTTTTGCCTGTGAGATAATGGATGGTCAAATCCATGATGATCATTATAAGGTGGTGAATGATATCATCTATTATAAGGATTGGATCTACCCAGTGCCAAAATCCAAGCTTAAGCAGAAGATCCTAAAGCATATGCACAACTCCCACCTAGCTAGTCATCCTAGCTTCCTGAAGACTTACAAAAGTATATGGGAAAGGTTCTCATGGAAGGGATTGAAAGGGGACATATTGCAGCATGTCAAAGAATGTAATATTTGTCAACAAAACAAATCCGAACATACTCTTCATGCTAGACTGCTACAGTCTCTACCGATTCTTGAACATATGTGGGAAAGTGTAAGGAAACTTGGCAACAAAGAATATAACCATTTCCACATAACCCATAATAGATCTGAAATAAACACGAAATTAAAATCCACATGCAAGAGAATAGACAACATACCCATAAAATGTGACACAAGATATACCTTGGGAAACCCTCATTGAGGGAAAAACCCAGCCTCCAAAAGCATCCATCACCATGTATTATTCAGCAAAAATACCATTGCCATACAACCATGAAAGCCTTCATGGCCATAGTCATAACCGAGCAAAATATATGAACAAGCATGAATCCACACATCCCATGCCATGCTTCCAACCTTCACAAATGATCCCTTGGCTAACCTGTCAAGCCTTGTCCCGCTTGACTCTTGCCTTTTATCTTCTTCTTGTCACTCTACAACAACTACCCTTGTGGCTACTTATATAGTAGCAAGTCCCACAAAACCACTAAGTGGTATTACATAAACCATGTGCTAAAACCATGTGCTACCTAACCCACTGACCCCACATTTAATATTGGGCATTTAATTCTTTTTTCCAATATTAAATAATTACATGAAATTTTATCACAATGTTACAATACAACTCATCAAAAATATTCCATGGGAATCTTTACATGTTGCACATCCATCTAGGCACAACATTACATAATAAAATAAAATAAAATAATAAAATATAACAATATTATGCAATGTGTGCAACACCCATTATCTCAACAATCTCCCACTTGTTGTATACATTGCATAGGGTCAATCCGTAGCCACATAAATGAACAAGGGAACAATCCCTCCCAGCACATCCACCATCATGGATCAAAATACACCAAGTGCTCCATCCTAGTACCTACAACAAAATCAAAGTATCCAACATCTTGAACATGAATGGTCTCACCTTCTATTATGCCACTCCCACTGGACATACATAGAAGCCATCCAAAGAGAAAACCACCCAACCTGTCGCATTAGAAGATCATAAAATCCTGTACTAACTAAAATTCCAAGCACAATAACCTGATCCAAAGGTAATCACATGTATCCATAGTTGTCAAAATATCCATAGCTGAAATAGCACCCACAGCAAGTGCCAAACCCATCCAACTATCCATACCTCAAAGGTATAACAAGTGAATCTCATATCACCGACATATCTAATCTGCAACCTGCAATCATAAGCCTCAAGAGCAATACCTACCACATATATACCAAGAAGCTCCCACTGCAAAAGATAATGTCAAATCTATAACCAATCCACTTAACACATCTCAAAGAAGTGAATCCATGTAGTATCAAGGACATCCACAATACATAAACCAATATCCTGCAAGAAAAAACTCTCATAAAAAGTCTCCAATAGTCTCCCAAATTCTCCACAACTAAAAAAGGAAAGAGAAAGAAATAACCATGTCATCTCTCACATGACATACATGAGCACAAACCAGTGATCACAATCTCCAACCAATCTCAAATCCAATGTAGTCAAAACTGAACATCCAAGAAAATAACCAAGACCAAAGAAACCATGCAAATCATAACATGTATCATGTCCTTCTACACACACCTCTAGATGTAAACTGTGCAAGTATGATCTCCTCCATAAAACCCCAACAAGTAGCCTCAACAACACCCAAACCATACCATATAACTAATCATGGATGTAAGCCTCTCACAAGAAGATCAAACTCAATAAAACCATTCATAAACCAAGGAATAATCATTCCTAATCCAAGGAATATGCCCAATATAAAACCATCTCCCAAACTCAATCAGCATAACAACATATGCACATGGAGATAACCAATGCTAAACCATCTTTCAAATGAACCCTCCAAAACTAACTCATGTACCATAGCTCAAGATCCATATCCATGAAAGACAAGCATAAATATAATGCAACTGAGAGAAACAATGGGCTATACCTCTCAAGTAGCAAACCACCGAGTAGACCAAGAGTGGGGAATGAGAATGTTCATCAAGATACCCAAGTCTCCAACCAAGACTCATCTAAGAACAATATCCTCTCAAGTCCATATCAGGTGACTGCCCCTCAAACTTCCTGCTGAAACCATCAACCGTCCCAACAAATACTTCTCTAACCTAAGAGAAATCAACATCACTACCGTCTCTAAGTATCCATGAGCACCTGTAACCAATCAATCCATGCCAACTCCAAATGCAACATAGCAATATCATGAAGTATCCAGCTTATGATCAGTGTACTCAATACCAAGAAACTAAACCAAGATCAATGTCAAAGTTCCAACCATGGCCTCAGGAACATAAACATGACAACATGATCTAACCATCTCAACTAAAGAGATAACATGCTCCATATGAACACACTATAACATGTCACAACTCTAAACGTGTATCAAGAGTATACCATGACATAATAATGAAACCATCCTCATACCAAGGATAACATGCCAAATAGAAGCATAAACCACACCTTTACCAAGAACCCTGCGAGTTCTCAAGATGCAATCATCTCCATACACCATGAAGAAAAACGTCTCCACATACTAGGAAGAACCATCTCCACATACCATGAAGATAACCAAGAACTCCATGAGTCCTCAAGATCTAACCATCTTCAAACACCATGAAGATAACAAGTGCACCATGCAAATGTCAAATACACTTCTGCAGCAACAAGATCTAAGACAAACCTCCAACATCTGCAAACACTCAATAAATATATCAATGCCAACAAATCCCACTCAACTATGGTACCAAGTCACCTATTGCATCATAAAATCCATCTCTTATATGAAGATCCAAATCAAACCAGGAACTAATCCTGCACTGTCACCCCATCACTGTCACAAGCTCCCACTAAACCGTGTATCCAAGCTATCCATGACATCATGATGAAAACCCATCCTCTAACCATGAGAATCAACCAAGGCTTCAAACTATCAAAAAACTCAAAGTGCACATCATGAGCTCCTCAAAAGAAACCAAATAGCCATGATCCTCAACTAAGAAGATATACCACCATAACCAAATCAGAAATCCAAGCTAATGAACATCAAGGATGTACCTATATATCCAATCATGTCATGTCAAAATCCATGACACCATGATCAAATCCGTGAACCGAGCATCTGTCTCTCAAAGTGTCCAACTTGTCAGCATAGTCAACCATAATCCTCCACCATGACTATACCTGGTAACAACATCTCATCCCTTCTACATGAAGATAAAATTATGTGACTTAGGGCATAGACAATCCAAATCCAAGCCACCAATCTGAATATGCATCAATAATGAAAGATCAATGGGCAAAGACAACCCATAACCAAGCCATAAATGCAACCCGTAAGTATAGACTGCTTACAACACTGCACAACTTGTAGATCCAACAAGTCATCACACATATCCAAACCAAACACTGATAACCATATCATGATGAGACCAATATGGACTGAGTATACAATGACATCAAATCTTAAATCTCCAATGCCATAAACTCACAATGTTACCATAGTCAAAATATATGAATAAACTATTTAGATCAATATATCACCAAATAAATCATGTCAAACCTGCACCAAATCTGGACCAATGTGTAGAGCTCTCCAAGAGTTTTCTGTTGACTACTTGAAGTCCAAAATCTGACTCTGTATGCCCAAGTTATGCCCTAATTCATGCTCAAAATTAACAACATCTAATTTTAGGGCTCTTAAAACCTAAAAAAATATCAAAATCATAGAACCAAACATACACTATGTTGTAGTGCTCTGAATTAGCTTTCCAACGCTTGTAAGAACTCTGAAATCCGATATTCTGAGAGAAAGTTATGGCCATTTTACTAAGACAGTCTTTTTACCATTTTTAGTGCAATTTTTCATTTTTAATTTTTTTAGTGACGAAAATTCCGACGAGATTAAATTTGACGGCTATCATGGGTTGAAATCAAAAAACTCTTTCATTTCCTCTGAACATGGCCAAGCTAGGGCATATTATATATCAAATTTTATGGAAATGTCAACTCGGATCCAATGGTGAGGTATGTTTTTACCCAAGAGGTCATTTCTGCATGCTACCCCCCAAAAAACCCTCATTTTAAATGAAACATCCGAAAAAAAAAATCTTTTTATCCAACAATTTCACATGCCCAAAATATTTTAACATCTCATCATACCAGCAAATCGAAAAGCCTTAGATCTACAATAAATCATTCATATATCTTGCCCTTTCTTTTATCCTCTCATGCATTCCCATAGATTCAATCTAGGGTTACAATAATAAAACCATAGCTCTGATACCACTTGTAAGGAAACTTGGCAACAAAGAATATAACCATTTCCACATAACCCATAATAGATCTGAAATAAACACGGAATTAAAATCCACATGCAAGAGAATAGACAACATACCCATAAAATGTGACACAAGATATACCCTGGGAAACCCTCATTGAGGGAAAAACCCAACCTCCAAAAGCATCCATCACCATGTATTATTCAGCAAAAATACCATTTCCATACAACCATGGAAGCCTTCATAGCCATAGCCATAACCGAGCAAACTATGTGAACAAGCATGAATCCACACATCCCATGCCATGCTTCCAACCTTCACAAATGCTCCCTTGGCTAACCTGTCAAGCCTTGTCCCGCTTGACTCTTGTCTTTTATCTTCTTCTTGTCACTCTACAACAACTACCCTTGTGGCTGCTTATATAGTAGCAAGTCTCACAAAACACTAAGTGGTATTACATAAACCATGTGCTACCTAACCCAATAACCCCACATTTAACATTGGGCATTTAATTCTTTTCCCCAATATTAAATAATTACATGAAATATTATCACAATGTTACAATACAACTCATCAAAAATATTCCATGGGAATCTTTACATGTTGCATGTCCATCTAGGCACAACATTAGATAATAAAATAATAAAATATAACAATATTATGCAATGTGTGCAACACCCATTATCTCAACAAAAATTATATCAATGGATTTCATAACAGGTCTTCCTCGGGTGAACGGAAGGGATTGCATCTTCGTGGTAGTTGACAGATTGACAAAGTACTCTCACTTCTTCACTATCCCCTTGGACCTTCAAGCTGCATAGGTCGCCGATCTATTTTTCAAAGAAGTCTTTTGCCTACATGGATTACCCAAAAACATCGTTAGTGACAGGGATGGACTCTTTGTCAGTATCTTCTGGATAGAACTATTCTGAATGGCAGGAATTGAACTATCACCGAGCACAAGTTACCACCCATAGACAGATGGCCAAACTGACATGGTGAAAAAATGGCTTGAAGGTTATCTACGGAACTAAGTCTCGGCACAAAAATGCGCATGGGTGAAATGGATCCACCTCGGGGAGTACTGCTACAATACCACTTATCACACATCAATCAGGATGATGTTGTTCAAGGCTCTATACGGGCACGAACCACTCTCCTTCATCAAGACATTGCTGGGTGACAGTCGCGCTCCAAGGGGCAAGGATTGGCTTCAGGAAGGACAAGACATTTTGAGGAGCTCAAAAGAAAACCTGCAACAGGCACAAAATCGACAAAAGGTATACGCTGACAGACATCGGTTAGAAAGGAGTTTCAAAGTGGAGGATTTGGTCTATCTCCGATTACAACCTTATCGACAATCATCATTGAAGGGAATAGGGAAGGAGAAACTAAAGCCCCAATTTTATGGCCCCTATCGCGTGATCCGGCGCATTAGTGAGGTAGCGTACAAACCGGAACTTCCTGAAGGTAGCCGCATTCATAATGTCTTCCATGTTTCCTGTCCTAAAGAAGGCTATCAGGCAAAACATCACCATCACTACAAATTTTCCACCACTCAATGAGGAGGGGAAACTCATCCTAGAACCTATTGAGATTCTCGAAGTGCGCAAAAAGGTCTTACATAACCGAACTGTGAGAGAATATTTGGTACGTTGGCGACATCTACCACTAGACGATGCAACATGGCAGGGCGAACACATCCTATAGCATCCGACACTGCATTTGCTTGAGGACAAGCAAATTTCGGGGTGGGAGGACTGTGATGTCCCCGATGAAAAATAAATGTAATTAATTATTTTTGTGTAATGGGCTGATTGTTTTAATTTAACTCAAATCCAAATTTAATTTTTGTCATAGTAGTTTGTGTCGTCGTCGACTAATCTTTGTACACCCTCGAAAAGCTTTTCCCGATGGGTATTTAAGCATGGCTCGTAGTTGTCGATAGGTATGCTTTTGGATTTTATCTCTCTGTTCTGCAGATTTCTGTTGGAGTTCAGCATTGTTCGCCATTTCGGAAGTGAAAGACCTTCCCTATTTGGCTTGCACAGTTTCAGTGGGATTCAATGCTCACCCTATTCCGTTGGTGTCTGCTTCAATCTATATTCGACAATTTTAAGAATTAATTATATAGATATCTCTATTGGAGCCACCTGTGCAATCCGGGATACTCATTCTAGTTGTATGGCTTGGTGTTTTTTCTTTCCATACAACTCATTACCATTCATTTCCTATGAAATTCATCATTTTTGTACACCATATTTGTGCATACACATCATACGACATTTCCTATGCACGTACGGCCTTGGCCAACCATTGTACGGTCATTCTGAGCACCGTATGGCTTCTTTAGAATACCGTACGCCAAGCTTGCTCCATCGTAAGGCAATCCAAATACTTTCCTCCGTACAGTCTATTCATGTTGGCAATCCCACACCGTACGGTCATCTCTATCGTATGCTTGCACACTACTCCACTATTGAACAGCCATCACAGAGACTCTCTCTCTCCCCCGCATTGTACGGACATCTTGTAGACTCATTCCTCACTATACGTACTTCATTCCAAGGGAAAGGTTGCAGTCATCTTCTTGCAGATTGAATCGTTACATAGCGGGAACATTACAGTGGTATCAGAGCAATCGATCATGACAGCCTGTGATTGATGAATGCGAGTTTATAGCTAGAAGAGAAGAAGGACACATTTTGTTGATCAAATGGCTAAAGAACAGGAATGGGAATGGGAATCGACAGGTGCCGAAGTCATTGCACTTCTGAGGGATCTTGCACGGAACTAGGCACAGATCATTGATACTTAGTCGCTTATGGAAGAGACTCTCAAAAAGTTGGCGGAAAACAAAATTTCTAGAGAACCGAATGGACATAGTGCAGATTCGGTGGTAGGCAGATCACACCCTCACACTGCACACTCTCGACCATCCATGCTGACTTTCCCACCACGGACTGAGACACATCACGGAGAGAGACTTCCAACCTTCGAGGAAATACAGGAGGATTGGCAGAATGCAAATCTTGAAGAAGACATCTCCTACAAGGATTACGCAGATCTAAGAATGAGATAGGCAGGAGGTGGAAACAGAGGAGGATTTTTTAACGATGACCTAAGGAGAAAATTGAGTAAGGTGAACCTATCTCCATTTGACGATTTAGGCTCCATTTCAGCGCAGGCATGGGTAATGAAATCTGACACCTACTTCCAGCTAAAGCCTATGCCTGAAGAAGAAGCGATCAAATTTTTCGCATTACACTTGGAGGGTGTTGCGCACGAATGGTGGCACCATGACACTATCACTCTTGGGCATGATCAAATAAAGACTTATGCTGAATTCATGGAGAGACTAATTGAACGATTTGATGGAAAAGATCTCGAGATCAATTTCAAAGATCTAGTACAGTTGAGGCAAACGGGATCAGTAGATCAATTCATCACAGAGTTTCAGAGACTTTCTGTATTGGTGACAGACATCTCTGAACGAAGGCGGGTCGTTCTCTTTATGGATGGACTGGCAGAACCACTGAAAGGTTGGGTGGAAGGATTGAACCCGTCAACCTTGAAGGAAGCAATCAATAAGGCATGAAGCATGGCATCGTCGTCAGCATCATCCTCATCCTCTCAGATTCATTCACATCCGAAACCGCCGACGTTCCTGAGGGACAAACCTCCACCCAAGAAGCCATCACTGGATGAAGCATCCCGAAAAGAACTCTGAAGAAAGAAGTTATGTTTTAATTGCAAGGGGCCTTGGGAACTTGGCCACCGATGCCTCGGGAAAGGGAAAATTCATTACATCGAAGTGATGTCCGATGAAGAAGATGAGTAGGATAGAGAGGAAATGCCAGTGAAAGACATCCAACCTAGCGGTGACATTGACATGGCCAACTTCAACCATACAGAGAGGATTGTCATTTTAATAAAACGTGGAGGATCCATTGTCTTGGCTGGTAGTCCGAGGTGCACAATTTTTCGTGTGCCAGGTACCCTTTAGGGACAAAGGGCCATAGTGATGCTGGATAGCGGAGCTACATTGAATTTCATAAATTCATCTTTAGTACAGCGAAGAAATCTTCCGACAGAAGCACACGTGGGCTTTCAGGTCAAAGTTGCCAGACGGACTTTCTTGCCTTGCACGCACCTAGTTCCTCAGTTGAGCATCACAATGGCAAATCACATGGTGACTAAGGACTTTTTCATAGTGGATTTGGCTGACATGGAGGTCATCCTCGGCATACAGTGGATGGAGACACTTGATGAATACACTCAGAGTTTCAAACGAATGGACTTCACTTTCGTGGGTGATGGGAAGAAGGTGGTCCTCCGAGGGATGGCAAATAAAGGACCGAAGGAAGTGTCTGCGCATCGGATGGAGGCAATGCTACGGCATGATGATATTGTTGCGTGGGCTGCACAATGTTTCATCTTGGCGAAACCTATTAAGGGGCACCGAACACCTCCATAGGATAAAGAGCTTAAGGATGTTTTAAGCAAGCATGAAAGGGTTTTCATGGATATTCCTCCTGGCATACCGCCGCATCGAGGATTTGAACATACAATAGAGTTGGAACCAGAAGCGAAACCTGTTATAACCACACCGTACCGCCACCCGAAGAAGTTCAAAGATGAAATCGAATGGATGATCTAGGAGTTACGTGATAAGGGATGGATCAGTCCGAGTTTTAGCCCATTCGCATCATCTGTGGTGTTGGTCAAGAAGAAGGATGGAACATTGCGTATGTGTGTGGACTATCATGCATTGAACAAGAGGACATAAAGAACAGGTACCCCATTCCGAGGATAGATGAACTACTGGATGAGCTACATGGTGCAGTCTATTTCTCAAAAATAGATCTCCATTCTGGATACCATCAAATCCGAATGAGGGAAGAGGATGTGGAGAAAACAACCTTTTTTTGCCATTACGGACACTATGAGTTCTTGGTCATGCTGTTCGGTCTAACCAATGCACCTACTACATTCCATTCATGCATGAACCGCATCTTTAGCAAGCAGTTGCGTAAGTATTTGTTGGTGTTCTTTGATGATCTTCTCATTTATAGCAGGACATGGGAGGAGCACCTGAAACATTTGAATGAGGTTCTAAGTATCATGGAAGAACAGTCCTTGTTCGCCAAACAATCCAAATGTGAGTTTAGAATAACGGAGATATTGTACTCGGTGCATGTTGTCAATCAATATGGGGTTCAAGTGCATCAGGAGAAGATCCAGGCTATCCTCGATTGGCCTCCCCTGAAATCACTCATGGATCTACGAGGGTTCGTCGGATTGTGTAGCTACTACAGGAGATTTGTCAAGGGTTTTTCTTAGCTCAGCGAACCTTTAACAGATCTGATGAAGAAAGGGGCTTTCCAGTGGAATGAAGAAGCACAACTCACATTCGATAAGCTAAAAGAGGCCATGAGCACTCTTCTGGTGTTGGCACTGCCTGACTTCACCCGACCATTCATTTTGGAATGCAACACATCAGAGGAAGGTATTAGAGCGGTTTTGATACATGACAGACACCCCATTGCCTATGAGAGCAGGAAGCTTACACTAGCCAAGAACCTATATTCCATTTATGATAAAGAAATGTTGGCCATTGTTCACGCACTGACCATGTTTCGGCAGTACCTAGTTGGTGCCAAGTTTGTTGTTCGTACAGATCACAACAGCCCGAGATATTTCCTGGAGCAGAGGGACTTGAACGAACAACAACAAAAATGGGTAAGCAAGGTTCAATCTTTTGATTTTGACATTGAATATGTAAAGGGAAAAAAAAATGTTGTTGTAGATGCCCTGTCTCGAAAACCCACCATCTGCTCACTAGAGCAGATCTCAACTAACTGGAGGGCACAACTGCTGGTGGAATATTCCAAAAATACTTTTTCCTGTGAGATAATGGATGGTCACATCCATGATGATCGTTATAAGGTGGTGAATGATATCATCTAGTATAAGGATTGGATCTACCTAGTGCCAGAATCCAAGCTTAAGCAGAAGATCCTAAAGAAAATGCACAACTCCCCCCTGGCTAGTCATCCTAGCTTCCTGAAGACTTACAGAAGTATGCGGGAAAGGTTCTCATGGAAGGGATTGAAAGGGGTCATATTGCAACATGTCAGAGAATGTACTATTTGTCAACAGAACAAATCCGAACATACTTTTCCTACCAGACTGCTACAACCTCTGCCGATTCCTGAACATAAGTGGAAAAGTATATCAATGGATTTCATAATAGGTCTTCCTTGGGTGAACGGAAGGGATTGCATCTTTGTGGTAGTTGACAGATTGACAAAGTACGTTCACTTCTTCGCTATCCCCTTGGACCTTCAAGCTGCACAGGTCGTCGATCTATTTTTCAGAGAAGTCTTTCGCCTACATGGATTACCCCAAAACATTGTTAGTGATCGGGATGGACGCTTTGTCAGTATCTTCTGGACAGAATTGTTTCGAATGGCAGGAACTGAACTATCACCGAGCACAAGTTACCACCCACAGACAGATGGCCAAACTGAAATTGTGAACAAATGGCTTGAAGGTTATCTACGGAACTACATCTCGGCACAACAACGCGCATGGGTGAAATGGATCCACCTTGGGGAGTACTGCTACAATACCACTTATCACATGTCAATCAGGTTGATGTTGTTCAAGGCTCTATATGGGCACGAACCACTCTCCTTCATCGATACAATGTTGGGCGACAGCCACGCTCCAAGGGCCAAGGATTGTCCATAGGAAGGACAGGACATTTTGAGAAGCCTGAAAGAAAACCTGCAACATGCACAAAACCGACAAAAAGTATACGCTGACAGACATCGGTTAGAGAGGAGTTTCAAAGTGGGGGATCTGGTCTATCTCCGGTTACAACCTTATCGACAGTCATCATTGAAGGGAACAGGGAAGGAGAAACTGAAGCCCCGATTTTATGGCCCCTACCGCGTGATCTGGCGCATTGGTGAGGTAGCGTACAAACTGGAACTTCCCGAAGGTAGCCGCATTCATAATGTCTTCCATGTTTCCTGTCTGAAGAAGGCTATCGAGCAAAACATCACCGTCACTACAGATCTTCCACCACTCAATGAGGAGGGGAAACTCATCCTGGAACTTGTTGAGATTCTCGAAGTGTGCAAAAAGGTCTTGTGTAACCAAACTGTGAGAGAATATTTGGTACGTTGACAACATCTACGACTAGACGATGCAACATGGGAGGGCGAACACATCCTACAGCATCCGACACTACATTTTCTTGAGGACAAGCAAATTTCAGGACAAGAGGACTGTGATGTCCCCGACAAAAAATAAATGTAATTAATTATTTTTGTGTAACAGGCCGATTGTTTTAATTTAACTCGGACCCAAATTTAATTTTTGTCATAGTAATTTGTGTCGCCGTCGACTAATCTTTGTACACCCTCGAAAAGCTTCTCCCGATGGGTATTTAAGCACGGCTCGTAGTAGTCGATAGGTATGCTTTTGGATTTTATCTCTCTGTACTGCAGATTCCTATTGGAGTTAGGCATTGTTCGCCATTTTAGAAGTGAAAGACTTTCCCTATTTGGCTTGTGCGATTTTGGTGGGATTCAATCCTCACCCTATTCTGTTGGTGTCTACCTCGATCTGTATTCAGCAATTTGAAGAATTAATTATACAGATATCTCTATTGGAGCCCTCTGTGCAATCCGGGATACTCATTCTAGTTATACAGTTTGGTGTTTTTTCTTTCCATACAACTCACTACCATTCATTTCCTACGACATTCATCATTTCTGGTGTGACATTCATCATTTCTGTACACCATATCTGTGCATACACATCCGTACGACATTTCCTATGCTTGTACGGCCTTGACAACCACCATACGGTCATTCTAAGCACTGTATGGCTTCTTTAGAATATTGTATGCGAAGCTTGCTCCACCGTACGGCAATCCAAATACTTTCCTTCGTATAATCTATTCATGTTGGCAATCCCACACCGTACGGTCATCTCTTCCGTACACCTGCACACTCTTCCACTATCGTACGGCCATCACATAGGCTCTCTCCCCCCACACTGTACGGACATCCTGTAGACTCGTTCCTCACTATACGTACTTCATTCCAAGGGAAAGGTTGCAGTCATCTGCTTGCAGATTGAATCGTTACATAGCGGGAACATTACAGTTGTGACGTGACTTGTTGAGATGAAACATGACCCTGAAATGATATATTATGGTTGAGATAAAGATGATATATTATGGTTGAGATAAAGATGTTAAGGTAGTGGCGTGGCTTGTTTAAGTGAAACATGAACATTCCACGCCTTTGGTTGACATGGAGATGCCGATTCATATGCAAATTTATTGTTGAGCAAGTTTAACAAACACAGGTGAAGGAATTCGCAACTAATACATTACGTCTGGTGAAACAAGAAGAATGGCTTAAAGAATTCGAATCTTTAAAGAGTTTTCAAACTTTTAAAAAGTGAATTTTTAATAATTTTGTGTGGGCTAGTGAGCATACACGCAAAACTATATTGAAAGCATGCAAGCTCACGGAAGGAATCTGGTCCGAGAAGTTGGGAAAATGAACGACTTGTTTGGCTGGCAATGTTAAATTCCAAGTATGTATAGCGCTCTAATGTCTTGTTGACAGAACGAATAGCGTACGCACAATCTAAAGCTTCTTGTCGTGAATCTTTAGCATACACGTCAAGAAACTTATCCATTGGAATGGCATAAGATCCCTGGTGCGAATGTTTATAGCTCTGCGAACTCAATTAAAAACCTAATTTAAATTTCGATTATTATTCGGATATAGAATTATACGTTTCTTTTTAATTGTCTGTTACATTAACATTTTAGTCTTCTATCTCTCCTAAATCTGAGAACTTCTACATAGATACTATGGTATTCTCTTAAGTTAAAGTACTATTTAAGCATTAGATATATGTGTTTATGGGATATTCATTCGCAAAAAAACTTCTATATCATTCTTCCTCACTTATAAATTCTAATCTTTCAAAACAATTTTGGTATGAAGTATAAAATCTATAAGGCTAAAGGTTCACAAACTTTGGAAGATCAATGTCACATTTAAGAAACGTATAAAACCAAAAGCATATTTGATTGAGTTGTTCATACCATCTCAAGAAATTCTTTACTTGACATGGTCAAAATTATTAGTGTTTAGCTCTATATAAACTTACACCTAGTATTCAGTCATATATGATCTTTGTGACCCATATTATCTCAAGAAATTATCAACTTGCTATGGTCAAAATTATGAATCTTTTCATATCCATCATCTCCATGGTTCTGTATATAAATGCATATATTAGTCAATTGCATTTGACCTTGTGACTCACAATATCTCAAGAAATTGTTAACTTGACATGGTCAACATTAATAGTCTTTACATGTCTATCCTCTCCATAGTTCTGCATAATAATGCACCTACTATCTAATCATATTTGATCTTGTGACCCATAGTATCTAAAGAAATTATTCTAGTTAGATAAATTGGAAGAGGGTTCAGATGCTTATAACAACAAGTCCAAGGTATAAAGGAACAAAGCTCACAAGGAATGAGACCACCCAACAAACTAACCAAAACTCATAAGTAACAACAAAAGGTCCAAAAATCCTATATCAAGAAATTGTTTCCTTGGTATATGGTCAAAACTATATCTTTATGTACCACACCTCATAAGTTTGTTTAGAACATGTGTGAAAATACAAAGCTAGTCTCATTTACACATTTCATAAAATTGATATTCTACCTTTTATGTCTTAAGATAACTACCTTACTTTTTTGCACTTATCTTTATCATAAAAGTTCCCTTATATGCCCTCACATGTATAGACACACATAGCATTTACACCCTAATCATTTTATGTCTTATCACAAGACTAAGCTATTAATACTTTCTATCTCACACTAAAATGTAACAATTCATTTGACATGATAACAAGGCTTTAATTTTCTCTATCGAATAATTAAAAATTTAAAGTCTCTGTTCATTTTTTATCATCAAATTCATATCTTTGAACTTTCGTCGTTCTTTCTACAAATAATAATCCCGCAATCATGTAGCTGGTATAAATAACCACATTCTATCCAACTACGTCGTCGCAAAATATATTCTCATAATCATGTAACTGGTCTATAAAAACCACATTTTATCTAACTACCAATATTAATCTCTTAATCATGTAGCTGATGTATACAACCACATCGTATCCATTTTATATTAATGTAAAGAAACAAAATAAGTGAAGGAGAGTGCATTCACGGTTCTTTTGGTTTAGGCTTACATATTATGCAAATATGCTCAGTTGAGACATTTGCAACTACATAATCTCGTAAATGTCTTCTATGTCCATATTCTATTTAATCTAAGTTTAGGTTTGTCGAAGCGCCCCGTTAAAATCATTTTTTCCAATTAAATGAACTGGTCTGTTTAAACCTACATGAAAAATGCGTCCAAAAGTTGCGGAATCTGATCATATTCCAGACTCATGGCGGCGCAGGCAGAAAATGGTGGTAAAGGCGTAGAAGCTTGGCTTGTAACTACTCGAATTTGCTTGGAAGTTTCAAAGCCTTTTTTGTGAACCCATTATGTGCAAGGGCCCGTTTGTTTGCTGGAATAGGAATAGAAAAGTTAGAATATGTTTTCCATTTTCTGTTTGGTTCGTCACTTGGAATAGGGAATAGGAATATGTATTCCCATTTTGCCTCTAAAATGAGCTTATACCCATTCCAAAAAATCCCTGCTATGAATAGCCATTCCTATTCCCAATATTACATGCATATTCTCCATTCCTATGCCTGCGACCAAATGGGCCCCAAAGTATCATGCACTGGGTTAGACAGGTGCATTTTCTGGTAGTTGTTTTTTAATATATTTTTTTTTTAAAATTTGAACAAATGAATGTTCTCGTTCAAAAGTTTAATTGCGAGGATAAGATAATGTGTTTATTAAATAGAGTAGATTATTTATACGAATGCTTTAAACATCATGCATTAATATTTTCACTAATATTTGGTTCTTATATTAAAAGTGATAAATAGTCAAAGTTGACTAATTTTTCTGACCTTTTAATTTCTTCCTTAGTATGTTATATTTAAGGTGATCCTATTTAAAAACTTACAATATATTGATGATGCTCAACTCTCCATGAATTTTATTGCACGATTTTTTATTTTTCATTTTGATCCATCATCATAACCAGAGTAATTAACAAGAAGAAATAAAATTTTACTAATTAAGACAAACTAGAAAGATAGTAGAGTGGGAGAAGGGTGTCGGTTTCTTGACCCTTATACAATCTACACCCTCACTGCCCACCTCCTCTCTTTTCAATTGGTCTCTCTGCTACAAATTCATTGATTTTCCTTTAGCACTCTTATCTATGAAGGATCACAAAATGTGTCCAAAACATTGAAGAAAAACTTCAATGCAATTGAATCCAAAAACAAGGTTGAACACTATTTAAAATAATATATGGATTAGGAAAAACATAAAAAAAACTCTACAAGTGCATGTTTTTAAAAATATCTTGTAGGTCCCCAAAAAACACTCCTTTTGTACATTCAAATACCTAAAACAAATATCTATAGAACTACAAGCTCTACCAATAACTCCTTTAAGGAATGGATAGTCGTTGCTATCCCAAATAAATTGATCAACCCCTTAGAAACTATATTTATAAAACTTTTATGTGTCCCTCACACATTTTCCCTGGCAATTATAATTTGAAATCCAACCTTTCAAATTTGAAAAATGATTGTAACCACACCTTGTATTTGGACTCATATTTCTAATGATGATATACAATTCCATGACATGTAAATTTTCAATGATGGGCATTTTTATTATAATATTATTATAACTAGCAAGATCCTAAATAAATATATTTTAGTCTCTTTTTTATTTAGATATATATTATTAAAAAAAATTGACAATAATGTATATTTTTAACTTCACAATTAGATATCTATTTTGTTATTTGTATTAGTTTGTCCTTTTTTTGCAAGAACAAGTTCAAATATAAATGTGTAACTTCAAAGACATTTCATTTAGTACATTGCTGAGCACTACAATTTTTATTTTAACTTCACCAACCTATTAGTGATGATAATGAATTTACTAGTATATTCAATTAAATCTCACTTAAAACCTGACATTAATGTTTTTTCAAAACCCTAGTTCTTGCAATAAGACACTATAACACTCACTATTTGAAATCTCAAACACTTTCAGATTCATTTTACTATACAAATATTAGATATTTACATGTATGTTGCATATGCTCTTGGTGCGTCTTTTAACTATTTACAAAATTATTAAATTGATCAAAATTATTAAATTATTTTAACTTCACCAAACTATTAGTGATGATAATGAGTAGCTTGTATTTATTAACATTGTCTATGGGGAACTAGACTATATCATTTATTGTAATTATTAGTTAATTAAAAATTAAATATTTATTATATTTTAATTCTTAATTAATTTATATTCATATTTAATTAAATAATAATTATAGTAAATGGTTTAGCTTGGATATGCATATATGTGTTACATTTGTTCAATACCAACTCTTATGAGTTCTAGGTATATTGAAATACTTTCATTTTGATTTTAAAGGAAATTTTAGTATTATTTTTTAAATATACATGTTTATTGCAATGTATTTATTTCTATTAGGTTATTCAATCAAATGTTATTGTTCATTTACTTATCTTTATGGGAAATAAAAGTATTACATAGTTTATACAATGACTAAAATTTTCAAACGGTAAGATTTTGAAATCCTTATAATGATTTCAGTGGTTGTAAGTCAATTTTAGTTTTTAAATTCAAATTCATGCTCACTATCATCCATTTTACTCTATGTTTGATCTAACCAAATAAACAATTATATGATTTTTTAATTCTTTTTTATAGAAATTCAATTACATTCTTCTATCAAGAAAATAATCCTCCACAAAAAATGCACCTTTGATTAAAATTGAAAAAATTAAAAAAACAACAGATTTTGTGAAAATTTTCAGCATTGATCTTCATGATTCTGTAATTTAGGAAAAAAAAGAAAGAAAGAAAAAAAAAACACTATTTTAAGAGATCTTATAGAAACTAAAATGAACTTAAGTTTTCATTATTATACTAAAAACAATTACATAACTAATATTCTTAAATTATTTTTATTATTGACGTGATCATAAAACTAGTATAAAAAAATAGGAGAATAAGTTGTTCAAAGTAATTAATAGTTTTAAATTTAAATATCTTGGTTTTTCAATAACAACCAAAGCAACCAAACTGAATATAAAATTATCAAACCTAGAGAAACTATAGATGTTGTGTTTCAGAAGTTTGCAGAAAATGTGATCACATACCCCAATGCCCAATAATTAAGCCGATAGGCTTTCTTTTGTGAGAATCAAAATAGATGGAAAATAGTAGGATGCCGGGAAAGCAGTCAGATGCCGTGAAATTGTCGAACACCGGTAATAATTTAATCTAGCCGATGAAGCATGGTCTGACCATTTCTGTGAAAAGTCAAACTATTGCAGTCACTGATTATTAATCTCCTATCACAAATGATTATTAAACTGCTGAAAATAAATTTCCAGCTAATATCAAAAAATAACACAACTGCAACTTCACTTAAAATACGGAAAGAAATGTGCAACAGAATCAACACAATATTTTCGGACAAATTGTCCCTGGAAAAACCCCTAAGGGAAAACCAGTTCTACAGATGAGAAATTATATTAAACTTCAGCAAATCAAGAGATACAAAATTCCTTGCCTCACACTGGCAGAACTCCGACAACCTCCTAATTTCTCCCGCTAATATTTCTCACTGCTATCCCTGGGCTAACACTGCGCCCTTGCTAACACTGCAAGACTGTTTGCTAACACTGCAAACTGCTTCACGAAAGCTTCTCCCTTGCTAACACTGCAAGACTGTTTGCTAACACTGCAAACTGCTTCACAAAAGCTTCTCCCTTGCTAACACTGCAAGACTGTTTGCTAACACTGCAAACTGCTTCTCCAAAAGCTTCCTGCCTTCTGTGCCCTTGCTAACACTGCAAGACTGTTTGCTAACACTACAAACAGCTTCACCAAAGCATCACTGCCTTGCTCTCCAAATGCCCCCTAGACCCCTTTTTATACTACTCTCGTTGGTAAACCAACGACCGAGATTAAATCAAACCAACGGCTAAGATTAAGACAACTCAACAGCCAATAATAGAATTGGTTGCAAGATGTCCAAAAGGGAATCTCTAAAATTAGTAAATAATAACCATTTACTAATTTTTTGGCAAGTGGACAAACAGCTATCCAAACCACCCATAAATACAACTGTTATTCATAGATAAGGATGAACAGCTGTCCAAGCTACCCATAAATAGTGCTGTTATTTCCGGGTCAGAAATAACAGCTGTCCAACTAACAATAATTAACACTCCCTCTTAGCGAGGAAGCTGTTCTGCATGACACCCATCTTATCTCTGAAGAAGATAAATTTGGCCTTTCCCAAAGCCTTCGTCAGAATGTCTGCTACCTGCTCATCTGTAGGTATGTATTATAGTCGAACAACTCCCCTTTGTACACAATCTCTGATGAAGTGATATCTGATATCTATATGTTTAGACCTATCATGAAACACTGGATTCTCAGACAACTTGATGCAACTCTGATTGTCACAATATATCACAGTAGTCTCAACCTTCTGACCAAACAAGGCTACTAACAACTTCCGAAGCCATATAGCTTCACATGTCGCCATGCTAGCTGCTATGTATTCTGCTTCTGCTGAACTTAGAGCCACAGACTTTTGCTTCCTGCTGAACCAAGATACAACTCCTGATCCCAAGCTGAAACAACACCCTGAAGTGCTCCTTTTGTCTGTTGTACTTCCTGCCCAATCTGCGTCAGTATAGCATATCAACCTGATACCTTCACCTTGAACATATCTGATCCCATACTCCACTGTACCATGCAAGTAACATAGCACATGCTTAGCTGCTATCCAATGCATTCTCTTTGGTTCAACCATGAACTGACTAAGAGAGTTAACTGCAAATGCTATATCTGGCCTAGTGTTGACCAAATACATAAGCGAACAAATCACCTGCCTATATAAAGTGGGATCTACATCCTTCTTTTCACTTTGTGTATTTGATCCTTTGCTAGATCCTTTCTTTGCTTTCCCTTTACCCGCTAGGGCAACGTTCTCTTGTTCCACCTCATTTTTCTGACTCTTGTTGGCCCCATTGACAAGACTTAGTCTAAACTCCTCCTGAGTGAAATCTGTCCATAGTCGATCCCAACTCGGTAAAGTATCTTGTCCACTGACAACTTGAACAAAGACACTCCATTGTTTAGTAAACCCATTTAGGGCTATTCTCACTAGCTCATCATCACTAGGCCTATCTCCAACAGCTGCTAACTCATCCTTGACAAGTCTGAGCCTGGTGAGGTAACTTGTGACGTCTTCTCCCTGATTCATCCGAGTATTCTTTAGCTTCTCTCTGAGAATCAACTTCCTGTTAGTGTTAGCATTCTGGTACAGATTTAGAATGGCGTCCCACATCTTCTTTGCTGTATCTAGCTCCAAGATATGTGGAACAATATGATCCTTGACACCATCAAGGATAATCCTCCTCGCTTTGGCATCGTCCTTCCTATATGCTGCAAGCTGTGTTGCATCCGTTGGTACAGGTACACCACTGGTAGCATAATCCTTGATACCATTCTCTTCCAACAATAAAGAAATTCTGGCCTTCCAGACACCAAAATTTGAGGCACCATCCAATCTATCCTGATCTCTCAAACCAGCTGAAGCCATCTCAAGGGTTTAAAGCAATAATAAATCTAAAGAGATCAAAATTTCTTTCCTAGGGAAAAACTCTTCTACCCTTAACAATGCTCTGATACCATGTGAAAAATCAAACTATTGCAGTCACTGATTATTAATCTCCTATCACAAATGATTATTAAACTGCTGAAAATAAATTTCCAGCTAATATCGAAAAATAACACAACTGCAACTTAACTTAAAATACGGAAAGAAATGTGCAACAGAATCAACACAATATTTTCGGACAAATTGTCCCTGGAAAAACCCCTAAGGGAAAACCAGTTCTACAGATGAGAAATTATATTAAACTTCAGCAAATCAAGAGATACAAAATTCCTTGCCTCACACTGGCAGAACTCCGACAACCTCCTAATTTCTTCCGCTGATATTTCTCACTGCTATCCCTGCGCTAACACTGCGCCCTTGCTAACACTGCAAGACTGTTTGCTAACACTGCAAACTGCTTCACAAATGCTTCTCCCTTGCTAACACTGCAAGACTGTTTGCTAACACTGCAAACTGCTTCACAAAAGCTTCTCCCTTGCTAACACTACAAGACTGTTTGCTAACACTGCAAACTGCTTCTCCAAAAGCTTCCTGCCTTCTGTGCCCTTGCTAACACTGCAAGACTGTTTGCTAACACTGCAAACAGCTTCACCAAAGCATCACCGCCTTGCTCTCCAAATGCCCCCTAGACCCCTTTTTATACTACTCTCGTTGGTAAACCAACGACCGAGATTAAATCAAACCAACGGCTAAGATTAAGACAACTCAACAGCCAATAATAGAATTGGTTGCAAGGTGTCCAAAAGGGAATCTCTAAAATTAGTAAATAATAACCATTTACTAATTTTTTGGCAAGTGGACAAACAGCTGTCCAAACCACCCATAAATACAACTGCTATTCATAGATAAGGACGAACAGCTGTCCAAGCTACCCATAAATAGTGCTGCTATTTCCGGGTCAGAAATAACAGCTGTCCAACTAACAATAATTAACAATTTCGTCATGGTCAATGGTCTGATAACGGAGCTTTGCTTGCCGACACAGTCGAGTTTGCCAAATCAACCCATCGATTCTAAACTGCCATGGAGCTGATTCTTTTACTAATGCATTGGCAACAGGTGGCCTCCTCAATTTGCAACATTTTTTGTGGATGCCACACGGACTTGATTTCTGAGACAGCCTTGTTTTTTCCATTTCAAAGAATTTCTCAAGTTTATTTTCATTTCCGTCTAGACTTTCAATTCTAACAGTATTGAATTTCAAAGGTAGTCTCGCTACTATACCATTTCAATCAATTTTTTAATTTCATTTTCATTTTCTGTCGCCATTTTTTGTTTCGTTTGTGGACGCCACAAGAATTGGATTTCTGAGTTAATCTCGCTTTTTCATATGAGTAAATTTCTCTAACATATTTCCATTTTCATGAATATCGATGAATTCCTTAAGAACACCTGGACAGCAAAGGAAAGCCAAGCAATGGCTGTGGCTATGGGGACAGCATCAGAGGAGGGAAATGGGGGATATTACTATATAGTATGATGCAATCTCATAAACCAAATATAATGAGTTCCTGTATTATCGTAATCTTGTACAGTTTTGTTTTTGCAGCTATGTCAGGAAATTGATTGCTCTGAGCCCATCTTATTTTCCCAAGCATTTCTGCTCCAATTTTTAGACATGGAAAAGAAAGAAGGAATATAGATTAGTACTTATTAAACTTATAAGATTCTCACAATCCATGAATGCACATGATGCTTTTCACTACAAAGCTTACATCATGACAGTCTATTTGGCAGTTTTGAGAATAGGTATAACAATATTCAGTGACGATGTTTTTAATGTTTCAGACATAAAATATAATTCAAATTTTTGACTAAAAAAATCTCACAATCTTTTCCCAAATTAATGTAATGTAGAATTTTGATTCACAAACTTACCAAGTCTTCACTGGAAAATGGAGAAGATATCCAGCGAAAAAACACAAATTTTTCCTGTGATAAACACAAGAGACTTGAACTTTGGAGAAAACTTTGCTAATCGTCCAATCCTACATTAATGCACTTGAAGCAGAGTTTACAAAACAGTTTGATCTCACAACAAAACCAACAAAGTATATTTTTTTGACTGGTAAAATCTACGAATGGCAAAAATAATGGGCATGATTTCGAGGACTCAAGCCCATTTTGAAAGGTTAAGTATTAGAGAGAGTGTTAAGTTGATAAAAGGACTCAAGCCATTTTTAGATTAGAACATAACAACTCATAATTAAAATCAGCTAAAACATTGCACTATTTGATGCAAGTGCTAGTTTTATGAATCATAGCCTAAACTAATGAGTAGTGTATCCATTATGGGATCAAATATCATGCTACAAATAAACGTATAAGGCAATGAATATTGTGGCTATCATAGAGTCAAAGGTCATGCTTAAAAAATGGGTATGAAGCTCAAGAACTACTATCGCTATGCCATAATAAACCAGTATGTATTCTTTGTGCAATATAAACGTGGAATTGAATGAAAGAAATACTTGAGGCTACGCATATGTGTTAAAAGTAGTCTTAGTTACGATGAATTCCAAGTTTATTTTTAGAATGTGAGCCAATAGAAATTAGTTTTTTAGGGATATATTAGAAATCAATCCGTGAAAGGATTTGGAATACGTGTTAAATCATTTTTAAACTATAAACTTTAGTTATTGATATCAGATTTTAACAATTCATATTCTAAATTTATTTTATTTTTTCTGAACTAAACAAATCCGCTACAAGCTTGTAAACTCATTTATGTTAATTGCCTTTGCCTTGACAGCTATGTTTTCTAAAGAAACTTTCTTAAACGATTCATTTTTAGGTTGAAAGGAATTTAAAATTGTTCACTGCAATGTACCAAGTTTTCTTATATAAAAATATCTTTATTTTCAAGTTCAAATCAATTTTATTATTGAAAATTTTTTATTGTTATGAGAAGTTATTAAAGTTCTTATTATTTTTTAAAGTGTGAAGGAAAATTGTAAAATCAAAATGTGAGTAATAGTTTCTAAATGTTGACTCTATAATGTTTTTAGATCAAAATTATATTAGCTAGAAATTCTATTGCCGTTATGTAAATTCTTTATCCTCTTGGATACATTCTTGTATCTAATTTGGAAATGTGTTGTATAGATTTGAATACATTTGAAATATTATACCAATTGAACCTTGAGTCTATGTCAAGAGTTCAACTATATGTGACCTCAAGGTCTTGAGATCTATCATTTATCTTGAGCCTTTAGAATAAGCAATCTAAAAATTGATCATTAATATTATAAATCAATATAATGACTAAACTTATGTTTCTTATAAAATTTTTAAAAATAAATTGATGACCATAATAAAAGTGATTAATTATAATAATAAACTACAAAATAACATAATTCTAATGCTGATATAAATTCAATCTTTCCTTTCTCCATTTCCCAATCAGATGCTGATATAAATCAGATTAAGTCTCTCTCATCCACTAAAAAATCCAAAGGGTCGCTACTCCAAATCAAGGAAGACTAGCAAAGAAATTGATTCAAGCATCCAATGTACTCTTAATTTTGAAAGGACTCCTAGGAATAGTAAAGAAGAGGCAACTACTCTTATTAAACTAATAACCAAGATTAGGAGAGTGGAAGGCTCTCTGAAGCATCAATGAGACTCTCATCCTAGAATGTTAGAGGCTTAAATACCTCTAACAAAGCCCATCTCATCAAGGATCAAATCTTGAGAGTGGGAGTTGATATAGTTTTATTGCAAGAAACAAATTTGTCCTTGGAAGGTAGAAACAAGTATTTCAAAACATGGAAAAATTGGTCTTTTGTGGTTTCTCCATCCATTGGTGCCTCGGGGAGCTTGGCTATTTTGTGGAAACCAAATTCTTGTCAAGTTCACCCAATTATTTCCAATGCTAATTGGATGGCTATCGAGGTGTCTTATTTCAGTCTATCTTTTATTCTTATAAATATCTATCGTCCTACCTCAATGGTGAGTAAGAAAAACCTATGGAATTCCTTGTCTCGGGTAATGGAGAATCTTGGCCCCATTAAAACCATCATGGTTGGAGATTTTAATGCCACCCTTGGTACCCAAGATAAAGTTAGTGAGATGGATTCTTCCCCAAAGGTGACTCAATACTTGAAGGACTTCTTAGAAGGTAACATGCCTTCTTTGACTATAGTCCTATTAATGGTATTATTACTTGGTCTAATAGAAGGAACAAGATTAGGCATGTGGGTGTTAGGCTGGACAAGGTTTTGCTTAACCCTCAGTGGGTTTTGGAGCATGGTGGTTGCATTTCTTTCATCCTCTCATTCACTAGATCTAATCATTTCCCAGTTGACTTAGTGATTGCTAGGAAGAGTAAGGGCAATAAAAATAAATCTTACCTCAAGATTGAAAGGATGTGGTTCTAGGATAAGGGTTTTATAAATCTATTGTTGGTATGGTGGATGGAATCTCCTTTTGTTGAAGGGTCAAGAATGCAACTTGCTCGCAAGTTGAAACACATGAAGTCCAAAATTAAAGAACGAAATTCTATAGGCTTTGGTAATATCTTTGAATGGAAGAGAAGTATTGAGTTTGAGCTATCCCAATGGAATAAACACATTATAGGTAATGGATTATCAGCTAAAGTATATGATATTAAAAGGGATTTAGAAGTTCAACCAGAGGAGGTTTTGTTGAGGGAAGAAATTTACTAGTGTCGAAGGTCAAGGGAATGTTGGTTACATGAAGGTGACAAGAAGACCTAATTCTTCCATGTGTCAGTCCAAGTTAGGTGTTACTACAATTTCATTTTCTAGATTCAGGATGCTTCAAGTAGGCTTCTTACTGAGGAAGGTGCCATTTAGAAGGAGGCTATCCATTTCTTTGAGAATTTACTGAATTATATTGTAACTTCCCATGCCAATCGTGAAATATTGGAATACATTCCTACCCTAGTTTCAGATGTGCATAATGCCAAATTAATGCAACCCTTTACTTTGGAAGAAGTTAGGAAGGTAGTTTTCAGCATGGGGGTAGACAAGGCACCTAGCCCAGATGGATTTTCTCCTTTATTTTTCCAGAAATGTTGGGATTTCATTGGGAGGGATATCCTTCTTGCTTTGGAAGAGGCTAGGATTCATGGAGGGATGTTAAAGAAATTTAACACAACCTTCATCACTCTTATTCCAAAGTGTGCTCAACCAAAATCCTTTTCTGATTTCAAACCCATTTCATTATGCAACACAATTTATAAGATATTTACTAAAGCAATTTCTTTGAGGTTGGAAAAGATCATTCCTTTCATCATCTCAAAACAACAAGGTGGTTTTGTTCCTAGAAGAGAAAATATGGACGAGGCATTGATTGCCCACAAAGTACTTCGTTCAATCCAAGTAGAGATATTACCCTGAATGGTATTAAAATTGGACATGATGAAAGCTTATGATAGAGTTAACTAGGGTTTTTCAAGACAAATCTTGGACAAAATGGGCTTCCATAGGAAATGGGTTAAGTGGGTGATGAAATAAATATCAAGAGAAAAATTCTCAGTATTGGTTAATGGCTTGCCTTATGGTTTTTTCTCTTCATTACGAGTTAGGCAAGGTGATTCCCTCTCACCATTCCTTTTTATCATTCTTGCTAAGGGGCTAAGAAGGATTATTCAAAAAAACAAAAATCTTGGGCTAACGGAAAGGTATTTTCATATGTAGGTCCTTAGCTATGACTCATAATCTATTTGTTGATGATTCTTTATTATTTGGTAAAGGCAATCTTTGGGAGGCCAAGGTTATCAAAGAGACCATCAATAATTATTGTTCTACTTCAAATTAAAAACTAAATATATCCGAATTAATTTTTTATTTTTTTTAACATCAAGAGAATGGTGATGAGGGATATTCAAAATTGTTTGGGTTTTGAGGTGGCTAAAACCCCATGTAAATACTTGGGCATTTCCTTCTTTCAAGGTAAAGGTAAGGTTTCATATTGGAGCTCTATTATCCAAAATATCAAAGATCAGAATTCTTCTTGGAAGGCAAGATGGTTGTCCTTGGCTAGGAGGATTTTGTTGGTCAAGATTTACCTCTTCACTATTCTGAATTATGTTATGTTAGTCCTTCTTGCTCCTAAGAGGGTTCTAGAAATAATTAAGAAATGTCTTCGGGACTTTATTTGGAAAGGCAACTTAGATGATAAAAAGAAGATTTTGTTGGTTTCTTGTGACAAGATATGCATTTCTACATCATCCAGTGGGGTAGGGATTCATAACTTTCTTTATAGAAATTTAAGTTTGGGAGCTAAGTTGACTTGGAAATTCTATGAGAAACCAAGTGCCCTTTGGGCTCGGATCATCAAAACTAAATATTTGGACTTGGATAATCTGAAGCGAATATTCACGATGAGAAATCCTTCAATAGGATCTGCAATGTGGAATTTCTCGGTAAAGATTAGGGAGATCTTAATTCCCTTCCTCTGTTGGGTAATTAAATCTCATGAAAAAGTCTTTTTTTGGTCAGATTTTTGGAGCAGTTATCCCCTTCTTAATTCACTTGGAAAATTTCCTATTGCTCAAGTATCTTGGGAAAGGTTATGGGGTACCAGTGTACATGATTACCTTTGTATCTTAGTCTTAGAGGATGGTTTCAAGGCTAGCTGGAAAAATAGCAAATGATGTGATCCCAGTTGAGGAAAAATTTGACTGGTTAAAATCCTTAATCAAAGGTATATCTTTATTTTCAATGAAGAGGATAAACTAATTTGGTCATTAAGAAAAATTGGTAAGTATTCAGTCAAAGATGGTTATTCCTCCTTACTAAATGGTATGTATTCAACAAAGTATAGGGAATTTTCCCTTTGTTCGCATGATGCAATCCTCCCAAGTCTAGTGCTTTTATTTGGCTTGCACTTCATAAGCATATTCTCACTAGAGATAGACTTCTAAGACTAGGTATTTTAGACAACTTTATGTGTATCTTGTGTGGGAAAGTTAGAGAAGATGCAGATCACCTCCTTCTCACTTGTGAATTTTCCTATGAATGTTGGAGTAAAGTTATGGATAGACTTGGTTGGATTAGTCTTGTTCCTAGGACACTCCCTCAATGGTTGATTGGCTGGCCCTTGTTACATAAGAGCTCCTTTTTTTGGAGCAATTTGGAGGGTTGTTCCTGCACTAGTTGTTTATTGGATATGGTGGGAATGAAACAAGAGGATTTTTAGGAAAGAGTCTTTAGAGGTGGATAAGGTGCATGAATTAATGGAACATTCGATATTTGAGTGTGTTATTTCTTATTTCATGAGGATGAAAAACTTATCTTCTATGTTCACTTCATTTGATTCTTATGTCCTCAATAATTGGAAACAAATTTATATCCCATTCCAGGGAGTTTTGGTGGGTAAAATACTCAAGAAGGATATTAGAAGTAAAATCAAGTGGCAACCACCCTCTAGTTCTTTTGTTAAGCTCAACTTTGACAAGGCCTCCAAGGGAAATCCAAGTACCGAAAGTGGGCTATGTTATTAGGAACCATTCCAGTAATATACTAGGGGCTTCTTACTCCAGAATCCTTAATGCTTCCAATAATATTGCTGAGGCACAAGCTCTTTTGGAGGGTATTAAAATGTCTCTAGATATGGAGGCGATTCTCAACTTGTTACATTTTCTCTTTCCTCTTATTCCTTATTGTCTTGGGATCTCCAATATGTCATTAGAGAAGTATAGAGGCTCCTACCAAGATTTCAAGCATATAAGGTCTCCTATTGCTATAGAGAAGAAAATCAAATTGTTGATCACCTTGCCAATCTGGGCGCTAATTTGGAGCTGGGGTCTATGGTAGTTGAAGGGTCTAATGTGGTTGAATTGTTGAATCTCCCTGATCAGTGCCATCTCCAGTCTTTTTTGTCTTCTTGATGATCTAGATGATAGTCTCATTATGAAATTGCATCTTATGGTGTATTGACTATACTTGGCAGCATTCCTTTTGTTGTAATGTTTACTTCTATTTAATAAAAGTATGAACCTATGAACCTTTTATCTCAAATAAAAAAATTTAAAAAAAACAAAAACAAAAACCATAATTCTAATGCTCGCTCTAAATTTTTCTCAAAATAGCAGCCAGTTTAGATAATTGTACTATGGAAAACTTGCAAAACAAGAATTGGATAGGAATAGTGAGTGAGTGAGAAGCTGAGAGCAGCATGACGTCGGTGTTAGAGACATAAGCCAAACTTTAAAAAATTACATTTTACTTCGACTTCAGACAATAACCAATACTACCACTAAAGAAGCCAAGCCAAAAAGTTTGCAATAAAGTTTGCACTGTATTTCGACATCGTACTGTATTTCGACATCGTACAATAAACAATACGACCATTAAAGGGTTGAGCTCTAAAATTGCAGCATTGAACTCATTCACGAGGTGATCCTGTATCCCCCGGCCCTTTTTTGTGAATTGTAATCTTAGTAAATTTTATTAATTGAAAAAGACTATTCATCAAAAAAATAAAATTACAGCATTTGTACATATGACGGAGGCTATCAAGAATATGAAAATATTATTGTTGTGACGTGACCTGTTGAGATGAAACATGAACCTGAAATGATGTAGTATGGTTGAGATAAAGATGTTAATGTAGTGGCATGGCTTGTTGAAGTGAAACATGAACATTCCACGCCTTTGGTTGACATGGAGATGCCGATTCATATGCAAATTTATTGTTGAGCAAGTTTAAGAAACACAGGTGAAAGAATTCGCAACTAATACCTTACGTCTGGTGAAACAAGAAGAATGCTTTAAAGAATTCCAATCTTTAAAGAGTTTTCTAACTGTTAAAAAGTGAATTTGTAATAACTTCGTGTGGGCTAGTGAGCATACACGCAAAACGTCTATATGGAAAGCACGCAAGCTCACGTAAGGAATCCTGTCCTAGATGTTTGGAAAATAAACGAATGGATTGGCTGGCAATGCTCTAATGTCCTGTTGATGAACGTTGTGCACCTTTACCAGGAAAACCAGAAAGAATAGTGTATGCATAATCTAAGCTTCTTTTCGTGAATCTTTAGCATACACGTCAAGAATCTGATCCTGTGGAATAGCATAAGATCCCTGGTGTGAATGTTTACACGAGCTCTGCGAACTCAATTAAAGAATTAATGTAAATTTTGATTATTATTTGGATATAGAATTATAAGATTCTTTTTAATTGTCTCTTGAATGAACGTTTTAATCTTCTCTCTCTCTTAAATCGGACAACTTCTACATAGACACTTTGATATTTTCTTAAGTTAAAAAGTACTATTTAAGCATTGGATGTAAGTATTTATGGGATATTTATTTCTTGCGAACCTTTCAATAATATGTTTATGCGAACTCATTCAAAAAAAATTAATATCATTTTTATCCACATATAAATTCCCATAGCTTTGGAAGCAATTTGGATGTCAAGCATAAGATCTTTTAGGGCCCGTTTGGTTGTGGGGATAGGAATTGAGAAATGAGAATTGTTATTCTAGAATTGCTTTTTTGGAATAGGAATTGGTTTGCTTTGTTTGGATAGACAAAAATAGAAATTAGAATTTGATTTTATTGGAACCGTCCTCTGAAAGATGATGAACAGATAATAATTCTAGAGGCCGCCAGCAGACGATTGATTGCTTTAACGTCTACCTCTGCAGAGCCACCTCTTCCATCCACAATCTCCACAAATAACATTGCCATATTTTTGGTGACATCCTCAGAATGCGCTACATTGCCCCAAATTGGGGAATCGAAATTCCCTCCATCATCAGACAGGCAAAGGAGGCTTCCTTCTTTAAGGCACTTACTGTTATACACCCTCTCCGGTGCCAGTGCTATGGTTACGCCTGAACAGCATCCACCAAAATGGAATCCTTTGACGGCTCCATTTGGCCATACCCTCATGTCCTTTGGGCCCCATTTGTTCTTCTTCAAATCAAATGTCCCCTTCTTCAGACCCTAGAAGCAGTCCTCCTTGAGCAATCGGAAGAAGGTTTCCATCTACTCCTCAGCTGATCTATAGCTTCCCTCCTCCTTCACATACGACAAACTTTTAAAATGGATTTCCATTGATCTCTCTTCTGTGAAGCTCTTTGTCATCTCAGATTCGATAGGGACATATATTGAATGTTTTTAAGATCTTGAATATATATATATTTTTAGTATCATCAGTTTGAAAATGGCTATGATTTTTCATTTTGGGGAGCTCCAATAGGAAGTTATAATGAAGTGGATCTAAAAATATTTTCAAATAAGAAAAATTCAAAATGGGAATGGGAATAGCAATTCCAATTACAAGTATTTTGGAGAATGGACAAATGCTCATTTTGGAGCAAAATGGGAACATGTATTCCTATTCCCAATTCTAATTTGGCGCAACAAACAGAGAATTAAAAACAAATTCTAATTTTCTATTCCTATTCTGATTGTATTCCAACAACCAAACGTGCCATAAGGTTAAAGGTAGATATACTTTCAAAGATCAACGTGTCACAGTTAAGAAACATGTAAAAACAAATTTTTTTGTTGAGTCATCTATACTATCTCAAGAAATTGTCAACTTAGCATGGTCAAAATTATTAGTGTTTAGTTCTATATAAACTTACACCTACTATACAATCATATTCAATCTTTGTGACCCATATTATCTCAAGAAAATGTTAACTTGACATAGTCAAAATTATTAGTCTTTATATATACATCCCCTCCAAAGTTCTATATATAAAAGCATATATTAGTCAATCACATTTGACCTTGTTACTCATAATAGATCTCAAGAAATTGTTAACTTGACATGGTCAACATTAATAGTCTTTACATGTCTATCATCTCCATAGACATGCACCTAGTATCCAATCATATTTGATCTTGTGACTCATAGTATCTAAAGAAATTGTTCTAGTTAGATAAAATGGGAGAGGGTTCAGATGCTTATAACAAGAATTCCAAGGTAAAAAGGAAGGGAGCTCACAAGGAATGAGACTGCCCAACTTGAACTAAATGAAACTAATATGTAACAAGAAAACCTATATCAAGAAATTATTTTCTTGGTATGGTCGAAACTATCAGTCTTTATGTGTCACACCTTAATGAGTTTATATTGAGCACGTGTGAAAATAGAAAGATAACTTCATTTGCACATAATAAAATCATTATCCTACCTCTTACAATTGTCTTAAGATAGCCACCATGCCTTTTTGCACTTATCTCTTTCATAAATTTCCTTATATATGCCCTCACATGTGTATAGATATGCAAAACATTTACACCTCTAATCATTTTCTATCTTATCACAAGATTAAGCCATTAATACTTGCAATCTCACATTAAATTTTAACAATATATTTGACATGATAGCTAGAATTTTATTCGTTAAAAAATTATAAAATAAAGTCTTTATTATATTTTTATCATCAAATTCTTATCTCGAAACTTTTGTCGTTCTTTCTACAAATAATAATCTCATAATCATGTAGCTCGTCTAATCAACTACATTCTTCCATTAATACTTTCATAATCATGTAGCTGGTCTATAAAATTTAACACATTCTATCTTAGCAATAATAATCTAATAATCATGTAGCTGATCTACACAACCACATTCTATCCATTTTATATTGTAAAGAAGCAAATTAAGTGAAGGATAGTGAATTCACAGTTTTTTTGGGTGTGTTCTTGCATATTATGCACATATGCTCACTTTAGACATTTGCAACCACATAACCTCATTAATGTCTTCTACGTCCATCTTCCATTTAATCTAAATTTAGGTTTGTTTAAACGATTCGTTGAAATAATATTTTCAATAAAATGAATTGGCCTGTTTGAACCTAGATGAAAGATGCGTCCAAAAGTTATGAAATCTGATCATATTTCAGATTTATGGCGGCACAGGTAGAAAATGGTGGTAAAGGCGTTGAAGCTTGGCTTGTAACTGTTAATTATTGTTAGTTGGACAGCTGTTATTTTTTACCCGAAAATAGCAGTAGTATTTATGGGTAGCTTGGACAACTATTCGTCCTTATCTATGAATAGCAGTAGTATTTATGGGTGGTTTGGACAGCTATTTGTCCACTTGCCAAGAATTAGTAAATAGTTATTGCAAGGATAATTATTTACTAATTTTAGTGATTCCTTTTTGGACACCTTGCAACCAATTCTATTATTGGCTGTCGAGTTGTCTTAATCTCAACTGTCGATTGTAAATTAATCTCAGTCGTTGGTTTACCAACAGGAGTAGTATAAAAAGGGGTCATTGGGTCATTTGGAAACAGAGAAAAGTTTTGGAGAAATGTTTGCAGTGTTAGCAAACAGTCTTGCAGTGTTAGCAAGGGCGCAGTGTTAGCGTGGAGATAGCAGTGGGGAATATCAACGGGAGAAATTAGGAGGTTGTCAGAGTTCTACCAGTGAGAGGCAAGGAATTTTGTATCTCTTGATTTGCTGAAGTTTAATATAATTCCTCATCTGTAGAATTGGTTTTCCCTTAGGGGTTTTTCAAGGGATAATTTGTCTGAAAATATTGTGTTCATTGTGTTGTTCATTTCTTTCCGTATTTTATAAGTGAAGTTGCAATTGTGTTATTTTTCGATATTAGCTGGGAACTTATTTTCAGCAGTTTAATAATCGTTTATGATAGGAGATTAATAATCAGTGACTGCAATAGTTTGATTTTTCACAGTAACCACTCGAATTTGCTTGGGAGTTTCAAAGCCTTTTCTTCAAACCCATATTTCGGACCTGGTTTGTCCTTTATATTCAAATTGTCATGCATAGTGGGAGGTTAGATCGGTTTGTCTTCGTGGTAGTTAAATTTTTTATAGGCATCTTTTTGAAAAAATGAACAAATGGATTGTTCTCATTCAAAATTTTAATTATAAAAAAATAATTTAGTTTATTAAATAGAGTTACTTTTTTCAATGGATGGCTTAAACATCATATAGTAAGGCTTGAATTTTAGATTAAAAGTGTTAAATAGTTAAAGTTTTATTTTTCCAAATTTAATTTATTTCTTAATTTGTAAATGGTAAAGCTTTGGATTGGGTAGCATGTTGAATACTTAAAGGTATATTATGTGGATTGAGTTGCACAACACATAAAACTTCTCTTTTATATTCAAAGTGTCGTGCACGAAGTGTTAGACCGGTGTGTCATGATGGTGTGTGTGTGTGTGTGTGTGTGTGTGTGTATCTTTTAAATTGAACAAATGGAAGTTCCCATTCAAAATCTTAATTATGAGATAAAGATAATATAGTTTATTAAATAGAGAAGACTATTTAAATGGATGGGTTAAGCATTATATACTAAGACTTGATTCTTAGGTTTAAGATGTTAAATAGTCAAAGTTGATTTATTTTTCTAAGCTTGATTTCTTCCTTAGTATGTGATGTTTAAGGGTGGTCCTATTTAAGAATTCAAAATAACCAAATCATATTAAGATTTGACAATGTATCGACGATGCTCAACTGTGTATGAATTGTATAATTTAATTTTCAATCCAATCCATCATCATAATAAGAGTAACTAATGACAAGAAATGAGCATTTGTAACATTTATTAATCAAGACAAACTAGAAAGATAGGAGTGGGAGAAGGGTGTAGGTTTCTCAACCCTTATACAACCTACATCCTCATTGCCTACCTCCTATCTTTATAGTTTGTCTTTCTCTGCCAGAAACTCATTTATTTTCCTTTATCACTCTGATCTATAATGGATCACATAATGTGTTCAAAACATTGAAGAAAAATTTCAAAACAATTGAATCCAAAAACAAGATTAAACCTGATTGAAAATAAATTATGGATTAAAAAAACTAAGAAACCCCAACAAGTGCATATTATTGAGGATACCATGTGACTCCCAAAAATTTTTAGAACTACAAGCTCCACCAATAACTCCTTTAAAGGATGGATAGTTGTTTGCTACCCAAAATAAATTGATCAATCCCATAAAACCATTTTCTTAGAAACTACAAATAAAACTTGAATCCCCACTTTTATCTGTCCCTCACACATTTGGATTGACAATTATAATTTGAAATCCAACCTTTCAAATTTGAAATAGGATTCTAACCACACCTTGTATTTGAACTCATATTTCTAATGATAATATAGAATTACATGACATGTATGTTTCAAATGATGGCCATCTCTATTACAAGATCATTTTATAACTAGCAAGATTCTATATAACTATACCCTAATCTCATCTTTTTATTTTGTTACATGTTATTAGATGTTTTGACAACAATGTATATCTAAATTTAGAATTAGATATCTATTTTTGGTTTGTATTGTTTTTTTTATTCGAAGAATAAGTTCAAATATGAATGTGAAACTTCAAAGGTATTTCATCTAGTGCATTGCTTAGCACAACAAGTTTCATTTTAACTTCACCAAACTATTAGAAGTGGTAATGAATTTGCTAGTATAACCACTGAAATTCACTTAAACCCTTACATTAATAAAATTTGAAAACCCTAGTTCTTGCATTAAGTCACTATAACATTTGTTACATCAAATCTCAAACATTTTGTGAATCATTCTACTATACAACTATTAGCTTATTACACATATTTCACATATGCTCTTTGTGTGTCTTATAACTATTTACAACAGCTTTAATCTTTTCAGGATCAATCCAAACACCATTTGCACTAATGATATGCCCAAGATAAAGGAGCTCGATCATGCAAAACTCGCATTTTGATTTCTTGGCATACAATGACTCTCTATCCAAAATAGATAGCACCTCCTCCAGATGCTACAAGTTCTCCTCACAAGTCTTACTAAAGACGAAGATGCCATCAAAAAAGATCAAGACGAATCTCCTAATCTACCCCCAAAACACCTGGTTCATACAAATTTGAAATGTGGTGGGTGCATTGGTTATCCCAAATGGAATAACCATAAACTCAAATTGGCCCTAGTGACATCAGAATGTTGTCTTCTCAATGTCCTCTACTCTCATCATGATCTGGTGGTATCCAGATTGTAAATCAATTTTGGTAAAGAAGCATGCACCATGCAACTCATCAATCAGCTCATCAATCCTAGGAATGGGATACCTATTTTTAATTGTTTTCTTATTCAGTGCCCTATAATTGATGCACATGTGTATCATCCCATCCTTCTTCACTAGAACTACTACTGAAGCAAAGGGGCTTTTACTAGGCCTAATGAGCCCCATCTCTAATAGCTCCTTAATTTCCTTCTCTATCTCATCCTTGTATTTCTTAGGATGACAATAGAGAGTAATCATGACCAGTTTGGCTCCCTCCTCAAGCTCAATTACATGCTTTATCCCCCTATCAAGAGGAACCCCATGCAAAATATCTCCAAATACTTTGGTGTGTCTATCAAGTATCACCTAGATATATGGTGGATGACTCTTTACCTGTGGCTCCTATAGAGCTAGCATAATGAAACATTCTATTACCCACTCTATGTCATTATGCCAAAAAAGTCTCTACATTCTCCTTAAGGAGACTACTCTATAACTCCCATCTGAAAGTCCTTTGAGTACAACAGTTCTTCACTCATGCTAAAATCTCATCTATGAGTGTGAACTAACTAGCAAGGCCATCCATGTCATGTCAAGGATGACATCATAGTCTCCCATGTCTACTACATAGAACTCATCTTCCAACTCATAGCCATCTCCAAACTTGATGTGAATATTAGATATCTTCCAAGTGCATAATAATTTGTCACCCTTAGCTACCATGACTCTAAACCCAGCATGCTCCTTGGTCTATAAACTTGTCATGGCTACCAACTGTGCATCAATGAAGTTATGTGTAGCCCTATTGTCAATGAGAGAGATCACTTTCTACCCCTAGATAGTACCCCTAACCCAAAATGTGATTGTCTTTTGAGCCCTCATCAATTGTGCCAATGACCTATCATCCTTAGGAATGTCACTCCCCTCTAGAGTGCCACTCTCATCCGAATTAGAGTCTTGATCCTCCCCCTTTGATTGTGACTCTTCTGCTGAAAAATACTCCATTTGATTTACCTTGGCCTTGAGAGGACACTTATGAGATAAGTCCCAAGGCTCTCTATAATGAAAGCACAACTTCTTCCTCCTCAACTCATTCAGAGTGTCATTGTCCAACTTCCTATTATCCCCTTTTGTGTGTGCATCCTAGTAAAAAGGCTTTTTTTCCTTAACCTTATCTTTCTTCATATGTGAATCCCTAGGCTAAAATCTTTTCTTAAAAGAAGAAAGTGCTAAGTCACAAGCCTTCTTAGTAGCCTCCTATAATATAGTTGGCTCATGCCCCTTGACCCAATCCCTCAAGGGATCTAAGAGTTCATCCATAAACATCACTACTAATATCCTTTCTAAAATATCTATAACCAACACAACTAACCTTTAAAATTCACTGATGCACGTCTCAATTGATCCCCATTGCTTGAGCTATGCCAACTCTTTAAATTGTATCTCAAGATCTTTGGTATCAAATCTCTTAGTGAACTCCTCGTAAGATGTGATCTAATTATGCCCCAAGGTTACCATGCCGTGGTGCCACCAATCATATGATGGACCATCCAAATGAATAGTTGTATACTTGATAGCCTTCTCCTCAAGCATAGGATTCAACTGGAAGTATGTATCTACATTTTGCACCCAAGCTTGTGCATTCATCTTCCTTGAAGTATCATAATAAGGTAAAGAAAGTTTTCTAACTTTCTTTAGATAAGCTCAAAGTTTTTATTTCTCCCTCCTACTCTAGGCATGTGTCTCATCCACAAGTCCGTATAATCTCTAAGGGAAATATCTATTTGGAACTCTGGTCCACTAGCCTCCCAGTCCCTCCTGAACTAATCATGTAACTCAGTAATCTACAATCCATTTACTAGTTGAACCAGATCTCTAGGTGGGAAGGTGGGTAGAAGAGGTCTCAAGCTCACTGTCTGAGTTGGGTGTGCAACATGTCTAAAGTTATCAGCCTCACTCACATTGTTTCCATGTCCATTATTATTACCATTAATGTTATTCTCAGGGCCATCGATTTTTCCTTGGCATCCATTATTATCATTACCCCCATTTCCTTTGTTTGCATCACCTGGATTAATATTGATGCCCACTTGTCTAGCCATAAGCTGCAACATCATATCCATTTTCCTATTTTTCTCTTGTTGCATATGTTACCCCTCCCCTAACATACATAGTAACCATCTGAACATTACCTCCTCCTGATCTGGATTGACATTCCTACCTCCACCCAGTCCTATATTCCTATCATCTCGGTCACCCATACTATTGTCTTGTTCAAAGAATATCTCCTCTATGTTTGTATGACTCTATTCTATGTCCACCTACATGGATGGACTAGACTAATCACTCTGTGAGTCTAAATCTTTGTTGCCTTTCTCTGGTATTGTAGAAGTTAATGGCCTCTGTCGCATGCTCAAACATACATTCTTAACCTATTTTATTTCTGACTTTAGTGTTTTGACATTTCATCAAACACTTTTCCCTCTATCTAGCTATTCCAAATTCTCTGTAAGGCCTCCATAGGATGGTAGTACTTAAAGGCTATGATACCAATGTAATAACCACCCCTTTTTTTTTTTTTTGAGGAGACTTGCAGACTACTAAGTATTATCAATTAGAGTGTTATTTTCAACATGATATTTTGACAAACGCTTAGCAAACATACAACAATAAATACACAAAGTCTAGAACCTCTTTATTTCTTGATAAAATATTAATTTTGCAATATAAATTTTTACATACAATTGGCTTATTGATGCAGCAATGGATAGCAAAAGCCTTAAACAACAAGGAATGGTTATTTTTTTCAAAATCCATCAACACCCAAGGTGAAGGGTCCAAGTGCTAAATACCTATCATAGGTATGGAAAAGGGCTTAAAGGTAGGTTATCACAATCCCACAAGACAAGGTAACCTAACCACTAGGCTTACCAAAGTTTTAATCACCAAAAACACCAAAAGCACTAATGGATTCCCTTAACAAAAAGAGGGATCAAACCCCAACAAGTGGATATAAAGACCAGGGGTGGTCCACAATCATTGTTCTGGCTTATTTAGGTCTTATTCACAATGAATCAATGATTCTTTCCATTAGACAACTTATAACATCAAGTTGCTTTGTAACCCAAGGATTTGGCTTGTAGTCGTTCCTAGAATGAAAATGGAACATAAGTTTGAATGTTCTCAAAAAACATGGTGACTTGACTAGAGATTATGATACCCTTTTGGGTTTTATGAAACATGCTATAACACCCAAGGATGGAAATGAACAAAGGTTGTTGTTGTTGCAACATTAGACAAGATTTATAGGGCTAATTAGGGCTCCATTTACACTACAAGTGCACTTTCCACAATGGAAAAAATTAATCCAAGTATTGAGACATGTGTGGGCCTATAAAATAACCAAGAATCCAAGGTTTCAACCTCTAGTGAATCCCTAATCAGAAACTAGGAAGGACTATGGTGTACTCATGAAGATGCACACATAGGGTATGGTGGCAAATCGAACCCTTTAGATTTGGTAGCAAAAAAATTCCAAAATATTAAAGTAAATTTTTATACCTTGTATTCCACCAAGGGGCATCAATTTCTCATGGTGGAATGTGCCAAGACAACCTAGCCCTAGGCAAATGTTGATTTCTAGGCTAAATTCTAGGCAGTGAGAGAGAAAATTCAATATCTTTCAAACTATGAAGGATTAATACATGAGACTTGTTGCAAAGTGAAGTAGATTAAATTCTCCAACTTCTAGAATCACTAAGACATTCCCTTGAATCTGTACAACTTCATACAATGGCTTGGAACACAGTTTTTGCAAAGGAAAATGCTATTTTTTATTGATTTGAATGTCAAATTACATTGTATCCTCCTACCATTGGTCTATGAGGCTTTATAGGGAATTACCAATGGTTACATGGATAGTTGAAACTATCTAGCCATTGGGAGAATGGTTTTTAAGTGTTTGACAACTTTTAGCAAAGTTGCTCAAAAGTTGCTGACAACTTTTAGAGCAATTTTTGCAAAATTTGCAAAAATGCAAAACTAATGACCGAACTTGGTCCAAACTTTAAGCAAGTGATCCAACATGAATTTAAGTATTAAAAACATAGAAAAACCTAGTATCCTATGACGTTTAGGCTTTATTGACCATTTTTTTTTACCTTAGTTACCCAGGGGCTCATAATTATGCCTAATCTTGGAACTAGGCCTTACAACTGGATCAATGTGCCAAACTATCCTAAGTAAACTATTTAGGATCCTTATTTTCTTTGTTTGATGAGTCTAGAGTAGATACTTCTGCACCACTTATAGGCTACATCAAATATTTAGACTGGTATTTAACAATTACAACACCTAAAATAAACACTATGATCTTGGAACTTGGAAGTAAATGTTGTAGTGATCTATGGATGAAACGATAGTGTCCCAACCTTTAACTGACAAGAGTGGAAAAGAAACTCAATGCAAAACTATTTGTGCATTGTAGTAGCACTATTCAAGACACTGTAGCAATTTCACTATTCATGACACTGTAGCAAAATCACTATTCACAACACTATAGCAAAAACACTATTCACACACGTTGTAGCAAAATATTGTTCATGTGCAGTGTAGCAATAATACTATTCACAATACTATAGCAAAAACACTATTTATGTGCACTACAACAAACACTATTCATGGTTGCATGACCTGAATTTCAAAGCTCTTAAATTATGTGTGAAATCACCAATAAATCCCACTATGCTCCCTAAATGAAAACACCCAATAATCCTCTTGACTGTGTCTTTCAACAGTGAAGAGAATGCTAGCAAACAAGAATTTTGTCCTCCAAGCTCAACAATTAGATTTCCCAGAAATCCAATAGCATAATAGTAATATCATCCAAGCATACCCAACTTATTTCAGCCAAGAGATTATAAAGTCCTCCAAGAAGTCAACTTCATTTGCATAAGCAATGTGGGATAAATGGGAAACATGTTTTTAAAACAACTTTATAATAAAGTGACTTAATTGATAAGTATTTTATTTAATTAGCATTTTCTAATAAAGTAAATTAACTTTGGCATTAAAATCATATAAGAGTCAAACTCAGAATACCATGTATGATAGCTTGTGGAAAAGAGCTCAACCAAATCCACCAAGCTGAACACTGGAAATTTCCATATCACTTGACTCCCACTAACTTACTAAAAATAGTAACTCTTGAAAATACTACCAAATAAGCTCCCTAATCACTTCATTAGCCTATGGAAGCTCATGCCATAGGCTAATCTATTGACCCTGATGATCACATTAAGCAGGGGACATTACAGCTAGCTGGAAAATCATACCAAATGGTGCGATCCCAGTTGAGGAAAAATTTGAACTAGTTAAAATTCTTAATCAAAGGTCTATCTTTATTTCTGATGAAGAGGACAAACTAATCTGGCCATGCAGGAAAAGTGGCAAGTATCCAGTCAAAGATGGTTATTCCTCCTTACTAAATGGTATGTATTCAACAAAGTCCATGGAGTTTTCCCTTTGTTGGCATGATGCGGTCCTCCCCAAGGCTGGTGCTTTCTTTGGCTTGTGCTTCATAAGAATATTCTTACTAGGGATAGACTTCAGAGACTAGGTATTTCAAACAATTTTATGTGTATCTTGTGTGGGAAAGTTAGAGAAGATGCAGATCACCTCCTTCTCACTTGTGATTTTGCCTATGAATTTTGGAGTAAAGTTATGGACAGACTTGGTTGGATTAGTCCAGTTCATAGGACACTCCCTCAATGGTTGATTGGTTGGCCCTTGTTATATAAGAGCTCCTTTTTTGTAACAATTTGGAGGGTTGTTCCTACACTACTTATTTGTAGGATATAGTGGGAACAGAACAAAAAGATTTTCAAAAAGAGTCTTTGGAGGTGGATACGGTGTGTGAATTGATGGAACATTTGATGGGTAAAAGCACAGATCTGTGTCACCATTTGTGATACCAAAACCTGTTTTGGTTAAATTTCATTTCTTAATCAAAACTCTCTTTTTTTTCAAAAACTAAAAATACCCTTTTATAGATCTCATATTCAATATCATCATTATATAAATTTCTAAGTGTTTTGATTGGTTATAATATGTTATAATTTTAAAATATTATAAATCGATATTTCAACATTTCAGAAGATGCTCACTTAAATAAGAAAAAAAATAGTAAATCATATCAAAAAACATAAAAAATTATATTTATCTCTAGAGCAGAGAGTCCTCTTCATGAATATGTAAATTTTTTTCAAGAAGGTGTAGATTTGATTGGGAAGTTTTGACAGGAGGAAAAAAATGTTGGCTTCTGAGAAGGTTGAGCTTGAGTACTTATAAAAAAGAAAATATGGATCAAAAATAATTATTTCTTTTTTTCTTCACTAGCTTTACATGTCATCTATAAGACATTTTCAAATCAAAACAAAAAAAGATGATTTGCATTTTTTTTTTGACGAGAACTACGCCCTATATTTTTTACAGTTAAAAAAGGGACTTCAAAATAAAACAAATGAATAAATTCTTACTTAAAAAAAAAATTAAAAAATGATAGGCATAAAATTCATCCAATTCTACACATTTCATCAATTTACATCATCTTCAAATTCTAAACACAAATACCATTTTTTTGTCATTAATGTTGAACTGTCACATTTTGATATCCCGTTTCTTCATAAAAGGTGACACAGGTTTGTGTTTTTGCCCTGATATTTGAGTGTATCAATTCTTATTTCTTGAGGATGAAAATCTTATCTTCTATGTTCACTTCATTTAATTATTATGTCCTCAATAACTGGAAACAAATTTATATCTCACTTTGGGGAGTTTTTGGGGGGTAAAAGATCCAAGAAGGATATTAGAAGCGAAATCAAGTGGCAACCACTGTCTAGTTCTTTTGTTAAGCTCAACTTTGACAGGGCCTCTAAGGGAAATCTAGGTAGACCAGGAGTGGGCTATGTTATTAGGAACCATTTTGGTAATATACTAAGGGCTTCTTACTCCAGAATCCTTGATGCTTCTAATAACATTGTTGAGGCACAAGCTCTTTTGGATGGTATTAAAATGTCTTTGGATATGGGTTTCAAGAAGCTTCATATTGAAGGTGATTCTCAACTTGTTACATCTGCTCTTTCCTCTTATTCCTTATTGTCTTGGGATCTCCAATATGTCATTAGAGAAGTTTAGAGGCTCCTGCCAAGATTTCAGGCATATAAGGTCTCCCATTGCTATAGAGAAGAAAATCAAATCGTTGATCATCTTGCCAATCTGGGTGCTAATTTAGAGCGAGGGTCTATGGTGGTTGAAGGGTCTAATGTGGCTGAATTGTTGAATCTTCCTAATCAGTGCCATCTCCAGTCTTTTCTATTTTCTTGATGATCTAGATGACAGTCTCATTATGACATTGCATCTTATATTGTATTGATTGTACTTGGCAGCATTCCTTTTGTTGTAATGTTTACTTCTATTTAACAAAAGTATGGATCTATGAGCCTTTTATCTATTAAAAGGAAAAAATCATAATTCTGATGCTGGCTCTAAATTTTTCTCAAAATATCAGCCAGTTTAGATAATTGTACTATGGAAAACTTACAAAACAAGAATTGGATAGGAATAGTGATTGAGTGAGAAGGTGAGAGCACCATGATGTGGGTGTTAGAGAAATAAGCCAAACTTTGACTTTCAAATAATAACCAATAGTACCACCAAAGAAGCCAAACTAAAAAAATTTGCAATATATTTCGACATCATACAATAAACAATACGACCATTAAAGGCCGGTTGAGCTCTAAAACTACAGCATTTGTACTTATGACGTACGGAGGCTATCAAGAATAGGAAAATATTATTGTTGTGACATGACTTGTTGAAATGATTATGGTTGAGATAAAGATGTTATTGTAGTGTCATGGCTTGTTGAAGTGAAAATTTCATGAACATTCCATGCCTGTAGTTGACATGGAGATGCCGATTCATATGCAAATTTATTGTTGAACAAGTTTAACAAAAACAGGTGAAAGAATTCACAACTAATACCTTACGTCTGGTGAAACAAGAAGAATGCTTTGAAGAATTCCTATCTTTATTAAAGAGTTTTCAAACTGGAAAAAGTGAACCGTAGAGAACTTTGTGTGGGCTAGTGAGCATATACGCAAAACTATATAGAAAGCATGCAAGCTTAGGTAAGGAATCCGGTCCGAGATGTTTGGAAAATGAACGAATTAATTGCCTAGCATTGTTAAATTCCTTGTACGTATAGCGCTCTAATGTCTTGTTGATGAACGTTGTGCACCTTTACAAGGAAAATCAAAGAGAAGAGCGTACGCACAATATAAGCTTCTTATCATGAATCTTTAGCAAACACGTCAAGAGTCTGATCCTGTGGAATAGCATAAGATCCTTGGTGTGAATGATTACACGAGCTCTGCGAACTCAACTAAAGAATTAATCTAAATTTTGATTATTATTATTTGGATATAGAATTATACGATTCTTTTTACTTGTCTATTAAATGAACATTTTAATCTTCTATCTCTCTTAAACCGGAGAACTTCTACATAGACACTTTGATATTTTCTTAAGTTGGAAGGTACTATTTAAGCATTAGATGTATGTATTTATGGGATATTCATTTCTTGCGAACCTTTCAATCATCTATTTATGTGAACTCATTCCAAAAAAAAAAAAAAAAAAATCTATATCATTTTTATCTACTTATAAATTCTAATATCGTAAGAAACAATTTGGATGTCAAGCATAAAATCTATAAGGTTAAAGGTATATATACTTTCGAAGATCAATGTGTCATGTTTAAGAAATATGTAAAAACAAAGTATGTTTCTTGTTGAGTCATCCATATTATCTCAAAAAAAAAAACTTGTCATGGTCAAAATTATTAGTATTTAGCTTTATATAAACTTACACCTACTAACTATATTTGATCTTTGTGACCCATATTATCTCAAGAAATTGTTAACTCGACATAGTCAAAATTATTAGTCTTTACATATACGTACTCTCCATAGTTCTATATGTAAAAGCATATATTAGTCAGTCACATTTGACCTTGTGACTCATAGTATGTCAAGAAATTGTTTGGTTGACATGGTCAATATTAATAGTTTTTACATGTCTATCCTCTCCATACAAATGCACCTACTATCTAGTCATATTTGATCTTTTGATCCATAGTATCAAAATAAATTGTCCTAATTAGATAAATTGGGAGAGGGTTTGAATGCTTATAACAAAAAGTCCAAGGTAAAAAGGAAGGGAGTGCAAGGAATGAAACCACCCAACAAACTAACCAAAACTAATAAGTAACAACAAAAACTGAAGAATGCCTATATCAAAAAATTGTTTTCTTGGTATTGTTGAAACTATTAGTCTTTATGCATCACACCTTAGTGAGTTTATATAGAACATGTGTGAAAATACAAAGATCACTTCATTTACACCATGCCTCTTACATGTCTTAAGATAGCCAACATGTCTTTTTGCACTTATCTATTTCATAAGCTTCTACATATATGCCCTCGTACGTATAGACACACATAGCATTTACAACTCTAATCATTTTGTGTCTTATCACAAGGCTAAGCCATTAATACTTGTAATCTTACATTAAATTGTAACAATTAATTTATTTAACATAATAGCTATATTTTAATTCATTGAAAAATTATAAATTAAATTCCTTATTATTTTTTAATCATCAAACTCATGTCTCTAAACTTTGTCATTCTTTCTACAAATAACAAGAGCTCTACAGAACTAGAGTCCTGCCTTATGAAAGAACACAAAATGCTTTCAAACAACACACATAGGAAAAGAAAATGTGTTTATATATTGGTGTTTCTTGATTTAAAAATTGATTTTTGAATATTTTAACAGTAACATTGATATTAGAATTGAGAGATAATTTATTTAATTTGAAACAAGTATATTAGTAGTTGAATTCTTTCACTTTCATATTTTTCAAGTTTGTTTCTACTTTGTAAGTGAGCTATTAAAACTATTGTTCAAACAAGCACATTAATGGTTAGATTTTTCATAATAGGTTTTCCTTTCTTGTTATGATCAATTGCATTTCACTTCAAATTTACCATGTTTAATTGTTTACTTTCATGCTTTTCAAATTTGAACTTCTATTTTATGAATGAGATATTTAAACTATGGTTTAGTTCTTACCTATAAATAAATTGATCATAAATATATTTTTACCATTGCAAAGTGTAGATAGTAAAGATGATCATATTAATTGTATATGAAAAATAGACACGAACTATTTGTACATGTATGCAATGCTATTTAGTTTGTTGGTATTTTTCTTTGCTACATCATTTTCCAATGTCTTCCATTACTTGAGATATGATGATGATGATTGCTCCAAACATGGATGCCATTTATTGTGGCTAAGCACTTTAGATTTATTTTTAAAATAACCTTGTATAGAAGCTAGTTAAATGCTAGTGAATTTACATGTGCCTTTCATGTTACTAGTGAGCTACACTTTGGTTTTTTAATATTGTGCACATCTATCCAATTTAGAATGTTTACACCTCTAAAGTGAATGAAAAAAATTACATTGGTGGATATGATAAATAACCAGGATGTACCAGTAATATGAGCATTTCTGAATTTAGAACAATACACATAGAGAAAGCCTATGCTAAATTGGTAAGTTTTAAGGTCTTATTTGATTACAAATATTTATGTTTGGCAATCAAAATTTTTCACCATGCAATCAATTTGTAGGAAAATTAGGGTTTTATGGGATCTAAAATTTTAAAATATGTAAAACCATTTGTTTGCATATATTGCACTTTGATTTGATTATTATAAATGAGGAAAACTCTTGGTAGAAATATTAGAATTAGAATTGTATTTGATTATTATTGATCTTTATTTTTATATTTTGTGATTTTATCTTTGGATTTTTTTAATGTCTTTTGGTCTAATCATACAGTACAGAAGTGATCTGATATTGTAATTTCAGATTCTTCATTGGGAAATCTAAAGTTGGTTCACTAGAATATGACTACATTTTATGACCCTATACCACTACATGTTTACTTCAATGTGCTCCTATTCTAGAAACCTTATTATTTCCATCCATGATAGAAGAGCTTGTCGAGCAATTGCATTTAGATCGAGAACAATTGGATTCCTCAACTACGATCTTTAAGACTATAATTGATATACAATCAGGAGGAATTATTTAATGTTAGTACTACTTATTCTAGTTAATTTTTTGAACTAGTGTAAAAAATGTATGCTTTGCTAATGAAAAAAAACTCTTTCTTTGAGAAACAATACATATGATGTTCAAAAATTGAAGTTATCAAACTTACAAAAATAATAGCAAGCTACCTAAAATGAGTAGTAGAAAGAAATAACAAAAATAATAGCGGGCTACCTAAAATGAGTAGTAGAAAGAAGGTTGTGGAGAACACACTTGTACAAAATATGTTGTATTTGAAAGGAAATTTGTTTATTGAAGTTCGAAGTACTAAATTAGCATTAACAGCTTTAATCAATCTTCATTCATACTATATTCCCTTTCTCAAACTAGAATTTCTCCTTTGGACATGATTATATCAGACTATCAAGATTCAAACCACCACATATTCCTAGAAAGTCTCTCAATACTTTTAAAAGCCATATTATTTGTTAGGAAAGTGGTAGTATAAAGTATAACTTACATTTGATACTATTGTTTATTCCTTAGATACTAAAGCATAGACATTGGAATTGGATTACAACATCAAACACTATGATTTGGAGGTTTTTGTTACTACTTATCTCCTATCCCATCTAACGGTCTCTCACTAGTTAAAGTTAGTTTGTTCCGACCTAAAACATACCTAGTACAAAGTTACAGTAGCTCTGGATTCTTCCCCAGTCCACTTCATGTCATTCTAAGGACTGACATCATCAAAAGGAAACAACATTTATTACATACCTAACTCCCACTATAAACTCCACCATTCCACGTTGTCATATTTCTGATGCTGAAAAGGTAATTTGGCCTGATATCAAGTTGGAGGATTTGTCACACTAAGCAATTAGTAAGAACTAGTTTGGTTCATACTCTTGTGAATTTAATTTGTAATTTCCTTTCTTTGTTTTGCCTTATTTATGACCTGTATTGCTTCCACCAAATAACTTTAAAAATAGGGACATTTGTGCATGCAAAATGTTGAAGCATATATAGCCACGTTATTTTAAGGTTTATGTCTATCTAATGTTGAAGCACACCCAGCCACACAAATTATTTTAAGCTTTCCACCTGTCTATGATTTTAGGCACTTGGACTGTTAATATTTCTTCCAACTTTGTTAAGCTTTAAACAGAAAAGATTACAAGCAAAACTAGCCATAGCCAATCATAAAACAGAAATAAATACATAAAATTATGTTTTAATAGAATTATTTTAGGAAACCTTAGGTAACATGATTTGAACACAATTTTCAAAATACTGATTAATTGTAAAGAAGCATATAAGAACTATTATCTTGACCTATAAATAGACAGAACTAATAATCTCATAATCATATAGCTGATCTAATCAACCACATTCTCCCAATAATATCCTCATAATCATTTATGAGGTCTACAAATGCTACCGCATTCTATCTAACAACCAACAATAATCTCGTAATCATGTAGCTGATCTACACAACCACATTCTATCCATTTTATATTAATGTAAAGAAGCAAGGTAAGTGAAGGAGAGTGCATTCGCAGTTTTTTTTTTCTTTTGGTTCACATATGCTCACTTTAGACATTTGCAACCACATAACCCGTTTTAATGTGTTTAATGTCTTCTATCCATATTCCATTTAATCTAAATTTCAGTTTGTTTAAACGATTCGTTGAAATAATATTTACTATTCAATGAATTGGTCTCTTTAAACCTACATGAAAGATGCGTCCAAGAGTTGCGGAATCTGATCATATTCCAGATTCATGGTGGCGCAGGCAGAAACTGGTGGTAAAGGCTTGGAAGCTTGGCTTGTAAACACTTGAATTTGCTTGGAAGTTTCAAAGCCTTTTCTGCCACCCATTTTGTTGCAAACTTTTGGACTGCGTAACTAACACGTGTGTCCCGCGGGTTGCGCCTCACCACACATAAAACTTGTCTTTTATATTCGGAGTGTCGTGCACTGGAGGTCAGACCGGTGTGTTTTCGTGTTCTTTTAACCCGAGTTGGCCTAGTGGTGGAGAACTTGTACTCTTGAAAGAGAGGTCACAAGTTCAAATTCCACGAGGGGTAGGGTATGTACGCCTTGTTTGTAGCGCCAAGTGCCTCTCGAAAAAGAGTACAAGGTAGTCCCATATCACTGTCACCATATGTAAACCCAAAAACTATGGCATAGTGTCGTGGACTATAAAACCCACTTACTTTTTTTTTTTTTATATATCTTTCAAAATTTTGAACAAATTGAATGTTCTCATTCAAAGTTTTAATTATGGGAAAAACAATGTAGTTTATTAAATAGGACAGATTATTTAAATCAATAGTTTAAATAGTTAAAGTTGACTTATTTTTTCAAACTTAATTTCTTCCTTAATATATTTCTTAGTATGTGATGTTTAAGAGTGGCCCTATTAAAAAATTTACAATGTATTAATGATATTCAACTATGTATGGATTTCATTGTATGATTTATTTTTCACTTTGATCCATCATCATAATAAGAATCATTGACAAGAAGAAATGAATTTTTGCTAGTTAAGGCAAGCTAGAAAATTGTAAGAGAAAGGTGTAGGTTTCTTAACCCTTATACAACCTACCTCCTCATTACCTACCTCCTCTCTTTTTAGTTTGTCTTGTTCTACAAAAAAATTATTTTATTTTCCTTTATACTGTGGTCTATAACGGATCACATAATGTGTTCAAACATCAAAGAAAAACTTCAGTTTAATTGAATCCAAAATCAAGATTGAACATAATTGAAAATAAGTTATGTATTAGAAATAACTAAAAAGCCCTAGCAAGTGCATATTTTTTAAAATACCATGTGCCTCCCAAAAAAACTATTTTTCTACATTTCAATTACTTAAAATAAATATTGTAGAACTACAAGTTCCACCAATAACTCCTTTAAAGGATGGGTAGTTGTTGCTACCAAAAATAGATCAATCCCATAGAAACATTTTCTTAGAAATTACGTCAAATAAAACTTGTATCCCCACTTTTGTGTCCCTCACACATTTGGACTGACAAATTTAATTTGAAATATGATTGTAACCACACCTTGTATTTGGACTCATATTTCTAATGATAATATAGATAATTCCATGACATCTATGTTTCAAATGATGCACATTTATATTATAAGATTATTCTATAACTAACAAGATCCTACATAAATATACTTTAGTCTCATTTTTTATTTAGATACATATTATTGGATCTTTTGACAACAATGTATATTTAGCTTCACAATTATATATCTACTTTGTGTTTGTATTGTTATATCTTTTGTAAGAACAAGTTCAAATATGAATGTGACCTCAAAGGAATTTTATTTAGTGCACTGTTGAACACTATAAACTCCATTTTAATTTCACTAAACTATTAGTGGTGATAATGAATTTACTAATATTTTCACTTAAATTCATATAAAACCTCACATAAATAATTTTTCAAAACTTTAGTTCTTGTATTAAATCACTAGAACATTCACTACATGAAATTTCAAATGCTTCTAAATATTAGCTATTTACATATAAGTTGCATATGCTCTTGGTGTGTCTTTTAACTATTTACAAAATCATTAAATTGATCAACAAGGTTTGATCAAGGAGAAAATGGAGAGTCGTCTCCATGTTTATATTAGCAATTCCATTCAAACATTTTTTTAAATGACCAAATTTTTCATATATAGTTGCATATATAAGAGAATATTAGTTAAAGTTACACAAGTCCTAAAGTTTCAAGGTTCAAGGTCACAAACAATTAAGGCAATAATTTCAAGACAAGATTATAAGTGTGGTGATCAAGGCTACAATCACAAGCTTAATCAATTTTCATGCATATCTCAAAAAATAGAACACAACAATTACAATATAATTATTACGTATTTAATTTCATTTATTTTATCATATTTCAAATTTGTTCTAAATATGTAAGGTCCCTCCTTGCAAGTACTTATTAAATATGAATTTTCCTGTTGAATCTGTTGTAGGAGAATTGAACAGGTATGAAGTTACGCTTTATGCTGTGAATATCCTAATGAAATTTAGAGTAGTTGATATATCCATGTTTTAATACTCAATGATTCAAGAACTACTACATTATCTCAACAGTTAAAACATTAAAATTTTACTAACGATGATACAAAGCATTTTCACCTGATGACAAGGGTGTTGATCTAGTACCTCGATGATTAAGTTTCATGCTTTCAGATAGTTCAGTATTCCTTAATTAGTGATGTTCGTGGTGTTAGGCATATGCATGCCTAACAATGGTTATTTCGATATTTTAATCTAAATTAATGGATAAGTTATGTTATATCAATTTTTTGATTTCTGATGATTAAATATGAGGCCTCGCCCCGACCCATTGTAGCATAGTCGATACATTATCACTTTGATATTCATGACTCGATATGTCAAGACACTATTGGATACATTGAACATATTATGTTATTTTCATGTTGAGTGATGCTTTACTTTCAAATATCTATTTCGTCATTTAATGCTTTATGAACATGTATAATGATGAAGTAAATGAATGCAGAACTAACACTTTGATTATGTAATTTTAATGATTGAAAATATGAGTAGAATGAGATAAACAATTGATTATTAGAAAGATGGATGTTTTTAATTTACATGATTTTTCTAATACATATTTTACATATATGCATGTGATTTTTGAACTATTGATGTGTGTAATAAGTGTGCAGGATAGTTAGTCAGGGAACCAAATGGAAAGACAGAATTGTACCCCTTGCTAATTTGTGCTATTTTGCATTGTCTTTCTTTGAAGGTTTTTAATTGGTCTTACTATTCCCCTAGCTTTTGTTTGATTCCTATTAAGTCTTCAAGGCTTAAAAATATTAAATTTAAGTACCCTAGGGGTAAGGGTATGGGTTGGGAGTACTTTCCACCCCCTTAGCCTCTTTGATTGACTTTTAGGGTCACTCAAAAACCCTAGTTTTGGTTGATTGCGAAAATTGATTGGTCTCCTTCATGAGTTGGTGACTCAAACTCCACCTTGGGGTTACCTAAAGTCTAGTTGAGTTAGGATCATATTTAGAGGCATTTTGGAGAAGTTTTGGGGTTGTTACCCAATCTCTAGTTTTTAGAGAGAAGTTTGAAGATTGAAGGAAAGGAAGGATAAGCTCTTTTCAACTTGTCATTTGTTCATAAATTTATTTTGTGAAGGTAGGGTCCTTCACTCTTTTAATCATGTTCTTCATATTGTTCATACTTTGATTCATGCATAAGGTATTGTGTTGTTCTTGTATTGCTTGCATGTGTGTTGAGGTTGTTTGAGGAGGGATCTTAACTTGTTCTTGGATGTCATTCTTATGATTTGCTTTAAAATTTTGGGGGGATTTCATGGGGATTGTTTTGGCATTACTCACCCTTGGATAGGGAAGAAGTGGCCAAGTACGGGAGAAGGGCCTTAGTTGGACCTCAATAGTGTAGAGTCTCCTCTCATGGTGAGAAGAGGGAAAGAGAGTAGGGTGTATGGGCCCCTACTTGTCATCACATACCTTGTATGAAAATTTGGATTCTTGAAGAAGGGAAGGAATGAAAAAACCCTTGTTATATTGGCCTCGAAAGGGCATTTGTAGAAGAATGGAAGTTCTCAAATTTTAAGCCCCGAAAGGGCTATGTTATGGTATGCTGAATTGATGTCTCCTATTGAGAAAATCTACCTCCCCCCTATTTTGGTTCAATGTTGAACCTATTGTGCAAAATTGAGTTGGGAATGCATGCTTGAATTGTTTATCATATATGTTGTTTTACCTCTGGGTCAGTTCTTGTCTTTCCTATGGTTCCCTTGGTGCATTGAAGATATTGGAAGAGACCTCTTGTGAAAGACCTAGAAGATAATTCAATTGAATTGTAACATTATGTAAAAATGTATTTAAATTTTGATGTATTTGGCAAAGATGTTGGGTTTTCTTACTGGTTCTTTCCCGATGAAGCCTTGAACCAGGTTGATTAATAGAAGCGAAAAGATTAGTAACACTCTTGTTTGCAAATCTTATGTAATTTCAATCATGCATACGTGAAATGAAGAATAGGAAAAATGGTGATGTTTCAATTTTGCAATTCTCAAGTCCAAGTTGCTAAGGAAGAAATTATGTTGTGTCAAAATTTTCTATTTGATTCGTGAATTTTGGGAGATAAAACAAATAAATTTTGCATTGTTGATGAACTGAATTATCAAACTCCCTTGTTAAACTAAGTAGTTAGTAAAATAAAACTTGGTAAGGACATACACACCTCTTGCTAAATATAGTTCCAAACAAAAATATTCTCAGACTGTCAAAAAAAAAGAAGACAAAATTTTCAAACATCCATCTACAGGATGTTGGAGTTTGTATGAGAGATGGTATTAATACTTTGATTGAAAATAGAGAATATCCCCTATTGATACTCTTGTATTTCAAACCAAAAAATAAAAGATAATAATAAAAGAAAGGAAAGAAATATATATAAAATTAATTTTATATCCCAAGCCCACAAATATCCTCATAAGTTTATCCCATAATTTCACCCACTAATCTTTATGCAATAGCTTATGCACTTATCACCCCACTCAATCATTCACTTGGCGTCAAATTTGGTCAGAGGATCAGATATGAATTAGTAACCAAAGTCTATGAAAGGATGGTGGACATGACCCTTGTACCCTCCTAGATCTACGCAGGCTCACGTAGACTAGGCGTTTGGCAAGGAAGGTGATTTGTTGTGGGGGGGGGCATTTAAGCCAAGGTTAGTGCATGTGTGTTTATCACTCCTTCTGCACCCTTCTTAGCGTCTGACTTTTTATGGTTCTATCCACGCATGTGTGAGGGGACCCGACCTGCCAAGGCAGGGCTTGGGCAGCGTGCAAGCCTTGGGGAGCGCCCAAGGGAGTATGGATTAACATGTGGCCAAGTGGCCAAGTGGGAGTAGTGGGGTTGGTAGGTAGTTGGGGAAGGTTAGGTTGGAGTTGTTTTAGTTAGTTTTTTTTGTGTATAAAGTTTTTGTTTAAATTTAGTTAAGTTTTATATTTAGTAGTTTTATTATTACATTTTTTTTAAATCTTAGTTTGTTTTAATATTAAAATTTAACTTAGTTTTAAGTTGGGTTGTAGTATGGCAAACTTTCTAGTTAGTATTGTTAAGCTAGGATTTAGTGTTAATAAAGTAATAGTTAGTTAGTAGTAGTATAACTAGTATTATTTTAGTTTTAGATATATTCTTTTAAAACTAGTTCTTTGAATGTTAGATCTTAAAATTAAGTGTTAGTTAAAAGTTAATTGTTATAACTTAGCTTTAATTATAGGATGTTTAAAAGTTAGTTTCAATTTCAAGTAATTGATATTAATTAGATTTAATTTCAAATGTCATAATTTAAAATTCAGTACAATTTAGATAAAGTTAAAATAATAGTTAGATGTATTAATCAAGTCATTATTTAACCTTAGAGTAATGATGGAATTATTATGTCAGTTGGAATCAAGTCGAGTTATTGGACGTTAAAGGTTTGTTTATGTTTGATTTAATAAAGTTCAGTTAATTTTATGATAGGTATTATTTTAGGTAGTTAGTTCTATGATCGTGATATTTCTAAATATTTAAAGTTATATTTATTTTAAAATGTTATTAGAAGAACTCAATTATATTGGTTTTTAATATTTTGATTTGGTAACGTTATAGTGGATGATAATAAATGTCTAAAACCTTTTGAGTGGCCCTCCCATTCTGACATTAGGTTTTTTAAGGAAGGGTATAATGTTAGTTTAGTATTTAGTAAAGTTCTATGTTATAGGAGGGCTAGTATCATTATTGGTTAATATGTGTATAAGATAAGATAGTTAGTATATTTAATATGTCTTAAAAATAATTGTGAATTATTATAAGCGATTATATGGTTCTTAAATCAAAAGTTTGTGTTATTGTATCTTAAAATGTTTTAGAGTAGTAAAGATTGTAAAATTAAGATAGATCATTAGATTAAATTTTAAGTGTTGAGTTTACATCTAGATAGTTGTTTAGTATCGTGGGTTTAAGATAATTGGGTGTATTTAGTTAATTATAATAGATTACTTTAAATTTAAAGTAATAATGAAACAAATGTCGAAATTAATTAATAATGGATGCTCAGGTTTAGCAATCTTTTCTTCTCTTTGACTATAAATTTAAATGGAAATGACAGAACATCGTTAGGAGATCACGTACATGTTTCCCTTTATGTCTATACTTTATCATGTGCATTTAAGCATATCGAACTTACTAGTGTGATTAACTTGTTTTGTTTTTTTTTTTTTTCAATTGTGTGTTTTTGCCCCATATTTTTGGGCATGAAAAAATATATATTGAAAACTCAATTAAAATATTATTACTTATGTAAATGAATATGTCATTTCATAACATTGATATCATCGCTCAGTGTAAGATCATTTGATAGATTTGAATCATGGACATCTTGATTTTTTACTCTATATTTAAGATCAAAGTCAAAAAAATGTGTCAAATGTATTTAAGAAATCTTATAGAATTCTTGGAATGGAATGTTATGTCAATGTAATTATAAGATATCTTACTCGAAGATTTTGACATATGATCATCCTAAATATGTGTAAAACAATCGATGAGATAGACAAAAAGGGAAGTACATAGAAAAACCATATTTAGTAAACTTTACTTGAATCCTTGAAAGAGAAGATAATATAAGATATTTTAAATATATGTAAACAAAAATATATATAAAACAGACATTACAAGAAACATATTTATAATGTAGATTATAAGAATTAAAAAATAAAAAACTAATTAAAAATATATATATTTGTATTCTTCCATATATAAAAATAATTAAGAACAATTATTCTTTCTTGTACTCTTGCAACAACTTTCCTTCTATCCTATTCTATTCTTGTACTCTACTCTTGCAACATCTTTCCTTCCATCCCATTCTCTCTCTCTATATAATATTCAACCTTTTGTCCCTTTGTACTACTCAAGGTATTGCTACAGAGAATTATTATTAAAATTCTTCTAATAAAACATCAACATGAAGATGGAACATTATTCGTAAAGATCACAGTACGCATCTTAAAGTAGTAATAGTTAAGAAAACATACCAATAGACATAGTTAATGTTCTTAACTCTTCTTATATATATTCATAAATCCTTTACATGAGAAGAGAAAGCACACACATTTATAAATCCTTTACATGAGAAGAGAAAGCACACACATTTAAAATGGAACGACTATTTTGACTTTGAAACATTAAAAAAACCAAATAGGAAAGAGAGGTACATACCTTTAACTTGGAGATAATTGCACAGAGCCAACGCAACATAATCTTCATAATTATCAGAAGAACGTAAAGGCAAGTGTGTTAATATGAAATTTGCAAACATTGTTTAATTTAAAAAACAAGATTTATATTAATCTTATAATAAAAAAATTATTCAAACCGCCATAGGCTAGCAACTTGTCCCGCAAGGCAAGTAACCTACAACTTTGAATACAGACCATTTATTAAAACCGACACGTTTTCTAATCGCCGCCTCGAATTCTTCAATCATTAAATAGTTTTTGAAATACAAGAAATCATTTACCACTTTCGAAATATGGGCACAGATTTTCCTGATAGTTTTCATCTGGCAGATGATTCCAGCCATTCTGGCGAAGAGAATGTTTCTGGAAAGAGGCAGTTCTATGTGGGGTTGAAGAGACGTATTGAGGCTTTGAAGGGGCATCTGTTCCATAGCCACGTGTCGGTTGTTGGCGTTCATTCTATGGGAGGTGGTGGGAAGACTACTCTCGCATTGGCTCTCTGCAATGATGCCCAAATAAAAGGTATGTCCCCTCTGTATTCTTTTTCATAATTTTCTCAATGTTTCAAAGCCTGTATTTTGAAAGTCATTCCATTTTAAATCTGTGGCTTATCGGTCCGAGTCAAACTTTTGTCTATGTCCACTATCATGAATTTTATTTTATTTTAAATAATCCTTTTTGTTTCTGCATTCTAGCTCTGTCCTGTATACATAATAACACGGTATATAATCTAACATGCATGTGAAGAAAAGAAGGGGAAAATTATTATAGACGAATGTATTCCTGAATTCAAACATCAGTGTATAAGAGACTTATGATAGCATGTAGATTATAGAAAAAATCCTCTCTCCGATCACCAATACAGAGTAGTTTATGCCCATAACTACACTATCGAAGCGATACTCGCAGGCTCTCTTATACCCATAACATTATTCATCTCTTTCTCCGCTTAAAATGGTTTAAACATTGTTTTAGTATTTATTTTATTCTTAAAAATAAAAATAAATTAAAAAATTCTCTATTACTGATACCATTATTTCTCTATTAATTTTCTCCAGTATTATCCTCTTCGATTGTGTGTAAAGAAACACTTTGTATTGTCCTTCTTTATAGTACATTCTTTTACAAATACAATAGGACTAGGCAATTAGTCATTAGAAAAGAGGGGTAAAAATTTATTAAGACAGAAAGGCATACAACAACGAGAGCTCAACAAGGAGCTTGATCCTGAGCAATAAGATCATCAAATTCTTGCACCATCTCAAAGGATAGTTGCCCCCTATCTCTAATATTCCAACCCGGATCAAGACTAGAAGTCCATTTGGCTAAACAATCAGCAGCTCTGTTCCATTCACGAGGAATATACGTGAACCTAATGAACTGAAAAGAGGTAGAGAAGAGAATAATCTGCTTAACAACAGTGGCCAGCTACCAACTAACATCCTCAAGCTCCTGCGAAGAAAGCATGTTCACCACCACCTGCGAATCAGACTCACAGATAATCTTACTCCATCCCCGCAAGCAACATTGTTCCACAGCATATAAAATAGCCTGAGCTTCCATGAGATTGTTAGTGTAATATACTTTTATTCAATTATTCACATTTCTTATTCATGGTAGAGATAATCTTCTTGTATTTTTTCACTGTTAGTTGGTAATTTAATTGAATTCTGTAGTGATTCATCATTTTAATCATTATTGTTTCATCTCTCTCACACACACACACATTTCAACCCTTGGCTTATATTAGATTCTATAGTTTTCCTTTCTAAATATAACTTTTACTAAGATGATTATTTATTGTCACCAATTATTTTCCATAGATTTTTTTAAATTTTATTTGCATTTGCTTCCTATTATTGCTCATCTCACAATACTTCAACATCTAGCATAATTATTTCATTTGGAACACTACATCAATCTAGCCATCATAATCTAAATCTTGCCAATGAGAGTTAAAATAAACCTAAGCCTCCTTCGTAGAATTTTAAATTATGATGGTAGACATAGGTAACTCTCCTATAAATTATTCAAAACTCTTTTATATAACAACTAAAGCTATCTCACAAACTTTCTTGAACACTTCTCCTTTGAAACTAATGGTGAAAAACTTGAAAACAATACATTTACAAAAAAAGAAGTGTATAATGATTTCCCTTTCTAACAAATTAACTCAAACATTTATCTATAAAGAAATTTATTGATATTGTAAAACTACCAACATTAATTAATAGATAATTTAAAATAAATGGAACAATGGAAAAGAAGTTAAAATAATCAATAGAGAAAATATAATAAAATCTAAATGTAATAGAAAAATATTTAAGACACCATACTACTAGTATAGATCTCTTAAATAAATCTATCTAAAGAAATGTTGATAGATTTCCACTACAAAATAATTATAATTAAATTTACAATATCTAAAATTATTTATATTTATTTTATTTCCATTTATTTAGATTTTTACTAATTAAGCATTTTATTTTAATTTATTAAATTTTTTTTTACTAATTAAGCATTTTATTTTAATTTATTAAAAAATGGATGTCTTATATCTCCAAATATTATAATTTAAACAGATATTTTGTGTGGTATTTATTAAATTATTTTAAAAGTATATTCTATTTATAATAATATTTAAACTTTTGACATGTAGATGGTTGTCAAATTTAACTTAAAAGAATAAAAATTAACATTAACACACTCACACCATCTCACTCCCCCATTCTGCCATTGTGGAATGCCTATCGACATTAAAGAAATATTTACATATTGCATACTCCTTTTCTTGATATAATAAAATGATATTCTTAAATACATCTAAAACATTAATGAGTACCCTCTTTTTTACTATCCAGTTCTTCAAATGAAATGTCAATAATAAAAATAATAAATCTAAACTCTATATATATATATATACATTGATTTCTTAATGATATACACAAACAAGCTTACTTCCATAATATATTCTCTTTTTATAAAAATAAATATAATTGACACATGTTATTTGAGACAAAAAAAATAGTTCAATATTAATTGATTTATCTTATATAATCAATATTATTTCTGGCCTTTAAATCAAGTTTCGTGATTCTTTGTATATAAAAAAAATTCCTCCACATCAAATGATTTAAGAATTCGTTGTATATTTTTGCTATTTAATACTTTTTTTAAAAATATTTTTTTAGGCAAACTGGTCCAGGTATTAAAAAGATGTAAAATTATTAATTATTTGAACTTTAAATGATATATTCATTAGGAACTCTTCATCAACAAATTTAGAATTTATAAACACTATTTAGCCCATTGACTAATAAGACTTTATACGAATACTTATTTATTTAAATTTTGTTAATTATCCTTTTTATTTAAAATATCATCATATAAGAATCCAGCTTGAAAACAAAGGAAAAATGACTTCTTTATCAAGTGCATGCCACATATATTGCACGATATTTTTTCTTCGAGCATACGTTAAAATGATTTTCTTTTTCCTGTATGTTATGATATTTAATCTAAACCGCACTTGTTTTTATGGATTCCAGAATATTTTGAGAACGTAATTTTTATTGGAGTTTCACAATCGCCAGACCTAAAAGAGATACTAGAGACTATCTGGGAGAAGATAGCGGGAGGGGAAAGATCAGAGTTCGAGGATCTGGAAAATGCGCACACAGAGCTTCAGCAATTGATTTTGGATCAATCCAAGCCAACTCTAATTATTTTGGATGATGTTTGGAGTAAAAGAGATTTGGAAATTTTATTATTTGAAGGTTCCGGATGCAAGACTCTAATAACTACTAGAGACAAATCCACCATACCCACAAACCCCTCTACACAACTCTATCAACTACCATTGTTGGGCCCAAAAAATGCTTTCTCACTTTTCTGCTTCTGGGCTACTGGACAGACATCGGTTTCAACTGATACAGATGCAAATATCATACAGGAGGTATGAATTTTTTTTTTTAAATTTTTTTTTAACTTGTTGTTTTGTGAGTTTCATATAGAACCGATTAATTAACTATTATTTAGATTTGTTGTCCTTGATTAAAATTTTGCTTTACATTTTATGAATTGCAGGTGCAAGCAATATGTAATGGTCTACCACTTGCTCTAAAGGTGATTGGAAGTTTATTGCATGGGGAACCCCAAGAGGCCTGGAAGGAGAAGCTGTCTAAAGGAGAATTCACATCAGATTATCACAAAAAGGGGTTTTTTAGATCACTGCAAACCAGTATTGACTCCTTAGCTGATGCAACCAAGGAGTGTTTACTAGACTTGGCGACATTTCCAAAGAACAGGAAAATATGTGTTGATGGACTTTTAGATATCTGGTTCTATGTTCGAAAGCTACAGAAGGATGATGCTTTTGCCATCTTATCAGAACTTTCAAACAAAAACCTACTGAAATTTACAAGCAAATCTAGGTAATTGGCTTTCCTTGCATATATTGTTGTCTATTCTTATTATCTTTTTCAACACTAAGCTGCAATATTTGTACTGAACAGGGGAAGTACAACAAACTCATATGAAAATGCCTCGGAGTTGTATATTTCCCAACATAATGTAATGCGAGATTTGGTATCATATTTTGCACACAAAGACGATGCAGTTCACAGCAAGAGGTTGGTCATAACAAGGATGGAATCTGGTTTACTAAGTGAAGGGGAGTTGATTAATGATACTACATTGGACACTCAAATTCTCTCTCTTTTCACAGGTGAGTTATTCAAAACTTTCACATGCATTTTAGCTATTCCTCTGAAATACTAAACCATTATTTGCAGTATTCAGCTTTTATGTTGAATTGTAAAATACACGGTGTGATACTAAGCACTCTTTTTAATTGCATGCGAAATACAAGCCCCATTTTCACCTTCAATGACCAGTATTACTAATAGTAGGTGTCATAATTAATGCAAATTGTTCTAAAAATGATTTCTTTGTGATTTATACATGCAGAACCTATGGAGGAGAATCACTGGCCTGATATTGATTTCCCTGAGGCAGAGGCTCTGCTGTTACTCTTCACTTCAAGAGAATGCATTCTTCCCCCATTTTTGAAATCCATGAAAAAGCTGAAAATTCTGATGGTATTAAATTGCTGTACAAAGAGGGCAACAGTGAAAGGTCTAGATATCTTATCTTCACTCCCTGAACTCAAGAGCATACGTTTGGAGAGGTTGATTTCACCCCTTGTTGAGAAACAGAGCATTGAAGAACTACAGAGCATAGAGAAGACATCTTTGAGCTTATGTGAAGGATTTGGAAGTATATCCACATTTGATACAACCAAGCTGCAACATTTTAACCTGGACCACAGCAGCGATTTAGAAAAGTTGCCCCTTGAAATATGCAATATGCCCTCTGCTCTGTCATGGTCTATTACCAACTGCCATCTACTTCAGAGCTTACCATGTGATCTTGGAAATATGAAAAGTCTAAGAATGTTAAGGTTGTCGTCATTACCAGGCCTGAAGGAGCTTCCAGTATCAATTGGAAAGCTTGAACACTTGGAATCTCTGGACATTTCAGTATGTGAGCGTTTGAAACAACTTCCAAAGGAAATAGGGCAACTCAAGAAATTAAGGGAGTTTGATATGAGAGAATGTTCTCGTTTGAGAAGGTTGCCCACAACTGTTTGTGAATTGAGTTCTCTGAAGCTTGTTTTATGTGATGAGAAGATTGGAAAGCAGTGGATGAGGGCGAAGAACATTTCTTTATCGGAGCTTACTGTTGAAATTGTGGAAGCACGGTTTAGTTTGGATTGGCTTGATGATTAAACTTGTTTTCTTATAGTGAAACAATCTTGACATATTTGTTTAGTAGTAATTTCCAGTTTGTGGGTTCAATTGTACGAGTAATTTTTGTTTCATCACTATTGGATTGCATTTTATGCTTCTATCATTTGTTTCTCTTGTTGATAGGCTTGATGATGAATCATATTATGTGATGAAAAATTGTTGAGGAAATAAAAAGCATTCATACAATTAGTTCAGAAACTGCGGATTACTATCTTTATAGACTGAAATTTTCAAATCTGTTTTTATAGACCAGAAGCTTCAAATCTCGTACCTTAATCTGTTTCGCAAATATATTTTTATGTTCACTATCATAAATCAATATAAAGGATCTTCATATTTTCAGCTAATGGCTGTGATTCTTTGTGGTTTGCACATTTATATGATAAGATAAGATTAACTGTTTTCTTGTGATTTGATGGTTTAGACTGGACTCATTGTTTGTAAATTTTTTATTAAAGTAATTCAATAGTAAAGCAGTTTTAATCAATTTTCTGTCTTAAATTTTATGTACAAAATTTCCAACATTTTATATTCAGTTTCTTGGGTTTGTCTATTATAATATACAATGGTTATTGATTTGTAAGAATTGACAATTATCTGGTTTATTTAATTGATCTATTGTCACTATTGGTTCTCAGATCAATTATTGGTTCTTAATTTGAGAGCATGCTGACTGTTTTTTTCATTATGACTGATAACTTAAACATTTTGTGAGAATTGACAATTATCTTGTTTATTTAATTGATATGTTGTCTCTATTAGTTCTTAGATCAATCATTGGTTCTTAATTAAAAGAGGGGTAAAAATCTTAATGAAAACCAAAGAGAGCAGAACAACACAAGAAACAGAGAGAACTACAAAGCTTTATCCTGGTCCACAAGTTGAACCAGCATCTGAGATAAATCAAGAGAAAGCATCATATGATCAATAATGTTCCAAGATCAATTATTGGTTCTTAATTTGAGAGCATGCTGACTGATTTATCATTATGACTGATAACATAAACCTTTTGTGAGAATTGACAATTATCTCATTTATTTAATTGATCTGTTGTCACTATTGATTCTTAGATCAATTATTGATTCTTAATTTGAGAGCATGCTGACTGCATTTTCATTATGACTGATAACTTAAACCTTTTGTTTTATTTCAACACTTGAAAAAATTGCAGAATCTAGGAAGTCTCTACTTCTGTTTATATTGATATATCATATTAAAATATGTTTGAAAATATTTAAAATGTTAAAGAAAAATTAATTCGATAAAAGTAGAGTTGAAGAATAATAAATATGTAAAAGTAAAATAGATCATAGACTGATTACAATAGACTTAAAACATAGAAAATAATTAAATTAAAAGACAAACAAATTAAATGTAAAAGCAAACTTCAATGGTCTGAATCATCAAAGTCACTTTAAATTATTTAATCATTTGATTCAAATATCATATGTGTTTAAATGACAATGTATTATTTTATATGCTAATTCTTTGGTTGCCCCCCGCCAATCCTACAAGTCTATCACAAAGGATATAATGGAAATCATCAAAACCTTTTAGGGACTCGTAGAAGGTAAATTTTTGAGTGATCCTATAAATATAGACAAAAGTATGAAGGACTTTAAATATTGAAATAATAAGAGAACTCTCATTCAAATAATTAAATATAATTTTCATGAAGAAGTTGAGTGTAGTAATTAGGAACTATTCACTACCCCTAACATGTTTAGTGTTGCCATGGACGAAAATAGGGGGAAAGACAAGGCATATTGATGACTAGCTACCCTAAAGGAATGACAAGCTAAGAATTGAAGAATATTTGAAAAAAACATGGCAAAATTTGAGTGGCATGATGATTTATAAGATATCAACCCCTAAACCAAAATAGCTAACTATGGACCAAAAATGTGAAGATGGTCAAGAGGAATTAAATAGAGTTATGTCTTCTAGTTGTAGCAGAGGTGTGGAATATCTACAAAAAGGAATCTCGTTCTCTACTTGGAAAATCTCAATGATCATGGAATATCTAAGAAAAGGGATCTTGTTCTCTACTTGCAAAATCTCAATGGTCATGGTCCAATTTCTTCAGAAACTGACTTTATAGAAGGGATAATTTCTTTAATTAGAATTATTTCTTTCAAAATATCCAAGCAATTTGATTGTCATGGACATCAGGTTAAAAATGAAGGGAATCAAACTACAAAAAAATATCTACATTAGCCCATGAAGTAATAAATACTTTTTTCAAGAGTGGAAAGAAAGCTTCTAGATTCTAAAATAATTTTGAGAGGGAAAAATTACAAAGATGCCAAAAGGAGGTGGTTGAAGCTTTCATGTAATATATATAAATAAAAGGTAGAAATAAATTATTATATTCACATTTGTTTCCCATGTGAAATCATCTCAGAGATGAGATGAAGAAAAAATATTTGTTGTCTTTTAGATATATAGTTTTTTGGAGTAATATATTGTAATGTCCCCTTATAGAGTTAGACAAGATTGATACTTATTTAATCAATCATAATGTTCATAATAATCATTTTGGTTATTTATTTATTTTACTAAAAGAGGGGTAAAAATTTTATTGAATATCAAAGAGAGCTAAACAACACAAGAAACAAAGAGAACTACAGAGCTTTATCCTGGTCCACAAGTTGAACCAGCATCTAAGATAAATCAAGGGGAAGCATCCTATGATCAAGAATATTCCAAGTCGGCCCTTGCTTAGAGGCCCATTTAGCCAAACAATCAGCCACACCGTTCCACTCATGAGGGATATGCATAAAAGACATAGAATCCAGAGAATTGCATAACTGAATGATCTGCTGAATAACCAGAACCAAATGCCAATCCACATGCACAAGGTTCTTATTATGAAATAAGTTCACAACCACCTATGAGTCAATCTCATAGATAATTCTTTTTTAGCCATGTTGGCAACACTGTTCCACTGCAACTAAGATAGTCAGGGCTTCCATGAGGTTATTAGTATGGTAACCCTTGGATATAGAAAACAGAAACTGAACATCACCAAAACTATCATGCCTAAGTCCCCCAATACCAGCCAGACCAAGATTTCCCTGAGAAGACCCATCAGTGTTGATTTTAAGAATGCCCACCTCAAAAGGAGACCAATGTCCCTAACGATTAACACGTTGAGAGTGTTGCTTAGATAGTCATTTTGGTTATCAAATGATGTTATTATTTAGATTTATGACCAGTGAATATAGATATTATCTAAGTTGTCGAGACAAAATGTTGGCCCCTACCCTCTATTGGGATAAGATTCATTAGACTAGATTTATACAAGTACTTCCTTCATAATGTCATAACCCCCTTAGTAATTAAAAACAACAATAAGACTAAGCATCAATTTATCAATATATTTGTACTCATTTATATTTGTTTAATAAAATGTGTATGGATGCATTTTAGTTATCATAGCTATTAGTTTTTAATATGATCAATATATACCACATTAAATTGTTATAATATAAATATATACTTTAAAAAATTTATGGATCATACCATACTATGTTTGGTGAATAGACATTTATATTTCTACTCACTAATAATATTCAAATGTTCAAAGCCCCTCTTTAATAACTTTTATTGTGACCTTCCCAAGGTTAAAGAGGTGGTGACAAAAATTAATCCCCTCATTTTGGCACTCGACATTGAATGGGAAGTGTTTAACAATCAATTGTTGAAGGAACTATCTCGTTGAAATGTGTAAGGGTCTTGGTATTCTTGCAAGCTTGATAATGCCCTATTTTACATGAAATATAGTGTCGCCTTCATTAAAAAAAATGTCTTTCTTTCTTTTCCCTGGTAGTAGTATTATGTTTCAATTTTATTTTTTATTGAACAAAGAAAATTTTTACAAACAATAGGCTACCAAGAGGTAGACAATCATTGAAAACTTGTGATGAAGATGGCACTTGTAAGTACTAGACTACCATAGAAAACTTGTGATGAAGATGACACCTGCAACTATTGGACTGTCATGTCATGGAAGACTTGTGATGAATATGACACCTACAACTACTAGATTGTCATGGAAAACTTTTTATGAAGATGGCACCTCCAACTACTATTCTTTCATGGGAAACTTATAATGAAGATGACACCTCCAACTTCTAGTCTATCATGGAAAACTTGTGACGAAGATGAAACCTACAGCTACTGGACTAACTTGGAAACTTGTAGTGAAGATGGCACCTGTAACTACTAGACTGTCATGGAAAACTTTTGATGAAGATGACACTTGCAACTACTATAGTTTCATGGAAAACTTGTGATAAGGATGACACCTACAACTACTCATCTTCATGGAAAACATGTAATAAAGATGGCACCTATAACTACTAGACTATCATGGAAAAATTGTGATGAAGATGTCACCTCTAAATACTCGTCTATCATGGAAAACTTGTGATGAATATAACACCTACAACTACTAGACTGTCATGAAAAAATTGTGATGAAGATGGTGCCTCCTGTATATGAGCAATGTTAGTATGCTAATAGAAACCAAATTTAAATAAAGCTTCTACAAACTAAACTAAATTCATAAACTTCAAGATAGACTACGATGAACTCTCAATTGAGAATATGAGCCATTAATGGACTCTCTCAATGAGAAGCTCTCTTGTTGAGTGGCTTTGTCTAAATAGATAGGATGTATGCTCAAGCTTATGCTTCAAAAAGGGCTTCAAATGGAGTTGGAATTTGGGTGTGAGTGTATGGTTTTGATGTAAAATGGCTTCTTAAAATGGCATTATGACTTTACTTCATGGATTGTGTTATTTTGCAAAGGGGAAGGATCCAATTTATAGGCAAGAGGCTTGAGGGATTGAGGGCTAAGATGCAAGGATGGGAAAAAGCTCATGGAGGGCTCAGATTGCATGAGAAGAGAGCACATGGATTGTGCTTCTTTATAGCCAATCAGGGAGTGACACATGTCACAGGGTGTGAGGATGGAGGAAAGGGTAAGGATGAGTCAACAAAGGAGGCTCAAAGGATAAAATCTTCATAAAGACCCTCATAATGGCTTGTAAGAGCAATAAAAGGGCTTGGAAGAGTCATTTATGGCCTAATGGGCTTTATAAAGTTTTATGGTTGAGATATTTTGAGGGAGATGAGAGCAATTTTGACTTGAGCTTGATTAGGAGGGTTTTAAGCTTGCTTAGGATTGTGCAAATGATTAGAGGATGGATTAGGATGGTTTAGGATTAGCTTAGGGATAGGCAAGTGGATGGCATTTAATGAGGGTGGGTGAAGGAGGAGATATTTGTTAACTTTGGCTTGGGTTAGTAAGTTTTAATCCATGCTTAGGGAATGTGACAAGGTTAGGAGGGGATTAGGATTAGGTTTAAAGACATCTTCTAGAAGAGTCTAGACTTTGGATGAGGATAAAGACTTTCTAGAATAGTCTAGAACTTCCTAGGATGAGGATGAAGACTTTCTAGAAGAGTCTAGAACTTCTTAGGATGAGGATAAATTAGATTTTTAGGAAATAAATAAAATTTTATTTATTTCAAGGGTTTGGGTTGAGGAGATATTTATTAAAACTTTTTTAATAAACATGAGGATTAATATTTAATCTTAATTAAATATTTTGAGTTGGGATTAGGGGTAGGAAATGATGGGATTAGCCTTTAATCAAAATTAAAGAAGGATTAGAAGATTTTGGAAGAGGTTAGTGGTCTTAAGGAAATTGGCCAAGTTTTGGGCAAAAAATAAATTTTTTATTTATTTTGAGTTTTTTGGTCAATTTATTAATTAAATAATTAATAAATAAGGAAATAATGTTTAAATAAGATTTAAACATTTTTGGGAGGGATTCCTTAATTAAATATTTTTAATTAAGATAAAGGGATTTAATGGCATAAAAATAAATTAATTAATTAATTAATAAATGATGATGTCATCAGGGACTTTTTTTTCAGAAAATAAAAATACTTTATTTTCTAAAGGTTTTTAGGTGTCTACATTTTGCCCCTCTTTGATGTGATGTCGCAAGTGGCATGGCATCAAAGATAAGAAAATAAGATGCCCAAGGCTAGAGCAGAAGAGGAGAGAATGGACTGTGAGATGCCCCCTCAAGAAGGCGACGAAGAGAGAAAGCGAGGCTCGATGGCTTCTTGAAAAGTACAAGAATCTTGAATAAGCAAGGAAACTCAGATTGGCAAAGAGAAGGGGTTGAATTAGCTCAAACTCTCACTATGGGAGAATGATAAAGGAGAATCAGATGCACAAGAGGAAGCAAGATTAAGACTTTAGGGAAGGTGGAGGATGAAGGAGCGGAGCGCTATAAAAGGAATCCAGTATGGGGAGATGGATGAGGGGATTAAAAAGCTGATGCAATAGGATTTCAAAGAGTCAGATTAGCGGAAGATGGGTTTCGGAGATCCCTAGGACTAGGATTGTGGATCTCAAAAGATGAGGCTTGGTGGATTGATTTGGATTGGTGGATCCCTAAGACTAGAATTGTGGATCCCTAAAGCTAAAGGTGAGGAGTGATTCAAAGAGATACTGATGCATAAGCTGGGGTAGGAGAGACGGATGTTGGATATGGATGGGGGATAATGGAGATGAAGGAAAACCATTGAAGCTTTTTGAGTGGGGGGATACTTCAAAGAGAAGTACCACCATGTAGTTGAGCAGTAGATTTGCTACAGGACTGTTGGTTAATTGCCAAGGGTACCAAGAGCATCAAGGCCTTTTCACCAACTGTCCAAAGGACTGACGAACTAACTCAAAACAAACACGCAAGGATTGCCCCAGTATCACACATGAATCCCAGAGGAAGCAGTGTGGAAATGACACTGGATAACCCACAAGAAGAAAAGAAAACAAGCAAAAGACATGATCAAGACCTTACACTCTGATTGCCCCATTCACAGTATACCATGATATGGAAGATCGTGGCAACCTTGAGGAGGGAACAAGGAGATTGCTTGGAAAAAATATTTCAAGACCCAATAGGGAAGAGTCCAAATCAAAAGAAAGCGAAAATCCAAAAGAGAACCGTTTGCCAATGAGATGGGTAGGACGAGGTACTAACGGACCAAGATTAGACATGAGGAAAGATATATCCTACAAGGACCTATTGGAGAGCACCTAAGCTGGTGGATTTGGATGAGTGATGCATCTAGCAAGCTGAACTAAGAAAGATAACACTTTGGTGACAAGAAATCTAGCTAAAGGATGCATTGGAATAGCTAACCAAGATGTGCAATGGGTGCAAGATGCTGATCAAGGACGAACTGACACGGACGCTGGATAGATACAATGGTACTAAGCTAAAGAAGATGTACAAGCTGATGGACCAAGATATGTTACAAATGTACAAGTTTGTTCATGTTTTGGTTTTTGTGCGATGGAAATGTTTGTGAAGGATGGGATGTCTATAATAGGTGATAGGTGGATAGGTAGATGGTTTGCGAAAAGCTTAAGTGAAAATGGGGTTTTGTGTGTGCACGTGATAGTATACAAGCTAGGATACAAGATTATTTACAGGCTGGAATATGGTACAAACTTTGGACAAGATTCGGATATACAAGGTATGGTACAAGATTTACAAGGTATAATACAAGATTTGGTACAAGATTTTACAAGCTGAGGTACAAGATTTTACAAGTTGTACAGGAGGTATTTACAAGCTCCGTTAGATTTTGGATATTTGGTTGGAACACGAAGGGAACAAGTAGGTGTTTTATGGGATGGTGGGTGAATGGATGAGGGATAGGATAGTGATAGATAATGGATTAGTCTTAATACACAAGGTGCCTGAATTACCAGGTTTTCACCAAGGTACCTATCCAAGGCGCTTGAATTGCCAAGTTTTCACCATTGGATGCTTATTTCTCTTTACTATTTTTTTTTGTATTTTTCAAAAGCTGGGTATACCAAGGATCTTCAAGCATAGAACTTCTTGAGATGAATGATGTTAGTAGGATCATTCAAGAGTTCTCCTTCTGGTGTAGATAGCTGATAGGCTCCGGAGCCAAAGGAAGCAGTGACAACATAAGGACCAAGTCATGTAGGTTCAAACTTGCCTTTCTTTTCTCGATCTGCTTGGACTTTCATGTTTTCTTTGAGGACCATGTCACCTGGCTGAAAGTGTCGTGGAAGCACCTTCTTGTTGAAATTCATTTTGAGATGAGTTTGATAGACTGTGAGATGATCATAGGCTTGTTGTCGCTTCTCGTCTAAGAGATCTAGCTCGGTGAGCCGAGCTACTCTGTATTCTTCATTTGATATTTTCCCTTGCAAAGATATGCGCAAGGAGGGAAGTTCAACCTCTATAGGTAGTACCACTTCGGCACCATACACTAGGGAGTATGGAGTTGTTGTTGTGGATGTACGAAAGGAAGTTCGATAGGCCCATAGGGCTGGATTTATTTGTAGGTGCCAATCACGACCGGAATCATTGACAACTTTCTTTAGGATTTTGAGGAGGGTTTTATTAGTTGTCTATGCCTGGCTGTTACCTTGTGGGAAATATGGGCTAGAAAAGTGGTGATGGATGCGGAGGGAAGTGCATGATTCTTCCATGTTGAGATTTTCAAAGTTACCTCCGTGGTCAGTGAAGATGGTGGATGGGATGCCGAAGCGGCAAACAATGTGGTACAAGATGAACTTGGAGACCTAAACTCCTGTAGCTGAGACTAGGGGGACTGCTTCCACCCATTTAGTGAAATAGTTTGTAGCTGTTATTATCCATTTATGTCCATCAGATGAGAGGGGTGTGATAGTTCCAACTAGATCAAGGCCCCAACAAGCGAAAGGCCAAGGTAGTGCAATAGGCTATAGATCCTGTGCTGGAGCATGCACAAGATTTGCATGTTGCTGACATGGGAGACACTTTCTGACAAAGTCACATGAGTCTTCTTCAATGGTAGGCCAATAGTAGCCTGCTCTAAGGATTTGTCGCGCTTAAGAAAATACCACTCGTGTGGGCATCGCAAAGTCCAGAGTGTACTTCCTTTAACACCATCGCGGCCTCGTTTTGGTCTAAACATCGAGAGAGAGTATCGTGATAACCCTGACGATATAGGGTATTGGCTATGATAACATAGCGAGATGATTTTTGAATGAGGTTCTGGCGTTGGGTACGTGTGAGGTGAGGGGATATGATACCATCGTTAAGGTAAGCATGAATCTCATGTTACCAAGGGGATTGGGGACCAACCAAGATACAAACACGGTTTGAATCCTCACTCGCATAGGCGGGTGTGAGGAGCTGCTCCACTAAAAACTCATACTGTGTAGCTGCTTGGGGAATTTCCAAGAGCGAGCCTATAGTAGCCATAGCATCTGCTACTTTGTTATGTATTCGAGGCACTTGTGTAAACTGAAGCCTTGTAAAATGTTGGGTTAGCTGATCAACTAGCTCTTTGTAGGGTAATAGCTTTTCATCTTTGGTTTGATATTCATTTAGGGCTTGCTTGATGATGAGTTGAGAATCGCCAAAGATTTGTAGCTCAGCAATGTTCCATTTTGCAGCTATCTTTAATCCTGCTATGAGGGCCTCATATTCAGCTATATTGTTGGTGCTAGGGAATTGTAGCTTGAAAGCTTTTGGAATGTAATCTCCTTGAGGTGTGACCAACAATATTCCTGCCCTTGATCCATGAGATGTGTATGAGCCATCAAAATAAAGTTTTTGTGGGGGTTGTTCTTCAATTAGACAGATATGGTCATCTGGAAATTTTGTGATCAACGGATAAGCATCTATTAGAGGTGCATCATCTAGGTGATCTGCTATAGCTTGCCCTTTGATTGCCTTTTTGTCCACATACTGGATGTCAAATTCGCTAAGGAGCATAACCCATTTGGCCAAATGGCCTATAAGTGTTGTTCTGGAGAGCATATACTTGAGAGGGTCAATCTTGGAGACTAGTTGGATGGTATGAATTAGCATGTAATGGCGAAGCTTTTGAGTTGAGAAAATAACTGCCAAACAAGGTTTTTCCATAGGAGTGTAATTGAGTTCATAACCAACTAGGGTTCTACTGATGTAGTAGATGGCTCTTTCTCTGCTATAGTCATTGAGCTGTGCTAGAAGTGCCCCTAGAGCAGTAGGTGTTGCCGATATGTACAAAATCAGCGGACGACCAGGAACTGGTGGAACCAAGATAGGGGGATTAATGAGATAATGCTTGAGATGGTTGAAGCTGCGCTGACATAAAGGATCCCACTTGAAGTTCTCATCCTTCTTCAGTAAATGTGAAAATGGTGTACTCTTATCTGCAAGCTGGGAGATGAAGCGTCGAATAGATTGAAGCTTTCCCTGAAGAGAACGAAGCTATCGCAGTGTCTGGAGAGGAGGCATGTCTAAGATAGCCTTGACCTTCTTGGGGTTGATCTCTATACCTCGTTTAGAAACTATAAAGCCTAGAAGCTTGCCAGATGTGACCCCAAAGACACATTTCTTGGGATTCAGCATGAGATGATATTTGGCTAACCTATCAAAGACTTTCACCAGGTCAACAAGATGATCCATGAAGGTATGAGACTTGACCAAGATATCATCCACATAATCCTCCAAAATTCTATGGATGAGATCATGAAAAATGGCTGTCATAGCTCTTTGATAGGTAGCCCCAGCATTCTTTAGGCCAAAAGGCATCATGTTGTAGCAAAAGGTTCCCCAAGGAGTAGTGAATGTTGTCTTATGCTGATCCTCTTCTGCAATCTTGATTTGATTATACCCAGAAAATCCATCCATGAGGGACAAAATTTCATGTCACAGCTGTAAGATCTACAATCATATCTATGTTGGGCAAGGGAAAATCATCTTTTGGACAAGCTTTGTTAAGATCTCTAAAATCAGTGCAGATTCTGATGTCACCAGAAGGCTTAGTGACAGGGACCATGTTGGAGATCCACTCTGAATAGTCAATAGGTCAGGTAACCTTAGCAGATAACATTCTTTCTAACTCAGCTTTGACCAATAATGCCACCTTGGGGTGCATTTTTCTAAGCTTTTGTCTGACGAGCTTGATCTATGGATTGACTACAAGATGATGAACTACAAGCTTTGGATCAAGCCCTGGCATGTCCTGATATGACCATGCAAATCGGCCAATGTTCTCTCTTAAGACCTCAAAGAGGAGATCAGCTTGGTCTTGTGATAGGGATGCAGCAATGTGAACAAGCCTAGGGATCTCTGAAGAACCGATGTTGACTTCCCTAGTATCCTCAATTAGAATAGAAGATATCTCTGGTCGATTATCTTGAGGAGGTAATGCTAAATCCTCATGTTTTGCTTGTGGCTCTGGATGTTCTTGCTGAGGGGTTCTCTTCACTACCTTAGCTAGTCTCAGATTCACCTTAGTTCTAGTTTTGGGTGTATCGAAACTAGGTTGGGGATTTTCTCCAAAATACCCCTTGGGATCTAGCTTGTAGATATAGGCAGAATCTAGCTTTGTTTTCTTGTGAGGTGTTTCAGCTCCCATGAATCTCAGAAGTGCTTCCTCTGATGTGAACTCATCAATGTGTATGACACTTGGTTGGTCCCAATCTATGAGTTGTGGATGGGCGAGTAGTAGGTCAATGAGGTGGATGGATAGTTCTTGGAGAACAGAGTCTCTGAGGGAGATTTGGTCTAGGATATCATCGTAGGCTCTCTTTTCAACTTCCTCAGAAATGTCTTCAATCTCGACAAGGTCGCGGTGAATGTTCAAAAAAGCGTGACCGTCCATATTGGTGCCCTCAGTTGTGGGTATGCCAAAGCCAAGACCTGACTTCGATTCCAACTTGTGTGCATCGATGGGGCACTGCCTGCCTCTTTCTTCTGGTCCTAGACCACCACCTTGATAGTTCCATTTGTCAGTGATGAGCTTATGTTCTTGGGGATACTTCTGGCTGAAGTGATCAAGGTGTGCCTGATTCCTTTAAGGTGCATCCTTATGTAACCAATTGTTGATATCTGGAGTGAGCTCCTCGTGAAGAGGGATTTTCGAGGATACAAAGGTTGTTAGGCCAAACTGTTTGTATTGAGGAGGTGGAATCTCCTTAGCTTTGTGATATGTCGGTCATCCATGGGCATGTGGATCAAGTGGGAGTGCCCCAATAGCAAATGCATCTGACAGACTATACTCTCCACAGCCCTTGTTATTGATCTTCACAGTAGATAGGGTAGAGGCGAGGATGGTTTCTGAGTCATTACAAGTGTGGGATGAGCTGGCGATGGATGTGCCAATATCAATTCCAGGGCAATGGTTTGTATATGAAGCTTCAACTGCATTGCAGTAAGCAAAGGGTTCTGGATTGGCATGGATGGTTACCTCAGTGCCTTGATGCAGAAATTTGACGCACTGATGGTAAGTGGATGGCACGGCTTTCATGGCATGAATCCATGGGCGACCGAGGAGGATGTTGAATGGTAGGTTTAGATCAATAACATGGCAGAGTGTTTCTTGGATGACTAGCCCAACCTTGATTGGCAGCAAAATAGTTCCTTATGTGGTTCTTTCCAAGTTGTCATAAGCTTTGATGGTGATAACCTCACTGATGATATCTGCCTTAGTATACCCAGCTTGTTCTATGAATTTTAGGGTGCAAATATTCAAGGCTGATCCATTATCAATCATTACTCTTTTCACGAAAAAATTGGATACCATGATGGCTATGCGAAGCGGAAGGGTATGATCTAGTTCGACCACAGGTATGTCTGTGGGTTTGAACGATAGGGCACATGAGGATGAAAGGTGTCCAACAAGATTGCGAAAATCAGTAGCATTGATATCAAAAGGGACATGAGATTCTATGAGAGAACTGTCCAGGATGTTCTTGTACACAGGACTAGTGTGAAGAAGGTCTAAAATGGAGATTTGGGCTAGCATGTTCCCAAGGTGTTCCAAGATATTGTACCGGGTTTTTGATGGAGCTGATGGTGCTGGTGACACGAGTGGGCCTGCGATGTTAAATCGAGATCTTCGAGTGGTGACTGCACACTCATTGTTTGGTCCTTGGATATTGATAACATTGACAGAAGGCTCTTTCTCAGATATACAACCTATAAGGCTACCATAGTCTATATAGGATGAAGTGTGGTCATTGTTCTTCCCATGTTGTTGGTTTGGTTGACGGTTGTTGGTGTTGTTGTTGTTGGTTTGGATAGGTTCTTTTCCAGGATTTTGATTGTTGTGAGGAGGAAAAGCATTTTGATAGATCTGTAAGCCTACATTGGGAGAGGTTTGGGCACCAACAGTGATTTCCTTCCGATCAATGAGGTCCTGCACATAGTCTTTCAGTTTCATGCATCTGAGGGTAGTGTGACCTTTTACCCTATGAAATTTGCAGTACTCATTGTCTTTGTACCATGCAGCTTTGGATTGGCTTGGGTCAATTTGCTGGGTAGGAGGAAATTTGATGAGGTTTTCCTTGACTAATTTCTCAAAAATGACATCCAATGGCTCACCAAGGGGTGTATAGTTTCTAGGTGTAGGTTGGAATCTGGGCTTTTGTCCTGTAGCTACATTGATGGCATTAGCTTGATTTCTAGACCCTTGAAAGTTTGGTCTTGGATTGTGGTTTTGATAGCTATGGTTATTCTGTTGTTGGTAGTTGATAGCTTGCTGATTGTTTGGTTGATAGGCTGGGTTGGACTGGTTGTGAGAAGGACCAACAATATTCACATGTCTGGTGTCAGTGACGCCATCTATTGCAACATGCTTGTTTTTGTTCCAATACCTAGACTTGTCATTGGAATGTGATTGATTTTGGTTGGCTTCCTTGTAAATCTTGACCACACCATCTTTAATGAGTCCTTGCTCAAGGATCATTCCTTTCTCTTTGATATCTTTGTAGGTCTGCAAACAGTTCATGGTCATGTGGTGAGCCAAGCTAGGATGGGCATTATCAATAAACATTTTCACCAAATGGCGCTCTGGCAAGGTGCAAGATATGCGGGTGGTAAGGGTTTGCCATCTTTGCAGATATTCGGGAAGGCTTTCTCCACCTTTTTGCTTGGTGTGGACAAGATCAAATACTGATAGTTGTGTTTCAATAAGATGGGCATATTGGGCAACAAATGCCTCAGATAATTCAATAAAATTTTTAATTGTGCCATAGGGGATTCTATAAAACCATTCAAGAGCTGGTCCGGCCAAGCTTTTGTGAAAGAGATGCAAGAGGAAGACATCATCGTATGCCACTTCTTGGCAGTGCATGTAAAATTCTTTGACATGTGTGACAGGGTCTCCTTTTCCTCTAAATTTGTCAAATTTGGGTGTCTCAAAATGCTTGGGGAATGGTGTCATGGTAATGGCTTTGTCAAATGGGTAAGGGCACACATTCTCAAACTTGAAAGTTTTTGGATCATTTCCCTCTTGGATGTTCTTCAAAGCTATTTTCATGGCTTCCCATTCTGAATTAATGGGTGATGGCTGGGGTGCCCCCAATGTAGGAGTGCCTTGAGGTAGGAATGCACTAGATGGGGCCACTGAATATGGATGGTTGTAAGGGATTTGCTGATAGGGATTGTACATTGTTTGGACAGTTGCATGGTGGATGACGATTTGCTGAGGGGGAGGTGGTGCATAGTGTTGCATGTGCTGTGAGGCTTGCTGTTGATATGGGATTTGAGGTTGGGATTGAGGAACATAAGCTGGCTGTGGGATAAATGAATTTCTTTGTGGAGGTAAGGTATAAGATGGTTGTGAAGCTTGGGGAAAGGATCAGGGGGCTTGTGGGGTTTGACCAAGGTATGTGGGTTGCGCCCCCATTTGGGATGGTACCTGCAAATAATTGGTGGTTGGTTGGATTGGTGGGTTACCTCCTAGAAGTGGCATTGAAAAGTAGTTGGTAATAGGAGGTAATGGATTAGTTGGTGGTGGAGGTGGTGGGAATTGAAAGCTAGGAAATGGAATTGATGGGGTTTGATAGCTTGGTGGCTAGATTTGGAAGCTTGGTACAGTGGTGGCGGGAGCTTGGGTCACTTGAGAGCTGGGCAGAACATTGGTAGTAGCTTGTGGGGTTTGACAGCTTTGTGGAGTGAGGGTAGTAGCTTGTGGATTTGTGGCTGATGGCACTAAGCTCCCAAGACCTAATGGAAATGATGGGATTGTGCTTTGGGCTGTGGTGAACAATCTGGGGGTGATGAAAGGTTGATTAATCGGCCCCATGGGTGGCATCCCTGTTGTATATTGCTGAGGTTGGCCAAAGATGCTAGCACTAGTTTGGGAGATAGGTGGATTTGGAATGCTGGGTTGGGGAGCAGTAGTAGCAATAGTAAAGGGCGTGAATGGTGAGGTGTTTTGGGTAAAGGGGGTTTGGAGCGGAGAGGTATGAACCAAGGATGGAGTGGTGGTAGCTGGGTTGGCTTGCGGCATGGAGATTTCAACTTGGGTGGATGATGGTATGTTTGGGTCTGTTGGATCATATGGATTGGTTGGAGGCTCTTCTTTTGGCATATATTGAGGATAATTTGGATCATAAGAGCCTATGGGTGGTGGCAGCTGCCCAAAAAAAGGGTGAGATGGATCTGATAATGGAGGGGGTCTTCCAAAGTCAAAGGTTCCTACATTGTCCCTTCAAAAATTAGCCATGATTGTCTCTTTGTTCTTGTCTATAATGGCATTTACCAATACTGCATTTCCTGGTTGGTTCATGAAAGCTTCAATGTCAGTAGATGATGGCATAGCTTTCTTTGGGTTGAAGGATGGTTGAGTGCTCAAGGGGGGTGAGGTTGTTCGATCCAAATGATAGGGCTCCATTGTTTCTTTCTTCTTGGCTAAGCGAGTGACGGGTGGCATGAAAAATGCTCCTAGGGATGAGATGCAACAAATGTTGGTGGATGCAAAAGGGAGGAAGGCTTTTCTATGCAAATTATTTCCTAGGTTGAGGCAAAGCTATATGACAAAACCTAAGGAGGATTGGGTTGGGGATTCTAACTTCAAAGATATGTTGCCAAAGCACAAAAGGTCTGCTATCCTATGTGCAAGCTTGGTGGTGATTGTGTCAACTTAAGGATAGACTGATGATCCTTTAGGAAGAACATGAGATTGGCCACTTGTGTATCCCAACCTTTAGCTCAAGGTGATGAGGGATAACAAGTGGAAAAGCTAGATTACCCTAGACAAAGCTTTGTCAAAGGGATAACCTTGGTGAGATTGGTGGTTTCGAAAGATTTTAGGAATGGAAAACTTTTAGCAAGGTGACCACAATTTTTGAAGGCTTGGATGTGAAGACTTTGGATTGCTGGCTAGATGGTTTGATTCTAAAGGAGATGGATGAGCTAATAATGCTTAAGGGGATAACCTAAGATGGCTGGCTTTTCTACAAAGATGACTCTAAAGTGAAGCTTATCCAAGAAGATGTGGAGAAACAAGGGTGTCTAATCATAGAAATCATGCCTAGTTTGTAAGGCATAAGCAGGATTAACTCCTGGATGTTGGCTAAATTTGATGGTGCGCTCTAACCAAGCCTCTTCAAGTGCTTCGTCAACAGCTTTGTCCTCTACTTTGTGGAGTTTGGCAATTCGCGGGCTTGGTGTTATTTCTTTTCTCTTGGCTGAAAGTTCTTGGTATGCTTGAGATGGTTTGAGTTTAACTTTGTGGAACTTCTGTTTGGGTTTGGTTTGCTCTGACATAAATTCTTGAATCTGCTTGGCTTTGAGAGACCTTGGTTATTTTGCTTCAACTTGTTCGACCTCTAGAATAGGCAGTGACTACGCTAAGTATACCCTAAGCTAGGATTGACCAAGTTTGGCAAACATTCATTCAACAAATAAAAAAGCAAGCAATAGATAGGAACAACCAGATAGAAGTTTTTGATTCTCATAATGTGATACTTGCGCTGAGGAGTGTGTATGTTTTACAAATGTTTCGATCAGTCACTTCAAACACATTAGCACTCTAGATAGTTGTCTACAAGGCTGATAGTTGGTTTAGCTAGGGAGTCCTCGATATACCCAAAGGTACGTGAGGCCCAAATCCGTAGATGAAACCAACAAGATGTCACACAGCCGAGAGGAGCGGTAACCCACTTCTCCTCTTTCACTTCTCAAGGGTATAAAGTTCCTTGAGGCTTAGCCCGAGTGACAAAAATCTTGATTCCAAGAGAGGTGTCTTCGGATTCACCTCCCAATTTTTATACTCTACCGAAACGTTGGAGTTGAGGTCGTCCAAGGGGTGATGAAATCCCCAAGCAGGCCTCCTAAAAAGAAACAAGGTTTTGGATCCTAATCTTATGCACCCAAGATGGCCTCGAAAGACGAAAAGGGGAGAGAAGACTTGGATGACCTTGGGCTAAAAAAAAACACGCTCATTCTTTTACCGACTGACTCTTATGTGTGCTAATCTAGACTTTGCAAGTACTCATGTTTACGAGACAATGTTTAATTCCAACTTGAAGTGCCAACAGAAGTAAATCGATTGAAGAATGCAAACAAGAAGAAAAGTTAGGGTCAACAAAAGCAAACTCGTGCACCCGAAGGCTCTCCACATCAAGTATCGATTAATTTCCTTTAAAGCATTCAAGAGTTGGTGTGATTTTGTTTTAAGCCCAATGCAAAGATGTGTGAGACTCGATTTGTCAAGCACACGCCCGGAGGCCCTCCACATCAATAGTTGTTCAATTTTAGTGCCCAAACTTGAAGTGTGATCGATTTAATCTAGAGTTTTGGTCATTTAAAAAATTTGATAAAGTTAAAGCAAACGTTCAAAGACCAAGTGAGTGAGTTAGATTGTGGAACATTTAACACTTTTTTCAAGTAGACTCATCCCCATAAATGGCGCGGAGATTGCAACCAATGATTGAATTGATGGGTGATTAGAAAAGAGGTGAGTCCAAGGAACTACTCAAATTGATTTTTGCAAATTTTTATTTAACTTAACAAAGTTTCTTAAATGTCCAAAAATCAAACTTTACCTAAATTACATGTGGAAAAGAGATTTGTTTTGTTCAATTTTAGAAGCTCCAAATGAAGTGTTTGATATTGCAATGGTTAATTGATCCTTGGCATTCAAGATTGGATTTGTTGTTTTAATCATGCATTCAAGGAGAATTTGATTTTAATCCATGGCATTCAACAGTGTGTTTAGCAACATGCATTCAAAGACAAGTGATTAAACATTCAAGTTTTTTACCTTTGAGCATTCAAGATTGAGATTTTGTGTGTTGTTTTAAGAACTTTGAAGTGCTTTGTTTTAACCTTAGATCATTCAAGATTGTTTTGGACTCAAAAGTGAAAATGACTCTTTGGACGTTGGTTTTCATTCAAGATTTTGTGTTCTAGTTTGCATATTTTAAGCCCAAAAATGATATTCCTAGATTGTTTTGATGCATTAAAAACCTAAGAAACATTCAAGATTTTGCAACAAGACATTTGTTCAGAACAAATAACAAAGCTTTTAGGACAATTTTTGGCAACCATTTAGGATTCTTAGTTTTCATGAGATTTTTAAAAGAACTTTAAAATATTTGCAAATGAGGTTCATTTTATCCTTGATTGATGCTTTGAGTTTGACTTAGATTTTAGTGTGTACTTAGTGTTGATTTTGAACCTTTTGAAATGGAAACTTGAAGTTCTTTTTAAATTTCCAAAAATGAAGTGTTCCTAACTTTGCATGAATGCATCTAAAACCTTGATGTTGCAAGGATGCAAATGATTGAATTGGTTTAGTTTCACTTGTTAAAAGGCTTTTTTTTTTTTTTTTTTTTGCAAATTTTTAGTTTTTAATGGATTTAAGTATGATTTAGGGGTTCATTTTAAGCACTAAAAAGAAGTGTGTATGATTTTGCTTCCTTAAAAAAAAATGGCCAAGATCTCCCACAAGAAGAAGAAGAAGAAGTAGATGGAATAAGAAGAATATAGACAAGAAGAGGAAGAAGAATTCCAAGTGCTTTGTCCACCTATAAGCTTGAAAAATCTGCAAACACTATGAGATTGACTATGAGTTCCTTTGTCTTCTTCATGCTGATGTGGACCTACAAAACCAATTTATACAATCCTACCAATCACAAAAACAAGAAAAAATAGTCAAAATTAGCAAATGACATACAAAACTTGACTAAAAAAGCTAATGAAGATGACCCCCCACCGGGCGTGCCAAAATGTATATGAGAAATGTTAGTATGCTAATAGAAACCAAATTTAAATAAAGCTTCTACAAACTAAACAAAATTCATAAACTTCAAGATAGACTAAGATGAACTCTCAATTGAGAATATGAGCCATTAATGGACTCTCTCAATGAGAAGCTCTCTTGTTGAGTGGCTTTGTCTAAATAGATAGGATATATGCTCAAGCTTATGCTTCAAAAAGGGCTTCAAATGGAGTTGGAATTTGGGTGTGAGTGTATGGTTTTGATGTAAAATGGCTTCTTAAAGTGGCATTATGACTCTACTTCATGGATTGTGTTATTTTGCAAAGGGGAAGGATCCAATTTATAGGCAAGAGGCTTGAGGGATTGAGGGCTAAGATGCAAGGATGGGAAAAAGCTCATGGAGGGCTTAGATTGCATGAGAAGAGAGCACATGGATTGTGCTTCCTTACAGCCAATCAGGGAGTGACACATGTCACAGGGTGAGAGGATGGAGGAAAGGGGAAGGATGAGTCAACAAAGGAGGCTCAAAGGATAAAATCTTCATAAAGACCCTCATAATGGCTTGTAAGAGCAATAAAAGGGCTTGGAAGAGTCATTTATGGCCTAGTGGGCTTCATAAAGTTTTATGGTTGAGATATTTTGAGGGAGATGAGAGAAATTTCGACTTGGGCTCGATTAGGAGGGTTTTAAGCTTGCTTAGGATTGTGCAAATGATTAGAGGATGGATTAGGATGGTTTAGGATTAGCTTAGGGATAGGCAAGTGGATGGCATTTAATGAGGGTGGGTGAAGGAGGAGATATTTGTTAACTTTGGCTCGGGTTAGTAAGTTTTAACCCATGTTTAGGGAATGTGACAAGGTTAGGAGGGGATTAGGATTAGGTTTAAAGACATCTTCTAGAAGAGTCTAGACTTTGGATGAGGATAAAGACTCTCTGGAATAGTCTAGAACTTCCTAGGATGAGGATGAAGACTTTCTAGAAGAGTCTAGAACTTCTTAAGATGAGGATAATTTAGATTTTTAGGAAATAAATAAAGTTTTATTTATTTCAAGGGTTTCGGTTGAGGAGATATTTATTAAAACTTTTTTAATAAACATGAGGATTAATATTTAATCTTAATTAAATATTTTGAGTTGAGATTAGGGGTAGGAAATGATGGGATTACCCTTTAATCAAAATTAAAGAAGGATTAGAAGATTTTGGAAGAGGTTAGTGGTCTGAAGGAAATTGGCCAAGCTTTGGGCAAAAAATAATTTTTTTATTTATTTTGGGTTTTTTGGTCAATTTATTAATTAAATAATTAATAAATAAGGAAATAATGTTTAAATAAGATTTAAACATTTTTGGGAGGGATTCCTTAATTAAATATTTTTAATTAAGATAAAGGGATTTAATGGCATAAAAATTAATTAATTAATTAATTAATGATGATGTCATCAGGGACTTTTTTTCAAAAAATAAAAATACTTTATTTTCTAAAGTTTTTTAGGTGTCTACACCTCCAACTACTAGACTATCATGGAAAACTTGTATTGAAGATGACACCTCCAACTACTAGAATTTCATGGAAAATTTTATATCTTAAATTGTCGAGAGAGAGAGAGAGAGAGAGAGAGAGAGAGAGAGAGAGAGAGAGTAGGGCACCTCCATGATTATATCCATACATTCACTAGAAAACTTATAAGCATGTTTCATTGTTTCAAGTTCTACACTAAATTGGCTATAATGTCGAGCATCAATTTTTCTTTCATCTCGACAAGAGCTCCAACAATTTGTCTAGCCATTCAAAAAGAATATTGTTGTAGGTTTCCTTGTTTGTCATGGTAATGTTCCCTTGGCTTAATTTATGACCCTTCTTCCTCCTATTCTTTACATGCACACAAAAACCGATCAAGTTGAATTTTTGCATATGATAAAAATTAAAGTGAAAGTTGAGTAAATTGAATCAATGTACCTATGCACACAAAAACCCATCGAGTTGAATTTTTGCACATGACAAAAATCAAAGTGAAAGTTGAGTAAATTGAATCAATGTACCTTAGAGTCTTCACAGGAAATCTCTTTCATTTTTTCAGCAAATGACTTATCTTATGGTTCAACCACAAGAATCTCTCTCCTATATCCTGACCTTATAGTGTATTGCTCCATTGCAATTAGGTCAACCCTATAAGGGTTTCCATTTGGATGAACGACAAACTATGATTCCAAGATCCACAGTCTGAGTTCTAGAAGATAAACTTTCCTTGATAAAATTGACATTTGAATCTCAATATAAAACCCACTGTGCATCGTCCCTCCACCACACTCTTTCTGTGGTGGGATTTGGGCATTCTTTGGTAATACACATGTTTTCCTTACAGTGTTTTTTTCTAATAACTTTCACAATATTTTGAACCAAATGATGAAGAGATTGAAAAATGTGATAGTTCTAATGTGTCCCATGCATGGCTCATTCAAAGTGTAAATTAGGATTTACAAAATTTTAATTGTGGCCTAGTTGATCCAATCATTTATTTGATGAAATTAATCCATTTTTGGGCATGTGCTTCATTAATTGAGCCTAATTAGGCCTCTAAACAATTGACTATGCATTTACATAAACATAATGCAATCGTGTTATGTCTAGTATAATCATACTAGACACAATGTGATTGTGTTATGTCTAGTATGAAAGTTTACTCATACGAAGCATAACGCAATCACAATTTGTTAACAAAAGAGCACGATCATGTTTACTTGTAATAGACCTGTTTAACTACCCAAAGGTTTGGGTTGATGTTTTTCGTCCATTTTTTGTTACTTTAGACATTTTTTCATCTTCTACGATCAATTATCATCTTTGACCTCATCAGGTTTGCAAATGGTTAAGTGGGTATCTCAAAAATTACTACCATAATCTCACACATTTTCTTAGCTTTCTAACCATATTAATTTTTAAATTTTTGGACAAGATTAGCATTATGAAGTTGATTTTTCTATATCAATGTCTTGACAGTCCTCTCAAACATATGTCTACCATTTTGTTAATAACTTTTTGTCTACTTAACCAAATGGAAAATAAATTACATATTATTGTTCTATAGATAATTATATACATTTTTTTAAAGTGTTGATTTTAGAATTTTTTTGATGCAAGTTATGCCCAACACACAAAGAGGTGCTAGAATTTCAGGATGGAGTCACTTCAAAAAATCATAGAAAAAACTTACTCATCATAAAATTATGAAAAAATACACAACTTCTAGATCGCACTCTTACCTATCATCCTACCAAAGGATTTTTCAAAATACTAAATATAACTTTAGTTTTTTTGAGTGCATGCAAATATCTATGTTTTTTTTAGCAAAAATAGGAATGATTTTTCATGCATGCGCGGTTTGACCCTCTTAATATTATCCATTTTTTTAAAACCTTAGTAGTTTAGAAACTAGATTTAGAGTACTACCATTTTTTTTGTTTTACACATTTTTTCATCTTGAGTGCATGATCCTCAAATGGGTTTTCTAAGATCAGGTTTACCTGATTTCAGATAAATGGTGTCCACTTATACAACCCTTTTTGCTCAATATATTGGTGCACATGCCCTATTTTGTTGCTATTATCTTCCTTGGATTGGATAAAATTGAATGACTGTTTACTTTGGCACCAATTTCATTTGCATCACTTATGTGTGTTAGATTAATTGAATAAGTGTATTTTTAAGTAGTCTTATCATCCAATCATGTAATATTGATTATAATAATAGAAAAAGTAGACTATAGGTGGATTAAATTTTAAATTGTGTAGGCTATTTTACTTTCTTGTTATTTTCTTTCTTTGTTTACCCTTGGTTCTCTCATGAGATATTTTCCCAACTATGTTCAGTGATCCTATGCTTGACCAAACATGAAGGAAAATGATGAATTGATTGCCCACCTTATTATAAGTCAATAACCTCCTCATCCAACTTTTTCTTTTCTTACCCAACTGAGACTTAGTCTACATGAAGCTTAGGAGTGGAAATTTTTTGCTTCCCATTCTTTCAGTCAATATTGGTCGAACATTCTAGTCTGGTGAAAATTATTACTCTATTGGTTGGGTATGAAACAATATCTCATCAATAGATAAATGGCACTAGAAGGAGGGCCTACCAAAACCTGCGGTCATTTTCCTTTATCCTTGTGATGAGTCCTACCATATTTCAATATTGTGTACCGTAAAAGCTAATACATGAAAGTTTGAGTTCACAGGCATGGCCACCTCTTGGTTTTAAACTAGATAACCCTCACTAGTCTCAACCTGAACAATCATTTAGTGAACACCTCATCCCACATACTCTATGTCGACTCGACTCCTTTTCTGCAACTCACCTTCAATAGTTGTGTTCGTCTATTGTCTCCATAAAGTTTTTAGATCTCAGACCTCTAGTCTAAAATAAGAAAAAATAAATGAAAGAAGAAAGGTAAGGCATTTGTGGGTGAGTGCACCAAGATGGTGTACAAAAAGGGGGTATAAGTGGACACCTTTTTTTCTGAAATCAGGTAAACTTGAACTTGGATGAGATCTTTGAGGGTCATCCACTCAAAATGACAAGATGCGTAAAACATAAATTGTAGTACTCTAAATCTACTTTTCAAGCTACTAGATTTTTTTTAAATGGATAAGATTAGATGGGTCAAACTCTATTCATGTGAAAAATAGTTCCTAATTTTTTTAGAAAATATAACATAGTTGTTTTTGTCTATAGCATAAAAGACATAGTTATATTCACTATTTTGCACATCCCTTTGGTAAGATGATAGCTAAGAGTCATATCTAGAAGTTGTATTTTTTTTGAAATTTTATTATGAGTATTTTAATTTTTATGAATTATTGAACTGACTACATCCTAAAATTTTTGTAATTATTCGTGTGTTGAGCATAAATTACACCAAAAAAATGAAAATGGAATTTATTTTTTAAATGTGTATAGAATTAGGTGTAGAATAATTATATATCATAAGTTATTTTTAAAATGGTAGATAGATGTCTTTGAGGAATGTCAAGGCATTGGTAAAAGTAATTAAAGTTTACTATGCTAATGTTGTCTAAAAATAGAAAAAAAATATTGTTAGAAAGCTAAGAAGATATGTAAGATTATGGTGGTGATTTTAGAGATATCCACTTTACCATTAGCAAACCTGATGAAGGAAAAGACAATAATTCATCTTTAGAAGATGAGAACATGTCTAAAGGGAAAAACAAAAATTAGAGGGAAAATAGTCTCCCAAGCCTTGGGTCATTTCCCTATGCTATCACCAAGCCATAACCCATTCGGGTTTCTAGGATTCAAATAACCTGATCAGGTTATGAAATGAAAAAATTACATTCAAAACTCGATCAGGTTATGCAAAACCTAGTCGGGTTATTCAAAACCTGATCAAATTTTGAAGAACTAAATGTAAGCTTTATCTAGAAGCCATAACTTTTGCATCCGAAGTTCAATTGACTCTATTAAAAATGTGTTGGAAAGCTATTGAAGAGATCTACAACATGATGTAGATAAATAAATCATGTCTTTAGATTTTTATTTTCCATCAATTTGAATTAAGTGTAATCTAAAATAGGTAGTCATTATTTTCCAAATACATAATCAATAGGTAAACATGAATGATAATATATTTGTCATTCTCTATCTCTTAAACACACATACACACAACTTAATCACTAACTAAATAACTCCTAATATCTCTCTCTCTCTCTCTCTCTCTCTCTCTCTCTCTCTCTCTCTCTCTCTCTCTCTCTCTCTCTCTCTCTCTCTCTCTCTCTATGTATGTATGTATGTATATGTGTGTGTGTATATATATCACTCTCTGTCCATTTTCTAGTCCCCTCTTACTTTATCCATCTATCCCCTAATATCTCTCTCTCTACATTCACTCTCTTCATCCTATCCCCCATATCTCTCTTGCCATCACTTCATCTCTCTCTCTCTCTCTCTCTCTCTCTTCTCTGTCTCTCTCTCTCTCTCTCTCTCTCTCTCTCTCTCTCTCTCCTCTCTCTCTCTCTCTCTCTCTCTCACACACACACACACACACAGTCTTCATCCTATCCCCATATCTCTCTTGCCATCACTTCATCTCTCTCTCTCTCACTCTCTCCATCTCTCTCTCACTCTCTATTATCCTCCCCCCCCTCTCTCTCAAAAACCTTTCTAACCCCTTACCCATCTCTCTCTGACCCCTAATCCCCTACCCCCCCCCCCCCCCTCTCTCTCTCTAACCTCTTATCTTTGAAGTTGGCAATTTAGATAGAGAGAGGTAGTTAGGGATTATGGGTCATAGAGAGATGGATAAGGGGTTATAAAGAGGTGAGAGAGAGAGAGAGAGAGAGAGAGAGAGAGAGAGAGAGAGAGAGAGAGTGTGTGTGTGTAAAGGGTATAAAAATAGGGAGAGGGGATAGGACATGAGATAGTGAGAGGGAGATGCAGAGAGTGAGAGAGAGATGAAGTGATGGAGAGAGAGGGACATAGGAGATATAGATTAGGAGATAGGATGGAGAGAGTGAGAAATATGGATAGAATAGGAGGGAGGGAGGGAGGGAGGGGGAGAGAGAGAGAGAGAGAGAGAGAGAGAGAGAGAGAGAGAGAGAGGAGAGAGAGAGAGAGAGAGGGAGACAGACAGACAGACAGACAGACAGAGACAGAGAGGTTAGGAGTTAGTAAGAGAGATATATTAGGAGTTATTTAGTTAGTGATTAAGTGTGTGTATGTGTTTTTGAGAGATAAAGAATGAAAAATATGTTAGCATTCATGTTTACCTACTGATTACACATTTGGAAAATAATGACTACCTATTTTAGATTATGCTTATTCAAATTGATGGAAATAAAATTTTGAAGACATAGGATTGATTTATCTACATCATGTTGTAGATCTCTTCAATATCTTTCTAACGCATTTCAGATGGATTCAATTGAACTTTGAATGTGAAAGTCATGGCTTACAGAGTAAAGCCTACATTTAGTTCTTCAAAACCCAATCGGGTTTTGCATAACCCAATCAGGTTTTAAATGCACATTTTCATTTCACAACCCGATCGAGTTATTTGAATCCTAGAAACCTGATCAAGTTTTGTATTTTATGTATTTTGGCCAGGCTTGGCAACCAAGCCTGGTCGCCTTTTGAAATTTTAAACAACCCAATCGGGTTATTAATGTTTTTGGGTTTTTTTTATGGTGTCCACTAAATTGTACACCATCTTGGTGCACACATCCTTGTGTCTCAACCTTCTACTACTTAGAGTACACCTAAGTCCTAATTACCAACTAGGACAATGGCTATCCTACCACAAATTGCATTTCTCATGGCACAATTGTCACCCCTAGAAACCTTTAAAATAATGCATAATATGTCACCCCACCCTAAGAAACTATGTCCAAAATTCAAACATTTTGGTCCTTAGGTGATGAAAGAACACATCCAAGCATTCAAAGATTGCCTGGTTAGAAATAATGTCAAGCATAAAGGCATGGGTTTCCACCTATTCCCAATGACCTTGGGTCCCAATGAACTAAATTTGTACTTCAATCTCCCCACCAATTCCATTAGCTGATGGGTCAACATGGAGAGAACCTTCCTCTCTAACTTTCAATCCCAAATCGATCATGTGATGTGTCATTGCCAGTTTATGGGAATCTAGAAAGGACCAAGTGAACCTTTACCTACTTTTAATAATTAGTTCCAATGCACCCTTAGAAATATTTAGATCCTTTTGCACTGACTATGGAAATAACCCTGAGGACTTACTCGAATGTTATAGATTGAGTTGTACCAACACTCATTATACGAGTTGTATTTCAAGGAGATCGAGATGCCTTGGCCTTGGAAGTGTTTTTTAATCTCCAAGTTGGATGGACTCCTCACTTGGGTTATTACAATATGATTCTTGTAGTGATACTTAGGCCTATCTAACTTCCTACTATACTTATTCGCCATAATCTACCCCTCTTCTAGGTCTTGAGTATTCTCATTGGACCTTAAAAATGGTACCTTGGGTATGTGGGACTATACTTCTTACCTCTACCCCCAGGTTGTATCATCATATGAAGTTCTTGTCTTTCTTTTAGTCATCCCAAGTGGGAAGAATTTTGTCACTCCTAGCACTTCAAAAGGCATGTAGGCACAATCCTCACAACTGCCTAATCAAGTTACATATCTTGTAATTGCATGAAAACCTTTGAAGAATCATTACCATTATGGATAATAATATGAGGTAATTAAAATCAAATAAGGTTGCATGATGACCAATCAATAGCATGGGCCCCCATAGCAAAGGAACATATTCTTGGGACAAAGAGGTTCCTATAACTCTGGTCCTCGAGGTGCCAACTATAAAAATTTCTTGGGTAACTAGCAATTTAATAAAAAACCAAACAACACCCCCCCCCCACAAGTCAATCCAACAATCAGGGGAATGTAGGACCTAATCATTCCACCCATCTTGTATAATTAAATACCCTTTAACAAAATGGTATCGATTACATGATACCAAGTTGCAATCAGAGGCCACATGAAAACAATAATCCAAATATCTCATTTGGATCAGCAAGCTTGATATAAACAAACATCTCTAAAGGCTTTAGTGGAACCCTCTAACTCTTCTTTTGTGAGATTGTCCTTTATAGAGAGGACAAATAGGATGTAGAAGAACTCATTCTTTAGGGGTTCTTTGATGACTCCATCCCTACATATGAGGCTAATCATTTAATTAGTTGGTAGCCTCCTTATAACATAGGGATCCAGTTTAACAAAGGTGCCCTGATAACATCAGTTCCACCTAAGAGTACATATATTCCTCCAAACCCCCATGCTATATAAATATGCCTCCTCCCATGGGACTAGTGTTACAACCTTACAATTTTGTGATGAAGGCCTCAGGATCCCCAAGAGTGAAGTTTGAAATCAGGAGGGTAGTGGAAAGCACTAGCACCACCATGTCCTTGATGGAAGTATTGTTGAGCTACCCTGAGAAGCAAAAGGCCCTCATACAACTACTTGACATCTCAAAAATGTGCCCCACCACTACGGAGAGTGTAACTTTCAATGATAACAATGTGACCATTTTTCAAGGAAAATTTGAGAAATGTCCCTTCCTACTCAGCCTAAAAATCTATGGAAAAAAAAATTCACAATTTCCTAGTTGACTCTAGAACTTATAGCAATATCATGCCCTTTATCCATATGTAAGAAGCTCAGATCAATCACCATGCCATCGAAAGGTGCAGTAGTACAACTTGATAAATTCATCTTCAAAATAGTAGGCAAGCTAAAGAACATTCAAATCATGCTCGTCCAAGAACCTTGAGTGTCCAATGTCTTTGATATCCAAGTTGTGGACACCTCTAAAACCTATGGGATATTGGTAAGCCAAAATTGGTCAAAAGCCTTCAATAGCTACATCTCTACAAACTTTTACCACTTATAGCTTTCCTGGAGAGGGAAGGAAAACCAAATAAATCTTGACATTAAATCCCAAACATTAAATCCCAAATGAAGTAGGCTCTCACCAATTCTGATCAAGTGAGTGAAGTAGCTTATGCTCAACTTGAACATGGTCTTTATTAGGATATGGAGACTTTAAAGTTGGATTTCATTCCAAGAGGGGCACTCCTCAATGAGGACCCAACCATCACAGGGAATATGTCAATTTTATCACATAGAGTTACGAAGACTTGAATACCTATGACACATCTATGATGGCCCATATTATACCCCTCATCAAGAGGTTCAAAAGTTATTATGAGCTAGAAACAACTATGTATTGAGGGCAATTCTAAAATAATTGTGGAGATGGATAAGGGAAATATAGAGTCATATTGATCAATTTCTGTAGGGCCCATTTGTCATTGCACCAAAAGCCATGACTGTTAGTGAACATGGAACACCACATAATTAACCACCTGTGGGCAGGGGAGCATGTCGCATCACCCAACAATCTCCCCCTCGACGCGCATACCAGGTGCTTACGCGGGTCGGAAAGGCACCGGGGAGATTTGAACCATGACCAGGCCAAAACCAAGCTCTGATACCACTTGTAAGGAAACTTGGCAATAAAGAGTATAACCATTTCCACATAACCCATAATAGATTTGAAAATAAATACGGAATTAAAATCCACATGCAAGAGAATAGACAACATACCCACAAAATGTGACACAAGATATACCCTGGGAAACCCTCATTGAGGGAAAAACCCAGCCTCCAAAAGCATCCATCACCATGTATTATTCAGTAAAAAATACCATTGCCATGGAAGCCTTCATGGCCATAGCCACAACCGAGCAAACTATGTGAACAAGCATGAATCCGCACATCCCATGCCATGCTTTCAACCTTCACAAATGCTCCCTTGGCTAACCTGTCAAGCCTTGTCCCGCTCGACTCTTGTCTTTTGTCTTCTCCTTGTCACTCTACAACAACTACCCTTGTGGCTACTTATATATTAGAAAGTCCCACAAAACCACTAAGTGGTATTACATAAACCATGTGCTAAAACCATGTGCTACCTAACCCACTGACCCCACATTTAATATTGGGCATTTAATTCTTTTCCCCAATATTAAATAATTACATGAAATATTTTCACAATGTTACAATACAACTCATCAAGAATATTCCATGGGAATTTTTACATATTGCAAGTCCATCTAGGTACACCATTACATAATAAAAATAAAATTAAAAAATAACAATATTATGCAATGTGTGCAACACCCATTATCTCAACAATTTCTAATATTCTTGGTGACATATGGAGGCTCCTTGAAAGTCATGATAGATACATAATACAATGTACTTACAAAGAGGGCAATATTGTGGCAAACTCGTTGGCTAGCTTAGGATTGCAATTTCAAGGAGTTCATTGCTAGAGACAAACAGCCTCTCTACCAACACATACTCAATCCCTTATTAAAAGGGAATTGATTTTTATAAATGAGAGATGATGATTCACTTGTTCAGTTGGAAGTCCCATTCGAGCTCAAAGGCAGTGATAAATACTTATTGTAGCACCTTTGTTATTTTTAATTTGAAATTAAGTGCCAACATGAAAAGAGGGAGTTATAGGAAAAATGGTAAAGTAGTTTTAATAATATGTATGGTGCCATAATTAATCAATTTGTAAGGATTAAGAATGTGATATCCATTCATTATGTTAGAGTTAGATCAAGTTAAAAAAATTATTTCAATCCAACCCAACTTTTGGCATGGAGTAATATTCACAATTTCTAGATAAGAGTAAGAATGATAATTGAATATAGTAAGGGTCAATTGCACATGTCACCGTGATGGCATTTGGGAGAACAATTTACTACCACTCTGGGTAATAATTACAGAAACTACTAAGCTTTCTTAAACACTAAGTGCAATGTTTTTGAGTTATATGTGTTTTTTTATTTCCACATTAAGGTTCTTGGTGTGGGGGTTTTCTATATTTTGTCAATCTAGAGTACTCAAAAGATTATAAGCAATAAATTGAGATGGGTGGTGACATGGTGTAGGAAAAGCTTCCTAAATTAAGGATTACATGTGGAAAATCCCAACACATGGATGAAAATTAAGGAAAGTGAATTACTCCCTTTCATGGAGGCAATGGAAGGGCATGATGAAAATTACTCGACCCAATTCATCAACTCTTGGAATGACAAGAAATTTACAATAAATGACGTTACTTTCTAAGTCAATGAGGAGATTATCACAATAGTAATTGGTTTATCCTTAAAGGGAAAAAATGATAGAAGGTCATCAAGGTTTTAGATGAACCTAATCTCAACTAATTTTTCAAGAAGGATGAAGCCTTAGTTAAACATAGAGGTGAGTTTAATCAGGAAGAGTTGTTTGAGCCATGAGATGAGGTGTGTCTCTTGATAATGAATTATCTCACTCTTGAGGGTAGATTTAGTGTTTGTTATTGCTATTGCTTCCCATTACTTAATCACTGTAGGCACCATAATGAAATATCTATCCCTATCTTCATGTTGCATGATTTAGAGGCCACAATGATGGATGTTAGGGATAGGAAGAAGAAAGGAATTTATTTTTTGATATCCAAGGCTCATTCTTCACCTTTATAACTTTCATCTTGCCTTGTTCCATTCTCATTGTGGTGCCATACATGATGCCTAAGGCTCGCTGAATCCTCTAGCCCCTATGGGTGGAAGTTATTCTGTGCTCCCTACTCTTTAGTTGTCCAAATCATCCACTCCCTTGGTGACCTCTAAAAAATAGAAAAAATATATGGTTATGGTCTTGGTGGATGTTAAGAAACCCAAAATTTAAGCCCTTATGAATGTTGAGCTAGTGGAGTTTGAAGATGATCCTAAGGGTAGTTACAAGATGTTTGATAGACTATAAAAATGGCATGCCCAAATATCAAGGCAAAAACACACCAACAATTTTTAATTTTTTTCTAAAGTTAATAGAAACTATGTTGAACACATACTAATATTGAAGTCATTGCAAAAAGGTAACAACTATGTAACATTGAGTTCAAGTCTCAAGGTCATCACTTGGATTAGTTCGCTAGCATTTTCTGGTTAACCTTCATTATTAGCTTACTAGAACAACCTTGACTATATTAAATTTTGTAACATTTTATGGAAGCATAATCATGCATACATAAGGTTCTATTCAATGCAATAAATTTGTTACAACATACTATGACAATCCCCTAAATGCCTAATTCTGCACTTAAGAGGTGACCTAATAATATACTAATACTAAACTCTAATTAATTTCAAAACCTATAAGGATTCAAATAAACATTTAAATATTATTATGCAATTAATCAAAGGTGACACCAAATTCAACTCCCAACCTCAAATCCCTAACAACTATAGATTTTCTATACAAGACCCCTTTTATAACCCTTTGAACCTTAATATAATAATTTGAACTAGATAAAACCCATAATTAAATACATCATATTGCTATGAAACATCACTAAAAAAATTATCCAAAAATATAAATATTTCAAAACAATACTCTATCAATAAAATAAAAATGAAACCATACACTTACCTTCTAACTATAACTAGCAATTCCTATACTTAACCACTAGCCAATGCCAAGACCAACTATAGTATAAAATCAATCAAAATTCAAATACACAATGTTTTTTATTAAGGAAAAAAGGTTTTGAAGGGTGCCTGAAACCCTTTGCACATCCAAATACTTTCAATGTAGCATAAACAAAAGATACAAAAAACCAAAGGTGAAACAAGTCACCAACCAAAATAAGGTGACCAGGGTGGCCTCATAGATAACATGGTACACTTCTTCCACCAAATAAAACTCAATAAAACCATTTGGGACCCATCAATCCCAAAAGAGTGATATTTAAGAAGTTGATCAAAGGAATGTTGGGAATTTTTGTATTTATTTTCTTTAACCTTTGTCCAACCTTCCTCCACCAGATTAGCCTCCTCCCAAACCAAAGCATCGGCATCTGACTCAAGAAGAGAAATAGGCAAAACCTCACCAAAAACCACTAGAACCCAACCTAGAGAGGGAGGGGCACTCATGGCAGCCACATCCAACAACAGATAAATAGCCTGGATAGATGGAGCAGTGCTACTAGTATCATTAGCAACCACAGATGCGAGGGAATCCATAGGAGTAGAGTCTTTAAGGATAGAGTAATGTTGAACCAAAGCCGTAGACCACCAAGAAGGTCTTTTCTTTGATTTCTTTAATTTTGTAGGAAAACACACAACAATGTGTCCAATCTTGGAGAAGACCCTACAATGGAAAGGAATTCCTTCATAGCCTAGAGTCTGAATCTAAGAACCATTACCTCAAATTTGATCTTCTCAAGGAGGCCCTTCAAAGTATCAACCACCATGACGATGTGAGTGTAAGTAGTATGAAAAATATCAAAAGATTTAGAATCCACCATTTGGAAGTCACCAATTTCATCTCCCATACCTTCAAAAATTGAATCCAGCCATAGGTGAAGGGGAAGATTCAAGAGCCTGACCCAAAGAGGCATATGAGAAAAAGATTTAGATGTAGGGTCGAAACCCTCATGCTAGGGTTTGGCCAACAAAGGGTAACGATCATCCTAGCTGAGTGACTGCACAAAATAGCCCTTCTATAATCAGCAACATCAAATTTTACTATGAAAAAACCCCTAGCCATAGGGTAAATCTGGATAGATTTAGAAATCAACTGGTCCCAATGCTTAGATATCCAAGCATGAAGAGCTTGAAGGGAAGGCTAGAATCCACGAAATTTGAAAATAGTTTCCCTCTTAGAGAAGTCCTCAATTGTATGAGCAATTTCTTCAGTTAGATCATCCTCCAAAACTAACTAGATAGGATTGCTAACCAAGACAAGAGTCACAACCAAGGAAAAAATTGGACAATCCACAGATGAAACCCCCAATCCATAGACACCAGCTTTGAAAGCCACCACATCTGCAAAGGAGGTAGCATTGCCACCAGTAATAGAAGCAGAAAACCTAACCCCCAATCTACTGTTGGAAGAAACAGGCTGAGCAAATGCGGCCCCAATAGCCATACTTGGCCCTAACAATGGTGGGAGCAGTGAGCAGGATACTTCAAATACACAATGTTATTATAAAATATAAATAATAATAATAAAGTGTAAGATACCAATCATGTTTGATAATCACTAACATTATCTAATAAATCTCAATACAATTATAACATACCTAAAACCCTTATTACTAACATTCATGGAAACCCTCTAACACTTCAATCATTTAAATTATTCTTTGAAAAGAAACAATTCTAAAATATTAAATTACTGACACATGTCTACACAACTACTTTATTAATATCTAATCACTAACCTAATTTAACTTCATGCAACTAACCCCCTTTCACTACTAACCTCAATCTATCTAAATCCTAAACCACAATGTAATTATAAAACAATACTACTCTCCACTAAACCAATATTAACTAATCTACTAAGTAACTACACTAAATTTACAAAATACTAAACTTAAAATTATATTATACTAAACTTCTCTAACTAGCACCTAACCCTACCTAACCTGCCCCACACTAACTTCCCCATGTGCCAAATGGCAGTCCCATCTAATATGGTCGCCTTCCTAGACACCCACGTGCTTCCCCATACCCTTGTTGGGCTTCCCAACTGGACACGACTATCTTCTATCCAAACTGTATAGTTGACCAATTTTTAAAAAATCTAAAACATCATGGATTTTTTTGAAAATTTTGGTGTTTGATCTTCATGATTTGCATAGTTTGTAGTCAAAAATAACAAAAAAATACTACATTTTTGAGAATCTAGAAACAAAATTTGATCGTGTTTTGTCTTTAGTGCATTTTGGATGGAGATTAGCCGATCCCTTCCGAACTCCCCTACACATTGCCCTATCCCTTGTTCTTTAAAAAATGCTTGAGTACGGATAGCATGGTGGAAGGAAGGGTTAAAAATGTAATCATCTAGTTTATTGCCTTGGTTAAAAATCTACACTCTCATTAATAAGACCTGTGCTCAACTTGGGTGGGGGGAAAAGTAAGGTGGGTGTGGGGACCATGTGCAGTCTCATCCCCCTTCTTCCATTGTCTTTACTACCCTAAGGTGATGATGGGGATATTAAATGAAAAGGGGTACATTCTTTTCTCTCTCTTTTTAGGGACGCAACTATCCTCCAGGCAAACTGTCCAGTTGACCAATTTTCAAAAAATCAAAAAACATCATGGATTCTTCTAAAAAATTCATTATTTGATCTTCATGATCTGCATAGTTTGTAGTTGGAAACAATAAAAAAATTGGAAAAAAATCACTATGTTTTCATGAATCTAGAAAATAAAGGTTCGACCTTATTTTGTCCTTAGTGCATTTTGTCTGGAGATTAGCCTGTCCCATTTTTAAGGATATATATGTTCTTTTTTTGTTTATAAATTTATTTATTCAAGTCAACCAAGTGGGGTATAGAATTATTATTATAATGGATGTTTTAAAGTGGAAGTTTCTAATTTCTTCCCATGCAATTTCTAGAGGTTTCTAATTTCTTCCCATACAATTTCCAGAGACCTGTAGGGTCTCATTTGGAAGAATTATTCTTGTGTTTCCAATAAAAAGGTTACATGGGTTTGCTTCCAACTTACATAGTAATGGTAATAGGCTTATTTCCAATAAGCTTAGGAGTTAGTTGTAAGGTAGAATACATGTGACTAAACTTGGATTTTAATTCCATTTGGTTTACCATCATGTATATTAAACTAATTTAAGATGCAACTATGGAAAATACATCAATTTTGAACAAGGAACTTAAATTAAGAACTTGAGGAGATCTATCCACCTTTCATTTTGATTTCTTTATGAAATACCATGACTTTATCATAATCAATTCTATTTACATTCATGGTTGAATCCAAGGTTACAAGAGGTTAAATTATGAAATAAACTAGTTTTTGACACTACGTTATTCCAATGCATTTAAATGCAAAAAATAAATTTTTGAAGTCCATTTGTAATCTTATCACTATACTATATAGTTTGTTCATAAATCAATCTCCTTTCTTCTTAATGAAAATGTAATCTACAACATGGAATGCATTTCAATAAGTCTCAAGGAAGTTATGAATCATTTCTCTCAACACATAAATATAATGATACAACAAGAGGGATGCAACAATGGAAAAACCTCTAACACAAGGTGTCTCAAGAACATCATCAATGCTCCAACTCCAAAATGGCTCCATCATAAGGGCCTATCCAAAATCTACAAAAATACATAGAACTAACCGTGGAGAGCTCACCTCCCATCCTAGGTCTTAAGGAGACCACCCACCAAGCTAGGAGTACTCAAAACCAACTGGGTGACAATCAAGTCCAATCCACAATAATACAAACACAACAATTAACACTCATCCAAGGCTTGCACAATGGGATTCACTAGCTTGATCCCATAAAAAAGGGGTGCAAGTGGACTAGCATGTAGGAGATTTCCAAATGAAAAACATACAAATAAGCATGTCTCTTCTAAGGCTAGAATTCATATACGATATCCACACTTTCTCCTCTTTATCTCCCCCAAAGAAAGATCAATAACATTGGTATGCAAGGACCCATACACCTTACATTTCTTCCCTCTTTTCTCCATGAGAAGAGGCTCTACACTTCCATGGAGTCCAACTAACCCCTTCCCCCATACTTGGTCACTTCTTCCATATCCAAGGACGAGTAATGTCATTACACACTTCACAAACCTCTCTCATTCAAAATCAAAGATGAACACAACAAGCATGAAATCAAAACCAAAATCCCATCCCCTTACATAGCAACAATATAAAATGCATTGATCACATATGTAAGAGAATGAAATGCATACTAATCTATTTGCAACAAGAACAAAAAAAACTTTCATGGCAATGGTGGGGACAAACCTTCACAAGGGTTATGGTATAATGGTGTTTGAGAAGAGCCTTTTCCTTCTTTTGCTTCCTTCAATCCAAAACCGTAATGTCTCTAAAAGTAGAGAGTTGGTGAACAAGCCCTAACTCCTCAAAGGACCTCTAAAAAGGCCTCCAAATTCTACCCACCCACCAACATTAAATTCAGAATTGACCCTTGATTCTTTTATCTTTCCCTTGTTCCCTATCATAAATACAATATTGGAAAGGAGTGTGGGTTTGGGGAAAAGGTCAAGACTCACTCAATTTTCGCAACATATGGGAAATGAGATCTAACAAGGGTCACCAATGTCACTAGGGGGTTCTAGTAGTGTTAGAAATGTTCCTAACCCATACCCCTAACACTTAGGTACTTGAATTTTGCTAAAATTGGCCCCTAGGACCACTTTTTGGCCTCTAGAAGTGAGTAGAAAATTTTTGATTCAAATATCTTAATTGGTGGGAATTTACAAGTATCTCCAAATCAAAGGGGTTTAATTAGGCTCCTAATAGGTCAGTTAGGTTTAGGGTTACACTGCCAACCTTACTAGACATAACATTATATATACACATAACGAGTGTCGAGTGACACTGTAAAATAACATTGTACACAACATTAACATGTCACTAATTAAATAGTGAAATCACCTAATACATACATACAATTTATGATTACAAAATAAGTCACTTAACAATAAGATTTGAATCTCTTCATTAGATTCAACCTTAGTTTCATAGTTTGCACATGTTGTTGGTTATTGATTCTCCAAAAATTTCTATGGTAATTTCCTACACACTCAATTTGAACATCAGTATTTCAATAAAATTAGATGTATATATATAATTCAAATTGCATAATCAATTGACTGAACATTCTACATTCTCATTTTAATAAACTTTTCTATTTCTTCACCTAATAAACATAATTGATTTACATAATTGAATTAACTTTTTAACATCTATAATTTCATTTCAATGAGATTATTATTTCTAACAGTATACATATAAAATACTTATTTAATTCAACACCATGATGTAGTCCATCGGTTTCAATCTTCAACTTTTTAAAACATAATTCATCAATTATTCTAAATCTAATTTAAATCAATTTAATATTATCAAATTGAACTATCTAAATGCATATAACATGCTCATCCAAGTACCATGAATAACATCATCATCGTAAGTTTAAACACCACATAGCATCATTAGTACAAATCAATGTTTAAACAATCAACAATGTATCAAGTATAGAATCACAAGGTATCAAAACATGAACATGTCAACTGATATCAATTTTCATTAGAACACCTAAACCATAAAACCTTAATTCATATCCATCATTATCATCTAATGACATAACTTCTATCAGCTAGTTAAGCAAATGTATCCTAGAGAACACATGCAATACTTAAGATTTAAACCATAATTTTGAGCAACCAAATAACTCATCCCAATGCAGAAGTATAACCTCTTGTATATAATACCCTAACAACCTTAACACATCATAATGTACTTTTAATTTTTAAAGTTAAGCTACATTAAGGAGACTTCTAGTAAGTTAATATCTCTTCTTTGAATTTTTGAATGAATCATAAGAGGATAAGTATTAAATTATCTAATTGCAGAAATCATCAAATTATTATACATAAGATATCCTTAATCATCATAATGTCCTCTACATGGTTTCTAGCAACAACATCAACATTTTCCCATACCATTTCCTTTTCGTGTTCATATATCCATTCAAATATCCCCTAAAGGATTTAGCAGAGAAACTCATATTTAAAATAAGTACACATGTGGGGTCTTACAAAAAAAGTAAGGCAATGTGGAAGAAGATGGTTAATAAGAGAATGGAAATAGAGGAAGAGAATTTAGGGTCAGAGGTGAGTGAAAAGAAAAATAAACCGAGGAAGGAGAAAGTTATTAGAGGAAAATATGTTGAGGAATGTGAGGAGACCCCAAATTCGGATGTGGGTGGATTAGAGAAGAAGAAGGAACCCAACCTTGACTCCACCCATGTATTTTCCAGCTTTACCATCAACAATGTGGATGGAACTTCCCCTACCCCCTAATGCCCCTGTCATAAATGTAATGTCCCCAATATTAATAAATATTTTAAATAAATAATGGTTCCAAAATTTAAGTAGTATTTGGACCTTTAATTTTTTAATAAAGGGGCCCATTTTTATTTTTAATTTCATCTTTAGGTGTTTCAGTCAGCTCTCTTGTAAACCCTCGGGAGTTCCTCTAAAAGATATTTAAGTACAACATGTAGGTAGTGGTTGATATGTGATTGGGATTATTATTTTGTACTGCAAATTCCGATTGAAATTTTGTATTGTTCACCATTTTAGAAGTTGAAGATCTTCCCTACTTGGCTTTTCTGGTTTCAATGGGATTCAACCCTCACCCTATCTCATCTATGTATTTCTTGGCTTGTATATGTAAAATCAGAGCACCATCTCTGTTTTGCAAAGACAATATTTTGAGTTTTGGTGATAAATTGTTATATCTTTGTGTTGGTATACACTTTGCGTGTTTGGCTATTGTTTGGTGTGTTCAATGAATTATATCTTCCCTTCATCATCTCCAATTCACTCCCTTCAGCACATTCTTCAAACATTACCATGACATTCTTCAATCATCATCGTGGCATCAAAGTTTTCCCTCAAGTGTTTCCCTTTCCTCGGGTGTTCTCCAACAGGCACTTTCCCTCGAGTACTTCTCTCAAGTGTTTCCCTTTGGGTACTTTCCTCGTGTGTTCTCTATCAAGTACTTCCCTTGGAGTGTTCTCCATCAGGTGCTTTTCTTGGGTGCTCTCCATCAGGTACTTTCCCTGGGTACTTTCCTCAAGTGTTCTCCACTGGGTATTTTCCTCATATGTTCTCCATCGGGACTTTCTAATTTCCTCAAGTCTTCTCCATTGAGTACTTTCCCTTGGGAGTTTCCCTCAAGTGTTTCACTCAGGTACTTTTCCTCGGGTCTTTCCCTCAAGAGTTTCATTGGGAACATTACATGGTATCAAAGTTGGTGATTCTACTAGCTTATTGGGATAGTTGAGAGTTTAGTCTTATATCACACTATGACTCCCAATAATGCCATATGGTCTCCAACCTATTGGAAGGCACATTTTTTGGTTGAATACTCCAAGAAAACTTTAGCATGCAAATAGATGGATGGTGACATTTAGGACAACAAATGCAGGGTAGTTGATGACATTATCTACTACAAAGACAAAATTTATTTGGTACCAGATTCCAAGATGAAGGAACAAATTTTGGAAGAAGACACTTGTACAAATATCATTGAACCAACACCCAGCTATCAACCTGATGGAACTATGAGTTCTAATAGTGACCCTCAGAATAAGAAAGTTCTACTGGTAGTTGTTTAGCTTCCTGGTGATGCAAACTTGGTCAAGGATTGTCGGCAAGAGAAATCTTTATGGTTGGTTGAATACAAAGTTTATCCTTCAGTTGTGCCTAAGTTGTGCATGACTATAATTTCTCCATGTGAGAGGCTTCCTCATAAAAATGATAGGATCTACACAGGTTGTGAGATTTGTAATGCCTTGCCAAGGGATCTAAAAGAAATAACCTAAAGTTTGACTAAGTTTGATAGCATTTTTAATTTTTTTTTGAAACATGAAAGATACACCATTCACATCAAACACATAATAGCAGAAGCAATAACATACATAATAGGTTGCATTCCTTAAAGATCCCGTGACATTGAATCACATTTAAATCTAATCTAAAACTAAATCCATATGAAAGAATAATGAAAAGGCCAATGTCCATTTAATATACATTTGTTCTGAATGCCTCTTGGAAAATTAATTCAGAATGCTCATTCATCCACTAGACAAGTCACAGGGTATGAGAGGCTTAAAAGAATATACATATGTAAAAATAGATATACATCATCCTCTTTGGATCCATGATACACGTGCAATAAAATAAATGAAATCATCCACCATACATAATACATCCATACATCAAAAGATATAACATCCATCATAAAATGATACAACATCCAACATAAAATGTAACCATCCATCATAATGATCAATGAATAGAATGAAGGTATATGCCAACAAGAATACTCCAGCCACAGTGTCTCGGACGGATCTCAATGGTATGAGTGAAAAAGCACTACCACCTGACCCCGTGGAACCTAAATGGCCCACTCCCACCACGCTGAGGAGATAGTCTCAAGTCCCAAATAGGATATCAAATCACATAACACAAGAACTATCTAAGTACAGGAAATCCTAAAAGTATACTAACTCAAAGGTTCCAACACATAAATTGGCATCTAGACCCAGAGGCACACAAAGATACGTAGGTATCTACTATGTAAGCGGGAAAGTGTCATTGTACAAATCATGTTTGGAGTTACCCGAGCAATCCCTTAGGACTCTCGGGTCCCTAGTGATCCCTGCGGCCACTAGTATCCTCTCGCATTGACAAGGCATACTACAGAATGCAAGGTCATAACCAAGCGTTCTCTCTACTTCCATCCTAGTCTGTATTAGCACTCGAGGCATGGGCGAGAACGTACAATTATCTCTTATTAGGTTCATTTAAGTTAGTATTAAGTGTAAAGTTATCACTTATTAACCAACATACAATGGGTTACCCCCAAGACCACTTAGGATCCCCGGCCCCCATTGCAAGCCACTTCCTAACACTGCATAAAGATAACCTACCCTAAGCTCATGAAATCACAAATCACATAATCATAGCAAAATCACCTCAGTCCTATACAAGTGACTGGGAAGCATTATAAAAATAATCATAGTAATCACATCAATTCTCTACGAGCAACTGAAAAGCAACAAGATAAATCACAATATCCATCGATTCTCAACGAGCAACCGGAAAGTAATCCCACAATACTGATCAATGACTCAGAATGGTTAATTAGGTATCTCATAGCATACATCCTATTATTCCACAAATATACTGAAACATAGTGACCAACAAAACAAACATACTCATCATAAGCTTACCATCACATACATGGTTGAGCAATAATGATCGAGATCGAGTCAACATGATACCACACTCACAAAACTCCGAGCCTTTGGTAGACGTCCTATAACTGGTCAACAATCTAGTCAACCCAAAAATCTGAAACATAAATAGCATAAGGAAAACAAGATACAAGCACATGTTTTCAATTTATTGAAAGCACATAGTTAAGTTAAATGTGGGTTTTCAAGTTCTATTTCATAGTTCGCTAACAAGTGAAGAAATATTTTCATCATTTTCCTTATAATAAATTCAAGTATTAGCTTAAGTAAAAAACAAATATTTGCCCATGATTTAAAAATCAATTCCTAAATTTACTAAGGTAAATATTATATTTTTCTTTTAAGTTTATTAATGATAAGATTCTCATTGTTTCACATTGATCAAGACTTAAATTAAATATTCACATAATTTAAAATAATTAATTAATTTAATAATTATTATTTATTAAAACATGATTTTAAATCATTATAAAAACTTATCATTATTTAAAATTTTAAAAATTGATTAACATATATTAATTAATATTAAATTATATATATATATATATATATATATATATATATATATATATAATTTAATAATATACTATGAATAAACTAAATCACATTTAAACTTTATATAAAATAAATTTTTTTTTTTTTAAACTAAAATAAGGAAAAGCATTTTTTATACATCCTTGGGCTTATTAAAAGCCGTGCGGCCTTGCCCTCTGGCGTAGGGCCTGCGACAGCGGGTATGGCTTCCACTGGCATAGTCCTTTGGGGATGGGGTGGGGTAAAACCCCCCCTCCCAATATATTTTTTTTTAAAGGACTTTAAAACCAACATTTTTTTTTAAACGTTTCTACATTTCTTGCCAAAACAAAAATTTTCTTTTAATAATTTTGAAGATAATGAATTTGGTTTTAACTAAATTTATTTTAAATGAATATATATATATATATTCTTTTACCAAAATTCAGAAATAAATCTGATAGACGAATACTAGGTACCCATTCTTTATTTCCTTATCATTATTTTTAAGAAGATTTTCCAATAAAATTCAACCCGTCCTGGTAAGTTTTCTCAAACTATAATCTACTAGAGAGAAATTATATTGAACAATTAAAACATTCCATGTATAGAATAATTTTCCAATATCCAGAATTCACAACATGATATATATTCTTTACCAAAATTATCCAGACAATCATCTAGCAAACACGAAGAAGACAAGAATTAAAAGAACATATTTAAATTATGCAAATTTTCACAAGCGTCTACCTAAACACTTATGCTAATTCGCTACGCTCCAGAAATCTGTAGAGAACAATTCCCCTTTCAGAACTTTCTCCTTCTTTGAAAACTTCTTCCTTCTCCAAAATTTCCCAACCCTTTGAAAAATGAACCCTCAAATTGTAAAAAAGGAGTTATCTCCCTAAAATCGAGGCACTAATTGTGCGCTCACCCCAGAGAACTCTTTGCTCACACCTTTTTAACTCTTTATTAGCTTTTATTCATCTTTCTTTTATCTTTTCCATGCACATACAATAATCTATTATATTACTTTATTTAATTTTTACTTGACCTCTTTTAAAATTGATTTATTTAATTTAGTCTCATGCACGTATTATGTAATCATGAAACTTTTAATAAATTAATTTCTTTTCCCACTTCTAAATTTATTTTTGAACATTAATCTTGATAACTATCTATTAATTTAAATAATATTATTATTTAGCATTTATTTAAAAATGCACTCCAAATATGTATGTATGTATGTATGTTTACACTTCTAAATTTATCTTTGAACATTAATCTTGATAACTATCTATTAATTTAAATAATAATATTATTTAGCATTTATTTAAAAATGCACTCCAAATATATATATATATATATATATATATATATATTATCATGTTCAAATTTAAACTTATAGATTTATAGTCAAATTTAATTATTTTATTTGACTCTTTTATATAATTAATTTCTCAATTAATTAAATAAAATATTAACAAACATATAATTTTCTATTAAATTAAATCATTACTTAAATCTTTTTAATTAGACTTAATTAACAGAAAATTCACCAAAAACTCAAAGTAAAATACGAAAACCCATCATAGTAAAACACATACAAAATCAACTAAAGGTTTAAAATCACGAATTAACATCATCTGACGAATTCGGAAGGTACACGATTCAGATACTGGTCCTAATTGTCAATTAAGATGAATGGCTCAAAGGTTTAGGATTTGGACTTAAGAATTTATCTCCCCTCTCTTACCATTGAGATAATGCGATCGGGTATGCTCATCCTGGCAATTCAGGGAAGTTGATACGTGGTACCTACAATCTGCATAAATCTACGCATGTGCATACACAATATATATTAAGCTAAACAGGCAATGGCAGGAAGTGGTGCATCGTGTAGATCCCGACTAGCAGGTGACTACGACTCCCTTCCTTAACCACATCATAAACACCATACATAAAGAAAACAAACATGCACACCATACACATGCAGTATGGAGTAAGTATCCATAAGAAGACACATATGATAATCCATCTAACTAAACATTATCAATAATTTAATAGGATTGTAATAATCATCATGCACACATGAAGTATAGAGTACCAAGTAATCTCATCATATATCAACTAAGTCTAAAACAATATCTAATAATCTCAAGATAATGCTACTAATCATCAAACATAAAACTAGCCTAAAAGAGTTTGGCAATAATAGCAGAAATGTAAACTAGAAAAATGTAGACTAGGGGCAAGCACTACAAGATTCCTAAGGAGGTAGATGATTACATGAAGCTTGCGGATCTAGACATCGAGGTAGTTTATGACTATTTTCTTTGGGATCCTGGTGACTCTGAACATGACAATGTAGCATAAGATATAAATTTGACAATGATGTTTATAGAGCAACAAAAGCTAGATTCACTCTTTCCTGGTATGATGGTAGTGCCGACAAATATGGGTATACTAATGGTAGTGGAGTTTGATGTGTGTTGATGTACGACCATCCTTATGGATGTGGTAAGATTCACCTAATTGATGAGACTCCAAAGTAGATTAGTGTGTGTGATCCCATGAAGGTTATAAATTGGATCCTCGATGTGTTTTATGATTGGCTTCCATGGGATCCTAGTCATTCTAGACATAGCATTATTTATATTAGAGTGGCACAAGGAAGGCCTGGTGGTGGTCTACTTATCTCAATTGAATTTGATTATGCTTATGTGATCCTAAGGAAGCATGGAGTTTCCAACAGATATAGCTATTCACATTTGCACTTGGTTTGGGATCCTAGAGTTTGCAGATTTCTTGAGGACAAGCAAGCTTTGGGCAGTAAGGATTTGTAATATCCCCAATTTATTAAAATACTTTAAATAATTAATCGTCCCAAAAATTAAATAATATTATTGGACCTTTAATTATTTAATAAAGGGGCCTATTTTTATTTTTAATTTCATCTATAGTAGTTGTTGTCAGCTCTCTTTGTAAACCCTCATCTATAGGACATGTAGGTGGTGGTTGATATGTGATTTGGATTATTTCTTTGTACTATGAATTTCTATTGGAATTTTGTATTGTTTGCCATTTCAAAGGTGGAAGATCTTCCCTGCTTGGATTTTTTGGTTTAACTGGGATTCAACCCTCACCCTATTTTGTCTGTTTATTTCTTGGCTTAGATCTGGAAAATTGGAGCACCGTCTTTGTTTTGCAAATGTAATATTTTGAGTTTTGACAATAAGTTATTATATCTTTGCATTGGTGTACTCTTATGTGTTTGGCTATTGTTTGGTGTATTTAGTGAATTGTATCTTCCCTTTGTCATCTCTAGCTCACTCCCTTCGTCACATTCTTCAAACATTACCGTGACATTCTTCAAGTATTACTGTGGCATTAGAGTTTTCCTTCAGGTGTTTCCCTCTCCTTAGGTGTTCTCCAACGAATAGTTTCCCTTTGGTACTTCCCTCAAGTGTTCTCCATTTGGTACTTTCCTTACGTGTTCTCTAGTGGGTACTTTCCCTCAGGTACTTCCCTCGAGTGTTCTCCATCTGGTACTTTCATCAGGTTCTCCATTAGGTACTTCCCCTCGAGTGTTCTCCATCAGGTACTTTCCTCGAGTGTTCTCCATCGAGTACTTTCCTCAGGTGTTCTTTGTTGGGTATTTTTCTTAAGTGTTCTCCATTGGGTACATTCTCTTAGGTGTTTCCCTCAGGTACTTTCCTCAGTTGTTCTTCATCACATACTTTCCCTTGAGTAGTTTCCCTCGAGTCTTTCTCTCAAGAAAAACTCAGGTGTGTTGTTGGGAACATTACAATAAATGACATCTCCCCTATGACTGCTACCTTCTTGATGGATGCCATGAAAAAAATAAAAGAAAAGGTTTTTTTAACCCTACTATCTACAAGTTAATGATTCTAATAAGCCTAAGGGCAAGTGTGTTAATTTCTAGGATCTGGAGAATACCATGGAGAAAGCCATAAATGATATTGACTCCCTACATGTTAATGTTGCCTCCTTGGATGAGAGCTTCAACACACTCACAAAAATCATTGTGCAGGTTATGCATGGTGTAGCTACTATGCTACAACTCCTACAGCATGATAAAGAGGATGCAATGTTGGAGGGTGGAAATTATAAGAAACTATATGAATTTCTGGTTGATGATTGGAAAAGGATCCTCTTATCATGACCAGGGAATGGTTTGGCATAAAATTAATCTTTTTTATTTATTGTGCTTTGTTTATAGTGTTGTGGATCTATTGGAATGTCCCAATTGTGAATGCTCTAGACAGGCCCTACGTGGCCCTTTATGGATTTTTAAAAAAATTATCGTAATTTCAAGATTAATTTTATTAATATAGATTTCAAGATGGATATTGCTATAAACAATTTAGTGTTAAGCTAGATAAGTACTTTAACTAGCTTAGTAGATTTTACGGGGATGAATTTTTTTATATTGCATGTGGAGACTATGAATTAATTTTTTGTTGTCAGTTATCTGTTGTTAATAGGCCTCCCATTGTTATGTTATTAAGAGCCAAGCCCTTGCTTTTGGTTGCCTTATATCAAAAACCAAAACACCTTTCTCTAAAAGAAATCATAAACCACATAAGCTCAACAAAAGGGTAAACATGTTATTTTATTTGTGATGCAAAGTAAACTCTATTGATGATGTTATAAGCCAAATATTATCCATTATTTTTACTAGATTTATATGACATTAAATCTTTCAAATTTATTTCTAAGATATAAAAAATGGTGAGAATAAAGAAACCTGGAATTCTTTCTTTGCTTGAATCAATTCCTTTCTTTTTCTAGTACTTCCTTGTGTGTGTTCCCTCTACAAATTTATAGAAACAAAAATAAAATAAAATAAAATAGAATCATTGCCTTTTATTTATCTCCACATGTTAAAAGCTCCCACTAGCCCATCGATGCACTACTCCACATGCTAGGAAATAACATAATAGATAAATTTTAGCTTTAAAAATTGGAATGATAAATCAAAGGATTTGATGTGGTTCTTAAAGGCACTTCAACAAAATTTCTAAAAATCTTCTATGAGAAGTCACTTCAATATTTTTTAGATGCACCCTTGTAGTGTATACTTTGTTCTCGATTCATCAGCACACAAATTTATAGAAACAAAACAATTAGAACCATTGACTTTTATTAATCTCCACATGCTAAGAACTCCCACTAGCCCATCCATGCACTACTCCACATGCTGATTATTTCCACTAGCTTTTCTAAGCACTATCTCCACTTGCTAAAAGCTCCCACTAGTCCATTCATGCACTAAGTACTACACATGCTTAATAATTTCCACGTACTTTTCCAAGCACCAAGTGCCAACATCTTAATCACTTATAATAGAAGCAAAAAGTTTGCCACATACATTTGCATGCACGAAGTGTATTGTTTAGACCTACTTTCTTTTTAAAGTATTAAAATATATTATATTTAACTATGAATGATATGGGCAAAGGGTATTAATTAAAAATGTTTAAATTATTTTTATAAAATGTCCAATATTTTTAACATTAATATGTTAACATCAATCATAAAAAATTAATAATTGAACAAAATGTATTTCTTAAATCTCAAAAACAACCAATCATATAATTTAACATACATCTTTCTTTTTTTTAAGCCATTTTGTAAAGGTATATCTCAACTACATATCCATTTTGATCAATCTCAACAAAAATATGATCATGACTCAACTACATATCAATTTTGATTAAACTCAACAAAAACATGATGTTGTTAATATTGAACATTAATTTTTTTTTATATAAAAACAGCCAAAACTAGGGGCCTTTTACAATAATGGTGACACAACTAGCAAAAAGCCAACCAACAACTAGTATAGACAACCACACATGGCACCCTTAACTATTTACATCAAAAACAAAAGTAATAGAATAATAGTAATTAAAAGTCCTAGGGATCCAACCCTTAGGAACCACCAGAGTTTAAAATTTTATCAAAAAGCATATAGGTGGTCATCGCATCATACCACCTATAGCCCGGACCTAACTTTAACCAAAAAACAAAACCATCACCACAAAGTACCAAACACAACAAAAAACAAAAGGCCACTAAGTAGCATCTTGTTTCTTTCCTTTACCCCAAGCTATCCTCCTCCAATGCATTAGCCAGTAACTAAAGAGTAGTGGTAGCCACACGAGTCACGTTAAGGGTGAATTTTGATAATAGGGAGAAGCCCTCCTCCATAACATTGCACCTATCTTTGAGCTCTTGGAGATCCTTGCGAGTAACCTCCCCTCTTTCTTCTGTTCCCAACTTTAAACCCTTGTATTGTTCACCAAAGTTTTGTTGCTTTCCTGCACCACAAGATTGTCAGTGGGGGCCTTCAAGTTTATTAGACCTGTTCGTTTTAATCAAGGAGGAGATGGTGTCAAAGGAGTCAATCATAGTTTTGGAGTTCTCCTAGTTGTCAGTTGGAGGCTGGGTGATGGTTGCAAAGACATGGGTAGGGTCAAAGGAGGGGTCCTTGGTGGGATTGTCCACCTCAAAATCCCAAGTACCATCTAGGTTATCATCCCAATTCTCCACCTCTGTCTATTTCATCTTTCCCCTTCTCCTGGTCGTCCCCCGAGTTCTTGTCACTCTCCTCAGAGTTAGTGTCATCCTCCTCTTCCTAAGAGTGTCTTGTCAATTGTTTAAATCTTCCACAAGTCTTAGCAATTCTTCCCAAGCTTCTTCTACCCCCACCCATTTCCTCATCTGAATCCCCAATTTCAACCTCCACCCTCTTTTCCATTTTAATTCTTTTATTAGCAGCCAGTTTCTAGAGCCATTTTGTTCTTCCCACCCTTAACAAGAGTTTGGCTAAGAGAACGTTGAGACCATTTCCCACTTCTTAACCATTTTTGTAACAAAGAGCTTGTTTGCACAGCGTTCTTTTTGATGCACGCGCTTGAAGAGATTGTGACGGATGTTAGAGAAAAAAGGAAGAAAGGGGAGGACATTGTCCTACACCAAGCGCTCATGTTTCATCTTTTCCAATTTCACTTTGCCTTTTACCTACCCTGTGTGTTTGCAATTGACAATGTCCTCCCCTTTGGGGCTCCCCTGTGCTTGGAATTTGTAGGTGGCAGCTATGCCCCCCATCCCTCAACCTTCCCCTAGCTAACTGCCACCCACAAATTCCAAGCACGGGGGAGGCCCAAAGGGGAGGACATTGTCAATTGCAAACACATAGGGCAAGCAAAGGGCAAAGTGAAATTAGAAAAGATGAAATATGAGCACTTGGTGTAGGATAGTGAAGTTGGCCCCTTTCTTCCTTTTTTCTCTAACATCCATCACAATCCAAGCACGCGCATCAAAAAGAAAGGAGTGTAAACAAGCTCTCTGTTACGAAAATGGTTAAGTGAGAAATGGTAAAAGTAATATAAATTTTCTACCTTCCAACGTCAAGAATTTTCATAATCATCAAACAAACATCATCCCAAGGTTCTGGCAATTCATCCCTCCTAAAACCACCACAATAATGGCCTGGGGGCCTCATTGCCTGAAGAAACTATTCATACTTGACTCATCCACCACCTTCATAACCTTCTGCCATTTCCTACTAGCAAATGTCCAGTGTTGTCGCCATGGCCATTGACTCCTCATTCACTTAAACGTAATGTCATTTATGGCCACCCGCCAATCCTTCCATCTAGTAATGAATTGTTGTGAATAGTTCTCATTGTAGCCCGCCATAGCCTGCATGTAGGGGACAAACCCTCCTTCCTTCAACAGAATCCAAGTGGCCTATCTTTTGAAGAAATTCTCCATTTTAGTGGGCTCCAATCGGTTCAGGTCCCTACACATGTGAACAACTTCCTCAATAATATCCCCTTCCTCAATCTCAGTAATTCTCATTTGCACCCAAAAAATCACATAGGCAAGGCTAGAAATGCAATAGCCAGCGGTAAAAAAGCTATCTTTCTTATGCTTCACAAAACTCCAAATCTAACCAATTTAAAGTATCATCACAGGGAGTGTAAAAAATCCACATGTAATACTTTAAAGATCTAGCCTTAGTCATAATGTGATTTCTTTCTATAATCCTGTATTAACATAGAAAAATGATGCTGCTAATTTTAAAATCGATATTATTAATTGGATCCCCTTCTCGGTGCCCTTTCATAAATCAATCCACATAATTAAACCTTGTGAAACATCTTAATTAATCCAACTTGATTTAGAAGAGTCTTTTCCCTACTGATGAGGGAATTTATAGAGTTAGGCAATGATTCAGCACTCTTCCAACTTTTTATGTTCTCCAAATCAAACCCCAATCCAACTGAGGCCCCTGCCACCGCATTGCCTTCCTTGTAGATGTGATGTAAGTCATAATGATCCAAAGTTGTGAGGTACTGCCATATGTCACCCAATATGTAACACATGGCATAACCAAGTTGAGTCATACTGCCTAATTTCTTAACATTGATCATAAAAATTTAATAATTGAACAAAATGTATTTCTTAAATCTAAAAAGCAAGGTATATCAATTTAAATATAATCATACATCAAAAAATTTAAACCATTTTGTAAAGGTATTTTCAACTACATATCCATTTTGATTAACCTCAACAAAAACACGACGATTATTATACTTACAACTTGAACATACACAACCAACTCTTTTTTAGAGCCTACATATCCAACTCTTTAAGCTATACTGGTAAGTATATCCAATACTGTCATAAAACTGCTGTAAAAAAATATGAAATTAACTTGAAAACTGTCATAAAATTTTCGAAACTACATAAAAACATTTTTAACTTTAAATTATAAAACATCGAAGTTACAACATCACCAAGAAGCACATTTATATGGCAGATTGCCAAGCAACTATGAACAAAATGATCCAATTTACAGTCAAAAGGAGCATAGGGGAGAGGCACCAGTAGTGGAGCGGGCTAACTTTGTCAATACATAGCTCTCACATGGAATGTCGTGAGACTTCCATTTTTTTTTACAAATATAAAATAGACACTTAACTAATTATAACTAAGGTTTGAAGCTGCCACTCATCACGCAAGTTGTCAAAATAATCTATTTAGTTCAAAGTGTCCAAATATTAACTTTTTAGACATTTGACCAAAGCTTAATAATAAAATTGTTAATAAATGATTGTTTAGACATGATTTCTTATGAAAATATATACAAATACATTTTATGAAAGCAACATATTAAATAATTAAAGGTCCTAATATTTTTAAATAGCATTTATTTTAGTTATATTTTATTCTTATATGAAACAAAAACAGACCAATTGTTGATCACATTGAACACAGTTATGTTCAAATAATAATACATTATAATGTTAAAAATTAATTAAAATATACAATAATATATATAAACCTATTTATAATCTTATCTATTTAGTTCATTTCTATTTTCAATTTATTATCACAATGTCTAGTTTACTACATGCTACAACCTAAATTTTATATAACCTACTTTAAATTTGGGCACCATTAACCCAAAAGAATTATCGATGCTCCTATAATTGATCACTATTATACCTATACTGCTAATTCTAACACCTATTCTTTAAAAATCTCACTAAAAAATAAACACTATAATACTGATTACGATATTTTCTATGTCCTAACATGTCCACGCGTTGATCAAATGTGGGCGTAGCTTACACGTATTGATCCCGAAGTTTCTGAACTAGCGTTTGTGATTGTGCCCTAAAATCGTTGTGACATCTATTATGTTGGATGCAAGGGGTTTATTTCGTGTCTGAAGCGGCTTTATGCCAAGCTGCTTTGAGCTATGCTAGTCTACTGTATGGCGAACTACTTTATTCCAAATGCACACAGACATTTTAGCCACAGTTAGCGCAGTATGAGGGCGGATGGCCTACTCGCCTACTCAAATAATGGGATGGGCGGTTACCTTCTCTGTGGTTGGAACCCACATTCTAGCAATATCGCCCCAACCGAGCTATCCTCTGTCCAGGTCCCCTTTACAATAGTAGGGGCAGCGCCTTCCAGGTTGTGGTGGGCGTTCAGAGGTGGGTGTTCAGGAGGCATTGATGCTATTGTTAATGTAGGGTAGGGCTTTTCCTTGTATAAATTGTGGGCGGTACCCTGTAACCTTTCAAAATTGTGGGGAGGCCCTGGTGCCCCTTTTTCAATATAGGGCATGAATAGTAGGGCCTGCGGGTCAGCCGGATATGGCTCCACTTTCGTGGCTCCACTTTTCTAGCAGATGCATCGTGTACTGAGTTTTTCAATACAAACTTTTGGTGAAAAATAGTTTAGATCTTTGTGTATTTTCAACGGTGTGTGTTCACACCATATTTGGAAAGGAAATAAATTTTCTTGAGCAAAATAGTCACATAATTTCATTTTCCTCTAATGACTTTACCTTCTACTTTTCTATGATTAGGGTTTTGATCTTTGATACCATACCTTCTTTTTGGAGTATTTGTGCTCAGAAATACCTTGCACTTGTGTTTGTTACATTTGTGTTGGCGGAAAATTATCTTCCATCCTGTCTTTTTGTGCGTATTTGGTTTTAGCATAACATTCTTTCTAACTTTCAAAGATTGTATTTGTCGTTCTCCGTTGGGGAGTGATGTATTTGCAAGATTCTGGTTTTATTTTGTGAGATTCCTATACTGAGTTGGCTGTTTGCAAAATTTTAATTCTTACAAGAGGCCAAAGGTTCAGGAAGGTTTGGCTGGTCCTTTCCAGATGCTGATGGCACTGTAGCTTCACTAATAATGTTGCCAACTTATCCATTAATTCTACTGGCTAGAAATCATATGATTCAAGCACTGATGAGATGTGTTTCATGACATCTCATTGATTTCATCCAGCCTGCTATGCTATTCGGGAGGAGAGGTATTTCATTTCTGTATATTCTTGAAATTACCTTACTAGTGAATTTATTAGTTTGAATAGAAATTTATGAATCATGCTATAAGTACCATGATATCAATTTTAACATCCAAGAATGTTCTAAACTTTTCTGTAAGTACTATTAGATCCATTTTAATATAATGTGTAGATCCAGATCCTTTACAGGGTATTTGTGTAGCTAATATGGCCACAAGGTTGTTTAAAACTGTTGACTTCTGTTTAAAATCGATTGATTCTTCATGGTAGAACAACCACAAAATCTTGTTCATGTGTTTATTTGCCTTTGGATTCAGCAAAAATAAGTGAAACATCTTGCACAATAGATCAATAAAAGGTTTGTAGGATGTGATTTATTTGTAGACATTTCAGGCTTTTATGATTTCGCCAATTATTAATCGACAACAATATGGAATATTTCTTCTTCACTCGCAAACATGCCCATCTAAATTACTCACAATGTTTAACAGAAGCCATTGGAATTCATAAGTCTCTCTAGCATCGATCGGCCATGGGCATCTTTTCTAGGTACTCCATGCTTGCAATTAAGCGCTTCTGCAGCTGACCTTATCAGTTCCAGGTGCCTCCTTCGTTACTTTCAAGTGTCTCCATTTTTTGGGGGTAATGTACCAGTTTTTCTTTCCTCTTTGTTAAAGTTCTAATGAATATTTGTGATAGAATAGTTTTTAGTTTTAAAAAGATGTGTAAATCTTAACCGGATTTAATTACAATCACCAGTTCTTTAGTGTTGCAGCGATGCTTGTCTTTATAATTTCTCTAGTTGCTATAGTATTTTCTTGGATCACAATTTAGTTCATTGGAAGTGTTTCATATGTGTTCCTTAAAATACTAAATGGTTGGTTCACGGTATATAATCCCATTTGGCTGAATTACCATTTGCCTTTTTGAACCTATGAAGATGTGATCTTGGAGTTTAAGAGTTTATTCTCAGTTTATGTTGTTCATTCGTCTTCTATGGAGGAGGGATTGTGTGAAGGGATTGTGTGAATAATCAAAATGCTTAACTGAAAACTAGATGCGTAACTGGATTCTTTACTAATAGGTGTTTGCGACTTTTTAAGTGATATGGAATGGTTGTATTCCTTGCTGGGTGTAACATTTAAATGCTGGTATACAATTTGCATAGATTTGAGCACTCGAAGTGTTTTTCAGAGAGTGCATTTGGAGAAGCTATCAAACTTATGCTAGACTTCAAGAGTGAGCTATTTACGTATCTTCAGGAAAATGAAGTCTGTTGGGAAGGAAATATTTACCAAATTACTTAAAGGTTGAGTTGGCTTGAAAGGTAAGGTGGGGTGGGAGGAAATTTATGGCTACGAATTGAGTGCATATATTGGTAGATAATATTGTTTAAGTTGAAATTTGTACAGTAGATTAATTATAAAAGCTTGGCAGTTTTGAGCTTTTGAAATGGTATATGCAATTAGTAGTAAGGGTTAAACATAAGGCATTTTAACTGGTTTTTGGTTTATGATCATGTACATTTCTATCTCAAGTATGAGATTGCAAGGAGTTTGCAAGCAATACAAAATATGCTAAGACATTTTAGATTTTATTTTTCCCGAGGACAAGAAATAGTTTGTACTGCTCACCAACAACCTGGCATGTATTACAACCCTGGTTCTCCTTTGATTTTGAATCCTTATCACTTTAATCTTTTTATATTTGACACCTTTAGCATGTTGCACTGTATTGCTTTTCAGAAATTCAATGAAGTGTTCTTAATCTTTCTTGATTTTATTATCAAAGTTACATAGAGGCACAGTTAATTTATTAGGAATCTTTCCATGGTTAGGCTCCACTAATATTATTGCAATATATACATCTAAGAAAACAGCAAAGTGGTATCCACAATTTGGTGTAAATGTCTGATAAAAGACTGATACAAAAATATGACAGTACATCTAAAAAGGGTATTTCTAGTCGCTGCAATAGAGAAGAACCAAAACATTTTATACAAAAGAGATATGATTGAAAAGTAAATTGTAACTACCTTCGATCTTAAAGGCCTACCCTACTGTCACAAGTCATTTGCTCTACATCCTCAGCCCCATGCACTTGGTTCACATTAATCATTTCTCAATCTTGAGTCCTCTTAGCACTGTCTTCAACTGCAACCCAAAGTTATAACTGTTTTCTCACCGTGCTGCAAAACAAAAGTATTCGGTCCAGATATATAGAATTTTCATAGTGGTTTTGATACGCTAGGTTCACAAGAAAGCTAGTAACAAAATCAAACAAGGGTGCAAGATCCCCACTCAAAAATAGGAGAGTAGGCTTCTTGGATTAAATTGACCCTCCCTTGAGATATATTCCTGTAAAATTAAAAATTATTTGAATCTTTCATTGATTTGTAGTTTCTCAGTTTGGGCACATCACAGTCTTCCTTGCTTGGAAAACGCTTGCCCACAAGCATTCTTATGGTATCATGATGATTCTTGGATCATGATCATGGTATCATGATGAGAGTTTTATTTTGAAAAAATTACATCTATTTTCAAATAACAATAAAATGAATGTGCAAGTTTGACATCTTTTGTTTTATGATAAATTACTTAATTTGAAATAGAGATTGTTGTATTTTTGATGATGACATATTGAATTCTATAATGTGCATCTCAGGTGGACTGTAGGACAGATGGCACTGTAGCTTCACTGCTTGTTTAGATGGTGATGCTTGTTCAGATGTTGATGCTTGTTCAGATGTTGATGGCACTGTAGCTTCACTAATAATGTTGCCAACTTATCCATTAATTCTAGACTGTTCAGATTAGACATGCTGATGTCTGTCTTGGCAATTTAATTCATTTCAAATGAAGACTTCCTTTGCCTTATTTGGTATCATCCTACTCACCAGTTTGATCATTAATTTGTTTATCGCTATACAATTGTATGTTGCATTTTTTTTCTGTACAGGAAATGAAATTGGGTTGCATAAAAGGAGGATGAAGTCACTATTGATTTCAGGTGAGGTTAATTTACACCTCACTAAGGCAATGATCCCTTTTTTCTACTCTATTTAGTTCGTATTTTGTTTATTGTTTTATTAGTTTAATTCTTGTAGTTTTTATTGTTTTATTAGTTTAATTCTGGTAGTTAAATATAGGTCACTAATGCATGAACATATAGAAGAAGCATGCATATATTCATGTACTTGCAGATATTTGCATGAATTTATATTGACTAAACTACAACTCTAGACTAGGTAGTTTATTTATGAAATTTTAGGCTGAGAAGAAATAGTCACATATGAAGTTTTTAAAAACAAATATGCCCAAAATTATGGATGAGTATGTAAATATGCACGTATACATACAATGTGAATTTATGTAAATATGCCCAATTTCAAGGAGGCTATATATGGCACAATCAATCATTTTCCTAACTTCCTTCCAAAACTCCAAATTTTTACAGCGTAAGTTATAATATGGTCTTGATTTACATTTATGCATGAAGTTAACCAAAATACTTCATAGCATATCGTATATGTATATCCAGTTTCAAGGAGCCTGTATATGGCGTGATAACTCATTTGCCTATATTCTATCCAAAAATAAAAAACATTACATCATAGTTTATAATCTGGTCTCAATTTACATCAATGTATGAAGTTAACCAAAATACTTCATAGCACATGGTATATCCAGTTTCAACATAGTCCAGTCTCGAGTTACATCAATCTATGAAGTTAGCCAAAATACTTCATAACATATGGCATATCTAGTTCAAGGAGCACCTGTATATGGTTTGATCATTCATGTACGTAACATCCATCCACAAAATACAGAACTTCTACTTCAAAAATATGGTTTGATGAATCATATACCTACAAAAATAAAATAAAATAAAATAAATCAATTTCAAGGAAATTTTACTTGAAAAAAATATGGTTTGATGAATGATGTACCTACCAAAAACCCCAAATAAAATAAAAACTATCTCAAGGAACATATACCTCTTAGATAGTATTAGTGACACATTCATATTAGCTTTTATGTACACCTACAACATCTGTGGGTACGGATGTAATATTAGAACTTGACCCTCCATTAGCTATGGCTGTAGATCCTCCATTTACTTGCTCCATGAGAGGTGTTATAGGAAGATGTACTTGGCTTGCACAAATTTGATTGTTGTTTGAACAGTTGGCAATAGATGAATAAGCAGGAGTGTAAATGTTCATTATATCCCTGAGAATTGAATTTTCTGGAAGATGATTTGAGGGATTGCTTAAACGCCTTTGCCTTACCAACTCCTTTTTGGCTTTTTCAATTTCTCTCATTTTTTTGACCTGTTCCTTTTTTTGCTCTCTCTCTTTCCTCTGTATCATTTGAAGTTGTTCTTTCTTTTGCTTCTTCATTGCATTTTCTAGCTTCTTTTGTTCTTTCAACTCTCTCTGGATAGCTCTACTAGCTTTTCTCTCCTCTGCTTGTTCCCTTTTTTTGGCTTTCAATTCTTCAATTTCTTTTTTTCTGGCTTCTTGTTCCATGTAAATTTGCATGAACTCATCTCCTGTGAGTAGTTGGGATTGTCGGTTGAGCCTGATCGTGCCACCACTCTCATGGGAATATTTTTCATTGACCCTTGCATTTGGTAACTTCAAGAAAGATGATAATAATGGCATACGGTTACCTTCTAGCTGGTTGTTATCTATATTCGTAATGTTTTCATCCACTATACCGTCATTGCCATCATTATCTGTTGATTGATTCTCTACATTTTCTACACCAAACTCTGTTGTTGCATAGTAATGAACCAATGTGTTTGGAAGAGATGGAGGAGGGGATGGTAGTGACAATCCTATATCCTCATTATTTAAGTCCAAGTTCACACAAAGGTTTTTAGCACCTTCCATGATGTAATTAGGAATACTCACTTCAGTAGGAATACTTAAATCTAATATATCTTGCACAGTATGTACCGATTCATGTTGACCCTGTTCAGTAGTGGCAGAATCATGCTGTCCCTGTTCAGCAGTGGCAGAATCATGCTGTCCCTGTTCAGTAGTGGCAGAATCATGCTGTCCCTGTTCAGCAGTGGCATTATCGTGTTGTAGTTGCATTTCAATTGCATCATTTTCTCTTTGAATTCGTTCTACTCTTTCTTGAATATCAGACTCACTAACTCCTGCAAATCTAAGAATACTTTCAAGAGCAATTGCTTCATCTTCCTCTTCAACACCAACCGGAAATGCTCTACTAGGATTCATGTCATTTATAAGTGTTGTTGGGTTCAATGGCCAAATACCAGTCCTCTTAAATCCTGCCTTGATATTTTCTGGAGTGAGGGCCTTTTTGAATGCTTTGCTGCATAAGGTAGCTAATTCAGACTTATTTATTTCTAATCCATGATGCTTTGCCATCCATTCTGATCTCTCTCTCTTGAAGTGGTTCTTAAAAGGAGAAAATACACTTACATCTAAAGGTTGGAGCTTGTGGCTTGTGTGACTTGGCAATGTAAGGAGATCAATTCCTAGAACTCTTGCCTCTTGAATTGTAGGAAGTGCCACATGGCTCCCATGACCATCAAATATAAGTAAATGCCTATTGCTAGGTGAAACTCCACCAGGCACAGATCTGGCAAAGTGATGCAACCAATTGAGGAATAGTTCCTTGGTCATCCATGCATGAGGTTGGGTTGCCATACAAGCCCCTGGTTCACAACCTACAATATAATTTTTTATTTGCCTTTGACCTTTAAAAAGGTAGAATCCTGGAATGCTCTGTCCTGCAGCATTAACACAACATAATATGGTGATCCATTCTCTACTTTTTGATAGTACATATGGCACACTCCTTGAGCCCTTTCTGGCTATCACCTTCATTCCACAATTTCTCCCAGCTTGAACACCTGTTTCATCACAGTTCCAAATTTGGTGTGGGCCATATTGTTTATGTTTGTAAACTTTTGCCAAATTGTCATAAAAAGCTGCTGTTATGGATGGTCTAAGCATGGTAGCTCTATCTTTATCTATACCTTCTGCTGTTCTTAATGCCAGCTCAGGATGTCTTCTTTTGAACCCTCTCCACCATGACTTGCCTGGAAAACCATTTTTGAAAGGGTTTGGCCTGGTCTCACAAATGTGAGCAACATGTGCTTTTAATTGCGTTATTTCAAGACCATATCCCATCTCTGCCATATCTTGACACCATTGAACTATTTCCATTTCTTCTTCACTTGATAATATAGTCGGTGGACCTCTCTTTGTTCTAGTTGTGATACCTTGCAACCAATTTGACAATGTTGTAAAAGGAATACCCCATTTCTTGGCAGCAGCTCGGATCGAATACATATTATCTTCAACGTCTTTGATTGCATTGTCCAAGTCTGAATTTGACCACTGTTTTCTTATTGGTGCATTCTTAGATGTAGTAGAAGTCATTTGTGTACTAGAAACTCTACCTTGCACATCCACTACATCTATTGGATCTGGAGTTGGTATTTCAGGTTGATTTGGTATGTTAATTTGATCTTTGGCATTGCTTTCATTTTCTAGATTGCAGTGAAGCATAACCCCTCTTTTGTGCATAAGTAGAGGCCTTGTTCTTTGAACTCGATTCCTCTTAGAAGTTCTCATAGAAGTTCTCATGGTGAAATATATGTAGTCTGTGTGAAATTTATTACATGTAAAAATTATATTAACAAATCGGTTATGTTAGAAAATTACTTTCATTGTTTCTTTTAATAGAAGATTGCAATCAGTCTAAGTTGAGGAATAATTTTAACGAAATAGTATGGTTTCTTTTAATGTTGGTTGCCAAATTCTAGCTACTAAATGATTACACTTCCTTTTGTATAAATATGTAAATGATACAATGACAAATAAATTAAAAAACCATGCAAATGCTTTGGTCAACATTTTTTTGCTATTGTTGACTATTTTGTTCACAACCTAGAGTTATATAGATATCATTTCTTTCCAAACAGGTCATTAATATGCAATAAAAAGAAGATTTTAAAAAATTGCATTTCTTCTATAAAATAAATAAACGTGTGAAGAGTGAAGAGAATCCAGTGGCTGAAGATTTGTAAATCTGAGCCATAAACCTTAAAACTCTATATGTTTCTATTTGGGACAAACTGTTCTTCATTGTAATCTCTTTAAATGGTGGTGAAGGCAAGGGCTGAGGGTTGTAGGAAAACCTTTCAAAACTTGAATGGGTGATAGGGGTTCTATGCAAATCCTCAAAAAATGTCTGGGGCTCTAATTTGAACATATGTGTACAAACCTATTGACCTATATGTTCTCTCTGAGCATATCTTTTATTTTAAAAAAAATTGAAAGATCTACGCAAAGAAAATATAAATGAAAATGAATAACAATTTATGCACCTGAATATGCTTAACCTGGTTGAAAATTATGCTCCTGAATATGCTTAGTCTGGTTGATGAGAGTGGTTGATGAGAGCAGTTGCAGATATTGTTGATCCTAAATACAAGCTGAAGCAGAGAAAATGTCTACAGTGAAAGAAAAGAGACTACTATCCATTCATTTTATAGATTGTGTTAACTCTTCTTTAACCATGATTAGATTAAATTTCAATTGGTTAGTCTTTTTTAATATCCAAATTTGATTGGATGGTTTTTGTTGCCATGGATTGAGCTTTTAATTGTCCTAAATTTGATTGGATGGTTTTTGTTCCCACGGATTGAATTTTGTTGCATGATTTGACTGTTTTAGTATGATGTAATTTGTTCTCATAAATTAAGAGTTTGAAATTTTGATAGTTGTCTTGTTAATTAAACATTATTTTTTCTTTGTGTTATTTTTGTGGTGAGCCTTATAAGTTTTCTACTTTTGTAGGTGAAAGGTCAAATAAGCCAATAAATGCATCAGCTAGGTGGAGGAAGTTGGAATGAAGACTTGAAATTAGATTTGATGGTATTCCAGTAGTTGTACACCAGTCAGTATTATTTGAAAAAAAAAGATGTAAAGTACCCAGGAGTTGTACACTAGTGGGTAATATTTTAAAAAAAAAGATTTGTTTACAGTTGTAAAGTACCTAGTAGTTGTACACTAGTGGGTAATATTTAAAGAAGAATATATGTATAGATTTATAAACTGTTGTATTATTGTACATTCAGTGATGGTATTTTTTCAATAAACATTGCTGAAACTGTCAAAGTTGTAATATTTGCCAATCACAATCAAATCTTAAATTGTGACATATTGGATCATAAATCTATATATTTATTTCCAATTGTGAGATGCAAGAGATCTATTTAATTTTCTGAGACACTTATTTAGTTATGATAGATTCATTATTTTAAAACTAAGGAACTTATTGTAGTACACTTATTTATATTAATCAAAGCAAAATATATTACATAAGATTTGATAATATATGTATAAATTTTTGAATTTATTTAAACATTACAAGTTCTCACGTGTACTATTATTGGTTCCATGCATCACATATCTGATAATTTTTTTATTAATAGATAAAATCTATGTAATCAAGATTTAATATTTATTTGTTGTATTAATAGTATTAATATTCACAATTGCTATAACCATTATTGGACCCCGCTCCACTACTGGTGCCTCTCCCCTATATCTAAACATCCTTCAAATACACTATCATAAACGGTCAATTGAAGTCACCGTTCAAACATCAATAAACAATGTCAACAAAACATACCACCCATTCTCCCTAATTATAATTCAGCCATTAAACTAAAATACGATATACATTAAACCAAGTAGTAATTGACACTTCCAACCTGTCCAGACTATAGAACGCACTCGGACCTGGCACGATTCAATTGCATTCTCGGCTCCTATCACACCTTACGATATATATTATACAATACATAAGGGGAATACAAATACATAGCCTTTTTTTTCTGTCCATAGGTTTTCGAGACCTCAGAGCAAAATATAAGAAAAGTGAAACTGAAAATCAAAAACCATGTTCTTCGAGATTTTTTCCCAGCAACTATTAAAGAGTCAAACTTAATATCAAAAACCATTTAAATGTTCAACATATTTGCATCCCCTTCCAAGAAAATTGTTTCTGCACCCACCACAAACAAATGAAACCATATTATCAATCACGAAGGTACAGAGCACTTCTGCAAAAAAATTAGTCAACCAACAGGCTCACATACTACTATACAAGAGTGTTTACAGAGAACCTGCTGTAGAAGATAAAGTTAAAGAAGATCGTGTTGAGAGACATTTTACCAAGTTGTCGAGTCAATCGTCAAGCCAATCCAAACCGAACTGTACTTCAACAATTTCAACTCTGAGTTCTGGGAGAGCAATTTTCTTGGCCAGCATCCACTGTTTCGCAATCTTGTCATCACAGGTAACATGTTTCAGCGAAGTTAGTCCACAAACACTTTTGGGTAGGCTCTTCAAACGAGAACACTCACGCATATCTAACTCAGTCAATTTCTTTAGTTGGCCTATTTCCTCTGGAAGTTCCTTCAAACCCACACATACTGAAATATCTAGATATTCCAGCCCCCCAAGGTTTCCAATTGATGATGGAAGCTCTTTTAGGCTTGGCAGCGCTGACAACCTTAACACTCTTAAAGCGCTTAGATTTCCAAGGTCATATGGTAACTTCTGAACCTGATGGCAATTGGTAATAGACCACAGCTGAGCGTAAGGCATATAGCAGATGTTTTGGGGTAACTCCTCTAAATCACTGCAGTGATCCATGTTAAAACCTTGCAGCTTGATATTGTTGAATGTGGATGGGTTTTTAAACCCTTCGCATAAGCTCAAAGATAGCTTCTCTAAATTCTGTAGCGCTTTGCTCTGATTTAATACGGCTGGAGCTATCACCCTCTCCAAGCGGACACTTTTCAGTTGAGTGAGTGAAGATATGGTCTCCAAGCCTTTCACTGTTGCTCTCTTTGTGCCATAATTGAATACCATGAGAAATTTCAGTTTCTTCATTGATTTCAAAAATGGAGGAAGATAATATTCACTCGCAGTAAAGATTAATATCAGAGCCTCCACCTCCGGAAAATTAATATTGCGCCACTGGTTCTCCTCCATTGGACCTGCATGGAAAGAACAGAATTAAAATGTAATTATAGAATATAATACAATGGCCACAAATGATATCCTTGTTAGGGTTTAGTTATCATCTTATTTAAGTTGAATCCAGGAGCTTCAGAGATCTGTATATGAGACAACTTAAGTTTCACTGTCATGGTGTGTGATCTAAAAGGTTGATTAAATACGAAGCTCACAGAGTTGAAACTTGAATCCAGAAACTGTATGGATTAAGTTTCATTATCCTAATGTACAAATTTTTTGCGACCAACATATAGCTAGTATTTCACAAACAAGTTGTTAATCGGTGAGATTCCATCTGTGAAAAACCTTGTAACCAACCTGTGTGAATAGAGACAATTTGAGCGTCAAACAGTTTATCACAATGCAGCGCCCATGTCCCTGGCAAACAATCCTCCTTCTTAGGCATGAGTAACCTCTTCCTATGTACTATATCACCTTGGCATCCCAAATACAAGGCCAAATCCCTCATTACATCGTGCTGAGAAAAGTACAGCTCAGAGACACTTCCATGAGAAATTGCTGCTCCGCTCCTGATAAGTGCAACCACCAAGTCAGCATAATGTTATACTAATAACAAAAAAATATTCTACATGAAAAAGAAAAGCAATTACCCTGGAGTGTTGCTAGTTAAGTTCAACAGGTTTCGACTTGCAAGCTCCAATAAAATGGCAAATGCATCCTGCCATTCCAGATTCCGAAAATAAACCCAAACATCTAACAATGCATCAGCACAGATCTTTCTATCCTCTGGAAACGCTGCCAAGTCTAAGAAACATTCCCTTACAACATCATCTAACAGGAAAACACTAGTCTCCAAGCATTTCAGAAGCCCTTCTTTGTGATAATTCGATATGGCCTCTCCTTTTGAAAGCTTGTTCTTTGCAATCTCCCATACTACGGGAAGTTCTCCATGCAACGAGCTTCCTACCACCTTAAGAGCTAATGGCAGGCCTTTACATTCTGCTTCCACCTGTAACTCATTGAAGGAAAAAACATTTAGGTGGTCTTGTAGGACAACTTAAGTTCAAAATTTCTAGATAAAGTTAATATGAAATTCATCTGACCCTTAAAATTCAACAATGATCTTAGAAAAGGCTACACACCTCTTTCACCAGACTTGCATCAGCAGTGCATGGAATTGATGTTTGTCCGAATGCCCAGAAGCAGAAAAGGGACAAAGCATTTTCGTGCCCCAGCAATGGTAATTGGTACAGTTGGGTAGAAGGGTTTTTCGGTATAGTGGAACCATCTCTAGTTGTGATTAGAGTCTTGAATCCTGGCCCTTCAAAAAGCAATGTTTCTAGACTTGCTCTGCTCCAGACATCATCTAGAATCACTAGAGTTGGTTTCGATATCTTCAGAAGCTGTTGTTCAAGTTGTCTGTGGGCATCTTCTACATTCTGAAAGTCAGGTTTCTTCTTCCCAACAAGCTTTTCCCACATGTTCTCTAATATGCCCTTCAGATTTGGGGACTGTGAAACGGTGAAGAAAAATACATTGTTCCTAAAATGACCTGAAACCCTCAATACATCGAGTCCGTTAAGCTGACAAATTTGACTCAAATCGAACTAAAGTAGCCTACATACTGATAACTGAAACTAATATTTAGTGCAACCCTGAGATAGACAGATCTCTGTTTATAATAACGTGTTAAGACAACTAAATTATCTCTAAGAAACTTTCAGAACTATCGCTGCTGAGAAGCGGACAGCGCTTAGCCTATGAGAGTTACAAAAGACCAGTGATCTGATAAGGGGTAAACCAAAATATATATAAAAACTATGATAGATCTACATTTTTAATAATCTATCATCTAAAATCTAAATAACAAGTCAAAGCAGCCAAATTAACTTTAAAGATCTTCCAGATCTATCGACCCCAAGAAGTGGACAAGATTAAGTCCAGTGACCAAATCACCTCCTCCACAAGGATAAAAACAAAAAAAAGCCCAAAATCTTAGACAGTTCTACAACATCTATAATCTCTCATCTAAAATTAAAATGACTAGTCAAGGCAACCAAATTAACTTTAAGAAACTTCTTTCAGAACTTCACCCCTGAGAACTAGACAGAACTGTGTGTAAAAGGCACCTAAAAGTCCAGAGATTGCATGACAGAACTTGGTGTAAGAGGCTTCTAGAAGTCCAGAGATTGCATGACATCCTCCGAAAGGGACAAACAAAAACAAAAAATACCCAGAAGACAGATCTGTAAATGACGAGTCAAGGAAACCATATTTACTTTAGGGGTCTTCTTTCAGAAATATCTTAGACAGTTCTACAACATATATAATCTCTCATCTAAAATTAAAATGACTAGTCAAGGCAACCAAATTAACTTTAAGAAACTTCTTTCAGAACTTCGCCCCGGAGAACTAGACAGAACTTGGTGTAAAAGGCACCTAAAAGTCCAGAGATTGCATGACATCAGCCGAAAAGAGACAAACAAAAACAAAAAATACCCAGAAGACAGATCTGTAAATGACGAGTCAAGGCAACCAAATTTACTTTAGGGGTCTTCTTTCAGAAATATCTCCCATTAAAAGGGAACAGCATCTGGAGTGAGGGTTTTAAAAGTCCAGAAACGGAATCGTCCCCTTCGGTATGAAGAAAAGCCGAAAAATACCCAAAATCTTGGCATATGTTGGCCACTCAATGCAGAGACAACAGAAATTTCAACAGAGGACCTTTCAAATAAAAGCTTAAAACAACAAACAAACATTACCCAAAGCATGGGGAAGCCCATTTTACCTTTAATATTAGGATCATCATAGAGAGCCAGAGCTAATGTGGTTTTACCGCCACCACCCATACAGTGGACACCAACGACGGAAACCTCGGGGTTGAACAAAAGCTCCTTAACATCTCCAATGGGTTTCTCCAAACCCACAAAAATTTGAGAAGTTCTAGAACCATTACTATGATAAGAGCTTGAAGAATCCTCTATCATTTCAGTACAGTTCATCAAATCATCTAAAACAGGTTGTTGCAGCATCTTGGCATTTTGGCAAGGGTCACCTGTGAGCATTGAAGCTTGTTTGAAGATGGAATTGTCCAGTTCCTTGCTTATATCTGCAGCCTCTAACGGGTAATTTCTTTTCAGATCTGCCAACAGACCTCTAGCTTCGAGCAGTATTAGGGGAGAAATTGCAGCCAAAAAACCTTCAATCTCCTTTTGAAGCTTTGTAAGTAGCAAAGCATGCCTATAATTGAGAGGAAGGTTAAGAGTGCTAATACCCTCGCATTTTTTAACCAGCTCTACACCTCTTATAAGGGTATTGTAGAACTCGTGAAAGACGGGGTTCTGATCCGATATACAAATTTCCTGAACAGATGGGGTTAAGAGCTTCAGCAGGGAACCGAGCTTAACGCTCTGGCTCTTGCAACTGAACATCTGCATCATGTGCATATCACTGAAACAGTGACAATAGTAAAACGAAGGGGCCTGTGCAGTTTGTAGACCACTAACCTTGTTCTATTATGCAGTTTGAACCGTATTGCATAACAACCATTAAACAGGACTCTACTACCAGTCAAACATCAATGGCAGAACCTGTGCAGTTGAGTTCATGAAATAGACGCTGGATGGATTTCTTTCACGAACCAACGGTCCCTACTTGTTCCTTCGCTGCTGTACCTCTACCTACAATGGCGGGGTAATGTGGGCTCTGCTTTTCTTCTTTTTTGGAAAAATAAGACCGTTACAGGCAAGAAAAAACCTTAAATTGAAAGACTTTTTACCTTCACAGAATTTGTTAACGGACTGAAATTGGAACGTTGAGCAACGGCTAGATTCTTTTGCTTCTGGTTCAGAATGGATATGAGATCAATGAAGGTCTTCTCACAAACGACGGATGTCAGTGATTTATAGAAAACAGCTAATGAAGTGAGGAGGTCCGGACTTATGTCAGCAGGGCCCCACAAGGGGAAAAAATGTTTAATAGATTTGTACGAACCATAGAAATTCTTTACGGAATTGAAACAAGCTCCACCCACTAAAATTTTGGCAGCTGCCGTTGTTTTAAAATTGCCAGAAGTCTTCCACCGCCAGCTTTTTATTTTCTAATATAGATTTGTAGGCTTAACCGTCTCCAAACCAGCGATTAATGGTTATTTATTTATTAAGAACAATCGTATTTTAAAGTTGAACTGATTTCGTATATACAGTCTGGACAGTTCTGCAGTACATACAATGATCTGGTGAAGCTGATTAGACCATTCACATATTTGCAGTGAGAACAAATTCCTCGTGAAAGATTTTGTCGACTAGGCTCCACATTTAAATTTGCTGTAATACATTACAGCCTGTTTCTGCAGATATTTCTGGTTCTCAACCCAGCAACTCCAATTTATGTAAATTAAATTTGTCTATTCTAGCGTGATAGTTAAGTCAGCCCGTTCAAATACGCTGATTATTTTCCAATTCCATCACAGTTTTGACCATTCAACCCACACTTGTAGGTCCCATGAATAATGTGTTGATGTGAGTTCTTGTTTCATTACAATTCGAATTCCATCACTGTTGATGTGAGTTCTTGTTCCATTACAATTTCAATTCCATCACTGTTTTGACCATTCAACCCACACTTCTAGGTCCCATGAATAGACGTGTTGATGTGAGTTCTTGTTCCATTACAATACTTAATGTTTTATGGAGAAACAATGAACATTCAACTCTTTCTTGATATAAGGTCATCTCACATGCTAAGTTTGCAAAGTAAGATCAAAAAATGACTTTAAGTTTCATTTTGAACTATAGATTTCACTCAGTTTTATGATGTGGTATGCTAATTATCACAAAGGAACTCACGTTATTCATTCAACAAATATCAATTCTTGTACTTCTAAAGGTTTAGAGCTACAATGTGCAATGAAAATATATCTAACTTTCCCACCTCAACCTCAACTTAAACTTCTAACCTCTATTTTTACTTCTACTATGAATGCAAGGAATCATGGATGGACTTGGACTCTACTAGATGTATCTTAATCAACAACTTCACCCACCTAGTGCAAGCTTCCAAGGAACACTAATGATTTTCACATCAATATCTACCATCTTTAATCTCATCAATTGATGCAAACTAAAGATTGGATATCAATTGAAGTTAAGTGCTCAATCATCGGCTTACCACACAAGGCACTCCTACCATCCACAAGAGGCTTGTGCCCTAGATTTGTTCAAGTCAAACAAGTGAACATCCACAATGAATTCCATCCAACTAAACTAGTTCTAAACAACATGAAATGAAATCCTAAGCTACGTGAGGAAATATGGATCACCATACAATATTGCAAATACAATCACAACAATTCAACATGCAAATCACATTAATGAAAAGTGGAGCAAATTTGGCATTATAATAGCAACAATTCTCCAAGAATTCCTTTTACAAATGACAAGAGTAGTCCTTATATAAGATGCTCTAATACAACAAATGACCAAGATTGATTTGAAATTGAGGGCCAAGATTAGTCCACATAAGTCCTATTTAATGTTTCAACCCCCTGCTACAAGCATTATATGTTGACCCAATTACAATTAAGCACCACCTTGTGGGCCAAAGGAAAAATTATAGTACCTCCATGGACTAATAAGAAAATGGATTAGACATAATTACTTGATAAGACGCACCATCAAATAGGCCAATGAGAATGGGACACTTGTAGAAGAAGCCACCACTTAATAGACCAATGAGAACATCCAAGTGTAGCCAAGAACCAATAGATAAAATAGGTCCCTGTGCCACCTCATCATCTTAACTTGCAAGGCAAACCACCACTTGTAAATAATTATAAATTTTTTAAATGATAATTGCAATAAGACTTAGAAAATCACCACAAACTTTGCCACTTTAAGCTCCCCAAAACAATAATTTGATGGGGTAATGCAAATTTGATTGAAAAATATTTATTTTATTACCATTTATGATTTATTTTTCATTGTTTTAGTTTTCCATTTGTTAAAACCAATGCCATTTGGATACTTTCAAAGCAACAATGGATGAATTAATTAATTAATTTTTAATATCAATCCATATTTTACAAAATCAAGGTAAATTTAGTCTCGTCCCAATTTAAAACCCACCATTTGCAATGTCAAGAAAATTTTTACTCTCATCTCAGTTTAAAATCTTTTATAAATTTTTTTTTATTTTTTTATTTTTTTAACTTTAATTTTCGTTGCTTTCTCTCTCCTCAATAACATTTTTTAGTCTTACTTATATCTTTGAAATTCAATCATGTTTCACAATCTTCCAATAATTTTTTAAAAAAATTAGCATTTCCTTAAACTCTAAGAGAGGTAGGGTGGTTTTGAGATTGAGATTTCTTATTAATCTTGGAGTGGAAACCACTATCTACTTAGGCAAAACAATCAAACATTTAGTGAAAACCACTACACACTTGAGCAAAACCAATAGATGATAAGTTGAAACCACTACACGCTTGCAAAATTACACATTTTATGGGTGGAAATTAATGGTGACTTGGGCAGTGCATGTAGTGTGTAGTGGTCACCAAGCACTTAGGCAAGCACATGTAAAGTGAAGTGGAAATGACAATGCACTTAGGCAAGTGCATGTAGTGTGCAGTGGTCACCGTACACTTAGGCAAGCACGTGTATTTTTGGCTTAATTTTATTTTTCGCATTTTTTTAATTTTTTGAGTCCAATTTAATCAAATTTCATATTTTCCACACACGTCCAAATTTTACCCATTTTCCCATTTTTTTACATTGGCAAAATTTTCAATTTTTCTTTTCCAACTCGAATCTTGCAATGCTTGCAAAATTCTCAAATTGTTTCCAAAGTTGCTCAACCCCTCAAACTTAGAACAAAAGAGGGGTTCCTCATTTACAATGGGGTTGAGGTGAGAAAACCTCACAAGAAGATGCAATAGACTATAAAAATCAAAGGAATTGCCTACGAGCAGTTTTGAACTTATCTTGTAACAACTACTTTTCTTTTTCTATTATTTGGCTTTTATACTTCACTTTTTCAATTGAAAAAATAAAAGTAGAAGTTCTTTTATAGTCTATTACATCATTAGCTTATGTCATTTGAGGGAACAAAAGGGAAAGTTTGTTATCAGTCGCTATGCTATAGGCATAGAACTAATGTTCCCAATTGAGGGTCATTATTAATTTTTACAACTAAAACTGATGAACTTCTAAAGTCTAAAAATTATTTTATTTTGAAATTAATTTTTAATTACTTATCTTATTTTCTAATTGGCTAATAGTAATTTTCTTAAGGGTAAAATTAATTTTTTGATACCAAAAATTGTAGAATTAAATATATAGAATGTTCTAATGTTTCATCTTTATTTTGAAAGTTTTTGTAACAGTTCTAGTGTTTTCTAAATTATTCCCTCTAAATGTTCGTTCAACAACAGTAGAAGACTAGATCATGGATAGGAGACAATCAAGAGTAAAAGCACAAAGTTGTGTCACCCTTTAGGATATCCAATGAGATCACGGCTAAAAGGGTTATGACTGAAATGTTTATGGCTGAATCCAAGTGTCGTTGATGTGGCGTGTAGGTGGCAAAATGGTTCCAACCAAAACCATTTCGACCATAACACTTCTAACCAAAATTGTTATTTGAAAATTAATGAAAAAAGTGTTCCTCTTATATGAAGTTGTGCAAGTGGGTGTAATAAGTTAGTCTGGGTTTCGGCTAAAACCCTTTTAGCTATAACAATTTTGGTCAAAACTGTCTATGTTTCATCTTATGTGGTAGCCACACAAGCAAAAAATATAGTTTCTAAAAACTTCTCACTTCCAAGGTTGATTTGTCCATCAAAAATGGAGTTTCTTCAAAAACTAAAAGTACCCTTTTGTGGATCTTAGAGTCAAGATTATGGTCATATAAATTTTATAATATTTTGAGTAGAAATAATATATTATAATTTTAAAATATTAGAAGTAGGAATTTTAAGATTCAAGAAAATGTCATTTCAGAAAAGGTAAAAAAATAGTAAATCGTGTTCAAAAAATTAAAATTTTATATATACCTCTAGAGGTATCAGTCGTCTTCAAGAATATGTAATTTGTTAAATTAAAAATAAGTAGACTTGATAGGAAAAGTTTGGCAAAAAAAAAAATTGTCAGCTTCTAATAAGTTCAACTTTAAGCTCTTAAAACGGGAAAAATATTTGTCAAAAATCATTTTTCCTTTCGAACACTAGCTATACATGTCAACTATAACATATACAAAATTAGAGCAAAACATGATCATATGCATATATTTGTTTGGCAGGAATGAAACTCTATATTTTTAGCATTTTAAAACATTAAAAAATACACTTTAAAATTTAAAAAATGCAAAAAATCTTACTCAATTTTTTAATGAAAATTTTAGACATAAATTTGATCCAATTTTACACATTTTATCAGTTTACATCATCTTTAAATTCTAAACATAAATGCCACTTTTATGTCATTAAAGTTGAACATTTTGAGTTTTGATATCCTTTTTCTTTATAAAAGGTGACACAAGTTTGTGCTTTTACCCCAAGGTTCAACACCCATCACTTGTAGAGCTTTGTAAAGAGTGAGTGTCAAACTAAACCTCTTCACAACACTTACTAATGAGAACATAGATTACGGAGCAAAAATGAAGGCTTCCCAATGTGATTGCTAAAAGGGATTAATTGTCTCATAAAAGAGCATCTATCAACATAACTAGTTACAAAGTTTGTGATTTTGACTTAACTGGTTGAGATCTCATATCCATTATTCTTTTGCACTCGAGACCATCGATTCTCAATCGGGCATCCTTAAATCACAAATCAAGAGGTCATTACGATGAGCGGAGAAATAGGACAATGAAGAGGATTGATTGCTAAGTCACTAAAATGTTAGATTGAATTGACAAGGAGCATCTTAAGCCATCACGTCTTTATTTTCTTAATAAAAGTGTAAAGCAAGGCACATCTACAATCAAGTTACTCATTATGATTTGGATGTAACATGTTAGTCCATTCTTTTTATATGACAAGACAAATTTTGGTCACTGATAGTGTAGTGCCTACCCCTAGTTTACTTATGTTATATTCCTAAATTCTTTTAGGCCAGCTTTTATGGTTATGTGTTATGATTTAGTGGTACTTGGTTACTTAATTTGATTGGATATTATTTCATACTTAGTTTATATGTTTGATGAGCTACTTGATACTTGGTTATTTCATGTGTTCATGGTTACTCTTTTGATAATGGTGCTCTGTATGTTTCATATAGTGATTTTAGTTGTTTCATAATCATAGTTAGATGTATGATTTATATATGTTTTTTTATGGTTACTTACGCCATACTTGCATGTGTATGGTATACATGTATATTTTACTTTATGTTTGATGTCTTTGATGTGGTTGAGGGAGGGAGTCTTAGCCACATGCTAGTTAGGATCTACATGATGTACCACTTCCCTCCATTGCCTAATTAGTTTAAATATGTATGCATATGTACAGGTTCAACTTTTATGCAGATTGCAAGTATCAGACATCAACTTCCCTCAATTGTCAGGATGAGTGTGCCCTGTTGTAGTATCTTAATGGTAAAGAGGGGTGATAGTTCTCAAGTCCGAATCCTAAACCTGGGCCTATTGTCCTAAAATATAGGACAAGCATATGATTTATTTACCTTTTCAAATTCATCAAGTGACGTGAATTTGAGATTTTGACCCTTGAGTTTGAATTCGTACTTTGTCTTTTAGATGGGTTTTCATTTTTAGTTTGTCAATCTTGTGATTTTTGGTTACAATTAAATCAAATAAAGATATTATTAAATGATTTAATTCAACAAAAAAATTATAAAGGAAAATCATTTTTAAATTATATTTAATTAATTGAGAAATTAATTAAATAGAGGAAATAAATTTAAATATGTAATTAAATTGTCTAAATTTGGCTTAATATTTTTTTATTCGTAAGAGGTCAAAGCCTAGATTAGTTATTATTATTATTTATTAACTACAAGTATATTCGAACCTAAGACCTATTTGATAAGAGGCTCACAATTTACTGTTGTGTTGTAGGCCCTTACCTAAATTTGGTGTAATTATATTTATTTTATTTAATAATAATTAATTTAGAAATTTTATTTTAATAATGAACTCTAAATATCATTATTACTTAAATTAACAACTATACGTTTTGATTACGATATAAGGAAACATAACATACAGTCAGAAAATGGCTCTACAACTCTCCCACTCATATCATGGTTTGAATTTTGAATTGTCATAGCCCTACGAGGCCCACACTTGTTGGAGGCTCTAGTGTGCCTAGACCTGCACATGGTGTTGGAGTTACAAAGAGGAGATTCCCCCTCTTTGTTGGGTAATGTGTTTGGTCAGGTCAGCAGTTCTGAGCCTCCTTTGTTGGTTTCTAGAGTTGACTCTGCTCAAAATGAGAATGGGTTCACTGTTTCTCCCCCCATCCTTAAAGGGGGATGGAAAAATGTTCTCATTGAGGGAAAGGAGGGGAACCCCAAGCTTGATGATCCCAAAGTCACCCACGGTGTTACCAGACCGAAAATCTCCTTCTCGGATAGTGTTGTGGAAAATTTTGTTGCCTCCCTTAAACAATGTGTTGTGTGTAGATTTATTTCCTTCCAGACAACGATTGAGATGACCAGGAAGTGGGTGGCACAAAAATGGTCCCTAAAGGGAAGTGTATGTGTCTCAGTCATGCCCAACATCCTCTTCTGCTTCCACTTCATGGCTATTGAGGACCTGGTGGCTATCCTTTCTGGGACCTAGTATTATGGTAAGTTTTGTCTAGCCCTGGCTAAATGACACCCTAGCTTTAATGCTAGTCTAAAGCTCCAAAGTTTGGCCCTAGTATGGGTTTGTTTTCTAGGATTACCATTGGAGTTTTGGGATTAAAAAAATCCTAAGATGCATTGGGAACATTTTTGGAGATTTTGTATTTGCGGACTAGGTAACACTGCATAAATCTAGACTTCTCTTTGCTAGATTTTGTGTGAATGTTACCATTGATAGAGCACTCCCAACCACAGTCACATTGTCTACTAAGTGGGGGAAAAGGGTTCTATCAATAGAATATGAGAACGTTGGCCTCTATTGTAAAAAATGTGGGTGTTTTGGCCATGTGATGATGGCTTGCAATACCCTCTCTTTAAAGGACAAGCAGAAGGTGGGCTCGCCAAGCATTGTTAAGTCCTCTACTGTATTGGGGGAATCTTTGACTACTCTTGTAGAAGTAGTAGTTGAAAGAAAGGAGGATAGCCATGAAGGTCAAATTACAGAGGAAAGTAAAGAGAAAGTTAAGGAGGACGAAGCTAACCAATCAGCTATGTTGTTAAGTGTTGAAGCAAAGAAAGAGACGGATATGGAGGAATACCTGTTCAGGAAGGAGATAGATGACCTCCTGAAATCCCTAGTGGTGGGAGGGGATTTTTCTAACTAGGCTTTGGAGGAAGGTGAAATCGAGACCCCAAGTGGTGCCCCATGGGAGAAGAAATTATAAGCAATGTTGCTACTAAGGGTCAAGAGTTCTCAACTAGGAACCCTTTGGGGTCCTCAAGCTCTTTGTCTAGGTTACAGACCATAGTATTGGTCACTCTAGTCTAGAACTCCCTACTCCTAAAGGAGGTGAGCATTGGTACCAACAAAGGGGAACCTGAAATGTTAGCCCATTAGGAATTGTTACCTTGAAAAGGAACAAATTGGTGACTCTGGAGGAAGCTGTGACCAAATTCATGAGAAGTATTGAAGAGTTTGAGGGAAGGATGGCTCTCTCAACCCCTTCCTCCCCCCAAATGAGTGTCATGAGAGGGTGGGAATTCCCTAAGAGAAAAACTAGGGGTGGTAAGAAATTAGATGTGGGGGTATCGAATACAGTGGGTCATCCTAACAACAAAACAACTCAAACAAAGCAAGAAGCAAGGGAGGTGGTCAGTGGAAGATAGCTTATACTGGAGAAAATAAAAAAAGGTAAGAAATGAAATTCATTTTCTAGAATATTAGGGGGTTGAATACTCCCAGATATAGTATTCTCTTAGGCAATGTATTCTAGCCAAAAGGGTTGATTGTATTCTCATTCAGGAAACTAAGATGACTAACCAAAAGTTTACAAAGCTAGCTGATAAGTTATGGCCTGGTGCTGCATTCTTTCATTCAAAAGTGGAAGGGGCCTCAGGGGACATTGCAATAATATGGAACCCCAATCTCCTGACAGGTAGGGAGGTCTGTAAAGAAAAGAACTTCATGATTACAGAGTTTACCAATGAAAAAATGGTGTGTAATCTAGTGAATATATATGCCCCAAATACCAAGGTTGGAAGAAGTGAAGCCTAGGAAAGGGTTGGAAGAGTGCTGTGAAGTATGAAGGATAAAATTATTATGTGTATGGGGGACTTTAACACCCCCTATACCCATCAAAAAAGCTCTAAGGGAACGATGACTTCTCAAAAAGTATGCAAGACCTCTTGCATTTCATTAACACCTATGATCTCCTAGATGTTGAACTATAGAGTAACCCCTTTACTTGGACCAATAAAAGGAAGGATCAAGATTTGATCTAAGTTAGGTTGGATTGATCCTTGGTTTTGGGGAACTAGCACCACATCATCCCCTCCTCCCTGGTTAATCTTTCAAGAACTATTTCTGATCATTCCCTGATTATGTTCAACTGCGAGAATGGACTTGTGAGTGGGCATAAACCCTTTAGGTATGACATTATGTGGCAATCCCATGTAGACTTGAGAAACAAAGTGGAAGAATGGTGGAATATCAGAGTGGATGGGACCAGTGCTATGTTTCGGCTAACCTAGAAACTAGATAATGTAAGGAGGAATGTTAAGGAATAGGCAAAGAGATCCTTTGGGGACATGTTTAAAATCAAAAGGGATATAGAGGAGGATCTCAAAAGGTTGCAAGCTGCTATGGCAGTGGGAGATGACACTAAGGCTACCACCCTAGAGGAGGAGAGCTACAGGAAGAAGTGGAAGGAAACTATTAGCAAGGAGGAGGTATTTTGGAAACAAAGCTCTTGTATTTCTTGGCTATCTAAAGGAGATGGGAATACCTCCTTTTTCCATAGATCTACTTCGAAACACACAAAAAAAAACACCACTGCCTCCCTAGAAGAGGAAGGAGGAAGGGCCTGGAAGGAACAAGAGGAAATGAGAAGACATGCGGTTGAGTTCTTCATGAATGCCTATAAAAAGGAGGACAAGAGAAATAATGTGATCAGGAGAAGTATGCTCAATAGCATCCCGACAGTGTTGGGGAATGAGGAAAATGATAAGCTAAAGGAGAAAGTCTTGGAAGAGGAGGTGAAGAACTATAAGGGACTTTAGGCCAATTAGCCTTTGCAATACCATTTATAAATTTTTCTCCAAGGTGTTGGTCAATAGAATAAAACCCTTTTCTGGATATGGTTATCGAGAGTCCTTAGAAGGGGTTTGTCCTAGGTCATCAAATTTTGGGCATTGTGATTACCACCCAGGAGATCATCTACTCAATGGAAAAAATTTGGACATCGGGTATGGCCCTTAAACTTGATATCTCAAAGGCCTATGATAGAGTCAATATGACCTTCCTTTATTAAGTATTGGAACAGGTGGGGTTGAGAAAGGACAATGTGAATGTCATGAAAACTATGGTGGAAACCACACAGTTTGAGGTGTTGCTCAATGGGACCCCCTAGGGAAACTTTGATGTGGGCGGAGGCCTAAGACGGGGTGACCCTCTATCCCCTTACCTTTTCATTATGGTGGTTGATGGGTTAGGAAGGTCAATTTGTAGATTGGTTGAGTTGAGCGACTTAAAAGGTATCCAACCAACTACTACACTGACGCCTGAGGTTATCCAACAATTCATGGATGACAACTTTTTTTTTAGCGATTATTCTATCTAGGAAGCTAGAGCTTTGAGGATCCTACTCACCAATTATGAGAATTGTTCACATTAGCAAATTAACCTGGTAAAAAGTAAGGTCTATTTTTTTAATGGTCATGAGGTTTTGCAGGTTAAGGTTAAAAATTATAGGATGCAATTTGGAGAACCTCCTAGAAACCTACCTTGCTCTTCCGCTAACTATCAAGGATGTCTCTACTACCTATTGGAACATTATTCTTAGCAAACTACTTAAACTATTTAGCAATGCGGGAAAACTTCAACTCCTGGAGGCAACCCTCCAGGGAATACCTATCTACTTTCTTTCCATATTCAAGATTAATCAAAGTTGAAATGTCCCTTTACTGATTTTGCATGGTATTTTTAGCTTCAAATCAGATCTTTAAAATCAAACAACCAAAATTACAAAGATCTGCCAATTTCCCAATAAAACCCAAATCGGGTATGTCCAAATTAGTGCAAAAAAAACGTCACAACTTCACAAATTATTAATAAATTTGAGAATGGAAATTTTTACAAAAATTTCAGCAGCATAACAGCCTACAAAATGAAATTTCCAGAATTTTATAGCCTTTACACAACAGCTCACAAATGTAGGACAAAACTATGCTCAATCGGGCTCCCGAAATTAACACACAATGCCCGAAAACACCACAAAAACACTCATAAACTATCTCAGAATTTTAATCACGACCCAACACATATATTCAGCTCTATTTTAACATCTTAAAGTCTGAAATACAGCAGCAAACCAAACTGATATGAAACACTCAACTGAAAACACCAAACTCAAACCAAAAACAACCCCGAAAACCCACAAATCGACACTATTCAGCACAAAGGCAAACTCTGTATGAGCATGCACATGGAATGGCTTCAAAATCTCATCCTTAGCCTTTCTAGAAACCTGCAAACTCCCATTCTTGGGTCTCCTTCTCCACAGGTTTGGCAGCCTCTAAAGAACAACAAGAAAATTAGCAAAAATCCAGTTCTAGAATGAGCCCAAAATGCCTCCAAACCCCCTTAAAAGAGGGCATAACCCTAACTCACGTCCAAGAGGGGTTAATAAAATATAATTTAATAATAATTTTTATTTATTAGTCCATTGGTTTCCAAAGATTAGCCCCTTTTCCCGAAACTTCACCTTTTTGGAGCCTGCCTGCCTTAGCAAAGTTTATTATTTTTTAATTATTTGAAAAGGGGACATGACAAGTCCTCCCCTCCCAAATATTGGTTGTCCTCAAGCAATGAAGGTTGGAATTCTCAAGAATGTGTGCTCCTTCCCAAGTTGCATCCTCTAGTGGTAATCCTTTCCATTTGACCAAATGCTCTATGACGCTCCTATTTCTCAACCTTTTCTCTCTTGTATCCAAAATCTCTTCTGGTATCAAAACTAATTTCCCTTCATCATCAAGAGGTGGTAATTCTGTAGATACCATGGTTTGTTGGCCTAGAACCTTCTTTAAGCAAGATACATGAAAAATATTATGTATTTTGTTGTTTGGTGGGAGCTCCAATTCATAAGCTACCTCTCCTACCTTCTTGATGATTTTATAAGGCCCATAGAACCTTGGCTTGAGTTTCTCTGCCCCACTCCTCTTCAAGGTGCTTTGCTTATATGGCTACAACCTAACAAATACCAAATCTCCCACCTCAAAAGATCTTTCAATCCTTTTCCTGTCAGCATATATCTTTTGTTGGTTCTGTGCATGTTGTAGATTATCCTTGAGGGACCTTATTATGTCTTGGCTTTGCTTGATGAAATCACTTGCTGCGGGTACTATGCTATCAGAAAGTATTAGATCAACAAAGGAAAGGGCATCATTACCATAAAGAGCATGAAAAGGAGGCATACCAATAGACATGTGATGAGATGTATTGTAACAATACTCCCCTGGGTGTAACCATTTCACCCAAGCATGTTGTTGATTTGAAACATAGTTTCTCAAATATCCCTCTATCCATTTATTAACTATCTCTGTTTGTCCATCTATTTGAGGGTGATAGCTAGTACTGGGAGTGAGTTCAGTTCCTGCCAAATGAAAGAGCTCCTTCCAAAAAGAGCTGAGGAATCTACTGTCCCGGTCAATAACAATGTTTCTAGGCAAACCATGTAATCTAAAAATTTCCTTGAAGAACAATTCGGCCACTTGTGATGCCTTGAAATCAGATGTGATAGGAAAGAAATGTGCATACTTAGTTAGTCTATCTACCACCACATATATGCAATCCTTACCTTGAACTTTGGGCAACCCAGTGATGAAATCCATGGAAATACTTTCCCATTTTTGTTCGGGAATAGGAAGTGGCTGCAACAACCCTGCAGGAAAATTTTGCTCACTCTTGCTTTGTTGGCATACCATACATTCCTTAATGTGTTTAAGTACATCCTCCTTCATACCCTTCCATGAAAACCACTCTCGAATATGCCTGTATGTCTTGAAGTATCCCTGATGACCAGCCAAAGGTGTGTCATGAAAGGCCCTCAATATCCTCTCCTTAGTTTTTGACCCTGGCACTAAGAAGATCTTGTTCTTGTAATAAATCAATTCATCAACAACCTTGTACCTGTTATCATCCACTAACTTATCCAAAATCCTAGTGGCAAATGAATCTTTAGCATACTCTAAAATTATGGAGACTTTCCAATCAGCAGAGATAGATGATAAGGAACACAAAGTGGGCTTTCTTGAGAGAGCATCAACAACCACATTATTCTTTCCTTTCATGTATTCAATATCAAAATCATAAGCTTGCAATTTGCTTACCCATTTTTGTTGACGATCATTCAAATCCCTTTGGTTCAAGAAGAATATGAGGCTATTATGGTCTGTCTTTACAATGAATCTCCCACATACCAAATATTGTCTGAACTTATGAAGTGCATGCATGATTGCCAACATTTCCTTATCATAGATGGAGTAACCTTTCTCTGATTGATTTAATTTTCTACTCTCAAATGCTATTGGATGTCCCCTTTGAGTTAGGACAGCCCCTATACCTTCTCCAGAAGCATCACATTCAACAACAAATGGTAAAGAGAAATCTGGAATTGCAAGCACATGGCATGAACTCATTACCTCCTTAAGCTTATCAAATGTTTTTTGTGCCTCTTCTGTCCAAACAAAAGCTCCTTTCTTTGTCAAATCAGTCAAGGGGGCAGCAAGCTGAGAAAATCCCTTGGCAAATCTCCTATAGTAGCTACACAACCCGAAGAAACCTCTCAACTGTGTAAGATTAGTGGGTGGAGGCCAATCCAAAATTGCTTGGATTTTTTGTTGATCAACCTGTACTCCTTTAGAACTTATAATATGTCCCAAATATAGGATCTCTGTCAAACCAAACTCACATTTAGATAGCTTAGCATAGAAGGATTGCTGCTCCAAGATTCCCAAAACAGTGTCTATGTGATTTAGATGCTCTTCCCATGTTTTACTGTATATCAAGATATCATCGAAAAATACCAAAACAAATTTTCGAAGATGCTGACTGAATACCTTATTCATACAAGATTGGAATGTTGCAGGTGCATTAGTGAGTCCAAATGGAATAACAAGAAATTCAAAGTGCCCATAGTGACATCTGAAAGCAGTCTTTTCCACATCTTCACTCCTCATTCGGATTTGATGGTACCCTGATCTTAAGTCAATTTTTGAGAAGTATACAACACCATGTAACTCATCAATGAGTTCATCTATGCGTGGTATGGGATACCTATTTTTTATGGTCTTCTTGTTTAGAGCCCTGTAGTCTATACACATTCTCATTGTACCATCCTTTTTCTTGACAAGTACCACAGATGATGCAAATGGACTAGAGCTAGGCCTTATGAATCCCATGTCTAGGAGTTCTTTAATAGTTTTTTCAATTTCTTCCTTATAACCTCTTGGATGGCGGTATGGGGTTGTTATAACTGGTTTGGCACCCTGTTCTAACTCTATAACATGCTCAAAACCTCTATCTGGTGGTAATCCTGGAGGCAAATCATTGAAAACTATACTATGCTTATCAAGAATATTTTGAATTTCAAAATGGAAATTACCTTGATTCTTTGGAGAGCTTGTTGGTTGGATTATGACTCCTGCTGCCCATGTTAGTTGTCCTCTTTGAAAAGTCCTCTCCATCCTCTTTGCAGAGACCGCCTTAGGTGCTCCATTCGATAACCCTCTCAATATGACTTCTTTCCCATTGGAATGAAATTTAAACTCCATAGTTTGATGGTTCATTTAATAGCCTCTAATAGAGTGCAACCATTGAACACCCAATACAAGATCTGTCTCCCCAATACCAACCACATAGAAGTCATCGCATAACTCATAATCTCCTAAGGTCATCTTGAGTTGTTTCACCACCCGTGTGCAAGGCATAGTGAATCCATCATCTACAGTAACATTGAATCCCTCAAAATCTTCTACTTTAAGCCCTCTTTTCATGACAAATCCCTCATCAATAAAATTGTGAGTTGCCCCACTATCAAGAAGAACGGTCAACCTTTGCCCTGCTAGTACCCCTCGAATTCGGAAGGGATGGTATCTTGGGACTCCTGATAATGCTGCTAAAGTGCCATCCTTGTTGATTTCTTTTACTTTCTCTTCTTCTACCTCCTCCTTAGTATCATGAAATTCCTCATGCTCATCTGAATCAGATTCTAAAGCAACTTCAATATAGTGCACTTAACCTTTCCCCAAACATCTGTGTCCTGGAACCCATGGTTCTCTACAAGTAAAACAAAGCTTTTTCCTTCGTAATTCACTCCTAGTCTCTTCATCTACCTTCTTTTTTGCCACATTTGTCACATCTTTTGGTGGTAGTGTTGGAAAAGTCTTTTTCTAAAAATTTCCCTTATGTTGCCAAAGATTTGGGGGTTTTTGATTAGTGATTGATTTCATAGGCACGCAAGTTTCAAGTTGCAAGCTTCTTTTGATAGCTTCCTGTAAGGTTGAGGGTGAGAAAACCTTAACCAAACCCTTAACAGAATCTTCTAAACCATCAAGAAAAAGATAAACAATCCTCTTTTCACTCATATCAGGTACCATAACAGCCACTTTTTAAAATTTTTCTATATACTCATTAACTGATTTGGTTTGCTTCAACTTTGACAATTCTTTAAAGTACTCTTCATCATCCTTGAGGTCAAATCTATCTATCACTCTTTGACTGAAATCTTCAAATGTAGTTACCTGATCGTGACCTTGAGTAGTCATTCCATGATACCATCAATCATAGGCTGCATCTTCCAAGTGTAGACTTGCAAATTGAACAGCATCACTCTCTTTCATGGGGTTAAGTGTGAAGAAAGTTTGTAATTTTTGTAGCCATGCTCTACCTGAAATTTTATTTGTTCCATCAAAAGTAGGTGCTGTAAACTTGCTTATTTTATTTTTGAGCTCTCTTCCACTTGTGTCATGCTCCCTCCTGTTCTCTTTCTTGGGCATCAAAGTGTTCATCATATCCACATATTCTCTAAAAGGAACTGAACTACGAAATTCATCATCTAAGCCATTGTAAGTAGCTCTTAATGTAATCAAGTTACCTGTAACCTCTTCCACTGGATTAATGGCTGGATTTGGTACTGGTGGCTCATCTACAGGCAAGAAAATAGTTTTGGTTGATTTAGATGGTGTGGATCTCCCATTTCTTGGCTCCTCTGAAGTGCTCCCTTTCTCATTAATAGATGCAACTCCTTGTAATTTTTCTGTCAATATTCGCAAAGCCTCTCTAGTTTCCGCCAAACCATCCACTGTTTGCTTCTGAGTATTTTGGATGTCTTGGAAGAATTTCTTTGCCATCTCATCTGGATCAGCCATACTTTTTTCTTCCTTGGATTTTGTACTTTTGCTTTCAATTGGGGGTTTGATCAAAATTTCTTTATTCTTTTCTCACTGCAAATATCTTTTTTCTCTTTCACTTAGTTGCATGCGATCATAAATTTTGACATGCAACTAATTAGAAGCAACATGCAACCATAGAAAATGACATGCAAGATCTGGGTAGTTGTCAAAACTGACATGCAAGATCTGGGTAGTTGTTAAAACTGACATGCAACTTCTACAAACCCTCAGGCTGGCAAGATCATGGCTCTGATACCACTGAAATGTCCCTTTATTGATTTTGCATGGTATTTCCAGCTTCAAATCAGATCTTTAAAATCAAACAACCAAAATTACAAAGATCTGCCAATTTCCCAATAAAACCCAAATCGGGTATGTCCAAATTAGTGCAAAAAAAACTGCACAACTTCACAAATTATTAATAAATCTGAGAATGGACATTTTTACAGAAATTTCAGCAGCATAACAGCCTACAAAATGACATTTCTAGAATTTTATAGCCTTTACACAACAGCTCACAAATGTAGGACAAAACTATGCTCAATCGGGCTCCCGAAATTAACACACAATGCCCGAAAACACCACAAAAACACTCATAAACTATCTCAGAATTTTAATCACGACCCAAAACATATATTCAGCTCTATTTTAACATCTTAAAGTCTGAAATACAGTAGCAAACCAAACTGATATGAAACACTCAACTAAAAACACCAAACTCAAACCAAAAACAACCCCGAAAACCCACAAATCGGCACTATTCAACACAAAGGCAAACTCTGTATGAGCATGCACATAGAATGGCTTCAAACTCTCGTCCTTAGCCTTCTTGGAAACCTGCAAACTCCCGTTCTTGGGTCTCCTTCTCCACAGGTTTGGCAGCCTGTGAAGAACAACAAGAAAATTAGCAAAAATCCAGTTCTAGAATGAGCCCAAAATGCCTCCAAACCCCCTTAAAAGAGGGCATAACCCTAACTCACGTCCAAGAGGGGTTAATAAAATATAATTTAATAATAATTTTTATTTATTAGTCCATTGGTTTCCAAAGATTAGCCCCTTTTTCTGAAACTTCACCTTTTTGGAGCCTGCCTGCCTTAGCAAAGTTTATTATTTTTTAATTTTTTGAAAAGGGGACATGACAAAAGTATGGCGAAAAAACTCAAAAAACTACAAAGGAATTTCCTTTTTTCTGGCATGGAGGAGAGAAACAAATGGAACCTTGTTAATTAAGAGACTATTTGTAAACCCAAGGATAAAGGGGGGTTGGGAATAAGAAGAATTGTTGATATGAATAAAGCACTACTCACTAAAGTCGGGTAGAGATTGGTGGAAAACAAGACTGATCGGGGAAGAATCATGAGGGCTAAATACCTAGCCAATACCCATTTTAGATACAATCTCCTAAATAATGACCTCCCCAGTGGCTCTAAGGTATGGAGCAACATCCTCAAAAATAGGTCTCTTCTGAGGAAAGGCATGAGATGGCTAGTTGGGAATGGCAAAAGAATAAGCATCTGGGAGCATAACTGGTTAGGGGGGAAAAGGACTAATCTATAACAAACTAAGTGACCTCTGGGAACCCTTAAAATGAATGGTGGGGGTGAAGGTGGTGAACTATATTGATGACCAAAGGAAATGGAAACATTTATCCACTATGGATATTCCCAATAGAGAGGACCCTCTGGTTAAAGAATTGGAGGAAATGATTACTCACAATATACTTCCCTTGCATACCCAACCCAATGAGGTGGTTTGGGATAGGAGGACTAATGGTCGGTTCTCGGTTATTTCTACCTACTAGCTTATTTTTTGAAAAAGACCAGACTTCAATCACTTGGAAAAAGATTTGGAATAGTATGTTGTTGCCAAAAGTTAATTTCTCTTGGTGGCCAGTCATGTACAACAAGATCCTAACCACTAACAACCTAAGAAGGAGAGGTTTACCAATTACCAATAGATGCTACCTTTGCAAGGAGAAAGAGGAAAGCATTGTGCACCTCTTTCTTGAATGCCCCTATACTTTAAGGGTTTGGTCCTACATTTGGAATAAATTCCCGTTGGTTTGGGTCATGAATAGAGGCAAGGAACAATTCATGGAGAATTGGAGTTACCCCTTCTACCACTCCCATCTCAGAATCCTTTGGAATCTCCTCCCCCCACAAGTTCACTAGGGTGTTTGGAAGGAGAGAAATAATTGGGTCTTTCAGGAGGAAGAAAGGGGAGACGAGGTTGTGGGAGATATATTGGGAAAGATCATTACAGAGAATGTTATCATGGCTAAGTTCAGAGTGCTATAGTAACCCCCAAGTAGGAAGGAGGAGGATATTGTTGGGAGATGGAATATTCTCCCCAACTTCCAAAAATTTGACAACTTGAAAATGTTAGCTAGAAAAAGTGTCTATTGAATACCTCCCACAATCTCCACTGTCAAACTCAACTTCGATGGTGTGGTGCATGGGGGATTGGTGGCAAATGGAGGTGTGCTACAAAATGAAAAGGGTGATGTGTTGTTTGCCTACTTGAGGAATTTGGGTGAGGGAACCAATAACATGGTGGAGGTCACTACCTTACTTTGGAGTGTAAAATTTGTTATGGAGATGAAGGTGACAAGTTTAACCATAGAAGGGGACTCTAAACTTATCATTGACTCTATCCAAAGGCGTGATCAACCTGGTTGGGCCATGCCTTACATCTTGAGGGACATTTGGAAATACCTCATGACCCTTGATCATTATGACTTATAACACATTACAAGGAAGGCAATGTAGTGGTAGACGCTTTGGCAGGGTTGGGTTTTGATTTTGAGAACATAAAAAGTTGGAAGAGTACTAAAATGTTACCAATCTCTATAAATTGCCTCATTAGTAAGGAAAAGACTCCTGTAAAAAATGTTTGATGACTATAAAAATTTGGTGGCCTTGCTAATATTATGATAGTTATGATCACCTTGATTTTGACAAGACATTTCGCAAGGATCAACCAAGTGGATTGCATCACGAAGGGCACAAAAAAGGGGAAGAAATTTAGAACCCTTACTTAAAAATATTGCCATGATTTTTTGGTGGTATGGTATGATTATGGAAAAAGTTCCCATTATTATTAAGGCTAGATCATTAAGGTATTATGTGTGGATTATTTGCACTCCCTATATTGATATTTTAAATTGGCCAGTACAGTCTAAATTTTGCATCCCTATGATGTATAAGGAAGAAGGCAATTTAAATGCCGGATACACCATTTTTAGCCTTGCCTCTATGATTTTCTAGGTGGTGATCTTTTTGAAAATGAGAATTACTGAGATTTTGGAATGAGATATCATTGAGGAGAAAGTTTCCATGGGTGGGGACCTTAATATTGTAGGGCCCATTTGCCGTTGCACCAAAAGCCATGACTGTTAGTGAACATGGAACACCACATAATTAACCACCTGTGGGCAGGGGAGCGCGTCGCATCACCCAACAATCTCCCCCTCGACGCGCATACCAGGTGCTTACGTGGGTCGGGAAGGCACCGGGGAGATTTGAACCCATGACCAAGCCAAAACCAAGCTCTGATACCAATTGTAAGGAAACTTGGCAATAAAGAATATAACCGTTTCCACATAACCCATAATAGATCTGAAATAAACACGAAATTAAAATCCACATGCAAGAGAATAGAAAACATACCCACAAAATTGTGACACAAGATATACCCTGGGAAACCCTCATTGAGGGAAAAACCCAGCCTCCAAAAGCATCCATCATCATGTATTATTCAGCAAAAATATCATTGCCATACAACCATGGAAGCCTTCATGGCCATAGCCACAACCGAGCAAACTATGTGAACAAGCATGAATCCACACATCCCATGCCATGCTTTCAACCTTCACAAATGCTCCCTTGGCTAACCTGTCAAGCCTTGTCCCGCTCGACTCTTGCCTTCTGTCTTCTCCTTGTCACTCTCTCTTACTCTCTTTCTCTCTTTCTCTCTACAACAACTACCCTTGTGGCTGCTTATATAGTAGCAAGTCCCACAAAACCACTAAGTGGTATTACATAAACCATGTGCTAAAACCATGTGCTACCTAATCCACTGACCCCACATTTAATATTGGGCATTTAATTCTTTTCCCCAATATTAAATAATTACATGAAATATTATCACAATGTTACAATACAACTCATCAAGAATATTCCATGGGAATCTTTACATGTTGCACGTCCATCTAGGCACAACATTACATAATAAAAATAAAATAATAAAATAACAATATTATGCAATGTGTGCAACACCCATTATCTCAACAATCTCCCACTTGTTGTATACATTGCATAGGGTCAATCCGTAGCCACATAAATGAACAAGGGAACAACTCCTCCCAGCACATCCACCATCATGGATCAAAATACACCAAGTGCTCCATCTTGGTACCCGCAACAAAATCAAAGTATCCAGCATCTCAAACATGAATGATCTCACCTCCTATTATGCCACTACCACTGGACATACATAGAAGCCATCCAAAGAGAAAGCCACCCAACCTGTCACATTAGAAGATCATAAAATCTTGTACCAACTGAAATCCAAGCACAAAAAACCTGATCCAAAGGTAATCACATGTATCCGTAGTTGTCAAAATATCCATAGCTGAAATAGCACCCACAGCAAAGTGCCAAACCCATCCAACTATCCATACCTCAAAGGTATAACAAGTGGATTCTCATATCACTGACATATCAAATCTGCAACCTGCAATCATAAGCCTCAAGAGCAATACCTGCCACATATATACCAAGAAGCTCCCACTGCAAAAGATAATGTCAAATCTATAACCAATCCACTCAACACATCTCAAAGAAGTGAATCCATGTAGTATCAAGGACATCCATAATACATAATCCAATATCCTGCAAGAATAACTCTCATAACAAGTCTCCAACAGTCTCCCAAATTCTCCACAATCAACAGAGGAAAGAGATAAAGGAATAACCATGTCATCTCTCACATGACATACATGAGCACAAACCAGTGATCACAATCTCCAACCAATCTCAAATCCAATGTAGTCAAAACTAAACATCCAGGAAGATAACCAAGACTAGAGAAACCATGCAAATCATAACCTGTATCATGTCCTTCTACACACACCTCTAGATGTAAACTGTGCAAGTATGATCTCCTCCATAAAACCCCAACAAGAAGCCTCAACAACACCCAAACCATACCATATAACTCATCATGGATGTAAGCCTCTCACAAGAAGATCAAACTCAATAAAACCATTCCTAAATCAAGGAATAACCATTCCTAATCCAAGGAATATGCCCAATAAAACCATCTCCCAAACTCAACCAGCATAACAACATATGCACATAGAGATAACCAATGCTAAACCATCTCTCAAATGAACCCTCCAGAACTAACTCGTGTACCATAGCTCAAGATCCATATCCATGAAAGACAAGCATAAATATAATGCACTTGAGAAAAACAATGGGCTATACCTCTCAAGTAGCAAACCGCCGAGTAGACCAAGAGTGGGGAATGAGAATGCTCATCAAGATACCCAAGTCTCCAACCAAGACTCATCTAAGAACAATCTCCTCTCAAGTCCATATCAGGTGACTGCCCCTCGGACTTCCTGTTGAAACCATCAACTGTCCCAACAAATACTTCTCTAATCCAAGAGAAATCAGCATCACCACCGTCTCTAAGTATCCATGAGCACCTGTAACCAATCAATCTATGCCAACTCCAAATGCAACATAGCAATATCATGAAGTATCCAGCTTATGATCAGTGTACTCAATACCAAGAAACTAAACCAAGATCAATGTCAAAGTTCCAACCATGGCCTCAGGAACATAAACTTGAAAACATGATCTAACCATCTCAACCAAAGAGATAACATGCTCCACATGAACATACCATAACATGTCACAACTCTAAACGCGTATCAAGAGTATACCATGACATAATAATGAAACCATCCTCATACAAAGGATAACATGCCAAATAAAAGCATAAACCACACCTTTGCCAAGAACTCTGTGAGTCCTCAAGATGCAACCATCTCCACACACCATGAAGAAAAACCATCTCCACATACTAGGAAGAACCATCTCCACACACCATGAAGATAACCAAGAACTCCATGAGTCCTCAAGATCTAACCATCTTCATACACCATGAAGATAACAAGTGCACCATGCAAATGTCAAAGACGCTTCTGCAGCAACAGGATCTAAGACAAACCTCCAACATCTGCAAACACTCAATAAATATATCAATGCCAAAAAACTCCCACTCAACCGTGGTACCAAGTCACCTATGGCATCATAAAATCCATCTCCTATATGAAGATCCAAATCAAACCAGGAACTAATCCTGCACTGTCACCCCATCACTGTCACAAGCTCCCACTAAACCATGTATCCAAGCTATCCATGACATCATGATGAAAAACCCATCCTCTAACCATGAGAATCAACCAAGGCATCAAACCATCAAAGAAATCAAAGTGCACATCATGAGCTCCTCAAAAGAAATCAAATAACCATGATCCTCAACCAAGAAGATATACCACCATAACTGAATCAGAAAATCCAAGCTAATGAACATCAAGGATGTACCTGTATAACCAATCATGTCATGCCAAAATCCATGACACCATGATCACATCCATGAACCGAGCATCTGGCTCTCAATATGTCCAACCTGTCAGCATAGTCAACCACAATCCTCCACCACGACTGTACCTGGTAACAACATCTCATCCCTTCTACATGAAGATAAAATCAGCAAATCATGTGACTTAGGGCATAGACAACCCAAATCCAAGCCACCAATCTGAATATGCATCAATAATGAAAGATCAATGGGCAAAGACAACCCATAACCAAGCTATAAATGCAACCTGTAAGTATAGACCGCTTACAACACTGCACAACTTGTAGACCCAACAAGTCATCATGCATATCCAAACCAAACATTGATAACTATATCATCATGAGACTAATCTAAAATATGAACTGAGTATACAATGACATCAAAACTTAAATCTCCAATGCCATAAACTCACAATGTTACCATAGTCAAAATATACCTATAAACTGTTCAGATAAATATATCAACAAATAAATCATGCCAAACCTGCACCAAATTTAAACCAATGTGTAGAGCTCTCCAAGAGCTTTCCGTTGACTACTCGAAGTCCAAAATCCGACTCTGTATGCCCAAGTTATGCCCTAATCCGTGCTCAAAATAAACAACATCTAACTTTAGGGCTCTTAAAACCTGACAAAATTTTAAAATCACAGAACCAAACCTACACCATCTTGTAGTGCTCTGAATTAGCTTTCCAACGCCTGTAAGAACTCTGAAATTCGATATTCTGAGAGAAAGTTATGGCCGTTTTACTAAGACAGTCTTTTTACCATTTTCAGTACGATTTTTTCATTTTTAATTTTTTTTCAGTGACGAAAATTCCGACGGGATTAAATTTGACGGCCATCATGAGCTGAAACCAAAAAACTCTTTCATTCCCTCTGAACATGGCCAAAATAGGGCATATTATATATCAAATTTTATGGAAATGTCGACCCGGATCCAATGGTGAGGTCTGTTTTTACCCAGGAGGTCATTTTTGCAAGCTACCCCCCAAAACCCTCATTTAAAATGAAACATCCGAAAAATATTTTGTCCAACAATTTCCCATGCCTAAATCTTTTAACATCCCATCATAACAGCAAACCCAAAGTCCTCAGATCTGCAATAATTATTCATATATCTTGCCCCTTTCTTTTATCCTCTCATGCATTCCCATGGATTCAATCTAGGGTTACAATAATAAAACCATAGCTCTGATACCAATTGTAGGGCCCATTTGCCGTTGCACCAAAAGCCATGACTGTTAGTGAACATGGAACACCACATAATTAACCACCTGTGGGCAGGGGAGCGCGTCACATCACCCAACAAATATACTGGAGCCCACGAAGATGGAGGATTTTTCTATTGGTCATTTTTGCCTTCCTATCAAAATTGCCATATTAGAAGTCAAACCTAGTTAACGTTCATAATATTCAAATATGAGGCACAAAAATACTTTATATTAAACTTAGGTCATCACCTAAGTTTCCTAAGTGTTTGTGCAATTTAGTATCTTTGCAAGCCTGTATTTCACCCACTATCAAATCTTTTCATGATGCACAACCATCACTTTGTCGCTTTGTAGAAGTGCTCATTCTTTATTTCATGTGACAAAGTGACATTGCACCACATGTATGTGTGGGTCCAAGTTTCTTCAGTGGGTCATCTTTTCACTGTGCTGACATGTTGGCTGAGTTGGGATATAGAAGGCTTTTGGTTGGTCAGAGTATTAATAGTTTTAAAAGTTGGACCACATGTTTCATGCATCGTTAGATCCTCCTAGATCAAAGATGATCTACGATCATCATTATGTCGCTATGTAGAGATGTGAGGGAGTTATTTCATGTGACATAGCGATGGATTGATGTGTGGATTTTGGTGGACCCTTTCGTGTTAGAGTAGTCAGATGGCTGTTAGAATGAGTTGGCATTTTGTTGGTTTCTTGTTGGTTGAGGTGTTGACTGTGCAAGGTAGGTTCTTTCCTTTTGTGGGCCATGGTTTGGTGGATCAATGTCAAATAGGTTTGCAAAAGGCCATGTTTCTATTGGTTGGTGCACTAACAGGTTGAGTGTACCTTTAGGGCTACGAGATGGTGGTAGATCAACATCTCTCATTATGTTGCTATGGGAAAATGATTGACCTTTAGTTATAGTGACATTGTGAGGATTAGATTCATGTCTCTATGGGCCTAGGTGGAGAGTAGCAATTTGCAATGATGGTTAAGTTGGTGGTTTCATAAGGTAGTCACGGTTAGGGTTTTAAAAGGTGGCACAGTTATGCTGATTAAATGGTCAAACCCATGAAGACTTTGCAAGGTGGCAAAAAGATAAAAGACTATCGGTCCACTTGGCTTATCCTAGTTGTAGAACTCAGTTGACTTGTTGACTTTTGTTGATTTGTCGAGCCAACTATGGGAAAGAGATAGTTTTCCTGCACAATCTGATCTTCTTGATCAATTCCAATCACTCCTGAATGAATGTAGGGCTAGAAACAATGAAGGACATCCCTCCATTGTCTGGGTTATCCATTTTCTTGGTTAGAATGATTAATGGTGCCATTTTTGTCTTCTCAAGGCTCTGTTTTTGTACAAAATATTGGATTTTCTCACATCTGAATGTGTGCCAAGATCAAATTTTCTCTAGATCTGTATGATTATTCTTTACAAACTTTAATTTTGCTGGTTGAACTTGGCTTCTTTCTAAAGTTATCTCAGTTATGCTTGAACTATAAAAGCAAGGTTGTAATTATTTCTTAAGGTCGACTTTCCTCTATTTTTGCTCTAGCATGCTACTATAAATCCCCTTTTGCCTTTGAACTATATGGCATTCTACCTTATCTCCTTCAACCATTGATGTATTGTGCAAGACCTATTTGTCTCTCATTAGTGTATTGTGGATATCTGCAATTTTGCATGACTACATCTCTTTGACCTATGAATGTTATATAAGTGAATCTCATCTTCCTTGTGTCATTTATTTGGGTTTTCTAATCCGCATGTGATTGTGAGATTAAAGCAAGTTTGGATGTGTATATCTTTTGGTGTTGTGATGGTTCAAAAGTGCATGTATGGGTAGAGATTGGTTTGAACACTCTATTTTGGTGCATCACCCCTTAGGTTAGAGTAGGTAGATTTTCTTTCATGCATTCCTTCTCCCTCTTCCTCTCCAAGTTTAGTTAAGTGCATCCTAATAGTAAAGGAAGTTGGCCTTCTCCGAAAACTTAACCTCACAGTTCAAGTCCCACAACTTGGAGGTTGTTTCCATGTTTCACGAGGTTGTCCTTAGGTAAAAACTTTGGAAAAGGGTGTAAAATTTTGTGACAACATTTTCCAAAAGGTGGGACACTTGGATAATGTTAAAGGAAGGAGGGTTTGTCCCCTACATGCAGACCATGGCTGGCTACGATGAAAACTGTTTGCAACAAATTTTTGTTAGCTGGAAGGATAGATGGGTTACAATTAATGGCATCACCTTTTAGGTGAATGAGGAGACCATTGCAATGGTGCTAGGCCTAGACATAACTAGTAGAAAATGGTAGAAGATTATGAAGGTGGCAAGATGGAGCTAGCCTGTCTAGTTTTTTCAAAGGCAATGAGGCCCCAGACCAGTATTGTGGTGATTTTAGGAGGGATAAGCTTCTAGAGCCCTAGAATGATGTGTATTTGGTCATAATAAAGTATATGACTATGGAAGGTAGACATAGTGTGTATTACTTTTACCATTTCCCTTTGCTTAACCATTTCTGTAATAGGGAGTTAGTTTGTATTCCCTTTTTTTTTTATGCATGCCCTTGAAGAGATTGTGATGGATGTTAGGGAGTAAAAAAGATAGGGGCCAATTTCACTATCTTATATACCAAGGGCTCATGTTTTGTCTTTTTTAGTTCCACCCGGTCCTTTGCCCACCCTGTGTGATAGCCATTGATAATCTCATCCTCTCTAGGACCCCCCTTTGTTTGGAGTTTGCAGGTGGTAGCTATGCCCCTACTCCTTAAACCTCACTAAGCCAAACCCCAATTAAGGGTAGGAAAAACAAAACCCTCGTCTTGGAGCTGGCTCCTAATAAAAAAATTAAAACTAATAAGAAGGTGGAGGTGGAAAATGGGGATTCAAATGAGGAAATATGTGGGAATAGAAGAAGGTTAGGAAGACTTGCTAAGACTCGAGGTAGATACAAATGGATGGTCAGTTTCTCTTAGGAGAAGGAAGAAGATACCAATTCTAAGGAGAGTGATAGGATCTTGGGGGATGGTCAGGAGAAGGGGAAAGATGAGACTGATAAGAGGTGGAGAAATGGGATGACATTGTCGATGGCACTTGGGATTTTGAGGCAGACACCAAGGACCCCTCCCTAGACCCCACCCATATTTTTGCCACCATTACCTTGCCTTCTGATAACAACCAGGATAAACTGGATAAAGCCTCCTCTGACACTATATCCTCCCCTATAAGGAAAGATGGTCTAGAAAATTCAAAGGCCCCCACTAACAATCTAGATGTGCAAGACAAAGAAATTCTTTGGCAAATTGTAGCAGGGCTCTAAAGAAAGGTATTGCAAAGGATGGAATTGTTACTTGTAAGGACCTCTAGGAGTTGGAGGACAGGTGCAATGTAGTGGAGGAGGGCTTCACCCTCTTCTCAAAGTTCACTCTAAAAGTGAGCCATGTAATTGCTACCACTCTCCAACTTTTGGCTAACAGGTAGGAGGAGGAGGGCTTTAGGAAGGAGGATTCAAAGCTACTCTATAACTTCTTCATCGAAAATTGGGCCAAAGTTCTATCATGTCCCCTTTTCAAATAATTAAAAATAATAATCTTTGCTAAGGCAGGCAGGCCCAAAAAGGTGAAGTTTCAACAAAAGGGGATAATATTTGGAAGCGAATGGACTAATAAATGAAAATTATTATTAAAATATGTTTTATTAACCCCTCTTGGACGTGAGTTAGTTTTATGCCCCCTTTTAAGGGGTTTGGAGGCATTTTGGGCAGATTCTAGAACTTGATTTTTGCTCATTCTTTGTTATTCTTCAGAGGCTGCCAAACTTGTGGACAAGGAGACCCAAGAACAAGAGCTTGCAGGTTTCCAGGGAGACCCAAGAATAGGAGTTTGCAGGTTTTCAGGAAGGCTAAGGATGGGAGTTTGAAGCCATTCCATGTGCATGCTCATACAGAGTTTGCCTTTGTGCTGAACAGTGCAGATTGGTGGGTTTTCGGGTGTGTTTTTTGTATGAGGTTGGTGTTTTCAGTTGAGTATTTCATATCAGTTTGGGTTGCTGCTGTATTTCAGACTTTAAGATGTTAAAATAGAGCTGAAAATATGTATTTGGATATGATTATACTTCTGTGATAGATTATTAAGTTTTTGTGGTGATTCTGGGCTATTTTGTGCTATTTTCGGGAGCCTGATGAGCATTGTTTTTGTCTTCCATTTGGGAGCTATTGTGTGCATGTTATATAGATCTGGAAATGTCATTTTATAGGCTATTATGCTGCTCAATTTTTTGTAAAAATGTCCACTTTTAGATTTATTAATAATAGGTGAAGCTGTGAAGCTTTTGGCACTATTTCTGGCATACCCGATTTGGGGTTTCTTGAGAAATTTGGTAGATCTTTGTGATATTAGTTGTTTGATTTTGAAAATCTGATTAGAGGCATGAAATATCATATAAAATCAGTAAAGGGACATTTCAGTGGTATCAGAGCTATGATCTTGCCAGCCTGAGGGTTTGTAGAAGTTTGCATGTCAGTTTTGACAACTACCCAGATCTTGCATGTCAGTTTTGACAACTACCCAGATCTTGCATGTTAGTTTTGACAACTGCCCAGATCTTGCATGTCAGTTTAGACAACTACCCAGATCTTGCATGTCAGTTTTGATAACTACCCAGATCTTGCATGTCATAATTTATGATTGCATGTTGCTTCTAATCAGTTGCATGTCAAAATTTATGGTTGCATGCTACTTCTAATCATTTGCATGTTAGTTCTTGGTGAATTTGGTGGTTGCATGTTGCTTCTAATCAGTTGCATGTCAAAATCTATGGTTGCATGCTACTTCTAATCATTTGCATGTTAGTTCTTGGTGTTTGAAGAAGTTATATCCTATTGGGGTTACACTCTACTTTATCCAGAATGGATAGGTATAGTACAGAGTCTCAGAGGACACGATCTTGGACAATTGATATCCAGAGTCAAAACAGTAGAAAGGATGGTTATTTAGACATTTGAGATAAACTTATGAAAATAAGCCATGACATGTCTAAATAGTTGGTTGAGCACCACCGTATGATGAATGACATGTTGTCCAACCTAGCTAAGGTGGATAAGTTGACTGGATTTCTATTTGGCAAATTTTCTCATAGGGTAGATGACACAATTACCAAGAACTTGCATGAGGAGTTTGAGAAACTAGCTTATAGCCAGGCAAAGGTCTCAGATTCTACTCTACCACAGGAGGTAGTGGGTTTAGATGATGATTATGAGGATGTTGTTGTGCATGATGGTGAGATACCTAGTAGAGATGAGCAGACATTGAGCATTCATGACTTTGCTGAGAAAGAGTACCAGGCACAGTTAGATGCTTCATCAAATGAGGTTGAGGCAGGTAGTACTTCACATGATTTGTCCAACCAGCTGAAGGTGAAAAAAGATAGTATTGTGACTTCATTATCTCATCATGACAGGATGTGAGATATGATAGAGGATCACATTCAGATGATTCAGTTACAGGGTAGACATACGGGAGTTCAGGAAAAGTCTCCTTGTGTTGACTTACAAGAGATTAGGGAAGGAATGGGAATGATGAAGTTGAGTTATTTACATCTTCTATCAGATCATGACCATCTTCTTAGCCTTGTCAGAGACTATTCAGATGCCTTGAGGAGGAAGGAGGAGGAAGTTGACAGGCTTTCTCACGAGCTTGAGGACACTCAAGCTTCTTTGGTGAATACTCCATTAGCATTACAAGACTGGGAGAGACATGGGGATAAGCATGGCATGGAATTGAGTTTAGTTTCATCTTGCACTCCTAATACTCAGCTTTCTACGAATGGTAGATCATATGTGGACATTGATAATGTTGCAAGTTCATCTTGTATTCACATCTAGGATATAGGGATAATGTCAGACAGGTATGTGGAATTATTTGGTATTGGTCATATTACTCAGGTGAGGATTTTTCTTGAGTTACCAGCTGATTATAGTTTACGGATATGGACTCGAGATTATTATATTGGCATTTGGGATTCAGTTGACTGGAAATCTTTAACACTTTTTGGTAGCAGTGATTGTTTGGGTGCTATCATGGATTTGATTAGTAGATTGCACGGTGTTGTCTTTTCTTGTGCCAGGAGCTTATCCGATGTTCGTATTAGTTTTTATACACCGGTTTTGGTCTTTGTTCATATATCTAGTCGACCATACTTGCTGGAATGTGTTGATGAAATTTCATATTTGGCAGTGTGTACAGATGAGTCCCAGGATCATATTGGCATTGATGACATCCAGGAGGATGCAGTGGGCAGTTTTGAAGACTTAGTTTCCTTGGGTACAAAGGGGTTGGACAGCAGTGCTAATGTTTTTGATACTCCGTATGTTGATATGAGCTTTAGATTTGATTCACAGGATATGGATGGTAATACTCTAGAGACTAGTAACTTTGAGGATACTCCTTTAGACAGTGCATCAGAGGAGGTTTGTAGGAGACAGTCAAGCCAATGCCATCATGTGTCTAATCAGTTGAGAGTTAGTGATCGAGACATTGCTGTCACTTGCTAGCATTTCGATGCTGCTCGTTAGTTGTTAGCAGTTTATGGATGGGGTTCTCCTACTAGTGATGAGCAGGAAGGCAGTTATCTTTCCTTGACAGAGATCCACTCTTTATGGGAGACTATTCAGATTTTGAGACAGAATTATATGCAGTTGGTAGCCGAAAGAGATTATCTTATGGAGTAGGGCAGTACAACATATGATGCATTTTTGGCCAAGGAAGATGAGGTGAGTGAGCTTATTGAGCAGCTTGAGGTGACTTCTGAGATTCTTGAGAGTACACAGTTGGCTTTCAAGGAGTCACAGTTTCATTTGGCTAAGGTGACCATGGAGTTAGAGCGGCTACAATCTTTACTTGATTCTATACAGTCACAAGCTGTGGTGTTTGGTGATCCAAGGATGTCCATGGCCAAGATTGTCAGAGACAGTGGAGATGGGGATGCATCCATCCTTGATACTAACATTGGCATATCAGGTTCATTCCCACTAGAGTCAGGTTCAGTTGAGTTGGGTGTTGTAGCAGATTGTTGTATGCCTGACATGGTGGTGGCCTCTAGTACTGATGGCACAGAGGCTAGAGATGTATCAAAGATCATGTGTGATGTTGGTGAGTTGGCAGTTGGCATGGTTCCTGCTAGTAATACTACTCCCTTGGTGATATCTTCAGAGGTAGTAGTCAGTTCCAACATGGTCAATGATTAATTGCAGTTAGTTTCATTTGGATTACAGTCTGAGCCACTGATTGAGATTGGCGCATTCTATCGGCATTACACTATGAGGTACGCTCATCAATTTACCTTTGATAACCATGTTGATGAGATGATGATACAAAGATGTACTTTGGTTCCTAGTATTTGTCATCAGTTATGGGACAGTTTGACACCTTGGGATGAGAGTTGTGATGGGCATGACATGGTGATAGGTTTTGCAGTTGACAGCTTGATAATACATGACTTAGAGTAGGAGTTTGGGGGTGATGCTTTAGTAGTTGTTGTTACTGATTCTAATCCTTTGGCTATGACATCTCCTAGCTTAGCTGGTAGTTAGCCACAGTGGGCTATATCACTTGTTCATGGAAAATTTGGTTTGGGTTCCATTTCTTACTCTTTATCTTGTAATGTCTTTTCACCATCAGCAGTGCATGGGAGTTATGGTTATGAGATAGTGGCCGGTGATTTGCAGAGTTGTGTTGACTGCAAGAGTTGTACAGTGTGTGGATTCTCCATACTTGGTACAGTTTCATCCGAGAGCATTCACCATTGTTGCAGAGTTGGATAGTACATTCCGTATAGGCCAGTGGGATGCGTTGATGGTATTTACTGTGTTGGAAGTTTGATTTGTCCACTTTACTTGGGTTTTGATGTTCTAAGAGTTTGTGTCTCATGGGTTTCTGACTGTGGTAGTGGTGATCTTGGAGTTGGGTTGAGCTATAATTGTCAGTTTGATTATGGATTCCTCTTGGTCATATTGTAGAGGATATTGCAGAAGCCTGTGTTAATTGACAGCAGTATAGTTCATGACTATATTTGGGATCCAGGTGGATTGATTGGTTTATTGTTCAGCCATTGCTTGAGGACAAGCAATATTTGAGAGGGGAGGACTTGTCATGTCGCCTTTTCAAATAATTAAAAATAATAATCTTTGCTAAGGCAGGCAGGCCCAAAAAGGTGAAATTTCAACAAAAGGGGATAATATTTGGAAGCGAATGGACTAATAAATGAAAATTATTATTAAAATATGTTTTATTAACCCCTCTTTGACGTGAGTTAGGGTTATGCCCTCTTTTAAGGGGCTTGGAGGCATTTTGGGCAGATTCTAGAACTTGATTTTTGCTCATTCTTTGTTATTCTTCAGAGGCTGCCAAACCTATGGAGAAGGAGACCCAAGAACGAGAGTTTGCAGGTTTCCAGGGAGACCCAAAAATGGGAGTTTGCAGGTTTCCAAGAAGGCTAAGGATGAGAGTTTGAAGCCATTCCATGTGCATGCTCATACAGAGTTTGCCTTTGTGCTGAACAGTGCAGATTGGTGGGTTTTCGGGTGTGTTTTTTGTATGAGTTTGGTGTTTTCAGTTGAGTATTTCATATCAGTTTGGGTTGCTGCTGTATTTCAGACTTTAAGATGTTAAAATAGAGCTGAAAATATGTATTTGGATATGATTATACTTCTGTGATAGATTATTAATTTTTTGTGGTGATTCTGGGTTATTTTGTGCTATTTTCGAGAGCCCGATGAGCATTGTTTTTGTCCTCCATTTGGGAGCTATTGTGTGCATGTTATATAGATCTGGAAATGTCATTTTATAGGCTATTATGCTGCTCAAATTTTTGTAAAAATGTCCACTTTCAGATTTATTAATAATAGGTGAAGCTTTTGACACTATTTCTGGCATACCCGATTTGGGGTTTCTTGAGAAATTTGGTGGATCTTTGTGATATTAGTTGTTTGATTTTGAAAATCTGATTAGAGGCATGAAATATCATATAAAATCAGTAAAGGGACATTTCAAGTTCTCCTAGCTAGGAAAGGAAAGAAAAAATATGATTGCTAGTTAGTGGCCCCCTAGTGCTTGATGTTTTTTGGTACTCTTCTAGTTTTTACTTTCTATCCTTTGGTGATGGTTTTATTTTTTTTGTTGAACTTGGTTCTCAGTTGTAGGTGGTACGATGCGATGACCACCTACATGCCTTTTGTTGACTTGTTAAACTTTGTTGGTATTAAGAGTAGGAACTCTAGTATTTTTAATTACTATTGTATTGTTTCTTATGTTTTTGATGTAAATTGTTAGGGGGTCTATGTGGTTGTCTGCTAGTTTTTTGCTGGTTGTTTCACCACTGTTGTAAAGGGCCAGCCCCCTAGTTTTGGCTACTTTTATATCAAAAACTATACGTTCTGATTACATCTTATTATTTAATAAAAGAAAGTGAGAATAATTTAAATAAATTTTATTATAATTAAAATGTACAAGGTATGCACAAAAAATTTAATTAATAAAAATAATAAAAATAAAGACTTTTGCATGTTTGTAAAACTGAAAATTCTAAGAGGATAAAATCCATTATTAGGAGATTGGAGCTCATTTCTCCACACACAAGTCTAGAGGAGCAATTTTTGGAAAGGGATTTAGGAGATGAGAATTTTTCCATTCTTCAAGTGTTTGTTAGGTTTGGCATTAGATTGAGGTAGGAATTCTGTTGAGATTATCAGAGTAAATCTATTTGAATTACCTTTGTCTTCTTCATGTCTGTTTATGGAACTTGTTTTGGAAATCTTATTTTTAAATTGAAAAACTTGTTTGAGAAATTATTGTTCTTCATTATTGAACATGTGTGAAAGAAAAGAATTCACAAACCCTTGTTGAAAAGATTAGATTTGATGAAATTAGTTTATGTGTAAGGTTTGGAAACCAAGAAAAGATCATTGTTTATAAATTTGACTGGTTGCAAATAATTTCCCTCTCATATCTATACCAGTTAAGTATTGTGTGTGTGTGTGTGTGTGTGTGTGTGTGTGTGTGTGTGTGTGTGTGTTGGTAAGAGGCCGAAGCCAAGGTTAATTATTATTATTTGTTGTGATTAATTATTTTGATTATTAGTTAATCTTGAGTAGATTTGAACCCAAGACCTCTTGGTTAAGAGGCTCACAATTTACCATTATGGTGTAGGCTCTTGTACCATTTTCTTTGTTCATAGCTGGGAATCGAATTGTTAAAAACAAGATTTTTATTTTTTAAAAATTATTAAAAATATATTTTGGGTGGATGGGAGCCAACCCCCACCCCCTCCCATTCCCTCTCTCCATTGGCTGCCAACCCTTTAAGGGGTTAAAGCTTTTCTTAATTAAAAAAAATTAATTATTATTTTTGTAATAATTTTTTTAATTAGTTTTTTAATTAATTAAGTTAAAGATATATTATATTAAATTTTATTTTTAGTAAAATTAAACTTTACTTAGTTAATGAAAATTTTAATTATAAAATTAATTTAATTAAATTTAGTTTTTTTAGATATTAATATATGTTTAAATATGATTTCATTTTAGTCTTATTATAATTAAAATTATAATATCAAATTTTTTCGGTACTAAATAAATGAAGTAATTATTCATATGAATTCTATTATTATACTCTAATAAATACCTAGTCACAAGGAAATATGGACATTTAACTAGGAGATAGAAACTATTTTTTGTTTTATATAATCAATCTTATCTGGAAACCTCTATCATCTGGTAAACTTAAAAATGAAAACTTGAAACTTTATTACAAATTGACTTTTATAAAATTTCATCGAAAACTAAAATGGATGATTAATTTACACTTATTAAGGTTTTATGTTGGGTTTGGGATAAACCTAGTTATGACCAGTTTGGTATGTATACTAGAGGCTTGGAAGTTGATTGGTTTATGATGTTGTTATGTATGTTATTTGGTCATGATCTTTTTATTCCCAACCATTGTGATGCACTCATGTATTTCTATGATGAGGTTTTCGATTAGTTATCTTTTGATGCTTCCTCATTGCTTTTATAGGACTGAGGTGAATATAGTGATTTTCTTGGTATAACCTATGAGGTTTCAATCAATTATCTATTGGTGATTTCTAGTTTCTTGTATAGGACTGAGGTGAATATTATGATTTTATGTGTTGTACTTTTTATGAGCTTAGGGTAGGTTATCTATGTGTATGCTAGGAAGTGGCTTGCAATGGACGTTGGAGCCCTAAAGAGGCTACCTAGGTAACCCACTGTAAGTTGTATTAATAAGCGATAACATTTCATTAAATGGGTTTAAATGAATTAACAAGAGTCAGTATTTTACCTCGCCCATGCCTCAAGTGTTAGTATAGGCTAGGATGGTAGTAGAGAGGATGCTTGGTTGTGACCTTGCCTCATTAGTATGTCTTGTCTATAAGAGAGAATATTGATGCCACATAGAGTCACTAGGGGGCTAGAGTCTAGAGAGGCTACCAGGGCAACCTTAGAATTGGCTCATGTGATGACACTTTTCCACATGCATATTAGGTTAAATCCTACATGTCTTTGTTGTCTTTGTGATTAGATGTTATTTGTGTACTTGGTACCTTTGAGATAGATTGCTATTAGGACTTCCTTGACCTAGATTCTTGTTATGATTTTGGATTGTTATCCATTTGGGACTTGAGATTATCTCCTCAACACACTGGGAGTGGGTCATTTAGGTTCCACAAGGTTGGGTGGTACTGTTTCTTATACCATTGAGATTCTGATAGTTGGATATCATTGCTGGTTGTACTTGTGCAGATGTTCTATTCTTTTGATTTTGTTCTATGGTTGTATGTTGATTTCCTATACTTTGATTATTGGAGATCTTATGAGATGTTGTACCTTATCATGATGTATATTATTTTATCATTTCATACCTTGTGACTTGTACAGAGGATGATTATGCATGCTGGATTATGCCATGTGACATCTTATGTACTTGTTTATTAATTCATTTAATTTCTTTCTTATGGTTATTTGATGATGTGGATTTTGTTATGTATATGATTTATTCTTAATAAAACTTATGTATCTGATTCAATGTCAGGAACCCTTGAGAGATGTGACTGTTAATGTATTGTGTATGTATGTATGTGAGTTCTTGCTTCCACTGTGTTATCTCTTGTTATTTTAAATCTTTCCAAAAAAAATGTTTGGCAAACTTAGTGACATAATATTGGTTAATTTCTTTTGGGTTCCCTGGAAAGGTGTTACTGATAGTTGGCATTTAATATACAATCTTTGGAAAAAAACTATCAAATCTTTTGTCTAATCACTTCTAAATTGTACTCATATGATAGTTGATGGGGCATTTAATTATGGTCTTGTTTGGTGTTGCATAAACATTTATGTGGATTTGAACTCGTCCAATATATTACGAACATAAAATGCATTAAAAATTATGATAAAAATTTACTTTTCAACTTTCATAGTTTATCTTTTTATCTCATACTCACTCATTATTTTTATATAACTATTTGTAGCTATAAAAAAATTATATTCATCAATATCTCATAAAAAATAATCAAGATTTTTTTTTTAAAATTAATTATTTTGCACACAATATAATTTGAAGTCTATCAACTTTAACAAGACAAAAAAAATAACATATCTAGAATAAGTAAGAAAATTATACAATTTACATGTACTTGAATTTAAATTTAAATTTTATGGTTTTTTTCAGACCTAGTGAAAAAATGATGTAGGAGCATCCTAAGCTTTCTTGCAATCCTACATGTTGGAGCCAAGTGCTAGTGGTTTCCAATTTTTCTGTAGCTCCTAGTGTATGCTGAGTTGTTGTAGCTCTAGCATATGCCAAGTTACTGTAGCTCTAGTGTATGTCATGTTACTATAGCTCTAGTGTATGCCAAGTTACTATAGCTCTAGTGTGTGTCGAGTTACTGTAGCTCTTAGTGGATGCCAAGTGAACTTGTTGGTGCCAAGTGTTCTTGCATGCGCTGAGATCATGCATCCGTTCTTCTCAATCGTAATAAATGAATTCTCTGTCGTGGCACTTGTCAGAGCATGTGGGTTTGAAAAGGTGATACTCTATTTGTGCAGCAAGATCCACTGTTTGATGCAAATATATCTATGGTGGGCGCTTCCCCACATTATGAAGATGCAATGATGTTAAGGAATGCGGGCAAGCGCCTCACTGCCGCGTGTGTTTGTGAGGTCAAGTTGATTTCATAAGCTGCAGGGTGATGCCAAGTGGGGCCAAGTCATGCTGAGTAGTTCATGGGCTTAGAAGTATTAAGGGTTGGCGCAGTATAATGAAGATCTTTCATGATTGTTGATCTTATGAAGATCAACAATCAACGCTTTCCCGCATTATGAAGATGCAAGGTAATTAAACACTGTAGGAAAGAACCTGAAGGACATGTGTCCTTATGGGCCTAGTTAGGGCATTAACAGTTAAGGCTAACGGTTATGTGACATCGTGGTTAAGTTGGGAAGGTGGCTTAGTTAATTGAGAAGATGTGGTCAACCACATAGAGACTTTACGGGGTGGCAAAATGAAATGAAATTATTGGCCCACATGGCCCATTATGGTTGCAAGATTCAATTGACTTTTGACTTTGCTAACTGATGAGCCAGAAATGAAGGAAATTGAGTTTTCTTGCACGATTTGATCCTCACAATCAATTCCAACTACTCTCAAATGAATGTTGAACCCACAAAACAATAGGAGAACACTCCACCACCCCAATTTATCCATCTATTTGGTTAGAATGGTTTAATGGCGTCATTTCTGTTAGGGCCCTGTTTCAACAAAATATCATATTTCATTGTATCTAAATCTATGTCTAGATCAAATTTTCTCCATATCTCTAAAGAGACTTAATGGCAGTAGTTGTGGAGTAACTTTAGTTAGAGAACATCTCAGTTATGCCTAAGCTATAAAGGCAATTTTTGTAGATTTTATTGAGGTCGACCCTTCTCTATTTTCTCTGATATTGCTCTACAATTTCACTATAAATCCCCTTTGCCTCTGAATTGTATGACATTCTTATCTCCTTTAGCCATTGATGTGAAGTGCAAGAACTATTTGCCTCTCATTGGTGTATTGTAGATATCTCCAATCTTGCATGACTGTATCTCTTTTGGCCTAGGAATGGTATATAAGTGAATCCTCTCTTTCCTTGTGTCATTCATTTGGGTTTTTCTAATCTGCATGTGATTGTTAGATTAAAGAAAGTTTGGATGTGTATATCTTTTGGTGTCATGATGGTTCAATAGTGCATCTATGGGCAGAGATTCGTTTGAACACTCCATTTTTGGTGCATCACCCCCTTTAGGTTAGAATAGGTAGATTTTCTTCTATGCATTCCTTCTCCCTTTTCCTGTCCAAGAGTAGTTAGGTGCACCCTAATAGTAAAGGAAGTTAGCCTTCTCTAGAGATTGAACCCCACAGTTCAAGTCCCATAGCTTGGAGGTTGTTTCCATGTTTCACACAGTTGTCCTTAGATAAAAACTTTGGACAAGGGTGCAAAATTTTGTGACAATAGTTTTTGGCATGCCCGGTGGGACTATATTCAAAAAAATTCAAGTCTACTGCTGTCAAAAGGAAGATTTCAAGATTAATAAAGAGGAGATAGTACTGGCTTCGGTGTTCAAGCCTTCAAGGGATTCATTTTTCAAGTACTTGGCGACTCTGAGCTTCAAATACATTTGGTTCCAAACCAAAAGTTGCAGTAATTCATGCCCAAAGCTTAAATAAGGGCATCTTCTAGAGGTAAATTTTAGTACCAAGAGATTTCATTTTCAAATCCTAGAAGAAGGAAGACTAAAGTATCTTTATCATCGGTTAGGAGTGCAATAGTAACAAATACACCTGCAAGATCCATCTCTACTCCTCCTGCTGTCAGATCTCAGCCTAGATTGCCATCAACACATATCAATAGATCACTTGTCTATATGGTGCAGCCTAGAGCTCATGCTTTTGCCACCTTTAATAGTGGAATTCCTCTTTTATTGGCCCAAAGACATGACATACCAATAGCTGCACTCAAAAGTATACCATAATTTACCGGTGAAACTTCTATCTCTCCATTAGAACACATTCAAGAAGTTGCAAATATCTGCAATATCCATGGTATTACAGAAGATGATGTTTCAATTAGGCTTCTAGCCTCATCCTTGAAAGGAAAAGCACTACAATGGTATAGAGGTTTGGCTCATGGTTCTATAGCAGATTGGGATGGATTAGGAGTAGGACCATGCAAACACTTTGAGGACAAAAGTGACCATTTGTCACTTTTAGAACAGTTGACTACTATAAAAAGAGCCCCCCGTGAATGTATGACTAATTTCAACTATAGATTTCAAAAGACATGGGATAGAATACCTACTTCAATAAAGCTTTCCCATGGTAATGCCTTCTTGCATTACCTCAAAGCTTTTAAAAGTGACATGGCCACTACAATCCAAACTATGGGAGGAGATACCTTGCCTGATTCTTATGACATAGCAATAAATTCAGAAAACATCCTAATACAAGGAGGTAAGCTAGCTCCAGGGCCTCCTATGCCTTTCTTCCCTGACGTTCCAAATCACCAACCAGCAATGGCTCCTCTTCCTACAACTTCCACATCACAATCCCTTGCTCTAGTCACTCAAGCTTCCACATCTTCAAATGTGTTAGAAAGGTTAATCTTTCCTTGGATATATTTTAATTGGGATATTCCAAGGGTCCCTACATGTAGTTTGTCCACTTGTACACATGTGGAGGACATGTCATTGTTTGTCCTTTATTCCACATGTGAGGACAACTCTTGTTTATTTCTTTATTTAGTTTATCCTCCTTAAGAGGATTGTGACACTTTGCACACACCTATTATGAATGTGGCATTCATAGAAATGGGAGTTACAAATGCAACTCCTCTCTCATCTCTATATAAGAGATGCTCCTCCTTCTTTCTTCACAACTACAACACCACTCTAAGCACTTGATGTTATTGTATTGAGCTACTTTTGCTCCAACACTCTCTCTCTCTCTTCTCTAGGCATTTGCCTTCATTCATAATACTCACAAGGGGTTTTCTTTGCTTTCCCCTTATAAATCCTTGTCTCCATTGTTGAAGCATCTTGGTGTATGCTCTTGGAGTTGCTTATCTTATGGTAACATTGTTTCACACTTAACTTACTTGGATTGTTTCTCGTTCCTTGCTCAACATTATCATTTCTTACATGGTATCAGAGCTTGGTTATCTAATCCTTGTTTTAAGTTTTGTGGTGAAGGTTGCCATTCATTGGAGCACACCTTATTTGGAGACATTATTGAGAGAAGAAGTTTGTGTTGTGATTTTAGCTCTTTTTAACTAATCTTGTGCATGCAAGTTTCATATTTTTTTTAGTAACCCTCTTTGGAAGGCTTGCCGCCAAAGGGTTTTCTTGAAAAGCTTCATTTTTTTTACTAACCCTCTTTGGAAGGCTTGCCGCCAAAGGGTTTTCTTAGTAAATTTCAATTTTTTTTTGGTTTGTTTTGGACGGCATGCCGCCAAAACAAAACATATTACATTGGTAAAGCTTTTTATAAAAACACAATAGTAAAGCTTTCTCACTCTCTACTTTTTCTTACTTCATTTATAAATAAAAAATAAAAAAAAATTTTACTCTTTAAAAAAAAATATATTTTACTATATTGTGTTTTTTATAAAAATAGTGCAAAGCTTCTTTTTATATATAAAAAAAATATATATAATTTTTTGAATTTGGTTGGGCGGCCGCGCCACCCGTGCGCCACCCCGCGCCGCTGCGTGCAACCGCCGCCGACGGCACTGACCCCGTGCCGCCACGGCAAATTTTCTCTCACAGACTCCGCGCCGCCGTGCGCAAACACCGCCGCGGTACAGACTTCGCGTCGCCGCGCGCAAACACCGCCACCGGTACAGACTCCGCGCCGCTGCGCGCAAACATCGCCGCGGTACAAACCCCGCGCCGTCGCGCACAAACACAGTTGCCGGTACAGATCTGCCCCACATCTGCAACTCTGCGCGCAATAACCCCTGACCACCGCTTCTGCCGCCCCCATATCTTCGCGCGCACACCTTTTCGCGGCTTGCATCCCGAACACGCGGCAACTGTCGCCTGCAGTGCTCGCATCCTCCTCCACCACGTTTTTTAAAAATTTTGAAAGATAAAAATGAAGAAGCTTTAGGGTTAATTGGTATTTCTATTATTCCAGATTTATATGTCTTAATTGCTCACTGTTCTAAAGCTCATGATGCATGGTCCATCTTGAAAACCAAGTATGACAGTGGTGATGAATACAGCAAAATACAATTGCAAGATCAACTCGAAGATCTCAGGTATGCAGATTTTAAAGGTATGGATGAATTCCTCTTAAAATTTGATTCTCTTAAAAGTCAAATTATGGCTTTAGGTGTTCAATTAGAGGACATTCATTTAATCCATCTTATTCTTAAAAAAAGTCTTCCTAGACAATTTCAACAGTTTATAACTAATATTCATGCACAGCTTGCTATTCCTACTTTAACTTCTCAGTTAACTTATGTTAATTTTCAAACTTTATTAAGATAGGAAGAAGCTAAGCTAATTCAATTTGGTACCCTCAAATCAACTGAACATGCATTTGTGTCTAGAAATTCAACTAATAATTTTCATTCCAATAATAATAATTACAAACAATCTAATTCTAATTCACATAACCCCAACAATAAATTTTATCCCAAATATAATAATACCAATCATCCTAATAATACTCGTAATACTAATAATCAAAGGAACCATTCCAATTCCAAACCTCATTGTTCTTATTGTGGCAAAGATGGTCACCTTGTCAATAACTGTTTTAAAAAACAAAATGATAAAAAACCTATGAATCATAGTAGCAATCATCAAACCTCAAACCATAAAAAAGGTCATTCGACTAGTTCTAATCCTCGTCATGCTTTTACTTGTAGCTTTTAACTTTGTAGACCTTTAGAATGGATTGTTGATAGCGGTGCATCACAACATGTCACTTCTCATAAAGAAATTTTTGATTCTTTACAACCTGATATTGCTAACATTCCTATTCAGTTAGCTAATAATCAGACTTGTAAAGTTGAAGGACTAGGTGATGTTACTATTCCTAATGGTAAATTGCATGATGTTTTATATGTACCTAACTTGAAAACTAATCTACTTTCTGTTTCACAGCTATGTCAGAACTATAAAGTTGAATTCTACAAAGATACATGTTATATTATAGATCCTCAAACTCTCAAAGTGATTGCTCATGCTAAAATGGATAATGACAATTTGTTTAAATTTCATGAATTTGCTAGTTCACGCTATTCTTTACATACTTCTATTGATTTCAATATATGGCATGAAAGACTTGGTCATTTAAATTCTGATTATATTACTTTCATGCAAAAGCATAATATGGTTGATGGCTTGCCTAACATTATTCCTTCCAAGATTGCCTGTACAGGTTGTATGAGTGGTAAAATGCATAGGGAGCCCTTTCCAAGTGGAAAATCATGGCGAGCAACTCATAAGTTGCATCTTGTCCATAGTGATCTTTTGGGCCCCATGGAGAATACCTCCATCCAAGGTTCTCGGTATGCACTTACCTTTGTTGATGATTTTTCTAGACGAACTTGGATCTATTTTTTGCATAGCAAGGATCAAGTTCTTGATATATTTATTGAATTTCAGTTATATGTTGAAAGGCAATCTGGGTATAAACTTAAAATTCTTAGAACTGATAATGGGAAGGAATATGTGAATAATGCTTTTCATTCTTATTTGAAATCGTGTGGAATTAAGCACGAGCTTACTATTCCTTATACACCACAACAAAATGGTGTAGCGGAAAGAAAGCATCGGACCATTGTTGAAATGGCTAGAAGCATGTTGCATGCTAAGAATTTGCATTATAAATTTTGGGCTGAAGCCATGTTTTGTGCAACTTATATTCTTAATCGGACTCCTACCAAAGCTCTCAAGGCTATCACTCCAGAAGAGGCTTGGTCTGGTAGGAAACCAAATTTACATCATTTACGGATATTTGGTTCTATTGCTTATGTTCATACGCCTAAACAGAAAAGGCATAAATTAGATGCTAAGTCATCTCCTTATATGTTTGTTGGCTATGATGAAAACACTAAGGGTTATCGTGTTTATGATTCCACTACTAACAAAGTTCAAGTTGCTAGAGATGCTTGTATTGCAAAAAATGGAGTTCATGATTGCTCTACTACAACGGATGAAGAATTCAGTGGCACTAGAATTGTGCTAGTGGAGGACCAACCTCCTTCTCTTAAACCTACTCATTCTCTTAATCAAGTACCACCGATTATTTCTGCTCCTACATCTCATGATACTCAAATAGATACTAATGATACTTTTCTTACTCATGATTCTTCCTCTAGTGATAATTCCATTACAACTAAACGTAAACCTAAATGGGCTCAAAACCTCATCAATGAAGTTGATGATTATATTTCCAAATCTGGTGGAATTAAACATAGAAGGATTAATTATTGTAATTATGCTTTGATGACTACTATTATGAATTCTAACGATCCTAAGTCTTTTGATCAAGCTAACTCTCAACCTCATTAGCAGAAAGCCATGCAAGAGGAATATGATTCGTTACTTGCTAATCACACTTGGGACTTAGTCACATTACCTCCTGGCAAAAATCTATTTTCATGTAAATGGTTATATAAACCAAAATTGAATACTAATAATGCAATTAGTAAATTTAAAGCTAGACTAGTTGCTAGAGGTTTTTCCCAAATTGAAGGCTTAGACTATAATGAAACTTTTGCACCTGTTGCTAAAATGCCTACTATCAAATTAGTTCTTGCTATAGCATCTAAAATGAATTGACCCATTCATCAAATGGATGTTAAAAGTGCCTTCTTAAATGGTGAGTTACATGAAGAAATCTATATGGCTCAACCTCCTGGATTTGTTAAGAAAGGTAGTGAAAATCTAGTTTGCAAATTGAACAAATCTATTTATGGTCTTAAACAATCACCTAGAGAATGGTATTCTAAAATTTATTCTTTCTTCATTTCTCAAAATTTTACTAGAAGCAAAAATGATCCTAATTTGTATATTAAACATACTAACGATGATATTATCATTGTTATTGTTTATGTAGATGATTTAATTCTCACTTCTAGTTCAGACATTTTGATTTTTGATATTAAATTCCAACTTAAACAAAAATTTCAAATGACAGACTTAGGTATCTTACATTACTTCTTAGGTATGCAAATTTTTCAAACTCCTAAAGGTATCTTTGTTTCTCAAAGCAAGTATGCTTATGATCTTTTAGAAAAATTTAAGATGAATGACTCTAACCATGTTTCAATTCCATGTGAATTAGGAACTAAATTAATGAATGATATGAATACTCCTTTTGTTGATGAAACTTTGTATAGACAGTTAGTAGGAAGTTTAAATTATTTAACTCTTACTAGACCTGATATTGCTTATAGTGTTGGATTAGTTTCTCGCTTTATGTCTAAACCTCAACAAACTCATTTTAAAGTTGCTAAACGCATCTTAAGGTATATTAAAGGAACTATTAATATAGGCTTATTTTATGATCCAAACTCTGAATTTATTTTACATGGCTATACTGATTCCGATCTAGGTGGAGATCCCAATGATGGGAAATCCACTTGTGGTTATTTTTTCTTTGTTGGTTCAGGTCCAATTTCTTGGAAAAGCAAAAAGGAACACTCTATTTCCCTATGCTCAACTGAAGCTGAATACAAAGGTTGTACCAATGCAGCTAAGGAAGCTTTGTGGATTCGAAGACTTCTTGATGATTTGGGTCTACCTCAACAATTACCTACACCTATACATTGTGACAATCAAAGTGCTATTGCCTTGGCAAAGAATCCAGTGTATCATGCCCACACCAAACATATTTCACTTCAACATCACTTCATTCGAGAACAAGTTGAAGACAATCAAATTATTCTTCTTTATTGTAAAGGAGAAGATCAAGTGGCTGATATTTTAACCAAACCACTTTCTAAAGAGAGATTTCAGTTCCATTGTAAAAATTTGGGTTTACAAACCATTGAAGTAAACTCCCCAAGTAAAGATTAAGGGGGGGTGTTAGAAAGGTTATTCTTTCCTTGGATATATTTTAATTGGGATATTCCAAGGGTCCCTACATGTAGTTTGTCCACTTGTACACACGTGGAGGACATGTCATTGTTTTTCCTTTATTCCACATGTGAGGACAACTCTTGTTTATTTCTTTATTTAGTTTATCCTCCTTAAGAGGATTGTGACACTTTGCACACACCTATTATGAATGTGGCATTCATAGAAATGGGAGTTACAAATGCAACTCCTCTCTCATCTCTATATAAGAGATGCTCCTCCTTCTTTCTTCACAACTACAACACCACTCTAAGCACTTGATGTTATTGTATTGAGCTACTTTTGCTCCAACACTCTCTCTCTCTTCTCTAGGCATTTGCCTTCATTCATAATACTCATAAGGGGTTTTCTTTGCTTTCCCCTTATAAATCCTTGTCTCCATTGTTGAACCATCTTGGTGTATGCTCTTGGAGTTGCTTATCTTATGGTAACATTGTTTCACACTTAACTTACTTGGATTGTTTCTCATTCTTTGCTCAACATTATCATTTCTTACAAAATGGAATAGATGAAATCAAGGAGATGATGCAATCTATGATGCTGAACATAGAGAACATATATAACAGATTGCAGGGCCAAGAGAAGAAGCTGGAGGATAGCTTCTCTATGATGCAGAAGGTGAGCAACAAGGTGGTGACTTTAGAGAGATAGCAAGCTCAAGGTAGTAAGGCTCATCAATTGCAATATCAAAATCTGAATAGTGGTAGGCCTCCAAATCATAATCATGGGAACAATTCTTTTGATTAGAATAGGCAGAATAGCCATGCTTCAACCTCAAATGTAAACCAATGTAGGGCCATAGTTCCTCAAAACAACATGGTCCAAGATCAGGATTTTTGTCCCTCTTGTAACTACTCCTATGCTCGTTGCATGTGTCAAAAGGCTGAATCTTATTTGGCTTTGACCATCTAAGAGCCTGCAACAGGATAATCATACAAGGAGGACCAATTTAAAGATGCCTCGTATATGCAAGGACAAGGTGATTGCTCCTTTATGAATCATCAAGTGGAGGAACATTGTAATGTAAACCAGGATTCCATTGCTCACAACGCTAGGAGCAAAAGAAAAGATATTGAAGATGCTATCCCTCCTCCTCTCAATCATGCCTCAACTTCAAATGCAATACCTCATGAACAAGTAGTAAATGATCAATCAAATACCTTTCAGTAGCAAAGGCAAAATAATGGCAGAAAGGATGTAAGTGATCCTCGAGTTGTTCCATCTCAACCTCCTACAAATGTAGCTCCCAAGGCTTCTACCAAAGTACCTACTATGCCATTTAGTGTGGTAGAACAAATGAAGAAGACAAATGTGAGTATTTCCATGTGGGATCTTGTTGCTACTATACCCATGCAAAAGAGGTTGCTGCAGCAAGAATCGAAAAGTATTGAACCAAAGGGTCAACCACCTAGCATGGAAAGTGCCACAAGCCTAGTGTAACCATCAAAGGAGGTAGATAAAAGTAAAAAGGTCAGACCCCCTTCATTTTATGTTTCTCTAATTATAGGGGGTAAACTAGTCCACAATTGCATGATTGATTCAGGGGCTAGTAGTTCAGTGATGCCTAGGTGTGTTGCTGATGTTTTGGAAATGAAATATGAGCCCATTGTTAGAGATGTATTATAGTTGGATGGCAGTACTGTCAAGACTGTAGGGATCCTTAGGAATGTGGAAATGGCCCTACATGCATGCCTTGGTTGTACTGTAACTCAAGATATATCTGTTGCTAAAGTCAAGCCATATTTTGCCATCTGTCTGTCAAGAGACTTCACTACCCAAATAGGTCGTTACATATCTTCTAATTGGCCATATATGTCTTTTAGAACAAGATATGGGACCAAAGCTTCAATCAGAGCAGAGCCTCTAGCCCTCCACCATACTGAACCCTACACCCCTAATCTCATCAACATGAATTGCACTATCTTAGAAATGGATGAGAATGACATAATGAATGAGTCTACTACTTCCCTAGCAAAGATACCTGATTTTCTCTTAGATGAATGGGATAATGCATATCAATTTGATCCTATGTCAGAAACCCTTGAGATAGGCCTCAGTACATATTGTATATTAGAGAAGGATGCTCTAGTTCCCAATCTTATGGAGACTAAAGAAGATGTGAGTGAGATATGGAGTATGTACTTTGATGGATCAAGGAATAAGAATGGATTAGGGGTTGGTGTGATGTTGATTTCTCCTACACAAGTAAGGTACTACTTCTTCTTTAGGCTCTAGTTCAGTTGCACTAATAATATGGCTGAGTATGAATCCTTGATTCAGGGTCTCCTACTTGCTCAGAAAAGAGGAATTCAAGCCTTAAGTGTATATGGAGATAGTGAGTTGGTGGTTAATCAAGTGAGAAATTAGAATATCACCAAGAACGATTTGCTCAAGTCTTATAAACATAGGGTATGGGATTTTCTTGAGGGTTTCAATGCATGTAATATTCAAGGCATCCCTAGAAAAGAAAATAGATATGCTGATAGACTTGCAACAATAGGTGCATCTCATGATGTGCCAGGGAATCTTGAGGAGAAGAAGAAGCAACAAATCAAAATGATAGTAAGGTCTGCCATCCCTGACAATGACATCCATTGGAAAGTGTTTGAACCTGATGAACAAATTGTAAGCTTCTTGCAGAGTGAAGCTGAATTTTCAGATAGAAACCAATCAAGACTACACGATCAATATGGTGATCAAATCATTAATCTCAGTTCCAACAAATTGCCTAAGGGTCTCATTACCTTAGAGAGTGTTTTCAATCCTGATGATCAAGCAAGAGGCAGAGTCATGAACCTAGCTATTGACGAAGACGATCACACCCTAGTCACAGTTGCTAATGGAAAATCCTTAAACATGGGGAAGGTATGTTCTAAGATTGAGCAAGAAAGTTTTATTCATATCAAGAATTTAATGATGTATTTGCCTGGATGTATGATGATTTGAAGGGTTTTGACCCAAGGTTGTTTTAGCATACCATAGATTTAATTGATGATGTCAAACCAATAAGACAAAAATAGAGGCCAATGAATCCAAAAATTGAACCCTTAATGAGAAAAGAGCTATCCAAATTGATTGAGGCCAATATAATTTTCCCCATCAAGCACTCGTCATGGGTAGAAAACCTTGTCCCTGTTAGGAAGAAGAATGGAGAAATTAGATTGTGTGTGGACTTTAGGGACCTTAACCAAGCTTCCCTTAAAGATCACCATCCTCTCCCTTCCATTGAGCAGATTTTGTCCAAGGTCAGTGATTCAAAGAGGTTTTCATTTCTTGATGGATTTTTTGGCCACAATCAAGTGCTGGTCAAAGAGTCTGATAGGTACAAGACTACATTTACCACCAAATGGGGTACCTATGCTTATTGTAAGATGCCATTTGGACTAACCAATGTAGGTGCTACATTTCAGAAAGCAATGGAGATGGCCTTCAAAGACATGGTTGAAAAGTTTGTATTAGTTTACCTTGATGATATCATAGTGTATTCAAAGAATCTAGAAGATCATTTTGATCATTTGAGATAGATGTTGTTAAGGTGTAGAGTGTTTGGGGTATCCCTTAGCCCAAGCAAGTGTGTCTTTACTACCAATCAAGGAAAATTATTAGGATGCATTCTATCTGAGGATGGTTTAACCATTGATCCAGAAAGAACAAAAGCAATACTTGCTCTCCCTCTTCCTAAACATAAGAAAGGGTTGCAAAGTTTCTTTGGTAGGATAAATTTTGTGAGAAGATTTATCCCTAATCTTGCTACCATGGTAAAACCCCTTACGATTGTGCTCAAGAAAAGTATGGTCTTTGCATGGACCAAGGAAGGGAAGGAAAGTTTTGAAGAGATCAAGGTAGCCATAGCCTTAACCCCTACTCTCATTAATCCAAATTTTGAAAAGGATTTCATCCTTTACGCCTTAGGTGGTGAGTCAAGCATTTCCGCTGTCTTGACTCAAACAAATGATAAAGATGAAGAACATCCCATAGCCTTCTTTAGTGAAGGGCTTAAAGAGTATGACAACAAATACAACTATATAGAGAAGCAAGCCCTTGCAATCATCAGAGATTTAAAGAAATTTAGACACCTCCTGTCTCATAATAACATTCATTTGTTAGTACCCCATGCGAGTGTGAAGGATTTCCTTTTGAGAAAAGATATTAGTGAGAAGAGAGCTGGTTGGATTACTAAAGTAATGGAATATGATGTTGACATCCAGATCACCAAGCTAGTAAGAGGGAGGGGGTTGTGTAAACAGATGATATCATATCAGGAATCGGATGAGGAAGTCGCTATGATACTAATAGAACAAAAAGAGACAAGAAATGATGACCCAAGGAATTGGATGGATGATATGAGGAATTTTTTATTAGGCAACAGATATCCTCGAGGATTAGATAGAACTAAAAGGAGATAGTATAGATTATAGTCAATTCCTTATGTCATAGTTGATGGTATCCTTTTTAGGAAAGATTTTAATGGAGCCCTATTAAGATGCATTGACATAGACCAAGCTAAAAGAATGATCAAAGAGCTTCATGATGGTCCTGATGGTGGTCACTTCTCAACAAGGACAACTGCAATGAAGATCATGAGGGCTGGTTACTACTGGCCATCCCTGTTCTATGATTGTCATAGGTATGTGAGGAAGTGTGAAAAATGTGCCTTCTTCTCTGGTAAGCACAAGCTTGCAGCTCTTCCTCTTCATCCCATTCAGGTGGACTAGCCTTTTGCTCAATGGGGATTGGATTTCATAGGCCCTACCAATCCTTCTTCTAGTTCTGGTCACAAATGGATTTTAGCTACTACAGATTACTTCACCAGATGGATAGAGGTAGTTGCATTGAAGGATTCCACAAAATCTTCAGTTGTTGAGTTCCTTGATGGAATTGTGACTAGGTTTGGTGCCCCTTCAACCATTATTTTAGATAATGCAAAATCTTTTGTAAGAGCTCAAATTTGCGCATGGGCAGTTGACCATAATATCTACTTGAGCACATCCTCAAACTACTATCCTCAAGGCAATGGTTTGGTTGAGTCATCCAACAAAAACTTGATTAGGATTATGAAAAGAACTATAGAGGATAACTGGAGGTGTTGGCATCAAAAGTTGAGGATTGCACTGTGGGCTGATAGAATAACACCTAAGAGGTCAATAGGAAATTCACCATTTATGTTGGTATATAGTAGAGAAGCAAGGATTTCAATTTCATTAGAATTCCCATCCCTAGAACTAGCTCATCAGTTGGAGCTAATTGAAGATGATGCCATGACAATGAGAATGGCAGAGCTGATGGAGCTGGAAGAGAAAAGACGTCAGGCGATGCAAACCCTATAAACACATCAACACTAGGTGAAAGGGAGTTTTGAAAAGAAGGCTAGGGTCAGAATCTTCAGAGAAGGTGATTTGGTTTTGAAATGGGATGTAGACAGGGCAAAGCTAGGGAGACACTAAAAATTTGATGCACTATGGAGTGGTCCCTATGTGATTGTCAGTTGCAAGCAGGCTAATGCTTTTCAATTAAGCAAGCCTGGTGGTGAAATTTTGCCTATCCCAGTCAATGGGATCTATCTCAAACCATGTTTCTGACAGGGGTTGAGGTTTCATGTACATAGGTAGCTTAGTTTTCTTCCTGTTGGTTTCTGACTTTTCAAGAAGTGCACGAGCACATGTGTTTTGCTGAGTTTGCAGAGGAGTAAAGACAGAGCTTTTAGTGTTTTACTACTGCAGAGGTAGGGTTAGGGTTTCATAATGCACAAGATCCACCTTTTTTACGACTCTTTGGCCCAATGGATGCATAAGGTCACTAGTCATACACATAACTAGCTTGCATCCCCTCTAAGTTGCCAGAAATGTTAACCATATTTGCCCCCCACCAAAAAAATTGAATTCAAATACTTGAGCCCATCCAATGGTCGCTTTCCATATTTAAGCATTCAAAATACGATGGAAATACGAAAATAAATGAAATAAAACCTTAATGTATTTTCTTGTTTCTAAGTGACTATGCACTTTAATGTTTTTGCTTGCCCGCAATTCCCTCGCCGTCAAATCTTTCGTGATCTACGGTGGGCACTTTCCTGCTTGCTCAAAATGCACTACCTTTACCTAATGTAGGCAAGCACCTTTACACCACGTAGTTGATAATGACATCATGCATCTGTTATTCTCAAAGGTAGTAAATGAATTCTCTGTCATGGCACTTGCCAGAGTACATGGGTTTGAAAAGGTGATACTCTATTTGTGCAACAAGATCCACCATCCGATGCAAACAGATCTACGGTGGGCGCTTCCCCACATTATGAAGATGCAAGGATGTTAAGGAATGCGGGCAAGCGCCTTGTTTCCACATGTCTTTGTGAGGTCAGGTTGATTTCATAAGCTGCAAGGTGATGCCAAGTGGGGCCAGGTCATGCTGAGGTGTATGCTAAGTAGTTCGTGGGCCCAGAAGTATTAAGGGCAGGCGCTGTATAATGAAGATCTTTCATGATCATTGATCTTATGGAGATCAACGATCAACACTTTCTCGCATTATGAAGATGCAAGGTAATTAAACAATGTGGGAAAGTGCCTAAAGGATACATGTTCTTATAGGCCTAGCTAAGGCATTAACAGTTAAGGCTGATGGTTATGTGACATCCCAGTTAAGTTGGGAAGGTGGCTCAGTTAATTGAGAAGATGTGGTCAACTACGTGGAGACTTTACAAGGTAGCGAAATGAAATGAAAGTATTGGCCTGTGTGGCCCATTTTGGTTGTAGGATTCAGTTGACTTTTGACTTTGCTGATCGATGAGCCATATATGAAGGAAATCAAGTTTTCTTGCACGATTTGATCCTCACGATCAATTCCAACTACTCTTGAATGAATGCTGAACCCAGAAAACAACAGGAGAACACTCCACCACCCCAATTTATCCATCTACTTGGTTAGAATGGTTTAATGGCATCGTTTATGTCAGGGCCCTATTTCAACAAAATATCAAATTTCATTATATCTGAATCTGTGCCCAGATCAGATTTTCTCCAGATCTCTAAAGAGACTTAATGGTAGTGGTTGTGGAGTAACTTCAGTTAGAGAACATCTTAGTTATGCCTAAGCTATAAAGGCAATTTTTGTAGATTTTGTTGACGTTGACCCTTCTCTGTTTTCTCTGATATTGCTCTGCAATTTCACTATAAATCCCCTTTGCCTCTAAATTGTATGACATTCTTATCTCCTTCAGCCATTGATGTGAAGTGCACGAACTATTTGCCTCTCATTGGTGTATTGTAGATATCTGCAATCTTGCATGATTGTATCTCTTTTGGCCTATGAATGGTATATAAGTGAATCCTCTCTTTCCTTATGTCATTCATTTGGGTTTTTCTGATCTGCATCTGATTGTTAGATTAAAGCAAGTCTAGATGTGTATATCTTTTGGTGTCATGATGGTTCAATAGTGCATGTATGGGTAGAGATTGGTTTGAACACTCTATTTTTGGTGCATCACCCTCCTTAGGTTAGAATAGGTAGATTTGCTTCTATGCACTCCTTCTCCCTTTTCCTGTCCAAGAGTAGTTAGGTGCACCCTGATAGTAAAGGAAGCTGGCCTTCTCCGAAGACTCAACCTCACAGTTCAAATCTCACAGCTTGGAGGTTGTTTCCATGTTTCACAAGGTTGTCCTTAGGTAAAAACCTTGGACAAGGGTGCAAACTTTTGTGACAACAACTGCCTTATGGCTTAGTTGGGTATAAGTAAAGGGTTTTGTGGAGTCTTTAGCATAACACATATGATTCATTCCAACTTGGAGAAGGGGATGAAGTGTAGATGCGAATTTTGAAGAGCTAGGGCTATAGCTTGAGAACTAGAGGATTGCTTGGTGGACCTAAGTGTACAAGTGTGAAATTCTTCTTGGTGTTCTTATCTAGTTGTGGATCTGGACTAGTTAGAATTGGTGTGTGGTATTTGGATCTTGTGGGATCTTGCAGAATTGATATTGTAATTATTGTTTATATTTGGCCTTAACTTGGAAGGCCTTATAGCCACATATATTGCATGTAATCAGTTATATATATGCATAAAGAGTTGTGAATTGGTATCAGATCTTGCATTATTGTTGATTTATTGTTGTATTTTGGCTATGTGGTTGTTTGCTAGGGGTTTGGACATCTCTTTTGGGGATTCTCCTGCCTTGCACTACATCAGATTGATCTTTTGGATTGGTGGATCTGTTACTTAGGGTTGCTAAAATTTTGGAAGATGCCTCCAAGAAGATTGTACCCTAGGGCAATTGATGATCTTAGTGATGTTGTGGAAGAAACAATCTCGGAGAAGATAAGACTAGAGTTCATATATGAGATTGCATTGATGAAGAGTGACATGATTTCTGAAATTGTAAGTGCTTTAAGTGGTTTACCTGAGCATGTAGGTACTAAAGGTAGTTATGAGGAAGTTGCTAAAGACTTTGAAGTTGTTCAATCTAATGGTGAGGACATAACTAATCATGTGGAGAGACCTATTGGAACTAGGGCTGGTCAATTTGCTAGACCTGGATCTCAGTTGAAGCTGAAGCATAAGATGGAGGTTTCTAATTTCTCATGTGCTTTGACTCTTGAAGACTTGATTGATTGGATTGGTGAATTGGAAGATTATTTTAAGCTTGAGGATATTGAGGATCCACTAAGAGTGAGGTTGCCACAAACTAAGTTGAAAGGACATGCTGCTCTTTGGTGGAAAGAATTACAAAGAGACAGAGAAGAGGAAGGTGAAATGAAGATCACCAGATGGAGGTTGATGGTGACTAAGTTGAAGACTAAGTTCATTGCTACTGATTATGAACTTGAGCTATTTAAAAGGTTGAGAAATCTAAAATACAAAAGATATCTCTGTGAAAGGTTATACCAAGGAGTTCTACAAGTTGACTATTTAGTCTGGTCATAGAGAATTGTCAAAGGAAAAGGTAGCTTAGTGTATTAATGGTTTGAGATTCAATATTCAGGATAAGGTTGGTATGCTGAATGTTTCTTCAATTGAGGATGCTTATCAGTATGCTTTGAAGGCATAAGATAAGTTGAATAGGAAAAGTCAAGGTAATGCTAGAGGGAAGGAGAAGTAGGATAGCTTGACATAAGCTAAATCAAGTGCTAAAAGTGAACCAAAACCTGCTGATTAGAAAAGGAGGACGCGTAGAGGCGAGTTTAGAGGTAATTGTTTCAGATGTGGGAAAGAAGGGCATAGATCTTTTGAATATCCGATTGGTAGGATAACTGTTGTTGTGAATGAGGTTGTAATTCAAGAGAGTCAGCCTGAGCAAGGAGAAAGTTTATTGGCTGGACAAGTACTGGTTGGTGAGAGGACACTAGATACTTGTGCAAGGACTAGTTTGTTAAGGACTTGTTGTAAGTTTGGTGGTAAAGTTTGCAAGGTGATTGTGGATGGTGTTTCTGAGGAGACGGTTCAAAATATTGGTTTGAAGAGAGAAAGACATCCTTATCCTTATAAGATTGGTTGGTTGCAAGGTGAACATGCTTTGGAAGAGAGGGAGCAATGCCTTGTTGATTTCTAGATTGGGTAGTATAAGGATCAAGTGTTGTGTGATATTGTGGACAATGATAGTTGTCACATATTACTTGGTAGACCTTGGCAGCATGATTGTAGAGTTGTGCATGATTGTGTTAAGAATGTATTTACCATTGAGAAAGGTGGCAGGAAGTTTTCCCTAATTCCTTTGTAGAATGAAGAGCTTGGTAAAAAGAACCCGAGTATTGACAGTTGAGTTGAGTTGGTAGATTTTAAGAAGGTTGGAGATCAGTGTGGAAAATAGACCTATAGCACACCTAAGATGGATGTGAAGAAGAAGAAGAAGAACAAGGGAAAGAGTGTACAAGTTGAAGATTTGGAGGATATGTATGTGAAGAACTAGTTTGGGATTTATGTGCTGAATCCCAGAAGGCGTTCTTCAAGTTACTAGAACATATTTTTGAACCTGGGGTGTCTGATGCAGGATCATCCTAGGCTTTCTTGCAATCCTACATGTTGCAGCTAAGTGCCAGTGGTTTCCAATTTTTTTGTAGCTCCTAGTGTATGCCGAGTTACTATAGCTCTAGTGTATGCTGAGTTACTGTAGCTCTTAGTGGATGTTGAGTAAACTTTTTGGTGTCAAGCGTTCCTGTATGTGATGTTTGAGCCAAGTTGTTTGTGAGTTGACTTGTGGCTCAACATATAATTAATGCAAGGGATTTAATTTAGTTTGTAATGAACTAGGCTGACTTGTGGCTTAGTTGAGTATAAATAAAGGGTTTTGTGGATTCTTTAGCATAACACAGATGATTCATTCCAACTTAGAGAAGGGGATGAAGTGTAGATGTGAATTTTGAAGAGCTAGGGCTATGACTTGAGAACTAGAGGATTGCTTGGTGGACTTGAGCCCATACAAGTGTGAAATTCTTCTTGGTGTTCTTATCTAGTCATGGATCTAGACTAGCTAGAATTGTTGTGTGGTATTTGGATCTTGTGGGATCTTGTAGAATTGATATTGTAATTATTGTTTATATTTAGTCCTAACCCAGAAGGCCCTGCAATTGAGCATATTGCATGTAATTAGTCATATCTATGAATTTAAAGAGTTGTGATTTGGTATTAGATCTTGCATTATTATTGATTTTTGTTGTATTTCCACTGTGTGGTTGTTTGTTGGGGGTTTGGACATCTCCTTTGGGGATTCTCCTGCCTTGCATTGCCTTAAAAAATTTAACAACAAAATAAGTTTTAATACCCTTTTTAAATAGAAAATCTAAAAACAGATATTCTTTTAAATATAAAGTTTATATTCTTACTAATTTCGATAATACAAGATAAGAGTTAATTATATCATGGTCATATACCCAGCCTTTCTTAAACTTTCAAGATCACTTTAATGTATTGCAAAAATCTTATATTATTTCCACATTATTGTAGCCTCTCTCAACAATAGACAATAATATAATTTTATTAAAAAATTAAAAAAATTAATATAGTTATTAATTATTTCAAATTATATTTTTATAGATTATTATTTTGGATTGTTTATCATTACATTTGTAAAAGTTATTTTCTTTACTCGATGTTTATACCATTAAAAAAGTTACACAATACACTTTTTATTTACATTATTTAATTAATTCATTTAACAACATAATCTTAAAAAAATATAATACAATAATAAAAAAGGAGGGGCTTAAACTTTCCTAGAGCTCTTGTTTTGTTAGATAATTTTTGGATTTGATTGTGTAATATTTTTTATCATTAATATTTTAGGTTACAATATATTATTAAGATGCAAGAGAGCAAACAAGGAAGAAATTTTCTTTTATAGTCCATAATATTAGTTCTATGTTTTTTTTTCTGCATATGTTGACAACAATATGATGGTCTCGTTACTATTTGCTAGAGGCGCCTACTTGTGCTACAAACAAGGCTTACATAGCCTAACCCTAGCATGATTGGAACTTGTGAAATAATTGTGAAAAGTGTGTAAGAATGACTAATAAACAAGGATTTTTGATACATGGTATTATAGTTAGTATCATCGTAGAATGTCATTTTAACCAAATAATCAATTGTGTCTTATTTTCTAAGAATATGAGTATAAAACAAAAATTAAAAATAAGTCAAAATCTTGAGATGAATAAACAAGTTAATATAAAATTTAGGATGTATATATATAATTTAAATTTAGCTTTTATTGAAAATTCTATGTGTAAATTTGACTTAATATTTTTAGGTAAAAATAAATAATCAATAAATTTCAAATAGGGATTCTTTGTTATGAAATTGTAAATGCATTTAAAAGCAAAAATAAACCAATGATTTTTGAAAATATGCAAATGTTGTAATGACATAAATGGATTGAAATTTCTTTAAAAGATTGAAAATAGAAGCTAATTACTGAGATTATATAGACCAAGGAAATGGCCGAGGTAGGAAAATAATTTAATAATGAGCGACCACTAACTAATCTCAATGGTCGAAAAACATTTCCAAGACAAACAAATGCTCCCTTGGAAGATGGCTACACTTCATAATACCCACTTAACTAATCAATCTTACTTTATTACAGCATAAGATTATGACAAGGCTTGATATTGTTGCTTGAGACATTAACTAATAATGTCTTATGTAAATAATAGAGAACCTAATTAGAATTTTTAAGTTAAAAGTTACTATTAGAGTAATAAGATGTTGTCTTATTTTAAATCTTTTTTATTTAATTATTAATTCACTTATTAACTCTAGTTTTTTAAACTAAACTTAGACATATACTAATTAATTCTAATATTTATTATTATCATGCAACTTAGGGTTTTCCCTTTTTATGTTTCTTGATCACCTTTATAAGGGTGGTCTCTCTTTATAATTATTTATTCACTTTTGATAATAGCAATCTCTCTTTTTGCTCATCAAGAATGTCTCGGTTATGGATCTGGGAATTCTAGCCTCCATATCTTTTGCTCCTCTCTTTCTGTGATAGGTGATTCTTAGGAGCCGCGAGGTTGATCTTTCATCAACTTCAACAATTACATTACACAAAGAAAAGGATCGAACATTGTCACATAAGTGGACTATATATACAAGCTTACAATATCAAGAATTACAACAAATATACAAAGAAAAAAATTGTTGCAAACAAATTCCTTAATGAATTCAATTGAATATTATATCTCATTCACACCATCACTTTTGTAAATAGAAGTTATAAAAAACATGGGTTAACCAAGAAACTAAATTTTTAGGTTTCATAGATTTTATAAAAGATAAAATATATTTCAATTTGATAACACTAACTATATAACAAATTAATTTCTTTAATTTTACTTTAATATATTAATCATATAATTTTATACATTGAAAAACATCATTTTCCTAATAAATTACTAGTTTCTATTAATCATAAAATATAAACATACAATTTTCTTTTCTTAGAGGCTTTAGTCTATTTCTCTTATTGTCTTTTGCCATCTTCTTAGACAACATTTTGGGAGAATTGTTGGGGGAGATCTTGGGAGTTTTAAAGGTTTCTTTGGTTTGTTAAGAAGTATTTTCTCTCACCAGAAGTGGCATCCTATAATTCAAGCTCTTCTTTCAAATATTTTGTCAAGGCTTTTGCTCTCACTAGCCATTGCATCTTCAGACTCAAACTCAGATTCTTTTCTGTAGGGATTTCACAACAAGCCTAATGAAGCGACACAATTTACTAGCCCCTTCAATAATCTTTGCATTCAAATTAATATGTTGAATTTTGAGTTTGGCTCTCTTAGTTTTGTAGTCTTCAAACGCGAAAGGGGCTCATTTCTCTTCTTATCTTTCAGCATCTCCATAGACACCATTTTGGAAGAATTGTCTGAGGAAACTTAGGAAGTTTTAGGTTTCTTTGGTTTTTTTAAGACACTACTCATCACATCCTCTGACTCAAACAAGCATCTTTTAATTTTTTTCTTCAAATGTTTTGCTCTCGCTAGTCACAACATCCTTTAACTCTGACTCTTCTTTAAAGTTTTCTCTTTCCCAAGGGATTTACCAATAAGCTTAGTGGAGTGGTGGGGAGTACTAGTCTCTTCTCTACTCTCCTGGCCTTAGTCTTTAAATGAGAAGAGGGTCATTTCTCTTCAGTAGATTTCAAATGAGAAGAGGGTTATTTCTCTTCGGCCACTCTTATACATCACATGTGAAGGGAAAAATTAAGCTTGGAAAAAGTAAGTCAACTATAACTGTTGAACACTTTTAATTTAGAAATCAAACCTTGATGTATGATGTTTAGACTGTCCATTTCTCTTCTTATCTTTCTGCATCTCCATAGATATCATGTTGGAAATATTGTGTTAAGAGAGAGAGATTGGCTTCTTTGGTTTGTTAATAAGGAGGTCATTTTTCCTCTTTGGTTAGCTAAGAAGCATGAGTGTGAACTATAAAGTGCGAACAAAATCTCATGGTATGACATGTTGGACTCCTTCATTTGGTTCCTCACCTTTCGAGAAGGAAAGGAAAACTCGCAAAATAAAATTACACGTCACCAAACAACTCGAACAAATATTATTCTACGAGTGCTGAACAATCTGGTAGAAGACTCCGCAATCTATATAAAGTTGTCATGAGCTGTCATTAATTTTCTTGAATGGCAATAAGGTGTTGCGTTCACTTCACTGTAAATTTTGTTACTTTGATATGACCAATTTGTCGGCTGTTTATGTACAATTTTGATCCCACTTAACACATTCATAGCCGTGATTGAAGCTCTTTCAGCGACTTCTCATTCCTGGTCCATTTGTACACACACACTTTTGTTTTTTCCACCGTCAAACTTTTATAGAAATGCAAGGAAAAATTGTGTGACAATGAACACATTTTAATGGGACAGGCTAATTTTGGACAAAATGTACTAAAGAACAAGTCAAACTTTTTTTTGGGCAGATCCACATAAATAATTTTTTTTTTGTTGTTTTGACTACGAATTATTCAGATGAATTGATGATATTTTTTATTTTTTGAAAAATCTATTATTCTTATTATAATGAGAAAAATCGCTTGAAGGGCAGATAGAGACTTTCCTTGACTCATCTAATGTTCTTTCTCGCTCAAGTCATCGACCTTTTTCTTCCACCATTCATAATCTTTGGTGTGGCAAACAAGACAGACATCGACTTATGCCTTATGCAGCACGACGGATTCCAACCTTGCTCTGCGCTACAATTATTGTCCACAAGTTGTTGTGTGATTCTTTCTTTTATCTATCATACAATTATTGTCCATGGTAATTGTAACGCACTGACCAAAGCTGTCAGCAGTCACATTAGGAAGTACGATAGGTCATTTATTGAAAAAAGTATATCTTTTGGATTTGTAATATGCAATAATATATTTAAAGATTATGATCGTTCTATTTATTTAAATGATCCTCTTACTTCTATTCTTAATTTTTAAATATATATAATAAGATAAGAAAAGAAATTATAAAAATAAAATTAATTGTTGATAATAATCTATATTATCTTAAGGTAATGAAAGATTTTCTTAGAGCAAATAATGACTAATTTTTTAAATATTGTTGATCATCATTTGTATTAGAATATTAATGTAATATGCTAAAATAATATATAATTGACTTTTATATTAAAGAAAATTTAAATATACAAATAGTCTTACTGACCAAACATCATATGAAATGATTGGCAAGAAAAACATCACACTTAGAGAACACTTTACCAAGGAAACTATTCAAGTATCAATCATCTATAGTACTTTTTACTCGTAAATAACAAGGAAATAAAAGCTCAAAGAAAATGGACATAAGTGGAGTGGGTAAGTTGGATAGTGAATTTACACTATACTAATTTTCATCACTATCAATGATTGAAAATACTGCCAATATCTTATGTCACTGATGGCATTCTTAGTAGCATTCACACCTTGGTGTGTGATGGGCGCATACAAGAAATGGGGGAGGGGAACATTAAATTTGAAATTCTAAATGAATTGATGGAAGGCATAATGCTATTAGGGTCCGTTTGGTTTGTGGAATTTTAAAAACCCAGATTTCTACAAACCTTGGTTTAGCCAAATCAAGGTTTTGCATATCTTCATTCCGATTTTTGGGATGTTACTGAAACTGTTTGTTTCACTCGGAAGATGCATGTGAAGTGCGTAAGCTTGGAGTTGAAGGAAAATTTCAAAAATTAGTCCAATCTATTGTTTTTACACTCCTTTAAAAACAAAACCAGGTTTTGATTTTCAATTCCTGCCTGTTAGTTGGAATTTGGAAAACTTGGTTTTGAGGCAAAATTGGAAGTCGCATATGCTAATTCCATTTTGCAAATTTTGAAACGAACGCACGAATTTTCAAATCCGAGTTTTGAAAAAGCCAATTCTTGTCATCTTCCACGAACCAAACAGACCCTTAATGTAGTAGAGAATTATTTACTTCAACATAATATTACAAATAACAATTTTAAGGACATCTCATTTGATATCTCAAAAGATTACCACCATTTAATATCACATTCAATGTCACGAGTATTGGTCTCCCATAATGTCAATGATATTCACCAAGTACACAAAAAGGTTTTAATATCACATCTGATATCAAGAGTGTTGGTCTCCAAGAATATCAATAATATTCACCAAATAATCAACTTAACATCTAATATACATCTGATATCAAGAGTATTGGTCTCCCAAAACATCAATGATATTCACCAAGTACTCAAAATAAAGTTTGATATCACATTTGATATCAAGAGTATTGGCCTCCCAGAATATCAATGATATTCAACAAATACTCTCTAAGTAACGACCTTCAAGAATGTTGAGATGCAAGACTGATCAAAACATAGTCCAGGAAGATGCTGAGGATGTTTTTAGTCCAAGAAGATGCCGAGGATTTTTTCATAAGCAAAAATAGAAAAAAATTGAAATTTATTTATTTTTGATATTTTCTATGTTGTAGTATTTTACATTTTTGGAAGCCTCCAAGGAATTTATGGGCTTATGCCAATAAGTCATAGCTTTGCTTAAGACTTTAGATACTAAATGTATAACTTTATAAGATCTTTCCAAAACTTTTGACGGTTTGTGATTTCGAGCTACGAGTAGAAAGTTATGAGTTCCACAAGTAGACATAATTTTTAATATAGTTTTTTGTAGTTGTTAGAGTTTATTTTGTAATTAATTAGCCTGTGAACTTTTTGTTTTCATTTCCAAGGGGTAATGGTGACCCTTGGGATCCATCAAACTTGTATAAATTCTTTTTTCGAAATGAGTGGATCACTTTTTGGCTTGCAAAAATTTCTAATGTTGCATTTAAATTGCTTTTAATTTATTACAATACCATAGGTTCTACACTAGGTATTGTAATTTGAATTCCTAATTTAGATCAAAGACATTCACCATATACTCAATTTGTTTGATCTCATAATACAAGTTACGATAAGATCGTCACCTTCTAGTAACTTCTACAAATACAAATGACATCATTTGGAAGTTGTCACTTCCTCATGATGTACATAGGGATTAGGCCCATTAAACCACATAGTCACAAGGTATATTCATGAATCACAATCCTCTCGAGTACTACAATTTATTGATCACTGAAGAATCCATCTCAACATGGTTTATTCCCTCTAAATCAATATGATCGAGATCATTGAAGGTTGACTAAATCATATCCTCTATCTATTCCCTCTCTTTCATGGTTGCCTTTAAAATATCAGTCTCCCTCTAAATCTCAATCTCGCTCTTTTTCTGGCAAGAACATTCTCGAAGAAAAAGATCAAGGCACATAGCTCTTACAGTACGTATGGAAATAAATAAGAGAGACTAATACAATACCCAATATAGGATCTTTCCAATAAGATAAAGAATTATAAAAACTTTATACTTAGAAAGTGATCCCCATTATTCCAGTATAATTTATCATTTTTATATTTATACATACCCATTCTAATCTCATTATTAATAATCTTATCCTAATCGAAACATTATAATATATTCATAAAAAATAAGCACTATTATAATATATTCACACATACTTGCCTTATTGTGGAGCACACCTCTCATAAAATTATACTAATAATCTCTTTCCATTGGTAGTGGGTTAGCATTTTACATTGCGGACCAGACAGTTAAACCCTGGCCTCCTCCAAATTTTGTCACACTCCATGTCAACAACATTTTGAGCTAGATTCTTCTACTCCAAGTCTCAGTATTTGATCTTGAGCCACTCAAGTACTTTGGCTCCTTCATGCACATTACTCCATGCCTATAGTCATTGTGCTAAATACTTGGCTAAGTGGGCCTTGTTTTCTTCCTCATTGTTGAGCATAATTTCTTTCAGAGAATTTATGTCATGTCCCCTTTTCAAATAATTAAAAATAATAATCTTTGCTAAGGCAGGCAGGCCCAAAAAGGTGAAGTTTCAGCAAAGGGGGATAATCTTTGGAAGCGAATGGACTAATAAATGAAAATTATTATTAAAATATATTTCATTAACCCCTCTTGGACGTGAGTTAGGGTTATGCCCTTTTTTAAGGGGTTTGGAGGCATTTTGGGCTCATTCCAGAACTTGATTTTTGCTCATTTCTTTGTTATTCTTCAGAGGCTGCCAAACCTATGGAGAAGGAGACCCAAGAACGAGAGTTTGCAGGTTTCCAGGGAGACCCAAGAATGGGAGTTTGTAGGTTTCCAGGAAGGCTAAGGATGGGAGTTTGAAGCCATTCCATGTGCATGCTCATACAGAGTTTGCCTTTGTGCTGAACAGTGCAAATTTGTGGATTTTCGGGTGTGTTTTTGGTATGAGTTTGGTGTTTTCAGTTGAGTATTTCATATCAGTTTGGGTTGCTGTTGTATTTCAGACTTTAAGATGTTAAAATAGAGCTGAATATATGTATTGGGATGTGATTAAACTTCTGAGATAGATTATTAGTGTTTTTGTGGTGTTTTTGGGCATTTTTGTGTTAATTTTGGGAGCCTGATGAGCATAGTTTTTGTCCTACATTTGTGAGCTGTTGTGTAAAGGCTATACAGATTTGGAAATGTCATTTCATAGGCTGTTATGCTGCTGAAATTCCTGTAAAAATGTCCACTTTCAGATTTATTAATAATAGGCGAAGCTGTGAAGCTTTTGGCACTATTTCTAGCATACCTGATTTGGGGTTTCTTGAGAAATTTGGTGGATCTTTGTGATATTAGTTGTTTGATCTTGAAAATTTGATTAGAGGCATGAAATATCATTTAAAATCAGAAAAGGGACATTTCATAATATTCCTCCATAACACATTCAAAGTGCTCACCATCTAATTCTTACCCACACACTCATCATGAATGTGCAAGGGACCATTCATTTATTCACCAAATTCTCCCATTCTTCTACATCAAATCTCATTATACTGGGCCTTTGAAGAATCTACTACATAAGCAAGGTTCAAATCCAAACAAAAGACACCACAACAAGTCATGCATATGAAATGTACCTCACCTAAAGTACCCAATGTTAGATCTTTCTTCCACCACTCCGAACTAGAGCAATGCTGCAAATACATTTATGCTTCTTTGATAACATAATAAAATTCTTTCTGAGCTTGCTACAAGACGATTTTAGCATTCTCCTTGTATTCCTTGCGCCTTAAAACATGTGGGTCTTCTTTTCCTAGAGAAACTTGTTTGATCTTCCTACTGATGACACTTATTGGTGGCCAACCAAATACACTTAACTTAGAGATAATTTCTAGAAATGCTTTGTAGAGATTGTCCCATTGAGACTTGTTGAATTTAATTTTTTTAAAAAAATTTCCCATTCAAATAGAGAGGATGTTGAACTATGTTCCTCCTTTACTCCATGGTAGATATAAGAATCACAAACTTCAATTTAATAATTATGTCGGACCTTTGTATTCAGATTATTCCCAATAATAAATCTACCTTGATCCCATTTAAATTCTAGAGGACTCCTGCAAATTGTAATAGAAATGCCATTTATTAGGTATGTGTGTTCCAAATGAAACATCCTCATAGATTTACATATATAGAGAATAGGCCATGAATAGACAAGTCCCTTCATGGGACATGTCTATTCATTAATTAGATACATAATAGCTTTATCCAACTAGAGCTATCAAACATCAATAGTTACCCATACATTTTTGATGCATACATTGTCTAAAGTTTTCAAGTGATGGTAATTGGCCCAAGTCACAAAAGGAAATGATTGAGCGTTCATCAAATGGGATGTGGTTAGGGGCAGGGAATGCTTCTCACAACCATTTATAATTTTTTATGAAACTTTTGAACCAATGAAACTCATGTCATCTATTGAAATATATCAAATGAAATACATTCTTGCTTTGAAGGTTGCAAGTATTTGTCCTTATAGGGGCACCATTTCTTTGATTGGTATTTAGAAGGCATAATGAATTATTCAAGAGAATATTTTGGGGAGAGAAAAATTGTTTCCAAATAATGTAGTATTAGCTATTGCACATGTGGTTAAAACCTAAATAAATATTTTAAGTAATTTGAAGTACTTATCCAATCTTGCATACATTACTCTAGGTTCTTGTTTCAGGCCATACAATGCCTTGCAAACCATTAGGTTATTCAATGTATACCTCTTCTTCAAGTTCTCTATTTAGAAAAGTTTATTTGACATCCATTTGATAAACTCTAAACTTCTTGTTATGCCAATGCCAAACACAAATTTGCTTTGATAGGGACTCAATGCTAGAAAATTTTAAAAGGTGAGAATATGAAAACGAATTTATAGTTGAATAAGATTGGTGGAGAGATGTCAAATGCCGGTATTGAGAAAGGTCAAATGAGTAATCAAAATAGAAGATTATATTGATTTTAAAAAAATTAATTTTAAAATAAACTTCTAAATTACTAAGAGGACTTCTAAATTCAACTTGAAAATAAATGAAATGACATTCTATTAGATGCAATGCAAAGTTCCAAATCCAAATATCATGTATCATCACAACAAGAGCTACAAGGCAACAAGGTTCCTTCCAAGTGTAGGTAAGACCATTTGATTTACAACTCCAAACAAGAAGGAGTTTCTATTGGAAAAATTGAATTAGATTGAAGACATTGCATACATAGTAATACACAAGTGTAGCAAGTGCACTGAGGAGGAAATTCCCAAAAATCCTTGAGTGAGAAAAAGGGGTACAACCACTATATGCTGGAGTTTGAATAGCTTATCCAGTTCGGCATAGTTTAAGCGATGAATTTAATTTATTAATGCAAGCATGAGAAATCCTTAGTTAGCTTATTCCATGACAAAGGAGATCCAAAAATTACAAAATAAAAATGAGACGATTGTTAGGTCAAAATTTTAGAGAGGTAAAAAAAAAAAGTTGTTATGCTAATTAATATGTCGAGGATAGGTTTTCTTTCAATTTATTTTGACTAGATTCAATTAGAAATACTTATTAGAATGGTAAAATACACATGTGTAGATATACTATATGTTTTTTTGGAATGAGTATATGGGAAACAACATACTGGGAGAGGCAGGGGGGGAGGGGGGGTGGGGGCGGTGGTTGGTGGGTGGTCGAGGTGAATTAGGATCTTAAACTTTGGACTTCAAAATCAATTTCATAAATTCACACTAATTCATCTCATATAATAGATTTATCATTGAAACTATAATGCTGAAAAATAAATGAAATACATCACATCCATAAAAGATTTCAACACATAACACAATGATTTGGTATCCCAAAAACACAAAGATGAAGGTAAAACTGGGGTGGGAATGCGATCCATAAATCTTCACTATTGCAACAATAAAGTTAACCTATTAGGGTTACAATGTTTGATCATAAGATATGATCTACCCTGTGAGGGGTCTTTCTTGTTAAAAGCTTAAGAGACTATTAGATCTCACCTTGTTAAAGGATTTTACACTCACAATGAAGTAAGGATTTTGTTACAAGGTTTACATAGGTATGTTAAAACCACTATGTTAAGAGATTTACCCTCTCTTAATTAACAATAACTAATTCAATACATGACCCTTAGTTTTCTCTATAAGGTGATCTTGGGTATCCTCTATGCTATATCTCTAATTTGATCTCCTAATCAAGGTAAACTTTAAGAAAGCCACCTCCAAAAAAAGATATAAAATATTGGCGAATATTTCATTATTTTGAAAAAACAAAATTATTTATATTGGCGAAACTCTCAATTTTTTATTCTAAATATGATTGATTTTGGCGATTATTTTTGAATCATAATTTTTTTTGTATAAAATATTGACGAATCTCAATAATAATAGGAAGTTCATTAATCACCATGGAATATTACAAATCAAAATTTAACATTTTTTACCTTGTGGAATGTTATGAGAATCATTACATATACTTTAAATCAATAGTGAATAATAAATATGGGTGATATATCCCTAAATTAACTAATAATTATGATAATTATTGGTCAGTTCAATTTAATTTCTCCAATAATATATTATATTTAGGTTACTCAAATCTATTCATGTAACAAATATTGTGGCAAATATTTGAGTTTAAATTTTTCAATAAAATAAATTATTGAGCGATTTTAAATATTCTAGAATTGAATTTTATAAAACTATGGCGATTTAGGTTCTATCAAATCTCAAATTATTAGCCAAGATACTAGCTAAAAAATTCTAAAATTAGCCAATTTACGAATATTAGCCACTAAATTATACCCTACTCCTAATCTAATAACTCTATTCAATCCTTCACTACTTTGATTGCTCTCTGTTTGATCTGTCTTTGAAACTTTGTCTTTACTCCTCTCTCACACACTCATATAAGGATACTTCTCCTTCTCTCTACACATGATTTTATGGTTAGAAGCCTCCTTAAATAGATGTTCTATGAAGGTTCTAGATCTTGATCTATAGTTTATAGTCCATCATCTTTTGTCGTTTCTATCCCATTTTCTGATTGGTTGAGTTGCATGCTTCGGGATCATTACCTTGTGAAATGATGTGTGATCATCTTCTTAGCTAGCTCTACAAATATTAAATGTGACAAAAAAGTTGGCCAAAATGGTTTACATATTTGTTTGTGCCATTATAAACTTGTATGTGAAAACTAAACTACTTGGGAATTCTATAATGCTCGATCATGTGCACTTGTTCTTTCCATGACTCGACTTCTATATATCTATTTTCCTGGCAATCAATAACTTGTTAAAGTGCTCGGTCTTAACAATATTTCTTAGTGCATACATATGCTCGATCGCTACTAAATACTTGAAAATCACTATCCTATTCGGTATAAGCTTTTGTATGCTCGATCTTTACTAGATAACTTGGTCTCAATGATGACCTTGTAATATTGCCTAGTAAATGACGAAGTGTTTGGACACTAATAGACAACATAGGCTTAGAGATCAACAATCTCCTCCTTTGACATTAGTGGCAAAAACACTTTGTCATGAATAAAATAGTCATTTCTTTAAAAAATGAGTACTCCCCCTTAGAACATAGTTTGATCCTATAAAATTTGATATCTGATCTTTGATCTACATATTTATTCTCCTTGTCTTATTCCCATATATCCCCTTTTTATTCTTCATATCCCCCTTGTTTTTGTCACTGATGGAACTTGGGGCTACTAGGCCTAGTTGATACTTATCAAAGATTTACTAATGACTTGTCACAATACTGGCATAGCCATTATTCCCTCTTTCCTTAGCTTGATCCAAAATTTGAAATTGAATTTCTAGCTCAGCAGCTAGATCAATGAATCCTGCTATATGTGAAAATTGTGTATCTTTCTTCAAAATATCTTTGGCAACATAAATCACCTTCTGAACAATCTCTATATATGTGGAATGAATCAGCAACAATTTATGCCTAATCTTTGTATCTTTAGCCATGAGATTGACTAACCTCTTTTGACTGAATGTCAAGTTAGTATATGAAGATGAGATTGAACTTGGGTTCTTGCCCAATATAATTACATTTGATCTTATGTTTGCATGTAATATCTCCAATGAAGGTGTAGTATCTGCTACAAAGAAATCAATATAACACAATTTCAAATATAATGAATTAATGGTTTGCAAAATTATTTCCAACTATATGACTGATTTAGAAAGCTCAACTTGTCTATGCACAAGTTGATGCGAGACTTTCTCTAACACTTTATGTTCCATTCTTCTTTCAAACCATTATAGTAATTTGTCATTAGTCTCTATATCTTCCGTTTGAATCTTATCAACTAAGTATACTAGATGATCTAAAATTATATGCTGATTATTCAAATCTATGATCCCAAATGCATCTACAAGAATATCTTTGACAAAATGTAATACCTTTCTTCTCTTCTACTCTCTTCTTAGACGTTCTTGCTTTACCTTACGACTCAACAAAGTTTGTAGCTCTTGCATATGCTCTAGTGTAATATTGTTCAAATCATACATAGGCAATGCAACTACCTCATCAAGGCTCACTGACTCATCATCTTCATTTGAAAGAGTCATATCTTGAGATCGTGAGGGTGTATCACTTGGTAGTGATATTTACAGTTGTTTCCCCTTTTCACTTCATCTCAATCTTGGTTGTTGCTTGTGTAGAAATTGCCAGTTGCATGGGTGTCATAGTTGTTTGTTCAACAACCTTTGCACTTGGGAATTGAATAAGAGCCTGAATAGCCTCATGCTCTTTTTTTTGTACTTCTTCTTCTATCAATTTGGTGTATGAGTCTTTATCAAAATTTACCTCATTTTTCAAAATAGGCATACAAGTTAATGATGTATATATAATTAAAGCCTTACCAAGTTTCTCAACACTTGAATCCTCTATAACTAATGTCACATTAATGTCACTAGCTTTCTTATTTCCAAGCCTTGGATAATCTACAATCTGTAACAAAATTGGGTTAGTACAAAGTTTTCTTGAATGTTTTGTTAAGCCTTGAACTTCCTCTTCTATCAATATATTCAGATTAGGTGGAGGGGTGTCAGTGTCATCTTCTATTGTGACAGTCTCTTTTTGTTCACATTGATAGACTAGTTGTTGAATCTCCTCAGTCAAATTGGCCACTTCTTGTTTGTATTTATCTTCAATTTTTATCACGTCTTGACATTCCTTCGCTTCCATAGTTGGAAAAGAAACCCAAATGCTTCTTTCCATATCCAAATACTGTCTTGCTCAACTTCATGATCTTTATTTTTCAAGATCTTATATGCCCTATCTCTCAATATAAACTACTTGACAAAATCTTTAAGGGATATAGACATATGAGTCTTCCCTAAATCTGGCATAACTTGTGCCAATGTTGTTTCTCTTATTTGTTTCTCAGTGGATAATGCCCATTTCCACTTTACATCTACTTGATTATACAATCCCACTGGAAATCTACCTCCCAATTCCAAGGATGTGTGTCAAAACTTGATTATCATGTCAATCATGGCACTTTCAAGATTATCTTGATCAAAATTATTCAAATTATCACATTAAATATCTTTGATCCTATAATGCTTTCAGATTCTATCAATCTTGCACATACCTAATCCATAATAATTAGATGAAGTCTATTCACTATTTGAAGTCTATTGGGTTCATCAAACTTAGTCTTCTCATCATCTTCCTCCTCCTTTTGTTCTATGATCAATTTTCTCTTTGGCTTTCCTTGTACCTTAGCCAATTTCCTCTTCTTAGATGGACTTCCTATTTATTGCTTGGCAGGGGGCTATGCTATTCTTTTCCTAGTGATGATCACCTTGCCCTTTGGCCTCTGAGGTGTCACCATTTATTGCATATCTTTCTTTAGGTCAGCCTTTACCTTAGGCTCAATCACAACAACCTTTTTCTACTTGGTGGCCTTAGGCTACACAACATCAAGTTCTTTCCCTTTGCCTTCCTCAACCTCTATAGGCTGTCTTGGTCCTTTTCCTTGTTCCTTGTTTCCACCCTTGGCAATCTTTCTTTATCTTTTCTTTCCTACTTTGGGTGTGCTAGATTCAACAATTAGCTCAAAAAATATAGTTTCATATGTACCAAATTGCTTGGCACTCACATCTACATCTTTTGCCAAAAGTGCAGTTATTATTGCAATGATTGTTATACATTTGTTTAGCGCTCTCCTTGAGACTCATAACAAGGGCTTAACCGCCTCCTATGTACTATAAGTTGAGTGGTTGTATTGGGCATTGAAAGATCAGTATTTTGGTGCAACAAAACTCCACTTTAACAGGTGGTATCAGAGCTCGGTCATAGGTTTGAATCTTCAAACCATTGGGTAACATTGAGGGGGAGATTGTTAGACATTTTTTCAACGCTCCCCTTGAGATTCGTAACAAGGGCTTAACCTCCTCTTGTGTACTATAAGTTAAGTAGTTGTATCAGGCATTAATAGATTAACTTTTGGTGCAACAACAACCCCACTTTAACAATGAACTCATCTACATTTACCTCATAGGGCATTGGCCTTAGCCATGCTACCCTTAACAAAACTGCTTGTGCACATACAAAATCTGTATCTACAATAAAACATATTTCATCATAGTATTTGTCCACAACTAACTTAAGAATTCTTATTCCATTCCTCATTTTTACCTTGAATTCTTCAAAGTAGCTATCCATTATTGCTTCAAATTTTTCTCCCAATCTATTGATTAAATCACTAATATGCTCCATAGTTATTTTATTCCTATCCCAAGTAACTGTTCCAATAGTAGGAAAGGGGTTTTGTACATAGAGAAATATACAAACTAATAAGGATCCAAACTTACAAGAGGTATTCTTCACTTTCCTCATTGCCTCTAAATTCTTTGTAAGTTGGTGAAGTTGTAGCTTGGCAAGATCATAGGAATGATCCTTCTTTACAATTTTGTAGCCCAAATCCACTACTACACAAGGTACATTGTTCAACCTACTAGATTGATAAAATTTGTGTGCAATCACATGAACCACAAATTCAACTAATGGTTCCTCAATTCGATCAATTGACATACCATGACCATTCCACTTTTCTTTGGTTAATTTTCAATTTCATTCTTCATTTTTCTTCTTATACTCTTTGGTCAATCCAAGGTAGGGTACGTAGTCAGCCTGTGAATGATAGCCTTATTATCTTGATTGGCCCACCTTCTAACCATATTTTCATATCATGAAAATGGCTTAGCACAATCTTTATGCATTAGACTTTTAAAACCTTTTGAAATCCTAGGGCATGGGTAAGCCCTTTATTGGCAATGATCTTTTATTCATCCTTCAAGATTCCATCAACACATTGTTAGAAATAGATAATATTGAGAGGGGGGCAAATCAATATTCTACAAACTTTTTTTCACAACTAGATATTGTTAGTTACTTTGCAACATACATATGAAAGAAAACTAATAATACTAAACAATAAATAAAATCATACACAAAGAGAACTCATAACACCATTATTTGTTAAGTAGGGAAACACTGGCCAAGAGAAAATCTCGATGGGGATGGTACCCACAAAATGATCCACTAAACAAAAGAATCCTTTTAAGGATATTGAGTATGTTAGGAGTCTGTGAATTACACATAGTGTCTCATTCCTTGTTAGAGGACTAGGCCTTGCTAAAAGCCTCAACCTTGCTAGGAGTTTCTTCAACCATGTTAGGAGTTGGTATTACAATCACAAATGCATGCAAGAAGATCCCACTGCCCTAACATTAAATTATACAATATAGTGCCTTTATACAAAAGAGATAGATACAAAAAGCTCTTAATCGCTAACTCTCATACTTTGCATAGTTTGATCTGACATCAGAATTCACATCATAGATCTCTTAGATAACTTTGTATGTCATAAAGATAGTTTGTATATATATCATAAACTCTACATTCTTAGATATATCACATATCACACACATACTTTACTTTGCATAAAGTAATCTTTACTTATACCATTTCTTTTTATAGAACTCTTGTAGAGTCAACTTGATGCAAACACATGTTACACTAACTTAGGGTAAACATCTAGGATGTCATTCCTACAAACATAAGTAATTATTTCACAACCAAAATAATTCCTTAACACATTATACCTCTTTTCCTATTGTACTCTATTATGTTGTGCATACTATTTTTACTAGTGTTTAGCCTGTAACTTTGTCTGTACTGACTTGTGAACTTAGATACGTAATCATGACACTCTGATATACCTTCCCTTACCTTTATACATGCCAATTACCTCTGTAGCTTTTTCTATACCAAAAATAATTTGTGCACTGTCTGTGCTGTTAGAGTAAATAATTATTATTTACCCTTTTACTTAAGTTTACTTAGGTTAATGCATTTATTTATTAGTTGTAGTCTATGAGTTGTTGACAACATGGGAGTTTGTTCCTATCTATGTAATACTTATCTCGTCACCTTGATCGAGGACATTCCACCTTTTGTGGGCGCATGCTTAGTTGTCATTCTTATCTCCTAGCATCTTCTAGCTTGTTCTAAAAATCTCCTTGAGGCCTTTATATTTGGGCTCTCCTATTATAATTTCATAACTCATTTTCAAGGCATATTGTATAGCAATACATTTATCTTTGTTTGCAATATTTTCTCTCTCAGTCTGTTTAGTTTTTCCAAGCTCCACCTCTTCCTTCTTTGGTTTCTCTTCAAAAGGTTATTTGCATGTAGGTGATCTTGGTGAGCTATGAAGTTGGATTTCATCAACTTCTACATGGTATCAGAGCCTCCCTACTACTTCTTAGTTGAAGGATTTTTGAAGTTGCGATTCAGAGACACAAACCCTAGTTTGTTTGTAAAATTTTTCTTCAATCGAGAGGAAGAGCATTTTTTTGGAGCACTTTGGGCCTAAACAGATGTTGCCATTGAGTTTAGAAGGCCATTACAGTT